>JANAVB010034218.1:6774076-6966014 GCA_029216955.1 Iris pallida
TTTTTTTTTTTTTTTTTGTGGCACCCTACTATGTAGGCTTGCTAAACTCTCATTTGTGGCAACTGTGTAGGCTTGCTAAACTCCTCATTTGTGACACCTACTGTGTAGGCTTGTTGAACTCTATTTTCCATCTATATCCACGCCTCGGGACTAACAATCTCAAAGCAAGATTAGTACGATGGAAAACATTAATGCTTCACTCCTCCAAACTGACTACTACAAGTTGGAAAAGTTTGATGGAGAGCATTATCAAGTCTGAAAGAGGAAGGTCTTTCTCACCCTTCAACTCTGAGACGTTGATCACGTGCTTTGAAGAGGAATCTACTATTCCAGATACTGGGTCTGTTACTGCTATAACTACAGCTACTAAACTTTATGCCAAATGGAGAAGGAACAATAGCATTTATAGGCTTCTGATCCTAAATGCTATGGAGGATTCCCTGGCAGAATCCTTCTCAAAGAAGGATAGTGCCAGAGAAATATGGGAGTCTGTGGAAAAGCTGTACGAGGAAGAAAAAAGGAGCAAGACATTTTTCATCAAAAAATTTCACAAATGGCTCTTTGAAGACGAGAAGGCGATGCTTCCTCAAGTGAAGGAGTTTCTGAAACTTCGTCAAATTGAACGATGAAAAGATGCCCCTCGTGACAACTTTGTCGTTGGAGGGATCGTCTCGAAACTTCCTGCTGGATGGAGTACGTTCTATGCAAGAATGCATCGGAAGAAACTCGAGATCAGTCTGGAAGATCTCTTGCAAGAAATCCACGTTGAGGACGAGATGCATTCTCAACAGAAGATGGACGCTTTGTCCAAACAATTGGCCGAGGCCAATCTGGTGTAGACGAGAGACTCCAAGGGAAGCAGGCGGCTTCTCACCACAAGAAAGACTTCACTAATCTGAAAGTGAAGGGACCGTCTTTCAAACGGAAGAAGCCCAAGTCCAATGACTTGTTTTAACTGTGGCAAGAAGGGCCACTACAAGAGTGAATGCAGATCCAAGCCCAAACAATCAGAGAAAGGTGAGCCTAGTAAGGTTTCTTTGGTTTCTAACCTCGTTGCTATGATCGCTCAGGTCACAAATGAGGGGGCTGACTCTGACTGGTGGATAGACACCGGTGTGACATGTCATGTCTGCTCTGGGAAGGAATGGTTTCTCACGTACCAGCCAACTTCTGAGAAGGTTTATCAGGCCCAAGCTGAAGTTTGGAGATCGGGACTGTGGAGCTGAAACTCACTTCCAGGAACACTCTAATGCTCCAAGGAGTAAAGCATGTTCCGGTAATTGCCAAGAACTGGTCTCTGGGAGCCTGCTTAGCAACGCAGTTTTGAGGATGGACATTAATGCTGGTCAGATGGTGATGTCCAAGAAGGGAACATACTTCGAAAAGGCTTTTCAAATCGAAGGGATGTTTAAAATTCAGCTTGTAAACCAGTTAATAAAATAAATGCAATCGCTCTTTCTGACTATTTTCTTGAGTTGTGGCATAATAGGCTAGGACATGTTCATTATAAAAGAATAAACAAAATGTCTAGTCTAGGACTTATCTCCAAATCTGGGGGTAAGGTAGAGAAGTGTGAAGTATGTGCTCAGACTAAGATCACTAGAAAACCCTTTCATCGGGTCAATCGAAGCACAGATATTCTGGAGTTGGTACACTCCGATATCTGTGACTTCAAACAATTCTCTATAAAAGCAGGATAAGTATTTCATAACTTTCATCGATGACTTCTCTAAGTACGCATTCGTCTACTTGCTCAAATCTAAAGACGAAGCGTTCAAGAAGTTCAAGGAGTTCAGGGCCAAAGCTGAACGACAAACTGTACAACAACAACTCAAGCGGTTGAGAAGTGATCGAGGTGGAGAATATCGGTCTCATGAATTCGCATTATTCTGTAAAGAACATGAAATCATCTGCGAGACTACTGCTCCATATTCTCCTCAATCTAACGGAGTAGCAGAGAGGAAGAACCGAACGTTACATAAATGATGAACTCAATGCTGCTAACTGCAGGTCTTCCAAAATGTTACTAGGGTGAAGCTGCATTAACGGCCATTTCATTATGAATAGAGTGCCTTATGCAACTTCTGAAATAACTCCTCATGAACTTTGGTTCAAAGTCAGACCTAACTTGAATGTTATTCGAGTATGGGGGTGTCTGGCTTATGTGAAGCTCCCAGATCTGAAAATTCAGAAGCTGGGGACAAGGACTATGAAGGCGATCTTCTTGCGATATGCCGAGAAGAGTGATGCCCGAAGATTCCTTGACATTGAGTCAAATATATATCGAATCTCACGATGCTGAATACTTTGAAGACAAGTTGGCACGACACAAAAACATTATTCTTCCAGACATTCCGGAGAATGATATAGGTGCAAATGAGACTGAGGTTTCATATGAACCAGTAGTCCAAGATGAAGTTGTTGGTAGAGAAACAACAATTGAACCAGAACTCGCTGAATCGTCGACGAAGCGAGCAAGAAGGCCGAAGAGATTCGGAGATGACTTCGTCACCTATCATATGGAAGCAGATCCGCTTACCTATAATGAGGCAATAAAGACAGAGATGATGTCTTCTGGTAGGAGGCAATAGACAATGAAATTAACTCAATTACCTCCAATAACACATGGGTGTTAGTTGATTTACCCGAAGGAGCAAAACCCATCGGATGCAAGTGGATCTTCAAGAAGAAGATGAAAGCTGATGGAACCATTGACAAGTTTAAGGCCAGGCTAGTGGCCAAGGGTTTTCTTAAAAATAGGGGATCGACTACTTTGACATATATGCCCCAATAGCACGGATGACAACCATCAGATTGTTGATTTGCCCTTGCAGCAATACACAAACTGGTGATACATCAGATGGATGTGAAAATAGCATTCCTGAATGGCGAGCTGACCGAGGAGATTTATATGCAATAGCCAGAAGGATTTGTCGTCAGAGGCTTAGAAGACAAAGTCTGTAAGTTGGTAAAATCTCTAAACGGCTTAAAGCAAGCTCACAAAATGTGGCATGAGAAGTTTGACAAAGTTATAAGATCAAACGGCTACAGGGTCAGCAAAACAGACAAGTGTGTATATACTAAATTTGCTGACGGAAGAGGAGTCATCGTTTGTCTGTACGTGGATGACATGCTAATCCTAGGTACGGATATAAGCTGAGTCACTGAGACAAAGAAGTTCCTTTCGACAAAGTTCAGTATGAAGGACTTGGGAGATGCTGATGTTATCTTGGGACTCAAGATCATCCGGACGGACACTGGATTGGCACTGTCACAATCTTATTACATTGAGAAGATGCTCACTCGATACGGGTATCATGATCTTTCCATAATTGATACGCCGTACAGAAGTGATCAGAAGTTGGAGCCAAACTCGAAGGAAAGCGTCAGGCAATTGGAGTACGATAGCGTCATCGGAAGTTTGATGTACGCTACTACTGCCACTAGGCCTGACATAGCTTTACGGTGGGAATGCTGAGTCGATTCACAAGCAATCCAGGCATTCAGCACTGGAAAGCTATGAAGCGTGTTATGAGATATCTCAAGAAGACTCAGACATATGCATTGCACTTCAACGGAGAGCCGCCGGTAGTAGAAGGCTTCAGTGATGCCAGCTGGTGCTCAGAGTTGGAGAGCAAGAGGTCCACTGGTGGATTATTTTATAATGGGTGGAGCTGCTATATCGTGGAAGTCGAAGAAGCAGACTATGCTCTCGCGGTCTCTATGGAATCTGAGTTCTTTGTACTTGATACCACACAGATGAAGCAGAATGGCTTCGGGAGCTCATGTATGATCTTCTAGTAGTTGGAGCGCAGATACCGCAATTCGATATACTGCGACAACCAAGCGACTGCTGCTGGGGTAGCATCAAATGATCTCTTCAATGAAAAGAAGAGAACTGTGCGGTTAAAGCACAGGACAGTGAGCGATCTCATCAAGAGAGGTGTCATTGCAGTAATCGATGTTCGGAGTCAGAAGAACCTGGCGGATCCGTTCACGAAGGGCCTCAAGCGTCATCTAGTTGAAGACACAGCAGAAAAGATGGGCTTGAAGGCATTCTGATACTATGTTTTTGTAATCCTACCATAAAATTTTATGTTATTAGTTCAAAGAGAAATCTACTAGACAGCTAACTTTGGTTCAAGGAGGACCACTGACTGGAAAACTATCAGGTAACAGTGGGTACTTGTTCTTAGGAACATGGAAGGGTTACGAACCCATAACCACTGTTGTCTACTATGTGTTTTCTGCAAAAACGGATCCTGTGTTGAGGTTGGCTTAAATGCCTTAATAAGTTCTCAGGCAGAGTGAATGCCTGGTGTGCTTTACAAGAAGCACGGTAGCGCATCACTACAAGGAGTAAAACTCCATGCTACAGTGGGATGACTCCACCATGAGGTTCCCATGTAGGGGTAATGCCTTGGCTTTGCAAGCCAAGTTATAGCGGCGTAGCACTGCAAATAGGAAGGTAGCCTAATGCTGTATAATGAAATTAAAGAGTTGTAGACAGCACTACAAAGGGGAGGGTGACCCCATGTTATAGTGGCACGACACCACGATGAGGTACCCAGGTAGGGGTAAAGCCTCGACCTTGTAAGCCATGTCGTTGCGGCATAACACCGCAAGGAAGCCTTAGGCTTCATGCTGGGTAGAATGGCACTACAAAGAGGCTGTGACCTCATGCTGCAATAGTGACACTACGATAAGGTTCCGGGTAGGGGTAATACCTCGGCTTTAGGCCATGTTATAGCGACGTCACCGCAAGGAAGCGCAAGGCTTCATGCCAAGTCTCTTTAATAAAGAACTTACCTATAGTGTATGGAAAGAGATATCAGGCCGTCTCTTGAGGGTAAACTTGTAGACGCCCAAAATTATACACTAAAACCAGGCTGGCACAGGGCCTTTAATGTGCAGCCAGAAGCATATGTAACTACACTTTGTGAGTGGAAGAATTGCAATTGTGGTGCAGAATTCAAGGCATAGTCCATTCTTGTATCATTTTATTTAACCCAAGCGGGAAGATTCAAGTCGTCAGCGACATCTATCCTAATGCAAAATGGACAGTTATGCAGGGAACGCTCAACCCTAGACACATATATTTGATGAGATATGTGGAGATGTTGGTGCTCTTGCTCCTTGACATGAAAAGAGCTTGCTCTCAACATGCTTTGTAAAGTTTAGTCCCACATTGGAAAAGCACCATGAGTTATCTCAACATATATATGAGTATGTGTTGGGATATGAACATGGGATGGTGACCCAAAGGAGGGAACCATGTGGGTGATTTTACTAAGAGAAAATGATTAATTCCAACAAGGATGTAAGTTGATTTTTGTTGTGGGTGCTTGGACTCGACACGGACTCCAGGTTGTCCCGTGCATGCACGGGAGTGTTCGGGGGAAGGCGTGGGCTAGTACTCGACTATGTTGATTGTGGGATGATGTAAAATATAAACTCTATTTTAGAGTATTGGTGTTTAGTCCCATATCGGATATGAGAGATGGTGAGGCCTCACTCCACTCTATAAATAGAGCCCCCTTGCCTCCTTTCCAAGATGCACCAAAGAAGAGAGTTAAGGGAGTCCGTAAAGTTCAGGAAGCCCGTTCAAGTCACAAGTATTGACTGACGAGCGTTTCAGAAGTTCTCTTGAACTTGCTGGTTCCTGGAAGCGGATCGTATAGAGTCGAATCTTGCTTTGAGCAACGGTGTTTTTACACCCAGCAGATTTAATCCTCCTCTTCTTCTTCTTCTTCTTTCTTCTTCTTCTTCTTCTTTCTTCTTCTTCTGTTTCTCTGTAACTCGTTCTTCAGGTTTTAAGGCACCTACTGAGTAGGGAGGCCTAACTTTGTTCTTGAGATCTATCTCATTTGTGGCACCTATTGTGTAGGCTTTCTAAAACTCCTCATTTGTGGCACCTACTGTGTAGGCTTGCTAAACTCCTCATTTGTGGCACCTACTGTATAGGCTTGCTAAACTACTCATTTGTGGCACCTATTGTGTAGGCTTGTTAAATTCCTCATTTGTGGCACCTACTGTGTAGACTTGCTGAACTCCTGTTTCCATCTATATCCACGCCTCGGGACTAACATTTGTATCATCTATATATGTAGTTAAATATATATATGAACCATTGGCAGATTAATTTGGGTGTAGTCGTGGACTTTGCACACGGTACGTACATAAATGGCTATGACATTGCATGGATAAGTTGGATTTTTTTCATTTTTGATCAGTTGAAGTGCTAAGAAAGTGGGATCATGAATTAGTAGCTATACTAGTAAGCAAGTGGAGAGAAGGTTTATTTTCAATGTAGGGAGTAATTGGTGAGCTGGGATATGTTGTATATGAGACCAAAGTTCTTGTTACATATAATATAATTGACAAAGACACTGTAAGGAGTTGCCATTTGCCAACCTTAATGAAGTCTTTAGTTTGAGTGAGTATAGAAAATTTCACAAACCAACTTGATTTGCCTCTAATAATGGAATGGGTTATTACCTATAATCATCAGGGCTGGCTCATGGAGATGGATTTTCCTATCCGGAGCTAGTTTTGGTTGTCCCTTGATCCTTATTGTCAGCTGATTCTGGAGGGTCACCCGCGATTTCGACCTCCGTTGGGATCATAGTGAACCTGGGGTTGTCATAAAGAGAGGGGTGCCCAAATTCGAAATCTTAGCTTGCTTACCTGCCTATATTTGGCAGTTCACAGTGAATTAAGTGCCAAATGTCGTTGGTACTAATCAGCCGACCCAGAAATTTGGGTTAAAATATGCCGTCTTTAAGTGATCTTCTAGTGCAAAGAGGTGGAAATTCCAGTGTTTGTTTAGTTAATGGATTCATGTAATGAAAAATTAACTTATATCCATAATTCTCTTAAAAAGAGAGTTATATCCATAACAAACAGGAGGCAATACACATAAACCAAATATAAGTTCCATAATTGGACCTTTCCGATTGTTGAAGCTAATGACATGTTCTAGGTTCGGTGATCATATAGTCCTCCCTCATCCCAACCTTGGACTTTTATTGCAGCATATATAGGAGAACTTCGACATGGCATTTTAAGCTGACTTTATAAATAGTTAATATTGTTGTGTTAATCCAACTCTTGTATGTTAATATAATATAATATATATAAACCTAGATCGTGGTTACAAGTCCTAATTAAATCTTGGTGTACTAATTATATGGCTTAAACATAGAGCTAAAATAATTGAAAAGGATGAAGCCATTTTTTTCAGTTTTTGACACATTATACCTTGTACTACTTTTGTAGTGACCAATTAATTTATCCATTTATTTTAAAAAAGAATTGTCTTCAAAATAATGTTGTAAAGTTGTTTGTATAATAAAGAGAAAAGTGAAACATGAAATATTGTTGTTGTTTTGGCCTTCTTTATTGCCTAGGTCAAATGAGATGTATCTCTTTATAAAACTTTGCTTGTGGAGAGATGCACATGAGGCTTGGATAGACACACGGGTGCCATGTGGGGTATTTTTCTAGTGGAAAGAAGGTCAACCCAACAAATAAAGCATTAATGCTTTTTGTCATGCTCGTGGAATTAATTTCCTTTGGAGCTAAGCCCGTAGCGACTCGAACTCGGGTTCGGGCTCATGAGGCGTAATCAGCATTTTGTTGGCTAAGCCCAGATGATGCGGCAGTTAGCGCGACAGTTTGCGTGGGCGTAGTTGGCGCAATTGACTCAGGTCGCGCAGATGGCATGCGTTGTGCGCCAATTGGCACAGTCGTTTCTGTGCACGATTGGAATGGTTACGTAACGTTCTGGGACAATTTTTTCACGTTTCGAACTTTTCGTAGACCGGACGGTTACTGCGCGCCTATATATGTTTCTCTCATCTCTCTCTCTCTCTTAAGATACAGTTCATAATTTTCTTACGAAATTTTTTCAGATTTAAGAGGAGAGAAGAGAGAAACAAAGCGAGTACATGACATCCGAGGAGTCAGTAGAGCAGAGTGTTCTGAAGTTCTTTATCGAACTTGCTGGTTCTTGGAAGCTGATCATGCGAGGCGAATCTAGCTTTGAGTGCTGGTGATCATTCACCCCAGCAGATTGTTTCCTCATTCCGTCCATTTCATCTTATGTTCATCCACTTGCAACTCGTTCTGAATGAGTACATTTTTTGATCTAATCAGAAACTGTTAGTAAAATTTCATCGCTGCTACTACGAAACCTTTTGTGCCTTCGTCGAAGTGTTACAATTGATTTTGTTTTCTCATAATCCTCCGGGATCTCTGTCATGCACCTCCCTCGAAGTGTTGCATAAATCAGTTTTTCGTCGAAAATCACATCCCGGGACTAACAGATATATGTGGAACATGGTTAAGGCATAGTCCTATTCCCTTTCCACCTTAGAAAGTCATATGGAAATGATGATGACCTGAAGATGGCCTACGAAATGAGTTAATTTAATTTATTTCATGCATCCCTCACATATACACAAAACCTCACACGCATCCCTCACATAACCTACTCATGTATGGATCTTCACATATACAAAACACACACACACATGATGTCTTAGGACTGCACGCACACACATACACACTCATGATGTCCTAGGACTGACACACACACACACACACAAAATCTGAATCTACACTTACCTGTACACTCACTTTTCTGGATTGAACACAACTACTGCTACTACAGACCATTTCCAACTGTCTGTACCTACTATCCTACTGCAGTATCTGCTACTACATGCTGCTGATACTTCTAACTAGGGGTGTGCTTATTTGGACCGAACCGACCGAATCGAACCAAACCAAACCAAACCGAATCAGTCGTTTTTAACCAAACCGATGGTCCGCTCAGATTGGTTCGACTTGACTATTTAAAAAACCATCCGATTTGGTTTGGCTCACGGTTTGGTCATTCCAAATTCGCATAAACTGAACCAAACTGAACCCAGTTAGTAACGATATAAAATTAGGTTTATATCTCATCCAACTTATCCATCTTATGGTTTAGAGTCCTTGGACTTTGGAATATGGAGACGGTTGCTCATATTCTAAAATCTTTACTCTCCCCTCTCTTCCTCCCTAATAGTGTAAACATATGTTACCCGGAGTGACCGCTCTAGTTCTCTACTGGCCGCTATAGGTAACAAATATTTATTTTCCATCTTTAATTCATAATTCTATTAGGATTATGATTTATTTTCGAGAATCATTCTGGATTTGTGGAAGAAATTTATTATGCAAGTAATTTACTTAGAAGATTATTGTCCACTTTGATATCTCATACAAACATCTTCCAGACAAGAGATGGTTATGATTTCTTTTTGTGTGAATATTTACTTTGTGAAATATTTTTATATACTTGAATTTTTTTGTCTGATCAAAACCGATCAGCCGAACCGATCCGAACCGAACCAAGTTTGTCGGTTTCTAAATCGAACCGACCAATTGGTTGGTTTGGTTCGACTGTGATTATTTTTAAACCGATTAAGTTCGGTTCGACTTCGGTTGTGACCAAATAGGTCGACCACCGACCGATGCACACCCCTTCTTCTAACTGCTGCTACTAATGCCTAGCAGCTACTGTTGCTGACAAATGTTGTTGCATTGCTGTTGCTAATGCAGCATGTCTTAGCACACAAGTGCGCTCCCTACACCTATGTACACTACCAAAAAAGGGCTTTTGGGAAGACACTATTAGATACGCTACTTTAAAAAGTCCTAAAATATTAATATTAATTAGGACGAATATTTATTTTATGAAAAGATTATATTATTTTGGACAGATTCATAAATGGCCTCTAAAAATGTATCTTATTTAAGACTGACAATTAGTTCCATCCTATAAACTAATTTGGCGGGAAAGAAAAATAGTTGGACGCCAAATTGCGGCCATCCGAGCACTTTCTCAATTGTATTAGACTTTTAGAACAAGGTTCAAATCAATGTGTGATCTGAACCATTGATTTTAGGCTTTTAGTGTTATCTAAACCTTCTCTCTCTCTCCTCAAACCATTCCAAGAAATTCAGCTACGGGGAAGAATGGAAGCTCACATCAAATGTTCATCCCCAGTTGTTTGAAATTATCTCGAACCATTCTAAGAAACTGGAGATATTTTGTGTTCTTGATCGAGTTAAGAAGAGTTTCAGCATCATCCCTTCGACTTCAAAAACCACCTCCTCCTCACAATAAGTCTCTACTGTGAACTACTACTCGAAACCGCTAATTTTTTCTAATTTAATTTCGGCATTCACAAAACCCTAATTTGTACCATATCGATAAAAAAATTCTTTAATCTATCAAATATGTGCATACTCATGGAAGCACAGCACGGTGTCTCCAACCAACCGAAACTTGAGATACTCTCTGGTCTAATTTTTTTTCCAAATGTTTGTAATAAAAGTTTCAAAGTTGATGAAGAGGTGCAATGAAATCAGTGGATCATTACTTCCAAGAGACCTATGGTTTTGCTATCCAACAACCCAATTGGCCATGCCTTCAAGTTGGCAATCAGCTGAGGCTAAATTATCTATCGAATGAGGTTAGTTTGTTCACCATTATTCTAATTTGGTCCATTTAATGTAATTAATTTTTTAGCTTTTAATTTCAAGTACCATTTTTTGCAAACTAATCCATAAACACGAAAGAAATAATCCTTCATGTCGGTGAATCAGATCAGCTAACCTACCACTCCACCAATGATAACTCTAGCTTCACGCTCGACAACATCGACTCCTCCAATATGAGCAAAAAGAGAGCTACCCTGTTTATGGTTTGCTAAACTTAGGTAGTTTTCTGTGGATTATGACACAGTAGTCCTGTAACTAATTATGCATCTAGGAGTTAATTGGTTCAGTTTGGCCACTTGAATGCTCCCGATGCAACAATCGACATCCCCAGAGTTGTTTCATGTAAACTAAGAAGAGTTTGTATTAATAATTGCAAACCCTTTATATCCATCTAGTATCACCGAGGTTATAATGCCATAGATGCTTACTAGTAAACTTTCAATATTTATCCAATGCAAGGAAAATTACTTCTTATCATACATATATAGTGATGCAGAAAAGGGTTTTTTGGCTTTGAATGATGTCGGGCCCTACACAACTGGTGGTTTAACTAGAGAGAAGGTAGGTTGACTCTTGTCTACAATCTTATACTTGAGGTACATGAAACTAGTGTACCGGACTTCTCAAATACTTTTGTCTAATTTTTTTTTGTATAAGCTCACCATTTCACACGTGAAATCTCAAGCTGCTGACAAATGATACAAGTTATTATGTAATAGTCTCTGCTTCTTGTGCTAAATAAGACACCTTTGCATATTACTTTTTATTCTTGGAGATGCTTTAAAGATCTCTCCTTTTTAAGAAAGAGAAGTATAATGTTTGTTGGTCCTTTAACTGAGATATGATTGCTCTTTGATTCATAATGGTAGTTTTGTATAAGGCAAAATTTGTTCTCTGAAAATGTAAAAAAAATTATTCTTTTTTGTTAATTTGAAAGTTACCTATGCATGATTTTCCTTTACTGCTTAGTTTTTGACAAAGAAATGAATCTATTTTTTTAAATATTTATTTTGCTTAAGTATGCCTGGATTATTTTTGTAGACGCCTTAGTTACCAATTATGAATCCTATTACAATCTGCTAAAAGTTTGGGTTGATAATGAACAAAGAGTGGTTTAAGATTTTCAAAATAATGGACTTTCCGGTTCCAAATGAATGTTATGTGACTTTGAGTCTTAATAATTCAAGGAATTACTATTAGTAGAGTTATGCTTCTTTCGTTGGTTATCCTCAAAATATTTTTTTAAAAATTATCATATCATAGAATATACGTTCGACCTCGTGATAATAAAAGCAAAAAAAATAGATAGATCCTATCGACCACATTGTCGTAGGTTCAGTAGGTCATTAGTTTTTTTATATAAATTTTGGTTATCACTAAGTAAATATCAACTGAAATCAGAAAATTTTGTTGACCAAACTTTTGTAAGTAGTACTCCTTTATGCCAGGTGAATATTGTAATTCAACTGTTCTGCACACACTCCTTTTTTTCATAATCTAGTAAGATTTAAACTGAAACAATGTTACGTATGGTTAAGACATGAACCTACATAGGAAATTTATTTTTAGAACATAAAAGAAAATGGTGTTATCATGAAATTATTTTTCTTCCGTATTTAATTTTATTAAATACAGAAGACAGCAAGTTATAGAAAGATGTTGGCATATAAATTCCCATTTTGCTACAATTTTCTTGATAATAGTTATTTTCTAAAGGGTTATTTTGTATAAGGGTACCAGGTTTATGATATAATTAGACTTTGGGTACTGGGTTTGTCCGTCTTAGAGTTTGGTACTCGAACTTCTTTAGTGACACATTTTAGTGACAAAAGTGGACTTTCAGTGACGAAATAAGTCTTTTAATGACGAATGTTCGTCACTAAAATGTGTCACTAAAAAATTACAGTACCCAAAGTCTAAAACGGACAAATCCAGTACCCAAAGTCTAATTATATCATAAACCTGATACCCTTATACAAAATAACCCTTTTCTAAATGGTTAAGCCCACATTATTTTTTTTCAAAATTAGTAGTTAAAGAAAGCATTATTTGCTTTCTTAATTTAAGGAGTCATACTTGAAAATAATTTATCTATATTTTTGGATAATTTAACTGTATTATAGTTCTTCTTGAGATTACTAGTGCAAATCAATTTTTTTTTACTTTTCTTTTTGTTAAGAGATCACATGATCCGAGATTATGTCATGTGGAGTGTGTTAGCTACATGTGCAGTAGCTTGAGCAAAAGCTCAAGTTCATGCAAATTAGTCCCACATCGGCTAGCATGATAGCATTCAATGTGCATATATACACTCCTCCCATCTTGCTTCACTGAACCATTGAGTGGGAGCCCCATGGGCCACACGTGCGCACCGCCGCTGCCGCCCGGCCCGGCTCGGTTCGGCGAGCGTAACGGGTGCGGGCCGAATGCCGACCGATTCCTTCTTCGGTTCGGACTGAGACCCAAAAATCTTTTTTGCTTCTATTAATTTTTTTTTACCGTTACTATTCTGCAACGTTTGGATACATGATTTCATGTCCAGATTCATTGTATCACATTTTAACATGTGCTGTAACGTTTGTAACATTAATTTTAATAGGCTGATTTAATATCACATTTATTCCCAACCGTTGGCATCAGCCTCCCAACCGTTGGCATCAGCCTATATATTGAGCTCCATTCTCCTCTTCGGATACACAAAAAAATACGTCCAAATTCTCTTCTTCAATCTCGTCATTTCCGATCCGAGCTTTTCGTTCATTGTTGTTGCTCTAGGCAAAGCTAAGTCGGGGTCACTCTCTCCAAGTCGTGTGCGGCAAAGAGATTCCGGTGGAGCGGGGGTTTTACCACTAGGAGCGTTCGAATACAGTCTGCACATAGACCCGAGCTAACTCTTAGGGCAGTGCTTCGTGCGCGACTTCCCCGGAGACCAGTAACCTTAATTTATTTTATTTTATTGTAAGTTTTTAATCCGAGAAATTTGAAGAAATTCCAACAATCTAAGAGTTAGTTAGAACTGTCCACTCTGTGAAGTACATTTCTTTTTCTGCTTGTGTTAACAGGATCATCTATTAACAAAATTTATATCTTAACAAATAATACCTAAAAAATACTTATAAAGTGTAGTCTTGCTTGCTGTCAAGAAATTGTTTTGTTAAACACATTTTTCGTTATCAGCACGATTGCTGAAGCAAGGAGAATCGACGTCCAGATATCGACGTCATCCTTCTCCTCCCTAGCCGATCCGACGTACCGTTAATTTTTTTACCTTCTTCCACCGTACGGTAAGAAAGGTAAATTTATTTTTGAAAAATTCATCTTATTCATGAGATGTACTAATTTCTGAATCATGTAAGTACTTGCTCATGATACAATATTCAATTGGATAGTTTTCTAGATGATATCTAAAATTTCATTCGAGAGTACGATACTCTAGAGAAATGATAAAACCCATTTCCATATGCTATAATTAATAGAGCTCCTAAATCGGCATATACATGTGTGTGTCTGGACATGTTTAGATTTTCAACAAATGGTTTGCAGTTTATAGCTTTATATTCGTAGTTGGGATATATTTTCAACAAATCGTGTTATCTCTTGAGAACCGTCAAATCACTTAATTCTGATCAAGTGGTTTAATCCATTAGTCGAATGACTGTCCAATTTAGAAGGACTCCACTTGACTGCATTTTGAAATAGTAATATGTTACAGTAATCATTTTGAAATATTGTATTTCAGTTTATGTGGTTTTGTGTAACATATAATAGACAAAGGACCAACAAATTCTTTTGAAGCCGTCCACCATTAATGGAGGGTGGACCACAACTTGCAACAGTAGTGCTTTATGTTGGGTAGGCATTTTTTTACACCAAAGAAAGATGGATCAATTCATGGGAAAGATTGGATGTTATTTCCAACTTACAATCTAATTCTGAGACTTTCAAGCATGCATATATGCATGTTGGTACTAAATATAGATATCTGTCAAGGATACTAAATAGTAATGCTCTTAGCTTCTTCTTCTTTCCAACTTTCATAGTGTTCATTACAGTAGCATTTTGAGTCCAGCAGGGTCGGCTATCTCCTGGAATGGATAAGGACATAATTGCATAAATGAGACTAAACTTTAAATCTCTTGCTACAAGTATATCTTGTTTTAAACTTTAAAGTTCCATTGATTAATGGAAAGGAAAAGTTTAAGGAAATTAACTCAATATTTTTTTTGGGCATGATTGATCTAAAGATAAAACGAAAAAAAAAAATTTGAGCTGGCACGTGGACCTGAAGTTCCATTTACGTGCCCAGGACTTATTAGCCACCATTTCATCCCATCGGCTCCGGCCACTGGTGTGTCAATTTCTTGATAAATGTGAATTTCTTGAAAAATGATATTTATTCTTACATTTGACAAAGAAAATTTTACGAAGTCTCTCGAATAGGCTCACCTATTTGGGTATGATGTCAGAAAGAACTTGGGCTTGGTTCTTAAGAGGTCCCCGGTGACCCTCCTCCCTATTTTCCCGCCTGGTCATATTCACGTAGAGCTACTGAAAGGGGTTGACCGAATATTATTTTTTTTGCTCAAATTGTATTTATAATTATGCATTTTTGCAAGCAAATTATTGACCTCTCTATATCGGCCCGTCTATCGATATAAGAGAAAAAAAAATTTAAACAAAAATTGTATTTCAAAACCGTTGTTTTAATTACGATTGTTTGTTGTTGTTTTTTCATAGATCTATAGATGAAGTGTGAATGCCTTGTGGACAGCGCCTCGACGCACACAATCCTTCGAGAAAAAAGCTATTTTTATAGCTTAAATGATTATGACGGTCCTGTTATTCGATATCAGGACTATCAAACATAATAGAAGGATCTGGTGAAGCAATTATATTGCTCCCAAATAAAACAAGACTAATAATAAAAGATGCACTATTCTCTCCTAAATCAAATAGGAACCTCATAAGTTTCAAGGACATTCGTTTAAACGGATATCACTTAGAAACAAATGAAATAAATGAGGCAGAATATCTGTATGTTACTCGTCTAAAAGATGATTCAAAAACTATCTTAAACGATTCAAGGGACTCCCGTCGGGCCTCTATCATACTCATATTCAATCAACAGAAGCTAACATGATTGTGCACCAGAAGTGTCATTCATCGCCAAAATTTAAATTTTGGCATAATAGAGGTCACCCAGGATCAGCTATGAAAACGAATCATAAGCCAATCCAGTGGACACAACCTGCAGAATCTGAAGATTCTTCAGAAGTATGATTACTCGTGTCTACCTTTTCAAGGCAAAATTATAACGAGACCATCCCTTTTGAAAGTGGGACTAGAGTCTCCTAGCTTCTTAGAGAGAATTCATGGGACATTTGCGGACCTATTCACCCGCAAGTGGTCCATTTAGGTACTTTATGGTACTTATCGATGCATCTACTAAATGGTCTTATGTGTGCCTTTTGTCCACCTGCAACTTAGCTTTTTCTAAGCTATTGGCACAAATAATTAAGTTGCGGGCTCATTTCCCCTATAACCATATCAAAAAAATTAAGACTTGATAATGCGGGTGAATTTACTTCACAGGTTTTTCAAGACTATTGCCAAGCAACTGGCATCGAAGTTGAACATCCTGTAGCTCATGTTCACACCCAGAACGGGTTAGCAGAATCTCTTATTAAGAGATTACAATGGATTGCTCGTCCATTGTTGATGTAGTCACATTGACTGTGGAAGCTTGGGGTCATGCTATATTGCATGCCGCATCACTTATTAGAATACGGCCTTCTGGAGGTCATATTCTATCTCCGATGCAGCTCGCTTATGGTTCTCCAAATATCTCTCATTTGAGAGTTTTTGGTTGTGCTGTTTACGTCCCCATTGCTCCCCACAGAGGACCAAAATGGGTCCATAACGTCGATTAGGTATCTATGTTGGGTTTGACTCACCCTCTATAATTAGATACCTAGAACCCCTGACGGGTGACGTATTTAAGGCACGTCTTGATGACTGTGAGTTTGATGAAGGATTATTTCCTAAACTGGGCACACAGTCTAAGAAGCCAGAAGCTTCTAAGACAATTTCTTGGGACACAAAAACTTTTCTCATTTTGATCCGTACAAGTCAATGTGAAGATGAGATCCTGAAGATATTACATCTTCAGAACACTGTACATCTACTTCCGGATACATTTACTGACAACCAGAAGATTGTCAGATCACACGTCCTGCTGCCAACACGCCAGCTAGGATTGACATTCCCAAAGATGGATGCAATCCGGCAGCAGAAATGGCAATACCTCAATTAAAAAAAGGACGCCCACCAGGTTCGAGAGACAAAGTCCCTCGTAAAAGAAAAAATCCTGGAGAAATTAAGAAGATCCCAACACAGGATGCTGAGCTCAGATCAGCTACCTCTCCCCTCTAGTTTCCCCTGAAGAGGAACAAACAGAAGAAATATCATTAAATTATGTACGTACTGGAGAGGTACTGAACAGAAAAAGCACAGTCGTCGACGACAATTTTACGTTCAATATTTCGTTCACATCACTGAAAATGACGATGACATCGATCCACGGTCTCTAGCGGAATGTAAACGCAGAGGCGATTGGCCAAAGTGGAACGAGGCAATAGGAGTAGAGCTGGACTCACTCTTGAAACGCGAAGTCTTTGGACCAGTAGTCCAAACACCTGAAGGTGTAAAACCTGGGAATATAAATGGATCTTCACAAGAAAAAGAAATGAACACAACATAGTTGTGCGCTACAAAGCACGCCTTACAGCACAAGGTTTCTCCCAGAAACCGGGAATAGATTATGAAGAAACATATTCTCCGGTCATGGATGGGAATACCTTCAGATTTCTGATCAGCCTCTCTTCTGAAAAGCCTAAAATGCAGCTCATGACGTTGTGACTGCATATCTTTATGGCAATATAGATAAAGATATCTATATGAAACTCCCTGAAGGATATAAAATTTCACCAGAAAAACAGATAGACCTCGGGACACCTATTCTGTAAGGTTACAAAGATCATTGTACGGTCTTAAACAATCAGGAAAAATATGGTATAACAGACTAAGTGAGTTTCTTGCTACGCAAGGATTTACTATCGATAAAGTCTGCCCGTGTATCTTTAAAAAGATCGGGAACAGGATTTGTTATAGTCGGCATTTATGTCGACGACTTAAATCTTATTGATCTTCTGCAGAGACACTGAGATATCTGAAAGCCTTAAGACAACTTTTGAAATAAAAGACCTAGGCAAAACAAAGTATTGTCTTGGCTTACAGATCGAACACCTAAAGGGTGGTATCCTGTTACACCAATCTACATATACACGAAGATTACTTAAACAATTCCACAGGATAAATGCCATCTTAGTACACCAATGGTCGTTCGATCATTGGACGTAAAGAAGGACCCTTTCCGTCCACTAGAAGAGGGGGAGGAATCATTAGGTCCTGAAGTACCTTACCTAAGTGCCATTGGGGCACTACTCTATCTGGCTAACTGTACGCATCCTGATATAGCGTTTTCAGTTAACTTATTAGCCAGATACAGTGTAGCGCCCACAAAGCGCCACTGGAAGTGAAGCATCTTCTGTGCTACCTCCAAGGGTCTATAGACCTAGGACTATATTACCCGAATAGTGGGTCTTCCACTTTACTTGGTTATTCAGATGCAGGTTATAGATCAGATCCCCACACAGAGAAATCACAAACTGGATTTGTGTTTACTTTCGGTGGTACGGCTATCTCTTGGAGGTCCGTCAAACAGACCATGTGGCTATCTCATCCAACCATTCTGAACTCCTGGCAATCCATAAAACAAGTAAGGAGTGTTTGGCTTCGCTCTGTCATTCAGCATTTTGGCATCTACTGGCCTGAAGACTGGTGAACTTGAGCCCACTACTCTTTTTGAAGATAATGCAGCATGCGTAGCTCAACTTCAGAAAGGATACATAAAGAATGACAAGACGAAGCACATATCCCCTAAATTCTTCTGGACGCACGACCTTCAAGAGAAGGAACAAGTCAAAATACAACAAATTTAATCTTGTAATAACTTAGCAGATTTGTTTACCAAAACACTGCCACGATGTACTTTTGTAAAGCTTGTAATAGGAATAGGGATGAGGCAACTAAAAGACCTGCAAGCCTGAAGCTTGTATAGATCAGGGGGAGTAAAACTATAGGATTGTACTCTTTTTCCTTAGGACTGATGGTTTTTCCTACTGGGTTTTCCACAGCCAAGGTTTTAACGAGGCAAACCAAGTTTACTCTGGATCCAGCAGTATCCACCCCATTAGCTTATTGAACCCTGAAGTATTTATAAGTGGATCCAAGGAAATGGATGAATAAGGGGGAGTGTTGTGAAACCCTTATTTATTCACCATTATGTCATGAGTTACACATGACCCTTGGGATCATGTAACTCATGACATAATGGTGAATAAATAAGGGTTTCACAATACTATAAAAATATTACTTATAAAGTGTAGTCTTGCTTGCTGTCAAGAAATTGTTTTGTTAAACAACTTTAAAGTGTAGTCTCACCAGAATATTGGGCCGCTCGGACCAAAGCATTAATTATATATTTGCACTGTCTAAATAATTTGTTAAACACTGCTTCACACTTGTTATATTATCATTAACATAGTGATAAATCACCATTTATGAATTCAAACTTTTCGTAAACAATTTTTTTACCCTACTGTAAGAAAATTTGTTTACTGATACTAATTTGCTTACTCATAGGAAATAATTGCTTTTGTTAACATATAATTTTCCTTACCAAATTTTGTTGTCACTTAATAATTTTTCTTGGCAAAGCGTGTTGTCACACTTTATTGCTTAATAAATATTCATTGAATTATTGCTAGATAATTTCTATTACATAATTGTCAGCATATTGCTCAACAAATCTTGATTAGATATTGTTGAAGAAATTGTTTATTATTTGTCAAATAATTGTCAACAGTAACATTTATATTGTTATTAGTTACATAACAATTTGTAACTTCATAAAACTGTTCTAGGAATTGACATCTTAGATAAACTTTTTGTCTTAGCACCTTTGCCAATACTAGTTGAGTAGTCTCTTTTACGCATATTTTAATTTAGGCTAAATAAAACATTAATTGATTTAGTAAAATTTCTTTAATTTTTAAAGTTCTAAAGTAGACATTTGTTTGGGAACAAGCCGAAAGGGCCCTTCTGTCAACAAGGCAAAAAATTCGTCTAAGCGACCGGTACTTAAGTTTTCCTAGTGAAACACCGCTTTCTGGGATCCGGCCCCTAAAGCTTTCCCAACCTTATCAAAACTTAAAAAACTAAAATTTTAAAGGTCTATTACTAAAATTATTTTAATTGTCAATTTAGCTTAAAGCCATCTTATTGAGTAAATTTAAACTTTTACAGCCTTTAAAAACATGTCTGCCAAGGAAGAGACTTTTTCTGCTAAGCCCGCCAAGTTCAATGGAATATACTTCAAGAGATGGGCAGAGCCACATGAAATTTTGGCTTACCACTTTAGGCCTGATTTCTGCCATCGATGGGTCCACGTCCATCTCAAATGATTCTGATGAGACTGAGTCTGACGTAGGGGTTTCCAAGTCCTCCTCTTCTACCAAACCCAAGACTCCTAAGGAAATAGACTACCATTGCTTTCACAGAATCTTAAGCGCTATGTGGAGTCACTCTACGACATATTTTTTGAGTATAAAAGCGCTAAAGAACTCTGGGATCTTTGGAAGATGAATATGGTTGTGATGCTGGAATTGATATATTCAATTCTTCTACATTCAACCGATATGTCATGGTAGATAACAAACCTATCAATGACCAAATTCATGAATTTCAAGAACACCTTAGACATGTTCAAGCCAAGGGATCATTCTTTTCCACTGAACACAAAATAGGATGTTTGATAGACAAACTCCCTCCGTCTTGGTCTAAAGTGGCAAAGGACCTACTACTTCTACAAGGATATATTACATACCCTCAAGCTCTACATAGAATTAGAACAGAAGAGGAATATAGGTCCAAGACCAAAGCTAGGTCAAATGCCATAGCTAGGGTAAATCTTGTAGAAAGCCACGTAAAACCTAAGTCAAACAACCATCTCAAATCGAAGAAAAACTCCTTCAAAAAGAAGCAGAGTTTTTAACCTCCTCACCAAAACCATCACCACCAAAACCATCAATCTCAAAAGCCTAAAAAATTTGGCCAGACTCAGGATCAAAAGATTTTATTTTGTGTGTGGTAGAACCAACCATACAGCCATCAACTGCTACCAAAGGAAGAAAGAACCTATCCAGACCTCCTTCAAAGGAAAAGGCAAGCCAGAGGCTAACATGATTCTGAATGGGTCCTCCAGCTCCTTTAGGTCTGTAAGCTATCAACCTATAGTAAACCTTTCTTTCCCACTACCAAAATATGTCGATTTAGCGACGGCCAGATCCGTCGCCCGTCCGTCGGCAATTTGTATTAGCGACCGATCACTGACGGATCTTGGTCAAAATAATCCGTCGGTAATCATCTCGTCGCTAATAATGATCCGTCGCTAAGTAGTCATCAAGCGACGGAATAGCGACGGCTTTTCGTCGTCACAATACGATGTATTAGCGACGGCTTTCCGACGGTCTTTCGTCGATTTAAGTATTAAATATGAACTGTGTAGAAGCTAGCGACGGATAATCCGTTGGTAAACCGTCGTAACAGCATATCAGAGTGTATCGTTCCGTCGCTATTCCGTCGAATGCCGTCGCTAACAAAGGACGGATTAGCGACGGAATACTGACGATAATCCGTCGACCACGTTCTGAAAATGCATGACATTTCCAGAACCATGGCGACGGATACCTCGTCGCTACTCCGTCGCTTATCCGTCGACGAAGCGCGACTAGTGACGGATAATCCGTCGCCATTGTTCTGGAAATGTCATGCATTCCAGAACCTTGGCGACGGATGTTCGTCGCTATTCCGTCGAACTATGTATCTCCAGAACCTTGGCGACAGATGTTCCGACGCTAATCCGTCGACCAAGCGTCACTAACTGGAAACAGTTTCAAATCTCCAAGTAGCGACGGATATTCCGTCGAAAGGTAGTCGGAAACTGGAAACATCCGTCGCTAAGTGGTCACTAGTCCGTCGCTAACTGAGATTTTTTGAAAAAAAATGTAGAGCTTTTCCAGTTCACACAAATATGCATAAACCAAACCAATATATAACGCACACCAATTATCCAACAATCACATAGACCAAATATATAAACACACCAATTATAACAATCACATAGACCAAATATATAGTACACACCAATATAAAATTATCACAATATTCTGAAATCATAAACTAATATCCGTCGTTTAATCCGAAAATCCCAAAATATTCTCAAATTCCCATAAATATTCTAAATTTTTTAATTACAATACTTTAAGAAGAAGGAGGAGTTCGATTGCCCGGTGGTGGTAATCCCTGCTACGATCGACGAATATACTGCTTACTAGGTACGACGGCAATTCGTCGTAGACACTGCTGAAAGTCGGCGTAGCTGCTCTGGCGACATGAGATCAAGGAGTGCCATCACAGTCGGAGGCGGGGCCAAGGGGCAGCAGGGTTGAAAGAAAAATGACCGACGGAAGAAGGACCGGAAGCAGCAGTCGACGGACCGACACCAGTAGAAGACGACCGACACCAGCAACAGACGGACCGGCAGCAGCAGACGGAGAGAAAGTACATGGCAATTTGCTCCCGTAAGGACGACACCGCCTCGTGCAGCTGCGTAAGCAGCGACCTAATCATCGTCTGCCGGGACCGCGGAAGGAGGCGGTGTCGGTGGAAATCTCTGAGTCGCCATGTGCAACGGCCCTAGGGAGCCGACTCCGTACAGGTGCCCTTTCTTAAAGCCGCGACGGTATCTACGAACAAGTCGTTGCGAGCGGCCAAAGAAGAGGGCGTCCGGCGGGCGTCGTTTCACCGATATCCTCGGTCTCAGTTAACTGAGCCCGACTAAGGGCCTCACGATACGCAGCCTATCAAATGAATGTGTTTTTATTATAAGATTTACCTAAGTTGTAATCTGAATCCTATGTTTCACTAAGCTAAGTGTGAATCCTAAGTTTACCTAAGTTATAGTCCGAATACTTTTAATTATAACGTAAATCTCATAAACATAAGTACTTACATCAGTCTCCTTGGCTCTCTCGTCGACGAAGCTCCCGTCCTTCCGTCTCTTGTGCATGCTGGAAGACGTCGTGCATGGTGACCGATTCTGGCGCCCTTCCCTCCTTTACCGCCCGTTGGATCTGCATACGAAATTTCTGTAGAACTTAATTAACTCCGTATATTAATAATACCTAATTCGATAGTGAAATGAATTTACGGTATCTCACCAGATCTGCAAGCGTCGCTGCGTGGGGCCTGGATCCCCGTATGAAGCCCCGCGGCCCGTCGGTTCGCCTTCGCCTTCTCTGATTTCTTCTTGTACGCAGGAGTATTCATCATATCTAAGAGGTCCTCATAATAGTCCTGCCGGATCCAATTCGGCCTCGTCTACCCCATTATTAGGTCATGAATCATATCCCATATCTTCTTCGAGGCAGCACTTTTGTAGGTCCTGCGGATCGCGTCCTCGCGATGGGGGGGCCACCAGTACGTCGTCTAACATACAAATTGAATTATCACATAATTTAAAAAATGGTTGATTAAAGAGTAACTAATAATTAACTAGAATATATAGATATATACTCTCAACTCGTCGAGCCAGACGTACTTTATGTTTGGGGGCACCGACGAAAAGTTGAGGTAGGGACCATGGAAGTTAGCCTTGATAATTTCTCCAAGAGCCCTGGCAACATTAAACGGAAAAAACCTACAAAGAAGAAACGAATGGATTATTAACTTGAATAAATGAAAGAAATTTAATAAATTATCTTAAATTTACTTACGAGGTCCCCGCGGGCCATAGCTCTCGTCGGAACTCGCCTCTCGGCCTTTCTGGTGTCGTCGGAGGATCCGTGGGTCCGCACATGTACTCCCCATCAACCGGATGGAACCGAGTATGGGGGTACTCTGGGGCCCACTATGCAGTAACTGGGGGATCCACTGGTGGATCCGCTGGTGGGTCCGCTGGTGGGTCCAATAGCGGAACGGATCCGCTAGCACATCCAGACTCATGCCTCGATGAAGTAGTCGATCGACGGCGGGATGCGTCTGTGCCCGGGGTACTCTCCGGGTCGGGCTTGCTGGATGAGGTCACATCCTGGGAAGATTGAATGTGACCACGACCACCAGCACCACTACGACCACGACCACCACCACCGCCAGCACCAGCACCACGACCACCACTAGAACCACGACCACGGCCAGCCATCATGACCTGTAAATAGAACACATAAACATAATTAACAATATAAAAGTGTAAATGAATATAAAATTCTAAACTAAAATATACATACCACCAGTAGGGAGACGAGTGCCGCCGCGACGAAAAAGACTAGGAGTGCCATCTGCAATAAGTAAATAATCGAACGAAAAAACATAAATTCGCGTAATTACTTTTATGAGGTCAAACTTAATTCACGTAATTGGAAGTGTTTTTAATATACAACAATATTTAACCTAATCATCGTCTTCGTTCTCATTCTCGGCTCTTCTCGCCTCGTCTTCATCATCTTCCTCCTCCTTATACTCATCCTCATCGTCGATTTCATCTATATCCTCATCCCCATCAAATTCTTCTTCTTCTTCCTCTTTTTTTTTCTTCTTCTTCTTCTTCTTCTTCTTCTTCTCTTCTTCTTCTTCTTCTTCTTCTTCTTCTTCCTGCCTCAATATTGGGAGAAGATGCATCTTTCTCCCCTGGTTGACAGCTAAGTCTTGTGTATCAACCTCTTCCTCCCCTCTATTTTCCTTAACAATATCTTCAATATCCATTGTATCCGAGTATTGTCCCAAGTATTGGGACTTTTTGATCTGGTCCTCTTGGTATGCTGGGTCTCCAACGTTGAATGTATTTCTAGATTTAATCTTGCATACTGCCCACCAGTCAAATCGATCTCTACGATGCCTTGGGTAGCTTGTATAGTAGACTTGAACAGCCTGATTTGCTATCGCAAATGTATCGGACCCTCTATACCTCCTGCGATGATCTATATCGACAAATCCAAATTGTTTATCGATTCTCCAACCGATATTTGGTGTCGTATCGAACCACTCATATTTGAACATCACAATATGCATATCATATGGGCCAGTATATTGTAAATCTACAATATCCCGAAGCACTCCATAATAGTCAAAGTCTGGTTCGTCGTCATAGATGGTGCCTCTTATGCAAACACCAATCCTTGGTACTGATGCGTCATTGATAAATTTGACATTTATAGCATTCTGAGTTGCCTTAAACCTGAAGCCATTAACGACATAGCCTGGCCAAGTCTTTGTTTGCCTCTTCGGTCCCAAGGCCAGATAACGAACACTCTCATTAGTGAGTGTTGTTTCAGGCAATAAAACCTGTAAATAAATATTTATAATTTAAATATTTTAGATTATATATTTCTAATCTCAGTTACTTACGTATTTTATAAGAATATATAAAATCAACCTCAATTATAATCTCATTACTTACATATTTGCAAAACCATGACGGAAATGTACAATCAACCTCTCTTTGAAGTCCCTCATCGGTAATATCGGGTTTCCTTATTTTAATTCTCTCTAAATACACTATTAGAGAAAATAAGAATATATAAGTGTAGTCACTTACTTCATCAAATTCGAGATTATAACGAGTGCAAGTGTACTGACTTACTTCTCCAAATCTCTCACTTCTTGTATGTCACAGTTTAACAAGATATCGGTGAGCGGCATCATACTCGTCGTCAATCAACCACCTTTTTTACTAGCCCCAACAGGCTTGCCTTTACATTGAATATACCTCCATCCTCAACATCCTCGTCATTCCTTTGAGGTCTATTTCGATTTGTCTTAACATGAGTATCGAAATAAATGAGCAGAAGTTTGACACCTCTTCGATAAGATATGTTCGCATATCGAAGCCTCTATATGAGCCTTGTTGCCAACTTTCTTCTTTAGATGGTGTAGGTATCTAGAGAGACAAATTATCTTAAGAATTAAGAATTAATTTTAAAACCCACTGAAATTCAACTTAAATTATATCGATTTTTATGTACCTTTCAAATGGGTACATCCATCGATAATGAAGATGCACAAACGGGCTTCGTATGCTAATGAATCGGTAGATGCTCCATGCTGTAGAAGAAGCTAGGAGGAAATATTTTCTCCAACTTATAAATTGTTAAGATAATCTTCTCCTCAAGTTCAACCATGTGTTGCACACCGTCAACTTAGTTGAACAAATATCCCTAAAGAATATAGATAGTTCGGCCAACGGAACCCATACAGCAGAAGACAACAACTCTTTCAAAGCAATGGGCAGTAATCTTTCTATAAACATGGCAGTCATGACTCTTCATTCCCGTTAGCTTGCGTTCATTGAGATCAACGCATCTAGACAAATTCGATACATAGCCGTCGGAAATCTTAAAGTAGATACCCACTTGCAGATTATTAATCTATCTTCCTTGCTCAATGTGTATTGTGCTATCGGCTTAGTTATTTGTCCACCAGCTCCCCTTTGTATCAAGTTCAGATAAGGACGCTTGCATATCTCAGCAATGTCTTATCTTGCTTTTGGATTGTCCTTCGTCTTTTCTTTAATATCCATGACGGTATTGAAGACATTATCGAACACATTCTTTTCGATATGCATAACATCAAGATTTTGCCTTATAAGATTATCTTTCCAATAAGGCAAGTCCCAGAAGATACTCCGTTTGGTCCAGTTATGGGTTTGTCGAACCCATCGACACGATTGTTCGATGGATCTTCCATTACAGTGGAAGTCCTTTACATCTTCCCAAATATTGTATCCTGACAATCTGGCAGGCAGATGAGAAAATTCTTATTTTTCAGCTCTGAACGCGTCCTTGTTCTTTCTCCAAGGATGACTCGCGGGCAGAAATTGACGATGACAATCAAAGAAAAAGTTTTTCCTCCATGCTTAAGGCGGAACGCCTTACTATTTTGCATGCATATCGGACAAGACATGGTGCCGTAGTACTCCATCCCGACAGCATACCGTATGCGGAAAATCATTGATTGTCCACATCAGTGAAGCTCTCATCTGAAATTCTGTTTCCTGGAAATATCATAGGTCGCGACGCCGATCTCCCACAGCTGTTTCAGCTCATCCACCAACGGCTGTAAATATATATCGATATTCTTCGTCGGATTTTTGGGACCCGGTATGATAGCTGTCAAGAACATATAAGGAGTCTTCATACACATCCATGGTGGCAGATTGTAAGGGTCAGAATGACCGGCCAGCAGGAGTATTGAGATCCCGACTGCCCGAAAGGGGCGAAGCCATCAGAACATAGCCCCATGCGTAAATTTCTAGACTCTACAGCAAAATCTGGATGACAAAAATTGAAATATTTCCACACCTCTCCATCCGAAGGATGTGATAATTCTCCATCATCCTTTGTGCATTCTTCGTTGTGCCACGTCATGTGTTCTGCTGTATTCTGAGACATATACATCCTCTGCAAGCGCTTCGTGATCGACAAGTAATATACTTATAAGGACGTCGTTTTCTAGTTGACTTTCCTTTTTCCCCTGACTGGCTTGTAACGATCCGTATTACAGAAGCTGCAACTTTCTATATCCTCGTTCTTCTTGTAGTATAACATGCATCCGTTATGACAACAATCTATCTTATCGTACCCCAGTCCCAGTTGTCGGACCATCATCTTCGACTTGTAGAAGTTTTTTGGTAGCTTTTTGATTCCTTCGGTAATACCTCCTTGATTAGTTGTATAATCTGATCGTAGCAAGTTTGTGGCAAGTTAAAATCGGACTTTATGTTCAACAACCGCATCATCACTGATAGTACGGAATGTGGCTCAGAACCAGGTATAAAGAAGTTTCAGCATCCTGAAACATCATAGAACTCCTTCGCCTTGGGATTAGGATCCTCCGAATCAAAATTAGGCCCTGCCGCGTCGTACACCATTTCTCGTGCAAGGTTTGCAGGTCTCCATAATCAACAGAGATTCGTCTCTTCGACAACAAATTCGTTGCAGCATTATCATCAAAAGCATAAGTAGCAGCATTCGCAACCTGTCTTTCCGCATATAGTTCACCTTGCGGTGACCACATACCGTAATCACGTACGAAACCCTTACAGGTCAAATGATCTCTTACACTCACCACTTCTTCATAATGTATATTGCAACAATTACGACATGGACACTTAATTTTGTTACCGTCCATATACTGAGCTTTGTTCGTGGCATACTTAAGAAACACTTCCACGCCTGCCTAAAATTCGTCTCACACCTATTCTGCTCTCGTGTTGTCGTTTGTACATCCATGTACGATCAACGAAATAATGATCCATCACAGATTGGATGTGAAAATCTGTATAGTAAGACAAACTAAACAAAATTAGTATATAATCATGTAACTGGTGGATCCGCTGGTATATAGGCCGGACGTATCGACCACATCAGACTAGTATCGGTCTATAGGTTTGGTATAGGCCGTATCAAATTGGTATTGACCTTAGCGAATTGGTATCGTCCTATCCGATATGTATCGGCCGTTTAGCTAGGATTCGTACCGGCCTTATCGATTCGGTATCGGCCATATCCGATATGTATCGGCCGTATCAGATTTGCATGGTTCTATACCGATACCGATACTGATAGTTCGATACCGATACCGATAGTTCAATACCGATACCACTAAGTCCAAATGAAGCGTCGAGCATGTTATACACGGTTCAACTTGACGAGTCAGTAAAATATATATATATATATATATTTATATATATATATATATATATATAATTCATGGTTTAAAGTATCGTCCGATACCGACCGATACCAAATATTGACCGATGCGATATTGGGGGTCTTCGTTCCGGTTAATTCGGAAAGAAAATTAAACAACATAGGAATAGTCCGATACCGATTCCGATACCGATTGTGAACCTAGGTTGAAAGCATAATAAGGTTGTAAAAGCATGTAAAAGAATCCGATACTACCGATAATTATTTCTTTCCAATACCAAAAAATTCGATACTCCGATCCGAAACTGCCGATACTACCGATATCGCCGATACCAATACTCATAGGAAAAGTCCGATACCGATACTTTGAACCTTGATATAATATATATATATATATATATTATATATATATATATATATATAATATATTATATTATAGCTAAAATTAACTAACTAACATTTACTAGTTAAATAGCATAATGCTAACTAAAATTAACTAACTAACATTTACCGATTCCGATAATTATTTTGTTTCCCTACGCTTCTTCTCCACCGCTCCCAGTAAACCCTAACCCTAATATTTTTATATAATTTCTAAATAAATAATACTATTAATAACGATAATACTACTAATAATAATAATACAATGCATATGCATTTATACATATTATAAACAACACTCAAATATACATTATATTGAAAATATGTAAACCCTAACCCCCGTCGCCCCTCCACCACCCGCCGCCCCCCAGTCCTGCGCGAGCCACCCCCACCGCCCCCCGCTGCCCCGGAGCGTGCTGCACCCCGCCGCCCGCCGCAGCCCCGTGCGGCCCGCCCGCGTACCCGCGCTGCCCCGCGCACCGCCACCGCCACCGCAGCCCCGTGCAGCCCCGCTTTGCCCCTGTGCGCGCTGCCCCACGACGCCCCCGGCAGCCCACGACACCCACGACCACAGAAAGAGAGAGAGAGATTACCTTTGGGAGAGAGAGAGAGAAGAGATATCGCGATCACTACTGAGGGAGAGAGAGAGAGAGGAGGGAGGTCGCCGACCGCCGAGAGAGAGAGAGAGAGAGAGAATAAAATTTGGGAGGAATGAAAAGTTTCCTCCGTCGTTTCAATTTAAGTATGGGCTCTTTATTTAGCGACGGACTTGCGTCGTATTTTATTCGTCGCTAATCCGTCGTTCTATTTGATACTTACCGACGGACTATCCGTCGTTACGTAGTCGAAGAATTGTCCCGCCACTTCTTCCAACAATTCCTGCCAAATAATCGACAGCATAGCGATGGCTGTGTATCCGTCGCTATGTCTCCGACGACCTAGCGACGGATGAGTGACATTTTCTCCCCCTTAAAATGAAATAAAAAATGTATCGGCATGTTATCGGTACTCCGTTGGCTATTTGCCGCAAATCCGTCGCTAACGCCGACGGAAATTTTTATCGCTAAGGATCCGTCGCTAAATGACTGTATTTGGTAGTGTCCATTCTGATGATTGGTGGTTGGATTCTGGAGCTAATGTTCACGTTTCATTTGATCGCTCTTGTTTTTCAACCTATCAGGAATCAGGTGGAGGAGGCGTAACTCTAGGAGATGGCTCAACGGCACAGATAGTGGGAAGAGGAAGAATAGATCTGAAGATGACATTAGGAAAAATTCTACCTCTCCATGATGTACTTCATGTGCTGTCGGTTAGAAAAAACCTTGTTAGTGGATCCCTCCTTGTAGCCTCAGGATACAAAATTGTAATGGAGGCCAATAAAGTAGTTTTCTCTAAGAATAATTTATTTATTGAAAAAGGATTTGTGAAAGATGGACTTTTTATTTTAAGTACCATGAATAAAAGTTCAATTTCTCCTTTATTGCAATTGTTGAATCCTCAAATATTTGGCACGGTAGACTAGGTCATGTGAATTTAGGATCTTTTATAAGGATGATGAACTTAGATCTTATACCTAAGACTCCTACAGATGATGAACACAAATGTGAGATCTGTGTTCAAGCCAAACACACTAGATTGCCTTTCAAATCTATCCATAGGGATTTTGAACTCCTAGAACTTATCTATAGTGACGTCTGTGACTCCAATAGGGTCTTAATCCGAGGCGGTAGGAAATACTTTATCACTTTCATAGATGATCATTCAAAGTATTGTTACACCTACCTTCTTAAGAGCAAAGATGAAGTTCTAGACAGATTCAAGGTCTATAAATCTGAAGCTGAGAACCAGTTGGATAGTAAGATTAAGATCCTTAGATCAGATCATGGTGGAGAGTATACCTCAAATGAAATGACTAACTTCTGTGAAGAGCACAAAATTGTTCATGAGGTAAATGCTCCTTGTTCATCACAATCCAATGGAGTTGCTGAAAGGAAGAATCACACACTTTTAGATACGATCAATGCCATGCTTCTCAGCTTAGGTGCTCTTGATAATCTTTGGGGAGAAGCCTTATTGTCAGCCTGTTATATTCTTAATAGAATATCTATTAAGACTAATGATAAGACCCCATATGAATTATGGAAAGGTCGGACCCCTATGATTAATTACCTCAAAGTTTGGGGATGTCTAGCTAAAGTAGGAATTCCTGAACCCAAAAAGAGGAAGATAGGACCTAAGACTGTAGATGCTGTATTCATAGGATATGTCCTAGATAGCAATGCCAATAGATTTCTTGTAACTCATTCTGAAGTAAATGAAATCTCTAATAACACAATTATTGAAACTAGAGATGCAGTTTACTTTAAGAATATCTTTTCCTTCAAAGATAGAAACTCTTCATCTTCATCTAACCCTTCTTTTGCTCTATCTATTAGTTCTCATGATCAATTACCTAGTTCTCAACCTGAACAAGTCATAGAACCTAAAAGGAGTAAAAGAGAAAGGATTGAAAAGAACTTAGGAGAAGGATTCTTCACATTTTTAATAAAGGGTGATCCTTCAACTTATGAAGAAGTCATATCCTCTCTTGATGCCCCTTTCTAGAAAGAAGCTATTAACAATGAGTATAACTCCATTATGGAGAACAATACTTGGTTTTTAGCAGACCTTCCTTTAGGTAGCAAACCCATAGGTTGTAAGTGGATCTTTTAAAAAAAAATTAGAGACGATGGTACTATAGAAAAATATAAGGCTGTATTAGGAGCCAAAGGTTTACCCACAAAAAGGGATTAGATTACTTTGATACCTATTCTCATGTTGCTAGGATTTCTTCCATTAGAACTCTTCTAGCCTTAGCTTCCATTCATGACTTGCTGATCCATCAAATGGATGTAAAGACAACATTTCTAAATGAAGATTTAGAGAAAGAAATATATATGGAGCAACCTGATGGTTTTATTGCTAAAGGCCAAAAAAAAAAGGTTTGTAGATTAGTAAAATCTCTTTATGGCCTAAAGCAAGCTCCCAAGCAATGGCACAACAAATTTAACAAAGGCATTATAGAATTTGGTTTTATGCCAAATGAATATGACAAATGTTTGTATTCTAAAAATATAAATAAAAGTTGTGTCATCTTATGCTTGTATGTTGATGATATACTTATTTTAGGATCTTCACTGGAATTGATAAATAACATTAAGAATTATTTATCTAACCAGTTTGACATGAAAGACCTAGGTGAAGCAAACCTGATCCTAGATGCAAAGAGGGTTATACTCTATCTTTAGCACATTCAATTGAGAAAATGCTAAGAAACTTTGAGTACTTTGACAAAAAACCTGCCCTAACTCCTTATGATGGTAATGTTGTTCTCAAAAAGAATAGAGGAACACCCATAGAACAACATAGATATTCACAAATGATTGGATCCCTAATGTACATAACAAATAGGACCAGACCTATTATTGCATTTGCTATTGGGAGACTAAGCAGATACACTAGTAGCCCAAACCAATCTTATTGGACTGCATTAGACAGAGTATTTAGATATCTTAAGGGTACTCTAGATTATAAACTTCATTATACTAGACACCCTGATATTATAGAAGGTTACTCCGATGCAAATTGGGCAACTGATTCACATGATGTGAAATCCACAACTGGATATATTTTTACCCTGGCAGGAGCTGCGATCTCCTGGAGTTCATGTAAACAAACTATCATAGCCAGAAGCACAATGGACTCTGAAATGATAGCTTTGGACACTACATGTACAAAAGCCGAATGGCTTAGAAACCTTATTATGCATATACCTATTTCTGTTCATCCTATTCCTACAATTTCTATAAACTGTGATAATAAATCTGTTATAGAACTACTAAGCATGATTCTGTAAATGCTAAGATGAACAGGCACCTGCAGCTGCGCTTCAAGTCAATAAAGAGCCTATTGGGCAAATATGTGGTTTTTGACTATATAAAGTCAGAAAAGAACCTTCCAGACCACTTGGCGAAGGGTCTGTCTAGGACATTGATCCTAGAATCATCAAGGGGGATGGGGTTAAGCCCATAGTATAGTCACCACCAGTGGCAACCCAACCGAGTCTGACTGGAGATCCCAATAAGCCGGTTCAATAGGTAGAAACAAGCTGGACTAGGTGACTATTATGGAACACTGACCTGAGATTAAATTCTATTTAAAATAAAAGTCCAGGAGGCTGTACATGTGTTCATTCATACCCCATCCCTATGGTGACAGTGTTCCTTTTGTGATATGGGTAGGTTGAGTTTAAACTCTTAATAAGTCCAATCATGATATGCAGGGTTGATTCCTATCACCAACCCTTAAGGACTTACCTATATGAGAGGTCGTGAGGGCCGCGACTATAGGACAGGACGATCCTAGACAACTCTCATGAATGTGTAAAAGTACACATGGCCAACCAAACGTGCCACCCGATAGACCAAAGTACCTCTAGCGTACTATGTGTACTATTTTCGAGTCTGGTTCAAGAAGACTGGTTTAAGGCGTAGTCCATCAAGCTCTTCTTCAGACAAAGACAATAGTCACTACGTAAGATTCAAGGCTGTAGTCCATCTCGTTTATGCATAGTATACAACTGTCCAGGAATTCTCTCATTTTTCTTCCTATTCTTCTTCTTATTTCTTTCCTTCTATTATTTTGGAACTTGACCTTTTGGTGGGGGGGGGGGGGGGGGGGGGGGCATTGTTAGCTACATGTGCAGTAGCTTCAGCAAAGCTCAAGTTCATGCAAATTAGCCGCACGTCGGCTAGCATGATAGCATTCAATGTGCATATATACACTCCTCCCATCTTGCTTCATCGAACCATTGAGTGGGATCCCCATGGGCCACACGTGCGCGCCGTCGCCGCCACCCGGCCCGGCTCAGTTTGGCGCGCGTAACGGGTGCGGGCGCCGAATGCCGATCCGATTCCTTCTTCGGGTTCGGACTGAGACCCAAAAATCTTTTTTGCTCCTATTAATTATTTATCATTACTATTCATTAATTCTGCAACGTTTGGATACATGATTTCGTGTCCAGATTCATTGTATCATATTTTTAACATGGACTGTAACGTTTGTAACATTAATTTTAATAGGCTGATTTAATATCACATTTATTTCGAACCATTGGCATCAGCCTATATATTGAGCTCCATTCTCCTCCTTCGGATACATAGAAAAATACGTCCAAATTCTCTTCTTCAATCTCGTCATTTCCGATCCGAGCTTTCCGTTCATTGTTGTTGCTCTAGGCAGAGCTAAGTCGGGGTCACTCTCTCCAAGTCGTGTGCGGCAAAGAGATTCCGGTGGAGCGGGGGTTTTACCACTAGGAGCGTTCGGATATAGTCTGCACGTAGACCCGAGCTTACTCTTAGGGTAGTGCTTCGTGCGCGACTTCCTCGGAGGCCGGTAACACTAATTTATTTAATTTTTTGCAGTTTTTAATCCGAGAAATTTGAAGATATTCCAACAGAGTGTGATTATTTATCTCAATCTATTTTATTCCTATTTGAACTCCTACAATAAACACAAGTGGTAATGACCAATAAACTTTTGGTTGCTTTGTTTTTCTATATTATGATGATTAGTCTTGAACCTACCTTCACTGCTTGTTCTCTGGAAGAAAATGGGTGCGCTGCTTTCCTCTTATCCCACTAGGTGGTAGAGAAAATGGGGAGCTTTCTTTTGTAGAAGGTCTACATGTATGCATTTTTTATGTTCATCTAGCTATAGTTTGCATTTTCTTAGTTTGCATTTTCTTGCACATTTAAGTTTTATTCCTTGAGGAAATTATCACTGAGCTGATAGTTATATATTAATATTCCTGGTCAACTTTAATCTCTCATGGACATGCATGAATTTCTCTTACTATAACATGTACGTATAGGATGAATAGCCATTTCACCTTTAGATGCTCTGGCATATATGAAAATTAATAAAGAGACTTTTCAGTTTGACTGTATTTCGTCTTGTGTATTGCTTTGCTTGTTCCTTAACCTTTTGGATGAAATACTTGTGTATTTCTTCTTGTGAATGGCCATGTCACCTTTGTGTGTGTATTTTATTGCTTGTTACTATAACATGTATAGGATGAATAGCGATTTCACCTAGATGTTCTGGCATATATGAAAAATAATAAAAAGACTTTTCAGTTTGATATGGTTGCATTCCATTGCTTGTTCCTTAAACTGTTTATTGAACTTTTAATCTTATTGTATTATAAACTATTTTCCATTATTCTTATTGTTAGGCATCACTCCTCTTTTTCTCATAACATTTGTTATGCATGTTTCGGTTACTTGAAGTCCATGATGAATACAATAATCCATTTTTCATTTTCATCCCTTAGTTTATTGGGTGAGAAGTGGTTAGTGGAGTTTGCAACGTCCATATATTTGGATATGGGAAATTATAAATCACCTCTGAGCATGGGTAAACAACTATTAATCTGGCCAACAATTGAGGATACTATGTGCTCTCTAGAGGTATATGTTTGCTATGTCCTTGGTACGATTGTTGAATGGATATTGGGGTTACTTGCAACGAATTACCTATTTTCAGTTTAAGGGTACTTGGAATATTTGGATTACTTACATCGATGTTACTAGCAATATAACAAAGACAAAGGGGTGTGCTTGAGTATGGTGTGTTTGTAGAGCTTTCAGTTTGGGTGTATATTCCAAGTGCTTTGTTAACTAGATTTATTTAATTTTATTTGTAGGTCCTTCAAATGAGTTTTCGGCTGATCTTACAAATGATGGAAGATGTTGAAATCATTTTGGGTTCATTTTGTAAATGATGGTAGATGGTGCTTAATGATGTAAAATATTTTAGATTTTATTTTGTAAACGATGGAGTGAACGCTTAATGATGTAAAGCGTTTTGAGTTCATTTTGTAATTGATGAGAGGACTTTAAATGAGGTAAAACGCTTTGGGTTCATTCTGTAAACTATGGGATATGACCTTTAATGATGTTTTATAAATTTTTTGTTTGTTAATATGCATGCACTTTAAAGATTACAATAAGCATTTGAACTGAAATAGTTATGTATGGTTTTTGTTATATATAAGTATTTTAATTGCATGTTTCATATGCAGAACAGGGAATAAATAATTTCATAATAATTGGAACAATTGTTATAAGTTTTTGGGATAGATCGATAACTGTTCTAAAAGTGAAGTATATTCTTTTGAGATTCTTTTCAATTTGTCCCTAAATTATTAGGACAGTTTCCATCTATTGCAAATATTTACTTTTTGAGACGATTTAATAACCGTCATACGAAAATGAGAATTTTACAAAATTTTGAGACGGTTAGTTTAATCGTCCTTTAACAACAACTAGGACGACCAAATCCTTCCCTACAGTTTTGCCACGCCACCCTAATAGCACTGTTTAAATCTATCCTGACTACTATCCCAAATAATATTTAGGACAGTATACTGATGCCTAGAGGAGCTAGCTGTTGCTATATCTGCAAGATAACCCCCCTTGCTACTAACCTATAGGTTGCATCTACTGTTGCGCTCAAGCCTATGCTACTGCAGGTAGCTAAACACACACACACACACACACACACACACACACACACACAAACTAACACTATAACACAATTAAACATATACATATACCCACCATGATATCAATCTCACACACACACACACACACACACACACACAAACTAACACTATAACACAATTAAACATATACATATACCCACCATGATATCAATCTCTAAGATAGTAATCTATACCCAAACCAAATCTATGATACTCCATGATGCATCATATAACAAATCTACGTGAACATATCTATATAAAATATGCGTGTGGACATAAGTACAAACACCTAGTGATCACAAATTCCTACATTACTCCTCTATATGCATATCAGTATATCAATGACACATAAACCAAATAGACGATAGAATTTGGTATGGACACATGTTAGAATAATAGATCTATGCCATTATATAGGAATTGACACACAAGAGACACAATTACACATGCATCACAAAAACTAACCATGTGTATCTTGACGTACCATGACACGATCACTATGTATCCAATTGAGGACACAAGGACACAAGCACAAGCCAATTAGACACCAAATTTTTTTGGGAACATGTGTTAAACACTTGGTGGTAAAATTCGTAATAACACAAATTGAACACAGAAATTATCATTCCTCAAACCTAGATCTACCAAATTGAAAGCTTCTAACACCTAGATCTAGCATTAGAGAGTCAATTCCACCTATGGAAGAGTTTCTATGAGTTCAATTGGTATTTCTAACCATGAAATTGGTGACAAATAGAGAATTATCCAACTTGTGTGTACCTCTTGAAGAACTTCGAATTTGGATATGAGGAAGTCAAATCGGACACGATCCTCCTTGTTTGTACTCATTTTCAAGCTACCTCTTGTGCTCCAAGCCTCTAGTTGTCCAATAGAAGAAGAATGAATATATTTGGTGGATAATTGGTGTGGAATTCAAATTTTAGATATGTGAAAGGAAATAAATGGATGGATAGAAGCTTGAAAAAGAACTGAGGAACTTTTGGAATGAAACTTTGATTGGAATGTTCCACTAGTGGTCCACAATGTCATCTAACTAATCTAATGGAATATTCTTTCCGTGACACAAACTATAATTAATTCTATTTAACTATTATTCTGATTAACACTAAGCTAATAATAACGTTAAAATTAGCAACATGCAAAATTACCAAAATATCTCTAAGGTGAAAAGTGATAATTTAGAGACTCAATTATATATGGGGAGAAGAGACGAGCATACCTATCTACTTAATTTTCTGACGGATAACCACAACACGTTCTGAACCACATGGTTGATGAAGAATTAAATGTGTCAAACAGGACATACACACTTCTCTCATGATAATTATTGCACTTCGCTGACAGTGATAGTCTCATTAGGGTTCCTACTCTTTCTCAACATGTGTACCTCATTGATCATCGTAAGTCACAACCTAATTGCTTACAAAATTACAACTATATCACCAACTAAAGCCTTTGCCAATAACCTGATCCTAAAAGAAATCATAGATCAAATCATCGAATTACTTTCGCTGAAACCATAGGTTTGTGGGGATATCAAATCTTGGGGGTAATAGAACTCTTCTTTTTCTATATATCAAAGACCTCAATCATTGGCATCACGTACCAATATAGTAAATACAAGTACTAGGCTTAAACACAATTAGTCGAGGAAATGAACAAATTTCATTACAATATAAATAATTAATGGAACGTTTAAATCTGAAATAATGTGACAGATGGAGAAACTCTGCCTTATTGCTACATGAAATCAACCTCAAAAGTGTCGAGAAGATCAATTAAGAAAGAGATGAAGGGATGATATGTAACTTAATTTACAAGAGCGCAGTGCTTCCTGATCTCGCCCTGATTGCCTGTAAGGACCTGGAAGTTGCCCATGTTCACCATGGAGACACCGAATTCCTTGAAGAACTCGGACTGGTTGTCAGCGAAGCGCTGGACCAAGGCCTTGGCGGTAGCATCACGGAGGAGGGCATCGTCGGTGCCGAAGAGGGTCCTTCGCTTGAGGACGAGCTTGTAGTAGCTGGAATCGAACGTCAAGAAACTCCCAGGGTCCATCTCCGCAAGGGTGGTTTGGTCACTGATGCCCTTGCACTTGGTCTTCAGCTTTGCCACGTAGTTCTTGTCCAATGCCGGGTCGGCGTCGCCTCTTCCAGTGAAGTTGAAGATCCTAGGAGAGAAGGTTGCGCAGTTTGCAGTACCAAGAGTATGGGCACCTAGTAGTATATATAATTATACATGTACAATTTATAGTTAGATCAATTTATGATCATCAAATATGTATTATGAACCACTGTCAGATTAATTTATTGTACCTGATAGAACTACATGATCTTTTGCAGATAGGCCTTTGGAAGCGAAGAGGGTATGCAGTTGAGTAATGTTGAGGAAAGGGGGTGGGAGACTTCCGATGGTGTCGTTCGAGACCGATCGTCTTGAATCTCTACGGCCGGTCAGTACGGGATAAAACGGTCCTTTGACTGAAATTAAAAAAATATATAACCAAATTAATTAATAACATGCGTGATATACTAATTTATATGTATGCTAGCTCGACATGATTAATTAGTCTGTACGTATGTTATTAATTACGTACCAAAGCCACAGCATCTCTAGCTGCTACTGCTAAGATGTCAGCACAAGATACAATCCCGGGGCAAGCCTTCTCCAACTTTGCCTTCACACGATCGATACTCCCATAACCTCTGAGACTTAGGTTTGGCAGTGCATCCTTCTCAGCTGGACTGCTCTTCGTGCCGTTCAGTAGGACCGAGCCATCACATCCCTGCATGCAGAGAGTAGAGAGTAGCAATATATATAAATCAAATTAACCATGATTGAAATGATTAAGTTGGTCATGTTTAGAAAGAAAAATGTGGTTAATCTCATATATATATGTAAGGCATACATTAACGAAGCAATCATGGAAATGGAGCCTGACAAGAGGACCGCTGAGGGTCGGAGCAACCGACAAAACTTTTGTTATCTCCTCGAGGATGATCTTTTCGGCATTAGGGCACGTCTTTGCGTAGAACCCTGCCATAAGACCTTGTGCATCGGTCAAGCCTGCAGAGAGAAGCAGCACATATTGAAGTACTGCCAAAGGAAGCAAGAGCTTCATCAAGAGAGCCCTCGAGGCCATTCTCATCCTTGGGTTATGATCAAAGAGATGTAGTTATAGAGATTAATTGCTAGCTACTCGATTTGATGCTTTAGAGAGGGTTTCAAGTGATGTTATATATACAGGTGTAGCCGTGGACTTTGCACACGGTACATAAATGGCTGACATTGCATGGATAAGTTGGATTCTCTTTTCCATTTTTTGATCCGATGAAGTGCTAAGAAAGTGGGATCGTGAATTAGTAGGTATACTAGTAATTAAACAAGTGGAGATAGGGTTTATTATCAATGTAGGGAATAATTGGTGAGCTGGGATATGTTGTATATGAGACCAAAGTTCTTGTTACATAGAATAATATAATTGACAAAGACACTGTAAGGAGTTGCCATGTGCCAACCTTAAAGAAGTCTTTAGTTTGAATGAGTATATATGAAAATTTCACAAGCCAACTTGATTAGCCTCTAATAATGGAATGGGTTATTACCAAATATAATTATATATCCGGACCGGCTCATGTAGTTGGATTGTCCTATCCGGAGCTAGTTTTGGTTGTCCCTTGATCCTTATTGTAGGTCGATTCTGGAGGATCATCCGTGATCCCGACCTCTGTTGGGATCATGGTGAACCTGGGGTTGTCATAAGCAGAGAGCTAGAGGTGCCCAAATCCGAAATCTTGGCTTGCGTACCTGCCTATATTTGGCAGTTCACAGTGAATTAAGTGCCAAATGTCCTACCCAGAAATTTGGGTTAAAATATGCCGTCTTTAAGTGATTCCAGTGTTTGTTTCTTTAACGGATTCATGCAATGACAAATTAACTTTTGTCCATAATTCTCTCTTAAGAAGAGAGTTATATCCATAACAAACAGGACGCAATTATACACATAAACCAAATATAAGTTCCATAATTGGACCTTTCCGACTGTTGAAGCTAATGACATGTTCTAGGTGATCATATAGTCCTCCCACATCCCAACCTTGGACTTTTATTGCAGCATATATAGGATAACTTCAACATGGCATCCAACACTTAGTAGATTTAAATCTTATTTATCATGCATTTTAAGCTGACTTTATAAATAAATAGTTAATATTGTTGCATGCGTTAATCTAACTCATTTGTTGGTATGTTAAAATAATATTATATATGTAAACCTAGATCGTGGTTACAAGTCTTAGTTAAATCTAGGTGTACTAATTATATTTGAGAAGGATGGATGCCAACTTTCAGTTTTTTGAAACATTATACCTTGTACTACTCTTGTAGTTGACCAATTAATTTATCCATTTCTGTACGAATTAATTGTTCTTCAAAATAATGTTGTAAAGTTGTTGGTATAGTATGAATTATGAGCATAGATGATGACTAATAAAGAAAAATTTTGTGAAACATGAAAAGATATAAATGGAACATGGTTAAGGCATAGTCCTATTCCCTTTTCACCTTAAAAAGTCATGGAAATGATGATGACCTGAAGATGGCCTACGAATTATGAGTCAATTTAATTTGCATTGCATGTAGTAGCTTGCAATAATATGTTGTCAAGGCTAAACGCTGGGAAACAAATCATGGATTAAGGGTGACTTTTGAAGGACAAACAAAAGTGCAAAGAAATAACTCATGAAACTATAAGACACAAATATAAGGTATGTATAATTATATATAAAATGAAATGATGTGTTGCTTCTCTGGCCTGATTTTTAAAACATTGGATTAGGGTCTCTTTAGACAAGTTTGGCTTTGGGTCCACACTTAATAGTTTAGAGACTCCTTAATCAGGGATCATCATGGGACCCGAAGACCATGGGCGTCCGAAAAATCAGTCCAGCCCGATGGGTAGGCCCGTTCGGTCCATATTAGTATAGGATAGGCCTTGGACTAAGCATCCGTCTTGATATGTCTTATAACACCTTTATATGTGCAGTTTGGAGTATCAACTTATTTTTACCAGTATCCCTACAGGTCCAAATCCTAAATTAGATTTGCCCTGTCTTCATTTGAACTGACCTGCACTTAGATTTAAACCATTAGTCACATAAGCCCAATCATATATACCAGCTAACCTATATGAGGAACCCTGGGCATTGTATCTGTCCTACATTCATACGTAGCTCATACCTTCACATTCAACCCTTGTATAGTTTCTATATTGCTCAGACTAATTTATAGATATTTCTGATCATTCAACTACTTTCTTCTTAGAATAGATTACTCGAGTACCCTTTTCCTATCTTAGCTAAACCTTAATTTCATATGTAAAGAGACCATATCACCTACTACTAATGCAGCCCATACAAAACCTTACACCCTCCTTGCTGTTGCCCTGTAGAGATGCACAATCTCATGTATCTGACAGCAATAGCTCTGCAAACACTTCAATGCACTACATCACCCCTCTTTGCATAGCCTACCTATAGGATGGTTTACACAGGCCTGTGAAGAAATGTACCAGCCGGTATAAACATAGGCACAGGACAGGGGTGCAGTGAAAATAGGTTGAAGTACACCTGACCACCAGGGAACACCATACAGATAGATATCAGTGTACAAGTGTATGTAAGCACAGCCAGTAGCGACTGATATCAATTGACAGTATGGTTTCCCAGTAAAATAGAGTGTACCATAAAGAATGGATCACATGGGATTGGATGTGTGTAGCACCTAGGCAGGACAGCAAAGGGATGGTACATACAGGAGAGGGAGGTCAGTGTAGAGCCTACCTACAGGGAAGGTCTTGGTTATAGTACACAGGTAGGTGTCAGGCAACCTTAATGATAGGACTAGAGAATATTAGATTGGAAGAGGGTCTCGAGTGTGTGTGGATAAATGTTCAGTCCACCCAATTGTTTCAACCCCTGTACACTCAAGTGTTCAGATACAAATACTTTGCATTTCCATATGATGCCTTCCACATACTGCATTACCATTGCATCTGCCCTTACTGACCTGTCCATCTTGATATTGTGCATTGCATTCACTTAGTCACTGCATACACCTGGGTTCAATACCTCTGAGATAATTCAGGATTCATGACAAACTGGGTCAGACCCAGGCATCTGTTTGCAAGATCAATGAAGACTGGATAGGCTACCCAACCCCATAGATGAAGTGCATCCTAGTATACCCAGAGTCTTAAGTTTATCTGAGCCATGAACTCACCCTAGTATGGGCTACTGGGAATAAGTACAAGGACTGGAAGGTAGTTATGTGTGTATTTGAGTACTTGCATGTGGGGTAAATATTCAAATAGGTTGAAGTATAACCAAGGACAGAGACTGTATAGGGTTGAGTCTGTTCCTTGCAGTTAGGCATCAACATATGGTCAGTAACAGCTTGGGTTGAGCACAGGTATCACTATAGCATCAAGGCAGGATACATAAACTTAGCTAGGAAAAGATGACTGAACAGAGGTTGGGTATCAGTGGTCTGCATAGCCTGCATATAGGGGGTCTAGTGCCAGGCCTGGGAGGTATGTCCATCATACATTACAAATTCCCCTGCTCAGTTTGATTATTATTTTATCCCTCTAGCCCTTAGGACTTGAACCACATATGTTATTAGTTCAATCCTTTATACTGAAAGGAAGGGGTGCCCATATGAACCAGCATAGGAAACTCAGGGAACCCATTTACTTGAACCCTTGTGCTTTCAGTCATGTGGACACTCTGGTTACACATATGTCAGTCATTGAGTATGCATCTGAAGAACAGGATAAGAGGATAGTATGTGTACCATGCCTTTAACCCTCGAAGTCCACCCACCTGTTATTCAGTCACAACACCCCAAGTCAACCTTGGTATAATTCACTCTGCCTCCTTATAGTAGGTTCAATCCACTGTCCTGAAATATTAGCCCTGAAATGGACTCCCTCTAGGCTTCATAACAACAGGTAAAGAAGAGCCATTCCTGTAGGAATGGTGGTATTTCAGGGCCACATGTAATAGGCCATGGTAAAAGGATCGACCTTATAAGAGCTAGGGTACAGATTGTATCATGAAGCCTGTACTATAGTGTCAGGCACTAAAGGTCTAGTATCCAAGGAAGAATGACCCTTTGGGCAAGTACAACCTTAATCCAATATGTAATTAGATGATATTATCTTACCCACCCCTGGTGCAATGCTACATCTCATGACCCATTGGACAAATAGACACACTTGACTCTTTATGACAACAGGATATTATGATAGCCTAAGCTTGTCTTTGTGTCAGACCTGGATAGCAACAGTAGGACACAAGTATCCCTATACAATAATACTAGACATGAGGCTTAGGGTTAGCACCAGTATAATAAACTCCAACCATTAAGGTTACTAAGTGTAAGGGTAGTGCGTAATAGTTAAATAGACTCATTGATTGATTTCATCTGTTGATTAGAAATTGATTTATAATATAGGTTTGTTGGATTCCGACTCAGCACTTGATTCGTACCACCAACTCATGACTACAGGCAAGTGCACTCTCTGTTTGTTTCCAATTCTTATAGTCTTGTTCAGTACATATTATACATATGCCCTTGCTTGATGACACGACGGACACACGAGGTAGTATCATGGACCCCATTTATCATGTTCTTGTGTTATGTTATCATTGTGCTTCGTGACTTGTCTGGGCCCATGTATGCTGGTCGGGACGGGAAAATATCTTAGTAGACGTCTGAACTTTCCATTCTATCCTAATATGTCTAATCTTGACTGATAGCAGCTGCACACGACATGTACATGGTGCCGTATTTACCCCTTAGCCGTTCACATGTCGAAAAGGATATTTCAACACACTTAGATAGTTGTCTTTATTATTTCTTCACATTTCACCATTTGACATGTCACTATGCTATTACATTCTTTCCAGATGACATATTACATCCTGTGATTTATGCTTTCATTCTAAATATACATTATCATAGCTTACCTTCTAGTTTGTTTCCACATATGCTATATCCATGCCACTACCAAAATAACCAACTTTAGCGACGGCCACATCCGTCGCTCATCCGTCGGTAACATAAATTACCGACGGAATAGCGACGGATATTTGATGAAAATGGCCGTCGGTAAATACGTCGTCGCTAAAATTTGTCCGTCGCTAAGCCGTCGGACAAATGATTAACCGACGGACTAGCGACTGATTACCGACGGTTGCCTTTCAATGGTTTAGCGACGGATTAGCGACTTGTTCCCGTCGGTTTACATGCCATATAATATTAAAATATCCGTCGCTAAGCCGTCGTAAATAGGTCGGTAAAAGCGTATCAGAGAGGTTCCTGATACGCAAAATCAGTCGCTATTCCGTCGCCATTCCGTCGTTAACCTCGACGTTATAGCGACGGATTAGCGACGGGTAGGGCGTCGGCCTGGTTCTGGAAAGCTTCCATATTTCCAGAACCATGTCGACGGATAATGGGTCGCTAAGCCGTCGCTAGTCCGTCGTCATCCTCGACAGATTAGCGACGGATTAGCGACCCACTATCCGTCGCTAAGTCTCTGGAAACCTACCATATTTCCAGAACCATGTCGATGGATTTACCGTCGCTAGGTAGTCGATATTCCGTCGCTAATCCGTAGCTAGTTCGTCGCTAGCTCGTCGCTACCTGCAAATTTATTTCAACCAGTTAGCGACGGATTCGCCGTCGCTAGGTAGTCGCTAGGTGGTCGCTAACTGCAAAATATTTATATCACCCAGTTAGCGACGGATATTCCGTCGCTCGTCCGTCGGTAACTGCAAATATTTATATAACCCAGTTAGCGACGGATTTGCCGTCGCTAGTTAGTCGCTCATCGGTCGCTAAAAGATATATCCGTCGCTAGTTAGTCGCTAGTCCGTCGCTAAATACAACATTAATTAAAAAAAATTACAGAAACATTCTATTTCCTTTTCGTAAATATTACACATATTCATAATATCCAATATCCAAACATCCATGTACGATCAACAAATATCCAAATATCCAAATTCATAATATCCAATATCAAACAGAAATATCCAAACATCTATGTACAAATATCCAAACACAAATACACAAATTCATAATATCCAAACATTCATGTACGCTTCCAAAATATCCAGAATTCAAAATCCAAAAACAGTACAAATATCAAAAAACAGTACAAATATCATTGAGATGGATCGCTTCGTCGTCTCGGCGCCGCCTCGGCTCTGCGGATGTACTCTTCCACCATGTACGCCGGCACCTGGGACAACACATGCTCTGGAAGCGTGCGGAGCTGCTCTGGCGACATCAAGTCCATGAGCCCAATGAGCGCAGTATCCGGTACCAGGCAGACCTCGGCAGAACGGTCAAATGAATAACGTCCAGGGTCGGAAGGACCGGCAACCGCACTAGACGTACCGGGAGCAGACGGATCTGGACCGGGAGCAGAAGAAGGACGCGGAAGGCGCTCCAGCACATCCGACATTAGACTCCGCATTTTCGACATATCGGAGGTGAGAGTCGCAAGCTGCGCCCTCATATCGTCCGACGGGGGCACGGGAGGAGGCGGGGGCGGTGGATATCTCGGAGTCGCGTCCTGCAACGACGCCGCCATGGAACCTACGCCGTAGATGCGCCCTTTATTAAAGCCGCCGACAGACTCTACGAACACGTCGTCGTAGCGAGCGGCTATAGAAGAGGGCGTCTGGGTGGGCGTCGTTTCGCCGACAACCTCGGCAGGGGGCTCAATCTGACTAAGGGCCTCACGATATGCAGCCTATCCAATGAATGTGTTTATACTATAAGTTTTCCTAAGTTATAATCTAAATCCTATGTTTCCCTAAGTTATAATTTGAATCCTACGTTCACCTAATTAAGTTAACAATAATTATATTTCTAATATAAATCTCATAAACGTAATTACTTACATCAGTCGCCTGGGCCCTCGCGTCGACGAAGCTCCCGTCTGCCCGCCTCTTGTGTGTATGCAGGAATACATCGTAGGCGGTGACCGACTCCGGCTCTCTCCCCTCCTTTACCGCCCGTTGTGCCTGCATACGAAATATACGTCGAATTTAATTAACTACGTATATTAATAGTACCGAATTTAATAGTGAAATGAATTTGCGGTATCTCACCAAATCTGCACGCGTCGCTGCGTGGGGCTTTGAACCTCCCGTATGCAGACCAGCGGCCTGTCTGCTCGCCTTCGCTTTCTCTGATTTCTCCCTGTACTGAGCAGTATTCATCTTATCCAACATCTGCTCGTAGTACTCCTCCCGGAGCCACTTCTTCCTCGAATGCGCCGTACGAACGTCATACACCGCATCCCGTATCTTCTTCCCGGCGGCGGCTTTGTAGGCCTTGCGAATCAACTCCTCGCGATGGGGGGGCCACCAGAACGTCGTCTGACATACAAATTAAATTATCACGTAATTAAAAAATTAGTGGATTAAAGAATAATTAATAATTAACCAAAAGATATATATATACCTTCATCTCCTCGAGCCAGACGTACTGCATGTTCTGAGGCACCTCAGAAAAATTGAGGTAGGGGCCATGGTAGTTTTCCCGGATAATTTGCCCGAGTATCCGGGCAGCATCATACGGGAAAAACCTACAAAGAAGCAAAGACTGGATTATTAACTTGAATAAATAAAACAAATTTAATAAATTAACTTAAATTTACTTACGTATCACCCGCGGGCCATAGCTCTCGTCGGTTCTCGCCTATCGGCCTCTCTGGAGGCGTCGGAGGATCCGCGGGTCCGCGGATGTACTCACCGGTAGCAGGATGAAGCTGAATCCGGGGGTACTCCGGAGCCCACCCTGCAGTAACTGATGGTGTACCCGCTGGTGCATCCGGGGGCGGAACGGATCCGCTAGCGGATGGAGTCTCAGGCCTCGATGAAGATGAAGGTAGCGCAGAGGTAGATCGACGGCGGGAAGAGTCTGTGGCCGGGCTCTCCAGGTCGGGATCGGAGGACTCTATATCCGGGTAATGTGGAAGGCGACCACGACCGCTACCACCACGACCGCTACCATCACGTCCACGGCCAGTGCCGCTACCACCACGCCCACCACGGCCAGTACCGCCACCACCAGCACCACCACGGCCACGGCCACTGCCGCTACCAGCAGCACGAGTGGTAGTGACCATGACCTGTAAATAGAACACATAAATATAATTAACAATATAGAAGTATAAATGAATATAAAACTGAACTAAAATATATATACCAGCAGCAGGGCGGCGAGTGCCGTCAAGACAATGAGAACTAAGAGTGCCATCTGTAAAAAGAAAATCATACAATAAGTAGATGATCGAACGACAAAAACATAAACTGAAATAAGAATGTGTCCGTCTAAACTGAATTCACTAAGTTAGTTGTAAGTGCTTCTAATATATACCGATATTTAATCTAATCATCATTATCGTCCTCGTCCTCATCGTCATCGTCATCGTTCTCATCCTCATTCTCATCGTCGACTTCATCTATATCATCATCCTCATCGTCGACTTCATCTGTATCATCATCCGTATGCTGGAAAATCATTGATTGTCCACATGAGTGAAGCTCTCATCTGAAAGTTCTGTTTCCTGGAAATATCATAGGTCGTGACGCCGATCTCCCACAGCTGTTTCAGCTCATCCACCAACGGCTGTAAATATATATCGATGTTCTTCGTCGAATTTTTAGGACCGGGTATGATAGCTGTCAGAAACATATAAGGAGTCTTCATACACATCCATGGTGGCAGATTGTAAGGGGTAAGAATGACCGGCCAGCATGAGTACTGAGATCCCGACTGTCCGAAAGGGGCGAAGCCATCAGCACATAGCGCCAGGCGTACATTTCTAGGCTCTGCAGCAAAATCTGGATGACACAAATCAAAATGTTTCTACGCCTCTCCATCCGAAGGATGTAACAATTCTCCTTCGTCCTTTATGCGTTCTTCGCTGTGCCACGTTAAAATCAGACTTTATGTTCAACAACCGCATCGTCACTGACAGTGCGGAATGAGTCTCACAACCAGGATATAGAGAAGTATCTGCGTCCTGAAACATGTCATAGAACTCCTTCGCCTCGGGATTAGGATCCTCCGGATCAAAATTAGGCCCTGCCGCATCATACACCATATCTCGTGCAAGGTTCTACAGATCTCCATAATCAACAGAGCATCCGTGGTCTTCGATGACATCCGTTGCAGCATTATCATCAAAAGCATAAGTAGCAGCTTCCGCAGCCTGTCTTTCCGAATATAGTTCACCTTGCGATGACCACAGGCCGTAATTACGTACGAAACCCTTACGGGTCAAATGATCTCTCACAGTCACCACTTCTTCGTAACGTCTATTGTGACATTTAACACATGGACACTTAATTTGTTACCGTCCATGTACTGAGCTTTGTTCATTGCATAATTAAGAAATACTTCCACGCCTGCCTAAAAATCGTCACTCACACCAATTCTACTCTCGTGTTGCCGTTTGTACATCCATGTACGATCAACAAAATAACGACTCATCCTCAATTTGGATGTAAAATCTGTATCGTAAGACAAACTAAACATAAGAATAGCCCGATACCGATACTCATAAATTTGGATTAGGGTTAGGATGTTAGATATAAGTGAACTAGGTGATGTAGAGTACAATATAGGGAACTGTGAATGGACTGAAAGTTGCACATGAGAAGGTTCGATGAAGGGCCCATAAATGGGTTCACATGATAAGTTAGTAAGAATCCACATCACTATACATACTCCCCCATCTCAGGAGTGTGTCTGGCTCCTATTTAGAACAGCACAGGTCACAACATGTCCAGAATAGCAAAACAGAGCTCTACAATGTATATCGGTATCGGACTATTCCTACGAGTATTGGTATCGGCGATATCAATACTCGTGTGAATAGGAGATTGCAATATAAGTCTAAGCTATCTAGCTAACATGTATACTTGCATTTACATTGTATCATAACTTGTATCTAGTTACCTTGCTAATCATGTATATACTCTTAACATATATGTGAAGACACTATACTAACATGTATTTAAATCAAGGTTCAAAGTATCGGTATCGGAATCGGTATCGGACTATATATTCCTACGAGTATTGGCATCGGCGATATCAATACTCGTGTGAATAGGAGATTGCAATATAAGTCTAAGCTATCTAGCTAACATGTATACTTGCATTTACATTGTATCATAACTTGTATCTAGTTACCTTGCTAATCATGTATATACTCTTAACATATATGTGAAGACACTATACTAACATGTATTTAAATCAAGGTTCAAAGTATCGGTATCGGAATCGGTATCGGACTATATATTCCTACGAGTATTGGCATCGGCGATATCAATACTCGTGTGAATAGGAGATTGCAATATAAGTCTAAGCTATCTAGCTATCATGTATACTTGCATTTACATTGTATCATAACTTGTATCTAGTTACCTTGCTAATCATGTATATACTCTTAACATAAATGTGAAGATACTATACTAACATGTATTTAAATCAAGGTTCAAAGTATCGGTATCGGAATCAGTATCGGACTATATATTCCTACGAGTATTGGCATCGGCGATATCAATACTCGTGTGAATAGGAGATTGCAATATAAGTCTAAGCTATCTAGCTAACATGTATACTTGCATTTACATTGTATCATAACTTGTATCTAGTTACCTTGCTAATCATGTATATACTCTTAACATAAATGTGAAGATACTATACTAACATGTATTTAAATCAAGGTTCAAAGTATCGGTATCGGAATCGGTATCGGACTATATATTCCTACGAGTATTGGCATCGGCGATATCAATACTCGTGTGAATAGGAGATTGCAATATAAGTCTAAGCTATCTAGCTAACATGTATACTTGCATTTACATTGTATCATAACTTGTATCTAGTTACCTTGCAATATAAGTCTAAGCAATCTAGTATTGGTATCGGCGATATCGGTAGTATCGACGGTATCGGGATCGAAGTATCGGATTTTTTTGGTATTGGAAAACAAATAATTATTAATAAATTATTTACATTTAAAAACATATAATTTAAACATTTAGGCATAATTTTAAGTGTTTAAGTATTATTTCTTAGTAGTTTTGAAATTAAATGAAATTAAATTAAATAAAATAGAATTATTTCTTAGGATCGGGACATGCCAAACCGTATCCGTATCGGGGAATGCAACCCATTCCCCACCCCCCGACCCCCCTAGCCCTCTCCATTACCCACCCCCCCCCGACCCCCCTGCCCCCATTCTCCCACCCCCCGACCCCCCTGCCCTCGGTCCACCGGTCTGGGCCGCCCCACCCCCCGCCCCCGACCACCCCTGCCCCAGTCCGACCCCCCCCCCGACCCCCCTGCCCCCATTCAAGCACCCCCCCCGTACCTCCCCCCTGCCCTCTACACCCCCCCACCCCCGACCCCCACCAGGCCCCCATTCCCCACACCCCCCCGACCCCTGACCCATTCACCACCCCCCCCGCCCTCAGTCCACCCACCGCGAGCCGACCCCCCCCACTTCCCCCCCCGGCCGCCAAAACCCAAAATTAGAGAAATATGAGAGAGAGAGAGAGAGAGAGAGAGAGAGATAGATACCTGGTATAGAGAGAGAGAGAGCCGCGAGAGAGAGAGAGAGAGAGAGCCGCTCGCGAGAGAGAGAGAGCCGCGAGAGATAGAGAGAGTTTTGGGGGGGATGAAAAATTCCCCCCGTCGGTTCAATTTAAGTTAGGGCACAGAACCTAGCGACGGAATAGCGACGGAATAAATTAGTCGCTAAACCATCGCCACTTAAAAGGTATTTTCCGACGGATATATCCGTCGCCAGTTAGTCGCTAAAGTTCCCGCCAATGTTTTAAAGATTTTGCCGCCAACATTTGCGACGAATAAGCGACGAAAAAGAATCCGTCGCTAACGTTCGTCGACTTAGCGACGGAAACCCGACAAATTTTTACATTTAAAATTGGAAAAAATTATGTTATGTTGTCTGTCGCTAATCCGTCGCTAAGATGTCGGAAACTGGTCGCTATTAGCGACGGAATCCGTCCGTCGCTAAACTTCCGTCGGTAAAGTGGGGTATTTTAGTAGTGTGCACTGTCAAATCTATTATGATGTGGATAGCTTTTCAGTTTGTGTGCTTGTTCCATTCCTGACTGGATAATCAACATTTTTAGGTGATGAGTTAGAGGATTTTTGTACTACGTATTATGAGCATACTCCAGATCCTGATTTTAGTGCACAGCGTAAACTGGAGGCTACCTACGCAGAGTTACCTGCTACAGACAATTTTAGGAGATTTATGTAGTATTCTCATAGACTGGATTAGTTCGAGATTATAGTTTTTTATTTCTATTTTGTGACTCATGATTTGGTTGAGACTGTTCTTTAGTACATTCATCTTTGGAGACTATGTCACTTTATACTTTTGATCTATATTGGAGTTGTCAGACTCATTTATCCTTCTCTTCAAACTGTGACATTTTATATGATTCATCTTATTTTAAAATTATTCTGTGTTGTGGTTAAATTGTGCAATTACATATAAATTGCATGGTTGCTTTATAAATGTGGAGATGACTAGATAGCGTATTACCGCCGACTCTGCGGCGTATGCTAGACGTACCCACGGCTCCTGCCCAAGTACTGGGTGCGGGTCGTGACACGTTTTTATGGTGGCCCATGCAGGTCCGTTTTTGCAAAAAATAGCGAAACTCGTGGTGGTACTCAACTTAGATGTTCTACTGCGGGCCTGCGAATAAGACTAGAATTAAGGACCATCTCCACATGTTTAAAGCCATTATTGAAGTTCCACATCTGATCTCAATTATTCCGTTGATCTGCATCCTGTTTGAATCTTCATACCAACTAACAATTTTATTTTGTGGCAGTTAGATGGATTCTCAAGGCAAGAACCTTGCTCACTTGAACACCCCAGCAAACGTTGGCGGGTCTTCCACAAATGGAACCCCACAGACTCACGAAGGCCGCTTCACCTACCTAGGCGAGACGCCCCAGCCGCATGCTACAAGATTTTACCGTGATGACATTCTACTACCTTTCCAGTTCCCACCGCCGACTCCGCCACCAGCACAGTTTCCTCCTCATGTACCGTTCCATCAGCCAGTACCCCTTCAGCATCGAGCACAAGTTCTGCCTTCAGCACCTGCGCTGGACAATGCCACGCTCCTCCGAATTTTCCAGCAGCTCATCACTTCCCAGACAAGGCATGCCGACATCTTCCGTGATACACTGAGGGAGGCTCTTCTGACTAGGGAGGCTCCCCCGCTGCACCCCGGCACTTCCAAGAATTTTATGGACCTTAGGCCCAAGGAATTAAGAGGAATGGAAGGGATCCTCTACGCAGATGACTGGTTGGAGAATGTAGATTGCAACCTCTGGATGGCTCGAATTCTGGAAGACAAGAAGGTCGAGACAGCCAGCATACAGCTCTATGACATCGCTTGTACGTGGTACAGAAATGAACCCCGATTCACTACGCCAGACGTGACCTGGGAAGAATTTAAGAAGCTGTTCAAGACGAAGTTCTACCCAAACGCATCCAAAAAGGAGTTAGAGAATGAGTTCGAGAGCCTGGAGCAGGGCAAACGACGAGTACTCTGTCGATTTTTCCCACCTCAGTCGCTTCGCAGATGCCTTGACCCCTGCAGCCAAGGCCAAGAAGTTCAGAAAGGGGCTACCCAATGAGATTCGCATAGCCATCGCCACCAGCCAAACCACCACGTACGAGAGGATCTTGAAGGTTGCACAGGACGTGTAGAAGGAACGGAAGCGTAAACAGAAAAGAGATAGAGATACATACGGAGGGGGCAACGGCCAGTCCAGCTCAGCAAAGAGGTCCAATGTTCCAGGGAAGACCGCGGCACAGCAACAGCCACAGCCCCGTTTCCAACAGCAGTACCAGCCTTCAACCAAAGCCTCTGTCTCCCAGCAGAACCAGTCAAGACAGACGACTCCCACCTGCGGTCACTGCAGGAAGCTGGGATATACGTAGGAGGTGTGCAGAAGACGACTTGGAGTATGCTTGTTCTGTGGTTCGAGCGCGCATCAGATGAGGGAGTGTCCAGCGGCGCAGAGTCATGCAACACAGAGGGTAGCTCCTGTCCCGGGAGCACCGACGAAGCCCACGATACCCCAGCAGCAGAGAGGGCCCCTGCCCACGCAGCAGCAGCGCTTTGTCCAGCACCAACAGCAGAGCAGAGCCTATACCATGGCAGTCAATGAGACATTGGCATCTCCAGACGTGATAGCAGGTTCTGTTCTCCTTGAGTCTTTTTTAGCTATTGCTTTATTCGATTCTGGCGCCAGTCATAGCTTCATATCTACAGCTTTTACTTTTAGACATAATATTGTATCTGAGCCTTTAGACTGCACCAATAAAATCTCGACTGGCGGAGGCATCATCTTGGTGAAGGATGTTTGTGTCGGTCGCCGCATTACCATAAGAGGCCGGAAAATGCATGCTAGTTTACTCATAATGCCACTCCCGAGCTTTGATATAGTGCTCGGCATGGACTGGTTGAGTAAACACTTTGCCAGCATTGACTGTCACCGCGGATGTATTGTATTTAGTCCGCCTGGGGAGACAGTGTTCGAGTTTGCCAGAGGAGCGGTAGAGCAGCGTAGCGACACTTTTTGTGGGACCATGGTAGCGGAGAAGGAGCTACCTCATCCCATCATCGCGGAGTTTCTCGACGTATTTCCAGAGGAGCTACCAGGGCTGCCGCCAGACAGAGACGTTGAGTTCTCCATTGATCTTGTGTCAGGCGCGGAGCCAGAGTCGCAACGAGTGTACAGGATCAACAACAAAGAGGCCGTGGAGTTGAAGAAGCAGATCGACGAGCTACTGGAAAGGGTTCATTAGATCGAGTTCGTCGCCTTGGGGTGCACCGGTGTTGCTTGTGCCAAAGAAGGACGGGACGGTGCGCATGTGTATGGACTACCGGTCCCTGAATAACAAGATGATCAAGAAGAAATACCTGCTACCAAGAATTGACGTATATTCGATCAACTGAGCGGTGCACGGGTGTTCTCGAAGATCGACTTGAGGTCGGGGTACCACCAAGTGAAAGTGAAGAAGGAGGATATACCGAAGACAGCCTTCCAGACCAAGTACGGCCAGTACAAATTTATGGTGATAACGTTTGGGTTGACCAATGCCCCGGCAGTCTTCATGAATTTGATGAACAAGGTATTCCATCCATACCTTGATAAGTTCGTGGTGGTCTTCATCGACGATATTTTTATTTATTCAAAATTGTCAAAAGAATACGAAGAGCACCTGAGGATCGTGCTGGAGACCCTAAGGAAGAAGAAACTATACGGAAAGCTTTCAAAGTGCGAGTTTTTTCTTGACAAGGTGGAATTCCTCGGTTATGTAGTGACAGGAGGCGGTATATCCGTTGATCCAAAGAAGATTGCTTCTATTGAGTCATGGATAACTCCGACTTCTGTGGCTAAGATTCGATTCTTCTTGGGATTGGCGGGGTGCTACAGGAAGTTCGTGCAGGATTTTTGCTCGGATCGCGGAGCCGATGACTAGGCCCACTCAGAAGGACGTGGAGTTCGTATGGACAGAGGACTGCCAGGCTGCGTTCGATGAGCTGAAGAAGAGGCTAACGACAGCTCCCATATTGAAGTTGCCATCAGGTTCCGACGGTTTTTCTATCTATAGCGATGCGTCAGGAAAGGGCTTGGGGTGTGTTTTAGAGAAGAACAAGAAGGTGATAGCATATGCGTCCAGGCAGCTGCGACCACATGAGAAGAATTACCCCACCCACGACTTAAAGTTGGCAGTAGTTATATTCGCCCTGAAGTTGTAGAAACACTACTTGTACAGAGAGCGTGTGGAAATATTCACTGACCACAAAAGCTTGAAGTACGTTTTCACGCAGAAGGAGCTGAATATGAGGCAACGCAGATGGATAGAATTGATGAAGGATTTTGACATCTCGTTGCAGTACCATCTCGGGAAGGCAAACGTAGTTGCGGACGCCTTGAGTCGGTATCCAGTGGCTATGTTCTTGATGAGAGACCGACACTTGTTAGCAGACTTGGAGAGCTTAGGCATTGAGGTCGTCATTTTCGAAGTCGAGATACAAATGATGGGCATGCAGATTTAGTCTAGATTGATGGACAGTATACGAGAGGCACAACACCAGGATGAGCAGCTAAGGAGTATTATCGCACAGGCACGGGCTGGTTTACTAGAGGACTTCACCATTGCAGAGGATGGCTCGTTGAGGCATGGGACAAGATTATGTGTACCTAGTGGAGAGCTGCGAGAAGAGGTCTTACAGGAGGCATACCGTTCTCAGTGTTTCTTACATCCTGGAGCCAACAAGATGTACAAGGATATGAGAGCCCACGTCTGGTGGTACGGCATGAAACGTGAGGTGGTGTGCTTCATTTCTAGATGCCTTGTATGCCAGCAGGTCAAAGCCGAGAGGCAGAGACCAGGGGGTTTTCTGCAGCCATTGCCGATCCCCGAGTGGAAGTGGGAACATATCACTATGGATTTTGTTTCTGGTCTTCCACGTTCGCCAGGCGAGAAGGATGTGATTTGGGTCATCATTGACAGGTTGACCAAATCGGCCCACTTTATACCATTTAAAGTGGAACTATCCATGGAGAGATTGGCAGAGTTGTATGTGAAGCAGATCGTCAGGTTACATGGCATCCCAGTGAGTGTCATCTTCGATCGTGACAGTAGGTTCATGTCCCACTTTTGGAGGAGTCTGCAGGCTAGCTTGGGCACATCGCTCAAGTTCAGTACGGCCTATCATCCACAGACAGATGGACAGTCACAGTGGACCATTCAGATGCTGGAGGATATGCTGCAGACGTGTGTACTAGATTTTGGCGGCTCGTGGGAGGATCACCTTTACCTTATGGAATTCTCCTACAACAACAGCCACCAAGCTAGTATCGAGATGTCTCCTTTTGAGGCTCTGTACGGGCGGATATGTCGTACATCACTATCTTGGGACGACGTTGGTGAGAGAGCACAATTGGGGCCCGAGATGATCGTAGATGCTGCGGAGAAGGTGAAGTTGATTAGGGAGCAACTTCGCATGGCTCAGGACAGGCAGAAGCACTGGGCCGACAGTCACCGGAGACCATTAGAGTTTGAGGTATAGTTTTTTAGTTGTAATTGTTAATCATAATAGGAATAGGTCATGACCTTTTGCTTAAATCTAGGTGGACGATATGGTGTTCTTGAAGATATCACCGATACGTGGTACGATACGTTTCGGAGGAGGCAAAAAGCTCAGTCTGAGATATATCGGTCTGTTTCACATTCTCGAGAAGATCGGAGAGGTGGCATACCGTTTGGCACTACCACCCGTATTAGAGGGAGTGCACAACGTATTCCACGTGTCCCAGTTGAGACGATACGTGGCGGACCCCAGTCACGTGCTAGACCACTCGAAGATTGAGGTGGGACCGAGCCTTAGCTACCAGGAGCAGCCCGTGGAGATCTTGGATCGTCAAGAGAAAGTGCTGCGCAACCAGACCATTCCATTGGTACGTATCGCGTTGAGGCAACATTCTTTGGGCGAATCCACTTGGGAGAGGAAAGACGAGATACGAGAGCGCTATCCTTACCTTTTCGAGGCTTGAGGTATAAATTCCTACTCTTGTGTCTATCTTTAATTTCGAGGACGAAATTATTTTAAGGAGGGTAGATTTGTGAGCCCTGACCTAAAATTCCCATTTTATATTATTAAATATTGATGAATTATTAATTAATACATATATTTGTTTTAGTAACCAATGTATATATATGTAATAGACATATTAATTAATTCTTAGTGAATAAAGAGGAAAACATGGGGGTTTTCGTAGTTATCTCAACTGTGAGGGACTGGGATGCAAAATGACAGATTTAAATCCTAGATTCAAACGGCCAGGGATCGAGTAGAGACTCAACTATCCCCTCCCCTGTTTCAAAAAGATAAGTTCAAACCAATTTCAAACTAGATTCTTCCAATCTTCACGGGGACAACATCGATCTAAACCCTAGTGTTTATGTATATATAGGAAGGCAAGTAGCCGACCCCAAACACTAAAGCTCCTGCATCCCTGAGTTCGAGTAGCCGACTGCTAGGAAAGAACTTGCGACTTGCCAACCACAGGTACTTCATTGTCCCTCAAATTTATTATGTGATTTTATATTATTAATAAGAGATTGATCCTGCTAAATAGTAGCCTAGGTGTTTGTAGTAAATCCTGAAAGGAAGACAAGGCCAGGTATTAGTAGGCCAAACGAGTACTGAGTAGTTGATAACAATAACAGGTACATTAGAGGGTCAATATCAAGAATTGGCAAGGTTTAGCAGGAGAGATCCTGTAGCATGCTACTATATAACCTATGGATTAAGAGGGTACCTTCGATTAGAGGCAAGCAAAGGTATGTGCACCTGTATGGAAATATGAGGTTTTGGTTGTGTATGTATTTAGAGACCCCTACATGTCTAGCCCATTGGCCTAAGTACTCTATAGCAACAATGGTAGTTAAGATCAATCACATGCTAGTTGTCATAAATCATAGCATGGTACACTGAGATCAATGGATTGTATGAGAAGATAAGAATATAAGAACCTATACAAGAGGAGGGGACATCAACCTTACTGCTGTAGGCAGGGTAATATGGTACAGTAGTAGCTAACCCATCTTGATATGTCTTACACCTTTATATGTGCAGTTTGGAGTATCAACTTCTTTTCACCCAGTATCCCTACAGGTCCAAATCCTAAATTAGATTTTCCATGTCTTCATTTGAACTGACCTGCACTTAGGATTAAACCATTAGTCATATAAGCCCAATCATATATACCAGCTAACCTATATGAGGAACCCTGGGCATTGAATCTGTCCTACATTCACACACAGCTCATACCTTCACATTCAACCCTTGTATAGATTCTATATTGCTCAGACTAATTTAAAGATATTTCTGATCATTCAACTACTTTCTTCTTAGAATAGATTACTCGATTACCCTTTTCCTATCTTAGCTAAACCTTAATTTCATATGTAAAGAGAACATATCACCTACTACTAATGCAGCCCATACAAAACCATACACCCTCCTTGCTGTTGCCCTGTAGAGATACACACTCTCATGTATCTGACAGCAATAGATCTACAAATACTTTAATGCACTACATCACCCCTCTTTGCATAGCCTACCTATATGATGGTTTGCACAGGCCTGTGTAGAAATGTACTAGACTGTATAAACATAGGCACAGGACAGGGGTGCAGTGAAAATAAGTTGAAGTACACCTGATCACCAGGGAACACCATACAGATAGATATCAGTGTACAAGTGTATGTAAGCACAGCCAGTAGCGACTGATATCAATTGATAGTATGGTTTCCCAGTAAAATAGAGTGTACCATAAAGAATGGATCACATGGGATTGGATGTGTGTGTAGCACCAAGGCAGGACAGCAAAGGGATGGTACATACAGGAGAGGGAGGTCAGTGTAGGGCCTACCTACAGGGAAGGTCTTGGTTATAGTACACAGGTAGGTGTCAGGCAACCTTAATGATAGGACTAGAGAATATTAGATTGGGAGAGGGTCTCCAGTGTGTGTGGATAAATGTTCAGTCCACCTAAGCCTAATTGTTTCAAACCCTGTATACTCAAGTGTTCAGACAAAATTACTTTGCATTTCCATATTATGCCTTCCACATACTGCATTACCATTGCATCTGCCCTTACTGACCTGTCCATCATGATATTATGCATTGCATTCACTTAGTCACTGCATACACCTAGGTTCAATACCTCTGAGATAATTCAGGATTCATGACAAACTGGTTCAGACCTAGGCATCTGTTTGCAAGATCAATATAGACTGGACAGGCCACCCAACTCCATAGATGAAGTGCATCCTGGTATACCCAAAGTCTTATGTACTAATTATCTGAGCCATGAACTCACCCCAGTATGGGCTACTGGAAATAAGTACAGGGATTGGAAGGTAGTTATGTGGGTATTTGAGTACTTACATGTAGGGTAAATATTCAAATAGGTTGAAGTATAACCAGGGACAAAGACTGTATAGGGTTAAGTCAGTTCCCTGCAGTTAGGCATCAACATATGGTCAGTAACAGCTTGGGATGAGCACAGGTTTTACTAGAGCATCAAGGCAGGATACATAAACTTAGCTAGGGAAAGATGACTGAACAGAGGTTGGGTATCAGTGGTGTGCATAGCCTGCATATAGGGGGTCTAGTGCCAGGCCTGGGAGGTATGTCCATCATACATTACAAATTCCCTTGCTCAGTTTGATTATTATTTTATCCCTCTAGCCCTTAGGACTTGAACCACATCCGTTATTAGTTCAATCCTTTATACTGAATGGAAGGGGTGCCCATATGAACCAGCATAGGAAACTCAGGGAACCCATTTACTTGAGCCCTTGTGCTTTCAGTCATGTGGACTCTCTGGTTACACATATGCCAGTCATTGAGTATGTATATGAAGAACTGGGTAAGAGGATAGTATGTGTACCATGCCTTTAACCCTCGAAGTCCACCCACCTGTTATTCAGTCACAACACCTCAAGTCAACCTTGGTATAATTCACTTTGCCCCCTTATAGTAGGTTCAATCCATTGTCCTGAAATATCAGCCCCGAAATGGACTCCCTCTAGGCTTCATAACAATAGGTAAAGAAGAGCCATTCCTGTAGGAATGGTGGTATTTCAGGGCCACATGTAATAGGCCATGGTAAAAGGGTCGACCTTATAAGAGCTAGGGTACAGATTGTATCATGAACCCTATACTATAGTGTCAGGCACAAAAGGTCTAGTATCCAAGGAGGAATGACACTTTAGGCAAGTACAACCTTAATCCAATATGTAATTAGATGATATTATCTTACCCACCCCTGGTGCAATGCTACATCTCATGACCCATTAGACAAATAGACACACACTTGACTCTTTATGACAACAAGATATTAGAATAGCCTCAGCTTGTCTTTGTGTCAGACCTAGATAGCAACAGTAGGACAAGTATCCCTATATAATAATACTAGACATGAGGCTTAGGGTTAGCACCAGTATAATAAACTCCAGATCATTAAGGTTACTAAGTGTAAGGGTAGTGCATAATAGTTAAATAGACTCATTGATTGATTTTATCTGTTGATTAGAAATTGATTTATAATAAAGGTGTGTTGGATTTTGACTCAGCACTTTATTCGTACCACCAACTCAGGACTACAGGCAAGTGCACTCTCTGTTTGCTTCCAATTCTTATAGTCTTGTTCAGTACATATTATACATATGCCCTTGCTTGATGACACGATGGACACACGAGATAGTATCATGGACCCCATTTATCATGTTCTTGTGTTATGTTATCATTGTGCTTCGTGACTTGTCTGGGCCTATGTATACTGGTCGGGACGAGAAAATATCTTAGTAGACGTGTCAACTTTCTATTTTATCCCAATATGTCTAATCTTGACTGATAGCAGCTATACACGACACATGCAGGGTGCCGTATTTACCCCTTAGCCGTTCACATGTCGAAAAGAATATTTTAACACACTTAGATAGTTGTCTTTATTATTTCTTTACATTTCACCATTTGACATGTCACTATGCTATTACATTCTTTCAAGTTGACATATTACATCCTGTGATTTATGCTTTCATTCTAGATATACTCTATCATAGCTTACCTTCTAGTTTGTTTCCACATATGCTATATCCATGCACTGTCAAATCTATTATGATGCGGATAGATTTTCAGTTTATGTGCTTGTTCCATTCCTGACTGGATAATCAATATTTTTAGGTGACGAGTTAGAGGATTTCTATATTAGGTATTATGAGCATACTGCAGATCCTGATTTTGGTGCACAGGGTGAACTGGAGGCTGCCTACGTAGAGTTACCTGCTGCAGACGATTTTTAGGAGATTTATGTAGTATTCTCATATACTGGATTAGTTCGAGATTGTAGTTTGTTATTTCTATTTTGTGACTCATGAGTTGGTTGAGACTGTTCTTTAGTACATTCATCTTTGGAGACTATGTCACTTTATACTTTTGATCTATATTGGAGTTGTCAGACTCATTTATCCTTCTCTCCAAACTGTGACATTTTATATGATTCATCTTGTTTTAGAACTATTCTGTGTTGTGGTTAAATTGTGCAATTACATATAAATTGTGTGGTTGCTTTATAAATTTGGAGATGACTAGACAGCATACTACCGTCGACTCTGCTGCATAGACTGGACGTACCCACGTCTCCTGCCCAAGTACTGGGTGCGGGTCGTGATAGATACCTATTAAATGAACTGACTATGTTATTGACACCAGGATATGAACGCAACACTTTAATCATGTCCACTAGATCTGTATAACTGTTGCGTAGATATCAGATGCTGCCTATTTTCTTCTAAGTAATGAAGTGAATGCTAAATGCCTCTGTGAAATGAATGAAATGATAATTGTTCCTCGTGAAAGGAATGCTATGAGAATTGTCGCAATGAATTGATGCAATAAGAAATGATGAGGCTTGGGATCGCCGAGATCACCAAGTGGAAAGGATAATAAAGATGAAATGATGTGTTGATGCCTTACTCACTTCTAATATTCTTACCATGCATTTATGTACACGATCGAGTCGAGTATGCATTCGCATGGTCATGAAAAACTTGTATACAAGGTATTGTTCTCTCGAACGGTACCCCGAGACGTTGGGGGACCGATTCAGCTTAGGAGGAAATGTTATCGTGCTTTGGTGGCACGAGGTATTGGAACATTCTTTCGGGCTCACAACCCGGTAAATGGACACATCGCATACCCTTCGAAGTCCTTTATGGCAACGTCCCAAAAGGTGCACTAACATCAGTGGTCATATTGTAAGGATGCACACTAATGAATATTTTGTGCAAGCATCTAACAAGTATTTGATACAGGTACGAGGGAGTCGGCTATCGATAAGAAATTACTTAATATGATTTGTTTATTATACATGTTAATTCAATTTGACCACTTAACATGTTAAATACAGTATGTGAAGATGTTGACTTGCCATGAATAGTGCCATAACATGCCTAACATGATAACACCAAATATGCTACAATGTTGCCTTGCTATAAAACTGCTCAAACATGACATACATGCTAAATAACGTCTTTCGATGAATACTGCTATAACATGCTTAGCCGTTAACTCAAATGCATGCTTAAATGATGCCTTTATATGAATATTGTGAGAACAAATTTACATGCTTCCCAATAAATACTGCACATAAACTCTAAACTGATGCTAGGCCCCAAATAGATAGATTACTCATAAATGTTTTCTCGGATGACTACTTAGTATTGGTTTAGGTGAGTAGGCTGGTTCTGCTCGCTAGTACATAGATGATGTACTGACCCACGTTGTGGACACTCTTTTAGGTACTCGTGCTTGGAGAGTTCTGTACACGAAGATTGGCTTAATCGGTTCCGCGGTATTGAAGATTTGCTGGACATACAGAAGCTTTCATTGCAAAAGATGATGTCTTCTGTTTATAAAGGACATAATGTATAGAGCATTGTAATCTGTTGTACTAGTGAGTTGTAAGCCAAGTAGGCATATCCAGTTGTAATCTAATGTATCAAGTATCCAATATAAGCCTAACTGGCATATGTTCGGTTGGCTATCAATGTAAAGTGAGATGTGTTGTAAACCTTGCACTCTACTGCAAGCCCTATACTCTATTTCAATTATCAATAAAGAGAATACATTTTATATATCTCTCTGTGACTTCAAGTTATCTGCTTATTTCCACTGCTATCAATCAATAGGGTATTCTTTTGATAGAAAGATATGTCCCCATTATCTTTAATTTGTCTGCTTGTGCCGCTGCGATGTATTTCTATTTGAAAATTTTCAATCATGTACCGTTTTTTGCCTTGTACAAGTGTAATACTAGACTTGTACGGCATTACGCCTAAGCTAGGACAATCGATTTCCAGAGATAAATACGAGGACGAATGACTATGCAGAATCGGGACGTGACAAATTGGTATTAGAACGCGGCTTTAATTCCTTGGACTCTTTTATTCGCTTCAAATCAAATTTGCATTTGCGATTAACCAAAGTTTTTTTCGTGTTTACTCAACGTTGCTTCCGTGATTAAATCAAGGATTGCTTTCGTGATAATCCTGTTGTTATATCTGTAATCATTTCGAGTTGGATCATGTCTAAAAGTTTGTTGACCATCTTGGCTGCTTATTGGATGTCCCATGCAATAAGTCTAAATATTTTGTGATACCTGAATGTTTGATTGTTGTTGGTTTGGACACTAAAGACCCAACAATGACTCGATACCGTAGTACGGTAATGGTGAATGATCTTTGAAATACAAAAATAGAAAAATGTGGCCATGTATGTTGTAACATGTTGAGAATTGCATGTGATGTTTGAAAGATTTGTGAATAAAACAATTGATGTTTGAGTTCAACATAATTGATGAGATGACTCATGTGTGGTGGCCTTGAAATTTTGAGACCCTGAGATGCTGGCTTTGTGTTACAATCAATCCAGATTATGATTGTCCGAAATCGACTTGAGTTCTGTATGGTTTATGGAATGGCTTCATTTTTGAATGGTATATAGCCTCTATCACTTCAGAATGAGATGTATCGTGACCCTTTCATAGGATAGCAATGAGTCTACTTGCGGGCATTGGGTAGTGTTGAGACTTAGCTAGGAGTCATGCCTCATTTTAGGTGACTCGAGTGTCCCTTGTAGGTTATGTTATGCTGGGTAGCGAGAATTATTGGAAAAGTGTAACGATGCCTCAATCGGTTAGAAATTGTACAGTCGGGTGATGACTCAGACTCCTCAGATGAAATAGATCTGGTAAGAGAATGTTGTGTCATGGAATATCCAACGATAGTTGTGATTGGTTGGATTCAAGTCCCGTATGGCTATTACAAGTTGGTTGCTAACCTAAAAGTTTTAAAAATATTGTCGGTGACTCGGATGGCTGTGGGAAATTTGTGATGACCCGAAGGTACGATAGATGCTAAACCATCTTGACCACCAAAGGATAGAATCAGTAACGTATGGGCTTGTGCTTGATGGGATGGGTAGTCGTTGCATACGTGCATGTATGCTAAGGGATTGAATTATATCACAAATGTAACAAGTAGTGACTTTCAAAAGTGTGTTGCATAGAAATGTATAATTGATACATGAATTATCGAATTTGATCAGGAATGGAATGAATTACTTGACCCTTGTGGTATGAGATTTTATGAATGTTCGTATGAGATTTGATGGATAGGAAAAAGAATGGAATTGAGAATCATAAAACGTGTTGGATAGTGTCCATAGATGGTACGATAGTATAGATGAATGTCGGTTGGGATATAGATTGCTGGCTTATGACTTAGCGATATGACTTTTTCATACAGACCGAATAAGATAATTTTATAGTTTTGTTGATACTATTGGAATTGTTGACCCTTGAATAGTTAGCCTCGGTATATAGACCCATCTAGATACGAAAGGTATTGGAATAGAAATCGAATCATTGAAAAATTTACTTGATGGATTATTAGATTGTTGGGAATCGTATCTATGATTAGGATTTGGACTATAATGTTACTAGATCGACCTTAGTCAATTGTTGGGTAAGTCTAGAATGAGCCTCTGTGAGAATTAGTTCCTTCAGGGTTACCATAAATAGACTTGATCCTGGTGACCGTGGGTTGCATAACCAATTATCGGCGTGGTTGGCAATGGCGATGAGTCGTTCAGATTGTGTTTATATCCATAGATTTGGGTAGAGTTGTTTGGAACTGTCGGTTGGTTGTTGGCCTAAGATTAAGAACTAAGTATGTTCCCTAGTAGCCGTCCACTCTAGGAGAGTCACCTGAATGATTAGGTTTAGCTGTCTGTATAGCTGGCCTTAGAGACTTGATTGAATAATAAAGTGACCATTTATAACTCATAGGATGACATTTTGGCATTGAACAATGTTGGCCCATTTTCTGATGGTTACACCCGATTTTGATAATCGACAATGACTTAAGTCAATGCACAAAATATACGAAATGCTGCTAAACATTTCAGGTCAAATGAAATCAATATCAAAAAGTGTACTACTACACCAGCAAGCATGCAAATCATCATTCTGAAGATCATTCTCATTGGAATCAGTCCGAGTCATTTTATAATTTATTATGTATTTTATCTTTATTGAGTCTAGGATATAAATTATAAGATCGACTGAACTCTACTGGCTTAGGTTAATCACAGTCCACTCTCCTATACAGCCTACCCATCCACAGCCCACTTACCAAACATACCATTCACTTTTATGCAACAAAATTTGACAAATATTTTATATTTAAACTGAGACAGAACTCAGGCCGAGTTCGGTCCGAGTTCGGTCAGTTTGAATTCAAATATTTGTTGCCTCCAAATCTGCATGCAACGTTCGTTTGCGAAATCTTTGCATCAGAACTCCACCCGAATTCTGTCCGAGTTCGGTCCTAGAAAACACCCATAAATAGAAGAGAATTTCTCATTCCAAATCACTCATCAATTTATCATTTATTCTTTCTATTCATTCCTAAAGTGTTTTCAACTTTCTAAAAGCTTTCATATTCCACCTATACATCTCTTAGCCAAAAGCCAGTAATATCTATTTGGTCTAGAGTCTTTTGGTTCTCAGAGGTGTAAAGAGGTCGTTCAAAGTTCAGAAACCATCTCTATTTTCGGAGCCGGTCGTACGCTCGTCGCCAAACACGGTGTTGTAAAGTCGGTCATACACTTGTCACCAAGTACAGTGTTGTAAGAGACTGCAAGCTCTCAATTAGCTTGTGCCATAGTGGATTAACATCGACTCGAGACTGGATTAGTTCTCTCAGAGGAAAATCGGTATACATCGCTTTGTCGCTGAGTTTGATCTTTTTATCTCTTGCTACATTTATTTACTGTCTTTTTATTCACTGCCATAGTTATCTGCTTTTATTTTTTAATTGGTGATTTATTCCGCTGCACTCGCACTCACTCTATTCACCCTCCCTCTAAAGGTGCTCAACGGTCCTATAATTGGTATCATAGCAGGTTATATTCTAATATAACAACCTCAGAGAGTATATATGGCAGCCGTGAAATCAATATTCAACGGTGAAGGGCAATCCACAAATAGACTCCAACTATTTGATGGAACAAACTATACTTACTGGAAAACACGTATGACATTCTTCTTAAAGTCTATTGACTTTGATCTTTGGCCTATAGTAGTTGATGGTTATAAGAAACCGGCACCTACAGTAGTTTATGGCATGCTTATAGACAAGCCTCATGACAAATATACAGAGGCTGAAAAAGCAAAGGCTAGTCTAGATGCTCGTGCCATCAACGCACTATTCTATACAATTGACAAAACGGAGTTCAACAGAGTTTTAACCTGTAAGGCATCTCATGAGATTTGGAAACTTCTTGAGGTAACTCATGATGGTACTTCCCAAGTGAAGGAATCCAAAATCAGCAGACTAACACAGGAATATGAATCTTTTAAAATAAAACCTGGTGAGTCAATTACACAGATGTTCACTCATTTCCTTGATATTACTAATCCTTTGCAATCTCTTGGTAAGGATTACAGTAATTATGAGAAGGTCAGAAAAGTGCTACGGGCTCTAACCAAGAACTGGAACCCAAAAGTAACAGCAATTATTGAAGAAAACGATCTCACCACCATGATACTGGAAACACTTATGGGCAAGCTGATGACCTATGAGCTGGACTTACAAGAGTTTGAAGAAGCCACCCCAAAGGAAAAATCTATCGCCTTTAAAGCTCAACCCAGAAAGTCAACATGCAATGATTCTGATGAAGAATCATCAAGTGGTGATGAACAAGCCCTGCCAGTGAAGAACTTCAGAAAATTCCTAAAGTTTGAGTGTCATGCCCAGTGTCGAAACACGGAGACAGACTAGGCCAGCTACTCCATATGAGGTATATAAATGTCATACGGCGATCGTGGCTGTCAAAAGACAAGGGGGTGCATGCTACAATCAAGGTATGGTCTCACAGAGCATCTAGGTCTCAATCAATCAAACAAGAAACAGTAAATAATGATCATATAAGATAAAGCAGTAAGGCATCCCCGACGCATCATCAAAATGATCATGGAGATCTAGCTTTATAAGTTAGCTAGCCCAGAGAGTCATAGGTACATAATTGTATTCAGCTGTAGTCTGATTTAATTACAAATTATGCAAAGATAATATATCCAGATTAGCCGACTAAACAGGTGCCGGTGGCAATGCTAGAACATAAGTAAAGATACTAGAGTGGTGGAGAAGAAACCCACTCGAATCCCCCGCTAGCCATGCTCCTAGTATGCACCATTGACGTTGGGGAGGAAGTTTGGATCCTCAGGCGCTGCTACGAGATCTGGCCAAACAAAACCAGCGGGGTCAGCCCCGAATAGCAAGTACCACAAGTAAGCACAAAAGAGTGAGATAAAACCCAAGCACAAAATAATAATACTAGTAATAATAAAAGCCTCCGGTCGTAACCTCAGTCCACGGCCCGTCCTAGCACGATAGCCCAATCCAACAACCAAACAAGAACATGGGTTGGACCACGCACCATGACAGTCCATGTCCCTCGGCTACTAACGAAAGTTACAAGGCACAGTTAAGTCATTTTTCAAGCGGCCATTCATTCATGCGACTTCCTATATTTGGCGGAATTATCCTCGCGATACTGATTAAAAGGAATCCTCAGATCGTGTCAACCCAGCAGGGCTAGCCAAACCATAAGACATATAGCATATTGATTATGCACCGGTCCCCCGGAGGGCTACCGCGCTAAAACATATAACACATAGCTCGTAGGAGTCGGATATAGCCATCCGCTGTAGGCGAGTGAAACCATATCCATGTCGGTCAACCCGACACGTCAGGACTGGGCCTGGGGTGGCTAGTATGGTACGATCTCGGGATTCTTCCTACCCAATGCATCTACTAAGTTAGTTGCCTATTTAATCCCTAGGTTATCCTCGGAGTTCACATGTCGTGGTCACATGCTCACTCCCCTAGATGTCGTACATTGTACGAGTACCCTAAGAAGGAATCCGTACTGGCTCATAGAGTCATATATATGTACCCCTTTCTTGGTGTAATGCAACACACAACACATACCATATCATTGCTACTGACCAATCGCTATATAAATGCTGGACTCTTGGAGGTGCTGACAGGTATCACATAGGAACACTTAGCACTTAGGATAGCACATCGGTACTCACATAGATTGTACCTTAGTACACATATAGGGTTATCCATCATACGCATAGAAGTCAGGTCAGGAATGAGGACCAACACACAAGAGGAAAATAGAACAAGAAGGCACTATGCACTTAGGGTATGAAGTTCTCATAAGTCATGAAGATTCTTGAAGCCAAGACAAAGATCTAAAACTTTCTTGTTGGAAGTTGGGAGAAATTCTGGCCGCAATTCAGACAAATAGGACATAAAACAGCCAAAACAGCTAAAATAGGCACTATACGGCACTCCCATATGCGGCTTAGACACTATACGGTACTATGCGGCACACCCATATGCGGCTCAGACACTATGCGGCACTATGCGGCACTATGCGGCACTATACGGCACTCCCATATGCGGCTCGGGCACTATGCGGTACTATACGGCACACCCATATACGGCTCAGACACTATACGACACTATACGGCATTATGCAGCACTCCCATATGTGGCTCGGATACTATGCGGTGCTATGCAGTACTCCCATATGCGGCTCGGATACTATGTGGCACTATGTAGCACTCCCATATGCGGCTCGGCACTATGCAGCACTATGCAACATTATGCAGCACTCCCATATGCGGCTCGGTACTATGCGACACTATACAGCACTCCCATATGCGGCTCGGATACTATGCGGCACTATGTGGCACTATGCAGCACTCTTATATACGGCTCAGACACTATGCCGCACTATGCAGCACTATGCAGCACGCCCATATGCGACTCGGTACTATGCGGCACTACGCAGTACTATACAGCACTCCCATATGCGGCTCGGACACTATACGGCACTATGCGGTACTATGCATCACTCTCATATGCGGCTCAGTACTATTCATGCGGCACTATTCATCGTCCCTGCCAAAACCAGAACAGATGACATAAAAATTGTCCAAATATTGTTTTGGCCATAACTTTCTCAAAATAAGTCAAAATCTAACTTTTCAAAGGTCAAAATTGTGTAGAATCAAATTTTCTACAACCTAGGACCATTAGTTTTCGAAAATAACCAAGTTTGATAGATCAAATCCATATAAATACATAAAACCCTAGTTTTAGAAACTTAGATCTACACAAAACTAGCCATTAGAATCAAAAACTCCAAGAACTAAACTTGTAGAGAATGAAAAGAAGAACAATACAGACAAATAATATCAAAAGAAAAATCAAGAATAAAAAATACGTAAATCTTCACTTTTGAGCAAGTTGTGCTTGCCTAAGGATGGTGGATGAGGGAAATAAATGGAAGAGTGAATGAGGAGAGAGAGTGAGGAAGAGAATATAAATAGGGGTTGGGTTGGCTTAAGAAAACCCTAATCTCTAAACATGCTCTAACCCTTCCACTAATGACATGCTTAAAAGCGACATGCAACCATTAAATAATAATAAATAGAATTATGCACATGCTAAATACGGGATACCATGTACAGAATTCATGAAAGAATACGTATATCGGGATCGGGGATTGACATCTCTATCCTCCTTAGAAAAATTCCGTCCTCAGAATTTCAGCCAAGACAATGATAGAGGAATCCAGGCAAGCAAGGTGCAATTACAATCTACGTAATCAACCTATCATTAGCAGCCATTGATCATATATTTCAAAATGGTGCAAAATAAGCATACAAACAGATTACCAAGGTATGAGGAGAAACATACCTTCTGAGTCGAACAAGTGCGGATACCGAGATCTAATCTCGTCTTCACGCTCCCAGGTTGACTCTTCCGGAGGGTGATGGCCCCAAGCGACACGGACAAGGCTAATAGTCCGATTCTTGAGCACCTTTTCTCGTCGGTCCAAAATAGACACGGGTTGTTCCTCGTAAGTTAGGTCGATACCAATGACTAACTCTGAACGGTCGAGGACATGACTCGGATACGGGACATACCCACGCAACTGAGATACATAAAATACATCATGTACGCCAGATAGCGAGGGAGGAAGGGCAAGCCGATAAGCAACATCGCCTACCCGAGTGAGAATCTCAAAAGGACCAACGAATCTTGGACTAAGCATTCCTCGGGTTCCAAATCTAATGACACCCCGAGTAGGCAAAATTTGCAAAAAAACTTGGTCACCAACACCAAACTCTAGAGGCCTACGATGTTGATCCGCCCAGTGTATGTGTCTGTCCTGCGCGACTCGAAGCCGCTCTCTGATCAACTTGACTGTCTCCACTGTCTGCGTGATCATCTCTGGTGCCAACAACTTTTGTTCTCCTACATCTTCCTATGCCAGAGGGGACCTGCATTTTCTTCCATATAATGCTTCGAACGGTGCCATCTTCCCATGCCAGAGGGGACCTACATTTACTGTCCGTCCGTCTGCGGATAGTAGGCTGTACTGAACCTCAACTTGGTACCAAACTTTGATGCAAACTCCACCAAAAGTGAGAGGTGAACCGCGTGTCTCGATCTGATACTATGCTGACTGGAATACCATGCTGCCTCACGATATGCTTCATATACATTTCTGTAAGCTGCCCAGAAGATTGTCCTGCTATGAAAGAAAGAAAATGTGCAACCTTCGTGAGCAGATCCACGATTACCCAAACTGCATTTCGATCGATTGGAGATCTATGTAAACCGGTCACAAAGTCCATCATGATGTTCTTCCACTTCCACTCCGGAATAGGAAGCGGCTGTAACAATCCTGCTGGTCTCTGCTGCTCTACCTTCACTTGCTGACATACCAAATATCTGGATACAAACCTCACTATCTCCCTTTTCATGCCATTCCACCAAAAGTGTTGCTTTATATCTTGGTACATCTTTGTGCCTCCGGGATGAATAGAATAAGGAGAACTATGAGCCTCTGACATAACTTCTTGTAGAAGGTCTCCACCTGGTACACAAAGACGGTTTTTAAACCTAAGTGTACCATCCTCATGGATTACTAACTCCTTCCTGAGACCTGACTCACACTCTAATCGAAGCTTCTGGATCCGCGGATCCTCTGTCTGGGCTGCTCTGATCCTCTCTACAAAACTAGACTGAATCTGCAAACTGGCCATAACTCCTGTATCTTGTGGCAAGATCACTTCAATTCCCATTTCCTGAAGGTCTTCCAAAATATGCCTCTGCAAGGTTAAAATGAATGCACCATCTCTCCTACTCAAGGCATCTGCTACCACATTCGCCTTGTCTGGATGATACTGAAGATTTACATCAAAGTCCTTCAGTAATTCCAACCATCTTCTCTGTCTCATGTTCAGGTCCCTCTGGGTAAATATATACTTTAAGCTCTTATGATTAGTGTAAATCTCCACTCGATCCCCATATAAATAGTGCCTCCATAACTTAAGCAAGAACACTACTGCTGCTAATTCTAAGTCGTGGGTCGGATAGTTCTTCTCATGGTCCCGAAGCTGTCGAGATGCTTATGCTATCACCTTACCATGCTGCATCAATACACACCCAAGTCTCTTCCCGGATGCGTCACAATACACTATAAACCCTTCCGATCCTACTGGAAGTGTCAAGATCGGGGCTGAGATTAATCTCTTCTTCAACTCTTCAAATGATGTCTGATATAATGCTGACCAAACAAACTCTGCATCCTTATGCGTCAAACGCGTCAAGGGTGCCAAAATCCTGGTAAAATCTGCCACGAACCTCCGGTAATAACCTGTCAATCCCAAAAAACTACGCACTTCTGCTACCATCTTCGGAGTTGGCCAATTCTCTACTGCCTCAACCGTCATCGGATCTACTGACACTCCTGCTCCAGAAATAATGTGTCCCAGGAACGAAATACGATCCAACCAAAACTCACATTTACTAAGCTTCGCATAAAGTTGATGCTCCCTCAAGGTCTGCAAAACTGTCCGAAGATGTTTCTCATGTTCTTCTTCACTACTGGAATAAACGAGGATGTCATCTATAAATACTACTACAAACTTATCCAAATAGGGTAGAAAGATGCGGTTCATCAAGTCCATGAACACGGCGGGGGCATTAGTCAGTCCAAATGGCATCACCAGAAACTCATAATGCCCATACCGCGATCTAAATGCTATCTTAGGTATGTCCTGCCCCCGGACCCTCACTTGATAATATCCTGATCGAAGATCAATCTTAGAGAAGAGGTAGGCCTTACTCAATTGATCAATCAATCCTTGGTAATGGATACTTGTTCTTCACTGTTACTGCATTCAACTGTCGGTAATCAATGCACATTCGCGTCGATCCATACTTCTTGGGTACTAAAATCATCGGTGCTGCCCAGGGCGATTCGCTGTCTCGGATAAACTGCTTCGCCTTCAGTTCTTCTTCATGCTGGTGCAACTTGTCAAACTCTGACTGCGACATCCTGTAAACTCTGCCGACTTTAAGCTCCATTCCAGGATTCAACTCAATACAAAACTCCACATCTCTCATCGGTGGTAAACCTGGAAGCTCATCTGGAAATACATCAAGAAACTCTCTGACCACTCTTGGTATTTGTTCCTGTTCTACCAATACTTCTGCAACGATGCCCTTGGGTCGATCCTCCAATGATCGAACAAAGACGAACAACTCAACGCCAGGTACATTAAATACTACCCTACCTTCCCGACAATCTATCGTCGCATGGCTGTCTCTCAACCAGTCCATACCTAGGACAACATCAAAGTTACCCATAGGAAACTCAATCAAAGATGCTGGCAATAATCGCCCACTCACTACGATCGGACATGCTAGGCACACTCTGCTAACTCCTACGAGCCCATTACCAGTGAGTATATTCATCCTCTCTGGCAATATCTCGAACTCCAATCCAATACGTATCGTAAATCGTGCAGATATAAAAGAGTGGGTAGCCCCCGAATCAAACAATGCTACTGCAGGAAAAGAGGTAACAGAAATATTACCTGCAACTACGTCGCCTGAAGCTAGTGCATCCTCCAGTGATAAGGTGAAGGCCTGACCCTGGCCTTGCTGAGCTCCCTCCTGTTGCCTTCTTCGACCATACTGTCGCTGCGGCCTCTGTGGGCCTTCCTGGTTCTGTGCCTGGCAAAACATCTGAGCCTGTGTCGGCAGACGCTGGACTAGCGGTCTTATGGCCAATATTGGTCCTCTGTACGGTGCTGCCCCCGGAGCTGGCAACGCCAGAAACTGTTGAACTGGCCCTCCTGGCCTCTATATTATAGGACAATTGGCAATCTTGTGGTCCGGACTGCCATACCTCATATACAATCCATTAGCTGAACGACACACATCCCTAGTGTGCCCTCCCTTACCGCAGTAAGTACATCCAATGGGCACCCCCCTGGCGCTGCTGCTGGTTCCTCTGCTGCTGATGCCAGACTGGTGCTTATATCTCTTATACCGCCGTCCTCCGCGGTACTCCTGACTTATTAATATGGATGCTGGGTACTGGCGCCGATGTTCGCTGCACTGCTCCTCCGCCCCTACTCTGGGGATAGGACCTCTTCTGGCCCCCATGTCTTGTCACCAACCTTTGTTGGGTGAGTTCATGCCTCCAAGCAGCCGTTAAAACGACGTCAAAAGTCTGATAGTCGTGCCCTTCTACTTGTTGTAGAATCTCCAAATGAAGTCCTTGCTGGAATCTCATCACCTTCTCTGGCTCTGTAGCCACCATTGTTGGTGCAAACCGACTCAGTCTGCAGAACTCCGCTGCATATCCATCCACCGTCTTACCAGCCTGCTTGAGACTGATAAACCTCTGTTGTAGCTCATATAGCGCTACCACGCCAAAGTACTTGGCCTTGAATCTGGTACTGAAGCTATCCCAAGGAACAAGATGCCTCATTCCAACCTCTTCCGATGCCCACCAGTCGCCGGCGAGATCCTGAAGTAACAGTCGGACCTGGTCAACCTTCTCTTCTGTTAGAACCTTTGCTGCGGTCAATATGGCCTCAATATCTTGAAGCTAAGCATCCATCGTGATGGCATCCTCCGTGCCGTCAAAGTATCTCTGGTTAAGTGTCACGACCCGCACCCACTATGAGGGTACGAGTACGTAACAGCGCCCAGCCTACGTCGCAGTGTCGGCGGTAGAACGCTGTCCTAGGTTACTATCTAATCAACAACTCACGCAATTATATAATGTACTTGTCATAATCTCAACTCCGAACGGAGGACAAGTATAGATATAATGAAATCTCAATCATAGTCTAAGCACGATAAGATAACACAGAAGTTTATAACTAAAAACTAAATAACAACATTTATAAAATAATATCTCAAACAAACTCAAATACAAACTCGAATCTCAATTTATTACAATTCAAGTTCTAAAACATAAAAAAAACTAAACCAAGTCTACTAGCTAGTCTCCCGATCACACCTAAGTGTCGGGGCCATAGGTAGCTAAGCCATCTCCTGCTCCAAGGTAAGTAGGGCAAATGTCCTCAGGGCAAGCATCTGTAATATTTTCAACAGGTCCAGTCAGGACAGGAACGAGCACAATCTCATCTAGAAAACCCAAGTAAATGATAGAGAACTTTAAAGCAGTTATAGACAGTTGTATTGATGAATATGGCAGTTTATATTCAGGTGATGGTAAGAAAGACAAATAAAGTGCAAGGAAAGAAAATAACTAAACAAGAGAAGAATCGTAGCAACGAAGACTGTAAAATAAGATCTAGCTGAACTAGAGTAACATAATGAGTTCAGATGGTAAAATATAAGTCTAGTGTAATTCCAATGTGAGTCTAATATAAGATGAGTCGAATGTGATTCTAATCATTGTTCTAATAAGGTGAATCGAATAAGGTGATACGAATAAGGTGATACGAATAGTGATTCACAATGTTCTAACAACGATTCGAATAAATTCTCCAAGTGTGTTTTAAAATACTTAGTTAGATATGTAAACGGCTAAGGGTAAATTCGGCACATCACACACCTGGCCGGGTGTGGAATGGCTATCGTTCGAATATATTCACAGGGGGTGGTTCGAATAGTGAGAATGTTCACATGTCTAATCAAGTATTTCCTCGCCCATCTAATACAAATGAATCCAAAATCCGACACATCAATCGAATAAAAGTCCAACCAACATATGAAGATACGAATAGGGTGATTCGAATAGTGATTCGTATGGTGATTCGAATAATAGAGGTAAGACAAGTAAGTATGTGTGTCGCATACATGGATTCAGAAATAAAAATACGTGTTTGTAACAGAGAATCACATATAGCTAACTAGAACTGAAGTACAATAATTGACAAATAAATGAGAGAACTATCAGAGAATGTACTCGCCTGCTACTCTGAAAAGAGTAGTATAATATCAGATGCCTGCACCAGAGTCACAATGTCCTAAATAGAGTAATATGAGTCATGATATGTAAAATACAAGAGAATTGAAAGCTACAATGCAAACTACATGATTTCTAGACCAATATAGGTCAAAGTCAACTCTAAGTCAAACCTGGTCAACATTTAGACTATCTATCAAATATCAATATCTAAGTCATATGTATATACTAGTAATATACCTTCTAGTTTACCTTAGTCAAATACACTTACCCTAGCCATTTCAAATCCTACCCTTAGGCCTAAGTATCAACCTTATCCCCATACTCTAGTATCTAGGTATTCCTAACCTTATCCCATACCTTCACTCTAAATTAGGAAATTTACATTATCTATCCAATCCTTACTTAGAATTTATACTACAACCCCATTGCTATTTCACTTAAGACCTAATACCCTAACACACTAACATGATCTATCTAAACTCAAAACAACTGAACCTATAATAACTTATGTTAACCCTTAATCCTCTAGGATACATACCTCTGAAACTCAAGATGTTAAGATACATTAGTACACAAATTCCTAATCCCTCACAATCTAATATTCCTACCTCAAAATCCCACTCAAGCCTAAATCCCAAAACTGGATACTAATAGTACTTCATGCCCTATGATACAACCAAAACCAATGGCCAAGATGGCCATACTGCCTTGCTATCACTGCTGCTCATATGTGGCACTAGGCAAGCTATTTTCAGTTGCAAGCAGTCCCCTCTTAGCTGCTCTGCTCACCTGCACAATGGTCAAGTGCCTGGGAAAGGAGCACAAGCTGCCAAGCTGTTGCTGCTACTAGCCTAGGCATTGCCCTGCTGCTGCAGAGCATAGTTGCTGCTGCTACTGCATATGCCATATGCTAGGCCACCCTCCTATCGCAACCTGACACTAACATCAACATCTCACATCTATCAATCTCGGGAATCAACTCTTAAACATTACCTAGGTCAGAACACTCGACTGATACCTATATTAATTAATCAAAACTCAAACCTAAACTCATGCAAACCTAAACCAAACACTCGTGTGTCAGGGGAAAAAGGTTAAACAGATTCAGTTCAATTGATTTCAAACTCCTAAACCTCATAACCAAATCCCATATCAATCTCAGGTAAATACTAAATCAAAACCCCAATGTAACAATCAAACCAAGAACCCAATCAGTGATGTGTGTGACAGGGATGAACTCGGGGACTGAGTTGTGTCAAGGTGATGTGTAACAGTGTACCTGTTCTCAGGAATTAAAAAAATAGTAAATGTGTGTGACAAGTTCAGTAATGCAATGAAATGTCCAGTCCACACAAGTTCAGTTGTTCTCAGGTATTCTATCCTGAACTCTCATCTCAGGTATTCTCAGGAAATAAACATAAGCAAATTCAGTTGAACAACCAATCTCAGTTCTCCATAACCCAATCCATTTCAGTTTAAGGAAATAGGAAATCGATTTTTTTAGGATTTCAAAACAGACATGCATCAGTCTACATTCAGCTCAAATCAATATCGAAATCCATCACTTGATAACAAACCCAATCTAATCTTGCAAAACCAAATTAGCAGTAGTTAGTACATGTGTACCTGAATTTAAACATGCAACTTAGCATCAAAATTTGGTTTAAAAAATTGACTGACAGTTTTTAAAAAGAAACTCAACTGACATTGAGAACTGACACAAGAAATCCCATCCATTCGAACCCAAATTTAACCATTTAAAATCACAAACAGGTATACAAGGGTGTACCATATGAATACGTGTCTAGGGTGTCATTCGTGTTCACTAGAGTGGACATGAGGTGTCCAACAGTGTCTAAACCCAAGTGTCAGTGTGTGACTGAACTATGCATAGGCAATGCCTCGTGCACGCGTGTGAGTCGGGCTAGGACACGATACACACAACCTGGGATCTCGTGCACGTGTCAATAGCTAGGTGCGGTGTCAGGGTAGGTGTCTAAGTGCCTGTACGGTGTCCACGTGTCATCAGGACACGGCACGAACACCGTATAAGTCGAGAAAAACTTGACTGATACACGTGCACAGTAAGCGTCGTGCAGCGATGCAAGTGTCTCATGGACACGACACGAGCCACGTGGGGCCTCGTGGTCATGTCCATGTGTAGCCCACGTGTTGGGCTACACACTCGTGTCACCACGAGGTGTCCAAGTGTCGCGTGTCCTGAGCACGAGACACGAAATAGTGAAGAGAAAACAGTGTGCACAGTGTATTGAAAAACCCGTGCGCGTGTGATTACTCACAAACTACTCGACGAAGTCGCCTCAAAATTGGTGTGCATGCTGACAGTGATTGCCCGCACGTGTCGACCAAAACTTGTGACGTGAAAATCCGTGTCGTGTCCTACAGGACACTCGGGCAGCAGGGGAGCATAGTACTCCCCTGTGCAGTGTCCAACAGCAGGTTCGTGTCCAATTTTGGACACAAACAGGGGTCCAACTCATGCTCAGTCATATATATAATTAATCCCCATATATAGGGCTACACAACCACGTAATTTGTTTTGAAAAACAGTAACATTCAATCCATTGAGACATTTCAACAAACACCTACACAACACTATGACACGTGTCCGATACGGACACCAAACGGACACGAAATTCACCAAAATTTTAGGGACACCTAGGGGACTCCTAGATCTAGCCCTACATGCAAAGAAAACAAAAATTTAAGTCAATTTAGAGGATTTTACCTACATGTGCAAAAAGCTTAGAAAAGCTTCAAATGGGGGATTCCTTCTTGCTATCCAAAAGCTCTCAAATTGTCCCAAGGCTGGGATTAAATTTCACAATCAGAAAATAGAAGAAAATTAGGCTCTAATGCAAGAAACTAGAGTTAAAAAGAAATTAAAATAAGGAAGTTATGGATTGGGGAAGAAGGCTCTTTACCTCTTTCTTCAAACTTGTAAAAATTTAATAAAAGAGGCAAGAACAAGGAGGAGATTATTTATAGGGAAAGAGGAGCCCTAGTGGCTGGTTAAAAAGTGGAAAATTAGGGTTAGGGCTTAGTCTAATGGCTATGGGCCAAGTTGCACTAGTCATGGAACCAATTTCTAGGTCTCAAGCCTATGGACCAATTCACCAATCCTCCTACTCCAAACTTGATCCTAAGAGTCCTAACTTGAGTTGACTTAAGTTAAACTAGGGTCCATACCATGTTAACTAGGTCACCAAGTCAAAGTCAAATCTAGGACAGTCTCTTAAGTCGCAGCTAGTCAAAAGTCAAACTCAATAATCACCAGTGCAATAAATCATGAAATAATTCAAAGATGACAAATGACTAAAATACCCCTAGGCTAAAAATGATAATTAAATCATCCTAATGACATGGTCAGCCTTTAGGTCAGGCAGTCTCTCAGGTTTCACTAGCAGCACATCAAAATCACAAGTCATGACTTAAACCAGTTTTTAAATAGTTTAAAAAAAATTATTAAAAAATCACCAAAAATTATAATATGATTTAAATACAAATAAATAATAATAATAAATACAAAATTTCAAAAAAATACCCTCATTCCAGAAACTGGGTGTTACAACCCTATCCACCTTAGAAAATTTTCATCCTCGAAATTAAGATGATCGTATCCCTTCTAGGTCAACCCCCAACAATCAAAGTCAAAGATAACATGCAACACTGCCCTACTGGTCGTGATTCCACGGTCTCGAACATGGTAGCTACACTATCTAGCAATCACAACTATATCCTGGCAGGTACTAATGGAATCACACAGGAAAGTGGGGAGGAAGAATGAGAAGAACAAACATGCTAACCCATCACCTGCAGCGTCGGTCTCCTCGACCGCCATCGCAAGAGCTCTACCCCGCTGGTGCTGAGCCACATGTGGCCTAGCTCCCTCAAAAGGAGGTGCAAAGTGACAGTCTACCATCCTATATGAAACTGGTAAGGACAACTAGGAATTAATTATGAAAGGTTACCATTCCAAGATGATCAAAATTAAAAGTTTAAGGCACGAGTGTCAATAGCATTGAAATCCAATAATACAGTATAAGACAATTTCTTCCTTTGGATAGGGAAACTAAACATGATACCTTGGGTTGATCTATCAAGTACAGTGCCTTTTCTATCTGAAATATGTGAAAGGCAAAACAATAATGAGTTCAAAGGCGATGTAATTAAGTACAATACGCGGATCATAGGCGATGGAAATAATTCAAAAGAGAATTGCCAAAGCTGTCGTGGATGAGACTCTGGGGCAATTTTAACTATGTCTCCCTCCATGTAGAATAATATATGAGAAGCGAACCAAAGTGCAATAGGTTGATCAGACCATCATGCACCGGTTCTGATTAGACAATATGTTAGTGGGTGCCAGCCCCAATAAAATATGTCATGATCAAGCTTGAATAAGATAAGCTTGTAAAACTGGTGCTAAATTAGCAACATAAGATAGACAAAATATAAGTAAGGATAATGATGAAGAAAGTTAATAGTCTAAGATTCTTTAAACATCAAGGAGAGATGGTGAATCAAAACAAGAGGAAAAGGATTTTCAAATCGAAGTTCATAATGAGATTCTCAAGGGTCATCCCAGGAATCTTCTCAAGTAGCCCTAACTGTGATTGAGTACCTCTCCGTTAAAGCCTATCTCTCAATCCTATCGCAGGCTCGCAGGAGTACAACTAAGTACCGTACTACCACGATATCGCACTAATGCGACTCTCAACTTGCATGGGCCACCACTAAAAACGTGTCACGACCCGCACCCACTGTTAGGGTACGAGTACGTAACAGCGCCCAGCCTACGCCGCAGTATCGATGGTAGAACGCTGTCCTAGGTTACTATCTAATCAACAACTCACGCAATTATATAATGTACTTGTCATAATCTCAACTCCGAACGGAGGACAAGTATAGATATAATGAAATCTCAATCACAGTCTAAGCACAATAAGATAACACAGAAGTTTATAACTAAAAACTAAATAACAACATTTATAAAATAATATCTCAAACAAACTCAAATATAAACTCGAATCTCAAGTTATTACAATTCAAGTTCTAAAACATAAAAAAAACTAAACCAAGTCTACTAGCTAGTCTCCCGATCACTCCTGAGTGTCGGGGCCATAGGTAGCTAAGCCATCTCCTGCTCCAAGGTAAGTAGGGCAAATGTCCTCAGGGCAAACATCTGTAATATTTTCAACACGTCCAGTCAGGACAGGAACGAGCACAATCTCATCTAGAAAACCCAAGTAAATGACAGAGAACTATAAAGAAGTTATAGACATTTGTATTGATGAATATGGCAGTTTATATTCAGGTGATGGTAAGAAAGACAAATAAAGTGCAAGGAAAGAAAATAACTAAACAAGAGAAGAATCGTAGCAACGAAGACTGTAAAATAAGATTTAGCTGAACTAGAGTAACATAATGAGTTCAGATGGTAAAATATAAGTCTAGTGTAATTCCAATGTGAGTCTAATATAAGATGAGTCGAATGTGATTCTAATCATTGTTCTAATAAGGTGAATCGAATAAGGTGATACGAATAAGGTGATACGAATAGTGATTCACAATGTTCTAACAACGATTCGAATAAATTCTCCAAGTGTGTTTTAAAATACTTAGTTAGACATGTAAACGGCTAAGGATAAATCCGGCACATCACACACCTGGCCGGATGTGGAATGGCTATCGTTCGAATATATTCACAGGGGGTGGTTCGAATAGTGGAAATGTTCACTTGTCTAATCAAGTATTTCCCCGCCCATCTAATACAAATGAATCCAAAATTCGACACATCAATCGAATAAAAGTCCAACCAACATATGAAGATACGAATAGGGTGATTCGAATAGTGATTCGTATGGTGATTCGAATAGTAGAGGTAAGACAAGTAAGTATGTGTGTTGCATACATGGATTCAGAAATAAAAATACGTATTTGTAACAGAGAATCACATACAGCTAACTAGAACTGAAGTACAGTAATTGACAAATAAATGAGAGAACTATCAGAGAATGTACTCGTCTGCTACTCTGAAAAGAGTAGTGTAATATCAGATGCCTGCACCAGAGTCACAATGTCCTAAACAGAGTAATATGAGTCATGATATGTAAAATACAAGAGAATTGAAAGCTACAATGCAAACTACATGATTTCTAGACCAATCTAGGTCAAAGTTAACTCTAAGTCAAACCTGGTCAACATTTAGACTATCTATCAAATATCAATATCTAAGTCATATGTATATACTAGTAATATACCTTCTAGTTTACCTTAGTCAAATGTACTTACCCTAGCCATTTCAAATCCTACCCTTAGGCCTAAGTATCAACCTTATCCCCATACTCTAGTATCTAGGTATTCCTAACCTTATCCCATACCTTCACTCTAAATTAGGAAATTTACATTATCTATCCAATCCTTACTTAGAATTTATACTACAACCCCATTGCTATTTCACTTAAGACCTAATACCCTAACACACTAACATGATCTATCTAAACTCAAAACGACTGAACCTATAATAACTTATGTTAACCCTTAATCCTCTAGGATACATACCTCTGAAACTCAAGATGTTAAGATACATTAGTACACAAATTCCTAATCCCTCACAATCTAATATTCCTACCTCAAAATCCCACTCAAGCCTAAATCCCAAAACTGGATACTAATAGTACTTCATGCCCTATGATACAACCAAAACCAATGGCCAAGATGGCCATACTGCCCTGCTATCACTGCTGCTCATATGTGGCACTAGGCAAGCTATTTTTCAGTTGCAAGCAGTCCCCTCTTAGCTGCTCTGCTCACCTGCACAATGGCCAAGTGCCTGGGCAAAGAGCACAAGCTGCCAAGCTGTTGCTGCTACTAGCCTAGCTATTGCCCTGCTGCTGCAGAGCAAAGTTGTTGCTGCTACTGCATATGCCATATGCTAGGCCACCCTCCTATCTCAACCTGACACTAACATCAACATCTTACATCTATCAATCTCGGGAATCAACTCTTAAACATTACCTAGGTCAGAACACTCGACTGATACCTATATTAATTAATCAAAACTCAAACCTAAACTCATGCAAACCTAAACCAAACACTCGTGTGTCAGGGGAAAAAGGTTAAACAGATTCAGTTCAATTGATTTCAAACTCCTAAACCTTATAACCAAATCCCATATCAATCTCAGGTAAATACTAAATCAAAACCCCAATGTAACAATCAAACCAAGAACCCAATCAGTGATGTGTGTGACATGGATGAACTCGGGGACTGAGTTGTGCCAAGGTGATGTGTAACAGTGTACCTATTCTCAGGAATTCAAAAAAAAAACAGTGAATGTGTGTGACAAGTTCAGTAATGCAATGAAATGTCCAGTCCACACAAGTTCAGTTGTTCTCAGGTATTCTATCCTGAACTCTCATCTCAGGTATTCTCAAAAAATAAACATAGGCAAATTCAGTTGAACAACCAATCTCAGTTCTCCATAACCCAATCCATTTCAGTTTAAGGAAATAGGAAATCGATTTTTTTTAGGATTTCAAAACAGACATGCATCAGTCTATATTCAGCTCAAATCAATATCGAAATCCATCACTTGATAACAAACCCAATCTAATCTTGCAAAACCAAATTAGAAGTTGTTAGTACATATGTACCTGAATTTAAACATGCAACTTAGCATCAAAATTTGGTTTAAAAAATTGACTGACAGTTTTTAAAAAGAAACTCAACTGACATTGAGAACTGACACATGAAATCCCATCCATTCGAACCCAAATTTAACCATTTAAAATCACAAACAGGTATACAAGTGTGTGTACCATGTGAATACGTGTCTAGGGTGTCATTCGTGTCCACTAGAGTGGACACGAGGTGTCCAACAGTGTCTAAACCCAAGTGTCAGTGTGTGACTGAACTATGCATAGGCAATGCCTCGTGCACGCGTGTGAGTCGGGCTAGGATACGATACACACAACCTGGGATCTCGTACACGTGTCAGTAGCTAGGTGGGATGTCAGGGTAGGTGTCTAAGTGCCTGCACGATGTCCACGTGTCACCAGGACACGGCACGAACATCGTATCAGTCGAAAAAAACTTGACTGATACACGTGCACAGTAAGCGTCGTACAGCGATGCAAGTGTCTCGTGGACACGATACGAGCCACGTGGGGCCTCGTGGTCATGTCCACGTGTAGCCCACGTGTTGGGCTACACACTCGTGTCACCACGAGGTGTCCAAGTGTCGTGTGTCTTGAGCACGAGACACGAAACAGTGAAAAGAAAACAGTGTGCACAGTGTATTGAAAAACCCGTGCGCGTGTGATTACTCACAAACTACTCGACGAAGTCGCCTCAAAATTGGTGTGCATGCTGACAGTGATTTCCCGTACGTGTCGACCAAAACTTGTGCCATAAAAATCCGTGTCGTGTCCTACAGGACACTCGGGCAGCAGGGAAGCACAGTACTCCCCTGTGCAGTGTCCAACAGTAGGTTCGTGTCCAATTTTGGACACGAACAGGGGTCCAACTCATGCTCAGTCATATATATAATTAATCCCCATATATAGGGCTACACAACCATGTAATTTGTTTTGAAAAACAGTAACATTCAATCCATTGAGACATTTCAACAAATACCTACACTACACTACACTACGACACGTGTCCGATACGGACACCAAACGGACACGAAATTCACCCAAATTTCAGGGACTCCTAGATCTAGCCCTACATGCAAAGAAAACAAAAATTTAAGTCAATTTAGAGGATTTTACCTACTTATGCAAAAAGCTTGGAAAAGCTTCAAATGGGGGATTCCTCCTTGCTATCCAAAAGCTCTCAAATTGTCCCAAGACTGGGATTAAATTTCACAATCAGAAAATAGGAGAAAATTAGGCTCTAATGCAAGAAACTATAGTTAAAAAGGAATTGAAATGAGGAAGTTATGGATTGGGGAAGAAGGCTCTTTACCTCTTTCTTCAAACTTGTAAAAATTTAATAAAAGAGGCAAGAACAAGGAGGAAATTATTTATAGGGAAAGGGGAGCCCTTGTGGCTGGTTAAAAAGTGGAAAATTAGGGTTAGGGCTTAGTCTAATGGCTATGGGCCAAGTTGCACTAGTCATGGAACCAATTTCTAGGTCTCAAGCCTATGGACCAATTCACCAATCCTCCTACTCCAAACTTGATCCTAAGAGTCCTAACTTGAGTTGACTTAAGTTAAACTAGGGTCCATACCATGTTAACTAGGTCACCAAGTCAAAGTCAAATCTAGGACAGTCTCTTAAGTCGCAGCTAGTCAAAAGTCAAACTCAATAATCACCAGTGCAATAAATCATGAAATAATTCAAAGAGGCCAAATGACCAAAATATCCCTAGGCTAAAAATGATAATTAAATCATCCTAATGACATGGTCAGGCTCTAGGTCAGGCAGTCTCTCAGGTTTCACTAGCAGCACATCAAAATCACAAGTCATGACTTAAACCAGTTTTTAAATAGTTTAAAAAAAATTATTAAAAAATCACCAAAAATTATAATATCATTTAAATACAAATAAATAATAATAATAAATACAAAATTTCAAAAAAATACCCTCATTCCAGAAACTGGGTGTTACATTAAGCCGACAAAATCTCCTCGATGCTCCTGAATCATTTCTGACACTTCTCTCAAGGGCTAATTGTAACCCCTGATTCAGTAGCACATTCTGTTCCTACTGCTGGGTCTGCTGTTGTTGTTGGGCTGCCTCCTGACGCTGATGAGTGGCCAGGAATCCCCGGATGACCTCCGGAAGTGCTGCAGCATCAGGCACTGTCGTCGCTGCCGGCACCGCTGGGGGTGCAGGAGTTTCTAGAACCTGCGGTTCCACTAGCTCTGATATCACTTCCACTCGGATCTGGTCAGGAGAAGGTATTCTTTCTGGCTGCTGCCCCGTCGAGCCATGCTCTACTGGACGTTTCTCCATGTTGGCCTCACCAGCTACTGAGAACGAAGCACCCCTATAGGAAAAGGTACATGATATCAAATGACAGGACGAGGAAGATTCGAGGATGCAATTCAAGTTATCAATCAAGGTGAGGGAAAAAAAATTGAGACAAGAGATTCAAAGGGAACAAGTTTTAATTGAGACTCCTATAATAATAACACCCCACAAGTCTGAAAATCAGACCTGCATGGGCCACCAATAAAACCTTGTCACGTCCCAGTACCGAAATACGGAGACGGACTAGGCCAGCTACTCCATATGAGGTATATAAATGTCATACAGCGATCGTGGCTGTCAAGAGACAAGGGGGTGCATGCTACACTCAAGTCTCCTATGGTCTCACAGAGCATCTAGGTCCCAATCAATCAAACAAGAAGCAGTAAATAATAATCATATAAGATAAAGCAGTAAGGCGTCCCCGACGCATCATCAAAATGATAATGGAGATCTAGCTTTATAAGTTAGCTAGCCCAGAGAGTCATAGGTACATAATTGTATTCAGCTGCAGTCTGATTTAACTATAAATTATGCAAAGATAAAATTTCCAGATTAGCCGGCTAAACAGGTGCCAGTGGCTAAACGCTAGAACATAAGTAAAGATACTAGAGTGGTGGAGAAGAAACCCACTCGAGTCCCCCACCAGCCATGCTCCTAGTATGCACCATTGACGTCGGGGAGGAAGTTTGGATCCTCAGGCGCTGCTTGGAGATCTGGCCAAACAAAACCAGCGGGGTCAGCCCCGAATAGCAAGTACCACAAGGAAGCACAAAAGAGTGAAATAAAACCCAAGCACAAAATAATAATACTAGTAATAATAAAAGCCTCCGGTCGTAACCTCGGTCCACAGCCTGTCCTAGCACGATAGCCCAATCCAACAACCAAACAAGGACATGGGTTGGACCACGCACCATGGCAGTCCATGTCCCTCGGCTACTAATGGAAGTTACAAGGCACAGTCAAGTCATTTTTCAAGCGGCCATTCATTCATGCGGCTTTCTATATTTGACGGAGTTATCCCCGCGAAACTGATTAAAAGGAATCCTCAGGTCGTGTCAACCCAACAGGGCTAGCCAAACCATAAGACATATAGCACATTGATTATGCACCGGTCCCCCGGAGGGCTACCGCGCTAAAACATATAACACATAGCTCGTAGGAGTCGGATATAGCCATCCGCTATAGGCAAGTGAAACCATATCCATGGCAGCCAACCCGACACGTCAGGACTGGGCCTGGGGTGGCTAGTATGGCACGATCACGGGATTCTTCCCACCCAATGCATCTACCAAGTTAGTTGCCAAGTTAATCCCTAGCTTATCTTCAGAGTTCACATGTCGTAGTCACATGCTCACTCCCCTAGTTGTCGTACATTGTACGAGTGCCCCAAGAAGGGATCCGTACTGGCTCATAGAGTCATATATATGTACCCCTTTCTTGGTGTAATTCAACACACAACACATACCACATCATTGCTACTGACCAATCGCAATATAAATGCTGGACTCTTGGATGTACTGACAGGTATCACATAGGAACACTTAGCACTTAGGATAGCACATCGGTGCTCACATAGATTGTACCTTAGTACGAACATAGGGTTATCCAGCAAACGCATAGGAGTCAGATCAGGAATGAGGACCAAGACACAAGAAGAAATAGAACAAGAAGGCACTATACACTTAGGGTATGAAGTGTTCGCAAGTCATGAAGATTCTTGACGCCAAGACAAAGATCTACAACTTTTATGTTGAAAGTTGGGAAAAATTCTGGCCACAATTCAGGCAAATAGGGCATAAAACAGCCAAAAACAGCCAAAATAGGCACTATGCAGCACTATACGACAATCTCATATGCGACACTATGCGGCACACCCATATGCGGCTCAGATACTATACGGTACTATACAGCACTATACGGCAGTATGCAGTACTCCTATATGCGGCTCGGACACTATGCGATACTATGCAGCACTCTCATATGCGGCTCGGACACTATACGGCACTATGTAGCACTCCCATATGCGGTTCGGCACTATGCAGCACTATACAGCACTCCCATATGTGGCTCAGCACTATGCGGCACTATAAAGCACTATGCAGCACTCCCATATGCGGTTCGGATACTATGCGGTACTATACAACACTCTCATATGCGGCTCGGATACTATGCGACACTATGCCGTACTATGCAGCACTCTCGTATGCGGCTCGGACACTATGTGGTACTATGCAGCACACCCATATACGGTTCGGCACTATGCAGCACTCCCATATGCGGCTCGACACTATGCGACATTATGCAGCACTATACAGCACTCCCATATGTGGCTCGGATACTATGCAATACTATGCGGCACTATGCAGCACTCTCATATGCGGCTCGGCACTATTCATGCGGCACTATTCATCGTCCCTGCCAAAATCAGGAAAGATGACAAAGAAATTGTCCAAATATTATTTTGGCCATAACTTTCTCAAAATAAGTTAAAATCTAACTTTTCAAAGGTTAAAATTGTGTAGAATCAAATTTCCTACAAAGGACCATTAATTTTCGAAAATAACCAAGTTTGATAGATCAAATCCATGTAAATACATAAAATCCTAGTTTTAGAAACTTAGATCTACACAAAACTAGCCATTAGAATCAAAAACTCCAAGAACTAAACTTGTAGAGAATGAAGAGAAGAACAATATAGACAAATAATATCAAAAGAAAAATCAAGAATAAAAAAATGTACAAATCTTCACTTTTTAGCAAGTTGTACTTGCCTAAGGATGGTGGTTGAGAAAAATAAATGGAAGAGCGAATGAGGAGAGAGAGTGAGGAAGAGAATATAAATAGGGTTTGGGTTGGCTTAAGAAAACCCTAATCTCTAAACATGCTCTAACCCTACCACTAATGACATGCTTAAAAGCTATATGCAACCATTAAATAATAATAAATAGAATTATGCACATGCTAAATATGGGATACCATGTACATAATTCAAGAAAGAATACATATATCGGGATCGGGGAGTGACATTGAAAAATAAAACAGAATGAAGAGAGCTATCCAAGAAAGTAATGAAGAAGAAATAATATGCTTTGGATGCAAGAAATCGGGGAACATGAAGAAGGATTGTCCAACTTCAAAGAAAAGCAGTCCATATGATAGATCAAAATTAAGCCGAAAAGCAACAACTAGTCGAAAGTACGCAAATACAAGTATCTGGCATGAAAGCGATGCCAGTGATTCAGAGGAAGAAGACAGACCCTGCGGAAATGCCAATGTCTGTCTTATGGCTTTTGATAAGGTATCCTCAAATCCTTTGTATGATGATTTTACTTTCGATGAGTTAGAAAATGCCTTCAACGAACTACTTGAAGAACACATAAATGTGCTTGATAAGTATAAGCAATCTCGAAAAGAGGTTAAGGTATGCACAACCGAAGTAGCTAGACTGTCAAGTCTCATTGAGGACATTAAAGAGACATCTACTACCGGTAACACGGAAGAGATAGCCAAGCTTAAAGTAGACTATCATGAGGCTATCCTCAAAATTAAAAAGAAAGAAAGAGACTATGTCAAGATACAAGAGTTATATGACATAGAGAAGAAGAAGCACTTGGTCACAAAATAAAGACTCATTGATATGACCGTTAAATATGAAGAGTCTTATGCGGTTTCTAAAAAGTTAGAAATCAAGTTAGACAAATAGGCTATACCTGTAACACAGCCTAAATTTAGTCCTAATGCTAAGCATACACCTAAAAGGACTAAAACACAGAAAGTACGTAGAAACACGAATATCATCATGCTTTCACATATAGGTTTTCAAAGAAACCATATATGCATGTCAACACAAAATCGACTAACACGTTTTCAAAACTTACTTGTACGTACTGTGGAACTCACGGGCATATATCATAGTATTGTCTAGCAAGAAAGCTTGTTGACAATCACACACTGATTTAGAGACCTAAGACTAATCAATATAGACCCTTTAGTAAATAGGTACCAAAGGATTCATCTACTTATTTTGTATGTGGACCCTCTACCCTCTCATGCTAAAAGCAAGTAGATCCTCGATAGCGGATGTTCAGAGTATATGACTGGTGATGCATCTTTGTTCGCCACGCTATCGATGAAGAAAGAAGGATACGTCTCCTTCGAAAACAACTTGAGAGATAATATTATTGGGAATGGCATGGTTGGTATATCTCCTTATCCTGTAATAAAAGATGTTTGTCTAGTTACAGAATTGAAACATAACCTACTGAGCATAGATCACTTGGCAGATAATGGTTATGGCATAAATTTTGTTAAAGACAAATGTACAATATATGATATATCATCTAGTAATCCCGTATATGAAGGGATTAGAGAAGACAATAATTATGTTTTCTTTATAGAGAGTACTAATATTGCAGAAAGATGCCCCGTCGCAAACTTAAATGAAAGCTGGCTATGGCATATAAGGCTAGGACATGCTAATATGGACACTATCTCACGACTAAGCACTAAGAAGCCGGTAAAAGGACTCCCTGAGATACCGTTCAAGAGAGATATTGTAACGCCCCAGTCCCAAAATACGTGGAACTAGGAACATAGACATGCCAGCTATATACATACGAAGTACATGGCCTTGTATGTATACATAAGCTGTAAAATATAGTAAACCACAACTAACTAATCTCATCCACAAAATAAGGAAATAAAAGATATCATATAATGAATTGTTCTGATACAATATGTTGGGTGGAGACATATCCACTACCAACCAAAATAAAAAGGAAGATGTACATGATATATAAAAGTATCGACGAAGGTAGCAAGATAGATCCAAGACGCATCATCTTCGAATAAATAGAGAAGATCACGACCTCGGCTAGAATACCTACAGAAGACATGAACACACACCTGGAGAGATAACCAGGTCCTCAGAGGGACGTAACAAGATACAGGAAGAACATGCCATGTATAACTGCATAGATAAATACTATAAACTACAACACAAAAAGGGTCCCTAACCATCTAAGTGATATGCACTTTGAGGACAACGTTCTACGCAAGGGCTGTAGGATCAGCAGAGTAAATAAAGAGTGGTAGTAGGTAGCGCTCCTCCGAGTCACTATCGGCCATGGGCAGTAAGTAGCGCTCATCTGAGTCGCTATCGGCCCCGGGACAGAAGGTAGCGCTCATGAGAGTCACTATCGGCCCAAAATGTGTGTAAAAATAAATGTAGCCCTTACGCTAATAGCTGTCCCCTCCTCCCCAATGATACTGTACATGCATCGTAACCACGACACACCAACACGTGTCATTTCCACAACACGATTTTATAATAGATAACTGTCAAGTCTTCTAACATGCATCTATTGACAGTTATTCCTACGCATGCGCACTGGGGATCAGCCAACACGCAAGTGACCTCTACATGTTACTCACAGCTCACACACATATCGTGATACAATCGTGACAAAGTCAATGACATGCATTCTATTGACGGAAGTCTCTTAACTCTAGGTCCACAAGCAAAAGAAAATAATAAACAAGGAATATAGATACAATAAATGAAACAAAATGCAACTAAATTTAAGCAGTAAAGATGGCAAGGTATCTTGCCTGGTATGCCTTCTGGTGTGGTACAAGGATCTGACAGGTCCCAATTAGTCCAATAGCCATGTTCGATGTATAAAGGTCCGAAGTTATGAGGAAATAGGGAAGCAAGATTTAGTCATGATGGGTGACGGTAATCGAAGAGAGTTTGAGCGAGAGATACGTCTACTATTTTAAAAAAATAATTTATACCATTTTAAAATAGGTTTCAGTTAATCTAAATATAACTACAAAAATCTAAGAAAATTATTGTTAAAAAATTCTAAGTTTGTCAACATATATTTTATAGATAAAAAAACCTTTTTACTAAAAATAGTTCAGACAGATATTAATAATCTGGAAAATTATATTGTTTATAAAACCATATTTCGAAATAAAGACCAAGCCAAATATGATATTTATATAAATGTGTATATATATTCGTACAAGAAAACTTTAAAAAGATGTATATGTAAAGATAACCACAAAAATAATTTTTTTAGTATCATAATAATTAATACAAATTTGAGATATCAGTAATACTGATATTATTTGTAATAATATCTAAACTAAATAAAATAATATTAAATATTAATATTAGTCCTTAATCTTAGTCAATCTGTTGTAATAATAATAATAATAATAATAATAATAATAATAATAATAATAATAATAATAATAATAAACTATTACAGCTACAAACAAACAAAAAAACAATTATAAAACAAAAATACAAAAAAAACAACAATAAAAACAAACACAAGAATAAAGTACAGCAGACTGCTGCTCTATTGAATGAATAAGAATAAGAAGGGGAAAGAGAAAGGAGAGAGAGAGAGAGGAAGGAGATCGGGAGAGGAAAGGGATGTGGAGGGAAGTGAGAAGTAGAGGGCCGGGAGAGAAAGGGACGAAGATGAGTTCGGGGAGCGGCGGCGGAGAACGGGGAGCGGGTGGCCGGAGTGGGGGTAGCGCGCGGAGGAGGCAGCTACTCGGTCCCGACCTAGGGCGGCGCCTTGCGGGCGCTGCCGTCGCCGGCTGCGGGAAGGAGCTTGCCAGACGGACGCGACGCTCGCTGATAGGGCAGACGCGCGCAGTGCTGGGTCTCACGGAGGGCTCGAGGACTCGCCGACAAGGGGGACGTGGCACGGCTTCACCGGAGCCAGATATGGTTAGGGATTTTAGGGTTTCGGCCAGGAGTGGTAATGATGGGGGTGGTCGTGAGGGCAGTGAAGGTGGATATGGCCATCAGCGGAGGTGAGCATTATGGGTGTGTGTTGGCGGCTGGCCATGGTGTTGATGGAGGCGGTGGTCTAGTTTGGCGGTTGGCGTTTGGCAGCGAGAGGAGGTCGGAAAGCCACAGCCGCGGCGCTGCGGCAGACAGGGAAGGTCGAGGGGTCTCGGCACTCTGGCACTCGCGGATCGGGGTAGTCGACACGACGGCTACCGGGCGGCAGGGAGCACACTGCGGAGTGGGCGCTCGCGTCGGGGACACGACGATACGTTGGTGGCGGCCGGCGGTAAGGTTAGGATTCCTTTTTCTATCTTATTTTCGTGGGGTTGGTGGTAATGTCCTGGGGTCGGGATGTGGTGGTCAGAAATGGTGTCGGCAGTGGTAGGGATGATGAGGAGGAAATTTTGAATGGCATCGTAATTTTATTTTTGGTGGCGGTGGCGGAGGTCTGTGGTGTTGGCAGTGGATTTGTGGTAATGTTGGTGGTGGCGATGATGATGAAGATGGTGGTGGCAACTGGTAGGGTCGGAGGAGATGGTCGGATGGGGTTTGGGCCGGGTTTGTGGACGGAAGACAGTGGCGGTGATGCCGGACTTGGACAGGAAGGGAAGTTGGCTGTGTTGGTGTCGTTAGGGTTAGGTTTAGGATTTGGGATTGGATCGTGTCCTGCGCGACGCGGAGACGAGTTGTGTCCGACATGTCGGACACGAGAAAAGAATAATGTATATGTAATGAATAAAATATAGTGGATGGAAAAAGGAGGACTCGGACACGATGCACGATGTCGGGTTGGGAATTTTGTGGAATAATTTGGCTTATGGAATTAATAGAAGAGGTGCAAGGAGTCTCTCCTTATATAGGAGGTGGGAATTTCCAGTTGGATAAGGATTTGGGAAGTTTAAATCCCTAATAGATAATTTGCTACTAATAAATTTAAACCAATCAAATATAAATCCAAATCCAAATCCAATTTAAATCTATTTAAATTCCATCTTTTAGTTTTAAATCAAATAAGATAAATCAAATTTCAATTATAGATATTAGTTTAACTATATAAATAAATCTATAAAATCAAATCAAGAATTAAATTGCCACAATAATTTCAAAATATATTTTCCAAAAATACTAATAATAATAATTTCAAAAATCATATTATTATCTAAAAATAAACTAATAAATAATTATAAAATATATATGTATGCACAAATAATAATTACATAAATATAATTTTCTAGAATACCATTTTATAAGAATATTATTTATTATTATAGCTGTATAAATGAAAGGCTTTTCATAAATAAATCATAAACTTGGAAATTTGGTATGATAGCTAAAAATAATTATTATATATATTATTTTGAAACTATAAAAATATAAAAAAATATTTTTCTAAAAATATGTACGCTCGCACATATTCGCACTCGTCGAGCAATTACGAAAAATAAAATTTCGTGCACGACGTACAATATAGCTATGCGACGTACAATACAACTACGCGACGTACATTACAAAATAAAAAAAATTAGTACAAAATTTAATAAAAAATAGTATAAATTTAGGGATTTTACATCCTACCCAACTTACAAGAATTTCGTCCTCAAAATTTTAGGAATAACTAAGAAGGTAAGGTTGAGGGGATAGAAGCATTTTGCATAAGAAAAACACGAACAAGTATTTGAATAAGCAAGGGACGGAGAACAAAATAGAGAAGCTTAGCAAATCGTGGTTTAGATAACTTTGGAAAGTAAATTACGACTATGCCTTGGATACTGTATGAAGGTTACTAATTTATTGAAAGCTAATAGATTATGACTTTAAACAAATCAAGACAAGACACGAATTAAAGAACAAGGATTCAACATAAATAATTTAGAGACCTTGGGGACATGGTTCCTTAGAGAAGATTGTATAGTAGTAATCCAAGTTGGGGTACGACTTAAGAAACGCTTCTAATCATTCTTAGGTTTCCAAACGAATTGAAAGTCACGATAGAAGATATAGGACCGGGGGATAGGACGAAAAGTTTTAAGACGAGGATATAACCATGGGTTGGTAATGGCTAACTACACGTGGCCATAGGTGATAGGGAAACTAAAGGGGATGTCAAGTATGAGTGTTTGTCTTTCTAATATAGGTGAAAGGCGAATAATAATGAGTTTGAAGAAGATATTATCGAATACGAATAAGTGGTTCAAAGACGATGGAAAATTTTCAAGTAGAATTGTCAAGGCAGTCACGGATGAGACTCTAGGGCCAAGTTTAACTATGTCTCTGTCCACGTTGAATAATATACAAAATGCGAATCAAGTGCACTATGGTTGATCAGACCATAATACGTCGGTTCTGATTAGACAATGTATTAGTGGGCACCCACAATAAACATATGTCACGAACAAGCTCGATAAAGAGTAAGCTTACAAAACTAGACTATAATAGCAACATAAGATAGTTAAATATAAGCAGTGGATGATGCAGGAAATTAAATAGTCCAAGATCTTTTAAAATCTAAGTCTTGCCCAAAGTTTGGGCCTATACAGTCGGCTTAGTTGACTAGATAAGTTAGGGTCCACTGAATTCTATGGTCCAATTGAACCTATCAATGTGGTCCACAAAAATGTTGGTTAGGTCGTGAGGTATTCTAGCCAACTTACAAGAGTTAAACTAGTAGTGTGATGGGACAACGAGTTATGCAATCAAGGTAAGGCACAAATTTGAGCATTAAAGGAAATCAAGTAGATCATCATCACATATCGGGTTGAAAGAATTTAGTCGAGGTTGAGTCCCGATCTGTGGTCGAAAAGTATATCGGTACCATGGTAGGGTTATGATTTTGTCTTTATGACCCAAAAGTCGTGTCAAGAATATAGAGTACAAGGGGTGTGTTTTAGTGGGACATGATATACCTACATGAAGGTGGGCTCGTCTAGGTCTTGCATATAAAATTTGTTGGATGGAAATGCCTAGTGTTGTGCTCCAAATATCTATGTCACGGTAAATGACACAAAAGAATTTAAAATAGAAAGTGGGAGTTCATGAGATAATAATTATCGCACAAAATAAATGACCAAGTTACAGCATGAAATAAAGATAATTCAGATTCTAGTAGATCAAGGTAAAATAAGTTAGGAATACAGTTTCTAGAGATGTGATAGCCACTTGATGGGGTATGATCAAGGAGCAATCTAATTATTTCTCAAGTTTCAAATGGTTAGAAAGTCACGATTAAACTAGATTTGAGGGAATGTCGAGGGAGACAAGATTGATATATAACCACATGATCTTGGAGATGACTAATAACACTTGTGTATACACTACTATCATGGTCGTGGGGGATATGGCAGTTAAGGTGAAATCCTTCGATCTCGTTAGGGTTATCTTGGTGGCCTACCATTTAAAACTCAAATTTCCTTCAAAAAGTTTCTAATATAATTCTCCAATACGAACAACCATATTTGTATTCACTTCAAGCCATTTAATTTAATCATGATTAAGAGTTTAATCCTTTCCATAAATCTCTAAGTGAACTTGCATTACGTTACTACTAACTTTTTCAAAATTTAACATTTAAATCCAACTATTTAAATCAAGAGTTTATAATTCATGAATCCATAAAAATTTTATAATCAATCAAAATTTTAAAACCCAAAAAATTTCAAACAACTCTAGAAAAACTCATAGCATATTAAAAGCAATCTCAAAATTGAAGTTCAATATTTTAATGCACTTATCAACCATAATCTGACAACATGATTTAAAAATGTTCGGTTTTTATCACATCGATTTTTTTTTCTTCAATAAACCATACATATTTTCTAAAACCTTCATAGATAAAACTTGTTTCCCCTTTTTTTCTACCAATTTATTGATAATCCTAATCAAAACTTTTTAACTCAAAATCTAAATAGACTTGTAAATCATAAACACAGGACACAATTTAAAATTTGAAAATCTTCCTCAAAAATTATTTTTATAACTTCCCAAAATATTTTAAACCAAAATTTAAAATCACTGCTTCTACTTAAAATTTGAAATTTAAGAAACATAATAATCGTAAGTTGTACGAGAATAATTTCTACTGCTATATTTGAAATCTAAGATCATTTTTAAACCAAATTTATAACTGTTCAAAGGCGTATAACTATAACTCAATAAATCATAAATATCACATCTTGAAAAATTAAATCAGTTTTATATTTGCTCAAAGACGTGTAGCAATAATCCAATAGATCATAAATATCAAAATTCAAAAATCAAAACAATTTCTTAAATCAATTGTGTATAGTTTCCAATATTTTCCTGCAGTATAATAAAATCCTATCAATCCTCTGATGATCACTACTTGGAAATCTTAAAAATAAAATTTTTTCTTTATCTCTCGAAGCTGGTAATATCGCTACTACCAAACTTAGAATTTACTATTTATAAAAAATTATACTTTTAGAAAAATGCATTTATAACTTAGTTAAGGTCTATGCGTATTCTAATTGCCAATTCAATCCTTCTAGCCATATGTTTGACCAATGAGTATATAGTAGTGTAGTCATCCTCCTATCACGTATGGAAATAAGGATTTCGGTAGGAAGATCTCAAGCAAGACGTAGATCAGTGGAGTTGAACAAGTGATTCAAAAAATTTAATCAAGGAAGAGGGTCAAGCAGGTGGATGAGATCCTAGACTCCAATCCTATATTGCAGGCCCGTTCGTTACAGTCATATAACCAAAACGACAAACTTGACCTGTATGGGCCACCACAAAAACATGTAACGCCCCAGTCCCAAAATACGTAGGACTAGGAACATGGACATGCCAGCTATATACATACGAAGTACAGGGCCTTGTATGTATACATAAGTTGTAAAATGTAGTAAACCACAACTAACTAATCTCATCCACAAAATAAGGAAATAAAAGATATCATATAATGAATTATTCTGATACAATATGTTGGGTGGAGACACATCCACTACCAACCAAAATAAAAAGGAAGAAGTATATGATATATAGAAGTATCGACGAAGGTAGCAAGATAGATCCAAGATGCGTCATCTTCGAATAAAGATCACGACCTCGGCTAGAATACCTGCGGAAGACATTAACACACACCTGGAGAGATAACCAGGTCCTCAGAGGGACGTAACAAGATACATAAAGAACATGCCATGTATAACTGCATAGATAATTACTATAAACTACAACACAAAAAGGGTCCCTAACCATCTAAGTGATATGCACTTTGAGGACAACGTTCTACGTAGGGGCTGTAGGATCAGCAGAGTAAATAAAGAGTGGCAGTAGGTAGCGCTCCTCTGAGTCACTATCGGCCATGGGCAGTAAGTAGCGCTCATCTGAGTCGCTATCGGCCCTGGGGCAGAAGGTAGAGCTCATGAGAGTCACTATCGGCCCAAATGTATGTAAAAATAAATGTAGCCCCTACGCTAATAGCTGTCCCCTCCCCTCCAATGATACTGTACATGCATAGTAACCATGACACACCAGCACGTGTCGTTTCCACAACACGATTTTATAATAGATAACTGTCAAGTCTTCTAACATGCATCTATTGACAGTTATTCCTATACATGCGCACGGGGGATCAGCCAACACGTAAGTGACCTCTACATGTTACTCACAGCTCACACACATCTCGTGATACAATCGTGACAAAGTCAATGACATGCATTCTATTGATGGAAGTCTCTTAACTCTAGGTCCACAAGCAAAAAAAATAATAAACAAGAATTATAGATACAATAAACGAAATAAAATACAACTAAATATAAGCAGTAAAGATGGCAAGGTATCTTGTCGGGTATGCCTCCTGGTGTGGTGCAAGGATCTGACAGGTCCCAATTAGTCCAATAGCCCTGTTCAATGTGTAAAGGTCTGAAGTTACGAGGAAATAGGGAAGCAAGATTTAGTCATGATGGGTGACGGTAATCGAAGAGAGGTTGAGTGAGAGATACGTCTACTATTTTAAAGAAATAATTTATACCATATTAAAATAAGGTTCAGTTAATCTAAATATAACTACAAAAAATCTAAGAATATTATTTTAAAAAACTTCTAAGTTTGTCAACATATATTTTATAGATAAAATATACCTTTTTACTAAAAATAGTTTAGACAGATATTAATAATCTGGAAAATTATATAGTTTATAAAACCATATTTTGAAATAAAGACCAAGCGAAATATGATATTTATATAAATGGGTATATATATTCATACAAGAGAACTTTAAAAAGATGTATATATAAAGATAACCACAAAAATAATTTTTTTTAGTATCATAATAATTAATACAAATTTGAAATATCAGTAATACTAATATTATTTGTAATACTATCTAAACTAAATAAAATAATATTAAATATTAATATTAATCCTTAATCTTAGTCAATCTGTTGTAATAAAAATAATAATAATAATAATAATAATAAAACTATAACAGCTACAAAAAAAACAAATATAAAACAAAAATACAAAAAAAAATAAACACAAGAATAAAGTGCAGCAGACTGCTGCTCTATTGAATGAGTAAGAATAAGAAAGGGAAAGAGAAAGGAGAGAGAGAGGAAGGAGATCGGGAGAGGAAAGGGATGCAGATGGAAGTGAGAAGTAGAGGGCCGGGAGAGAAAGGGACGAAGGAGAGTTTGGGGAGCGGCGGCGGAGAACGGGAAGCGGGTGGCCGGAGTCAGGGTAGCGCGCGGAGGAAGCGGCTACTCGGTCCCGACCTAGGGCAGTGCCATGGGGGCACTTCCGTCGCCGGCTGTAGGGAAGAGCTTGCCAGACACATGCGACGCTCGTCGATCGGGCAGACGCGCGCAGCGCTGGGTCTCACGGAGGGCTCGAGGACTCGCCGACAAGGGGGACGTGGCACGGCTTCACCGGAGCCAGATATGGTTAGGGATTTTAGGGTTTCGGCCAGGAGTGGGATGATGGGGGTGGTCGTGAGGGCAGTGAAGGTGGATCTGGCCATCAGCGGAGGTGAGCGTTGTGGGTGTGCGGTGGCAGCTGGCCATGGTGTTGATGGAGGCAGTGGTTTAGTTTGGCGGTTGGCGTTTAGCAGCGGAAGGAGGTCGGGAAGCCACAGCCGCGACGCTGCGGCGGACAGGGAAGGTCGAGGGGTCTCGACACTCTGGCGCTCGCGAATCGGGGCAGTTGACACGACGGCTACCTGGCGGCGGGGAGCGTACCGCGGAGTGGGCGCTCGCATCGGAGATGCGACGACGCGTTGGTGGCGGCCTGCGGTAAGGTTAGGATTCCCTTTTCTATCTTATTTTCGTGGGGTTGGTGGTGATGTCCAGGGGTCAGGATGTGGTGGTCGGAAATGGTGTCGACGGTGGTAGGGATGATGAGGGGAAAATTTTGAATGGCGACAAATTTTTGTTTTTGGTGGCGATGGCGGAGGTTTGTGGTGTTGGAAGTGGATTTGTGGTTCCGTTGGTGGTGGCGATGAAGATGAAGATGGTGGTGGCAACTGGTAGGGTCGGACGAGATGGTCGGATGGGGTTTGGGCCGGGTTTATGGATGGGAGATAGTGGCGGTGATGACGGACTTGGACATGAAGGGTAGGTGGCTGTGTTGGTGTCGTTAGGGTTAGGTTTAGGATTTGGGATTGGATCGTGTCCTGCACGACGCGGAGACGAGTTGTGTCCGAAATGTCGGACACGAGAAAAGAATAATGTATATGTAATAAATAAAATATAGTGGATGGGAAAAGGGGGACACGGACACGATGCACGATGTCGGGTTGGGAATTTTGTGGAGTAATTTGGCTTGTGGAATTAATGGAAGAGGTACAAGGAGTCTCTCCTTATATAGGAGGTGGGAATTCCCCGTTGGATAAGGATTTGGGAGGTTTAAATCCCTAATAGATAATTTGCTACTAATAAATTTAAAACCAATCAAATCTAAATCCAAATCCAAATCCAAATCCAATTTAAATCTATTTAAATTCCATCTTTTAGTTTAAAATCAAATAAGATAAATCAAATTTCAATTATAGATATTAATTTAACTATTTAAATAAATCTATAAAATCAAATCAAGATTTAAATTGCCACAATAATTTCAAAATATGTTTTCCAAAAATACTAATAATAATAATTTCGAAAATTATATTATTATCTAAAAATAAACTAATAAATAATTATAAAATATATATGTATGCACAAATAATATTTACATAAATATACTTTTCTAGTATACCATTTTATAAGAATATTATTTATTATTATAGCTGTATAAATGAAAGGCTTTTCATAAATAAATCATAAACTTGGAAATTTGGTACGATAGCTAAAAATAATGATTATATATATTATTTTGAAACAATAAAAATAGAAAAAATGTTTTTCTAAAAATATGTATGCTCGCACATATTCGCACTCGTCGAGCAATTACGAAAAATGAAATTTCGTGTGCGACGTACAATACAGCTATGCGACGCACAATACAACTACGCGACGTACAATACAAAATGAAACAAATTAGCACAAAATTTATTAAAAAATAGTAGAAATTTAGGGGTTTTACATCCTACCCTACTTACAAAAATTTTGTCCTCGAAATTTTAGGAATAAGTAGAAAGGTAAGGTTGAGGGGATAGAAGGATTTTGCATAAGAAAAACACGAACAAGTATTTGTACAAGCAAGGGACGGACAACAAAATATATAAGCTTATAAAATTGCGGTTTAGATAACTTTTGAAAGTAAATTACGACTATGTCTTGGATACTATATGAAGGTTACTAATTTATTGAAAGCTAATGGATTATGACTTTAAACAAATTAAGACAAGACACGAATTAAAGAATAAGGATTCAACATAAATAATTTGGAGACCTTGGGGACATGGTTCCTTATAGAAGATTGTATAGTAGTAATCCAAGTTGGGGTACGACTTAAGAAACGCTTATAATCATTCTTAGGTTTCCAAACGAATTGAAAGTCACGATAGAAGATATACGGCCGGGGGATAGGACGAAAAGTTTTAAGACGAGGATATAACCATGGGTTGGTAATGGCTAACTACACGTGGCCATAGGTGATAGGGAAACTAAAGGGGATGTCAAGTATGAGTGTTTGTCTTTCTAATATAGGTGAAAGACGAATAAGAATGAGTTTGAAGAAGATATTATCGAATACGAATAAGTGGTTCAAAGACGATGGAAAAATTTCAAGTAGAATTGTCAAGGCAGTCGCGGATGAGACTCTAGGGCCAAGTTTAACTATGTCTCTATCCACGTTGAACAATATACAAAAAGCGAACCAAGTGCACTATGGTTGATCAGACCATAATACGTCGGTTCTGATTAGACAATGTATTAGTGGGCACCCACAATAAACATATGTCACGAACAAGCTCGATAAGGAGTAAGCTTGCAAAACTAGACTATAATAGCAACATAAGATAGTCAAATATAAGCAGTAGATGATGAAGGAAATTAAATAGTCAAACATCTTTTAAAATCTAAGTCTTGCCCAAAGTTTGGGCCTATACAGTCGATCGGCTTGGTTGACTAGATAAGTTAGGGTCCACTGAATTCTATGGTCCAAGTGAACCTATCAATGTGGTCCATAAAAATGTCGGTTAGGTCGTGAGGTATTCTATCCAACTTACAAGAGTTAAACTAGTAGTGTGATGGGACAACGAGTTATGCAATCAAATTAAGGCACAAAATTGAGCATTAAAGGAAATCAAGTAGATTATCATCACATATCGGGTTGAAAGAATTTAGTCGAGGTTGAGTCCCGATCTGTGGTCGAAAAGTATATCGATACCATGGTAGGGTTATGATTTTGTCTTTTTGACCAGAAAGTCGTGTCAAGAAAATAGAGTACAAGGGGTGTGTTTTAGTGGGACATGATATACCTACATGAAGGTGGGCTCGTCTAGGTCTTGTATATGGAATTTGTTGGATGGAAACGCCTAGTGTTGTGCTCCAAATATCCATGTCACGGTAAAGGACACAAAAGAATTTAAAATAGAAAGTGGAAGTTCATGAGATAATGATTATCGCACAAAATAAATGACCAAGTTAAAGCATGAAATAAAGATAATTCAGATTCTAGTAGATCAAGGTAAAATAAGTTAGGAATACAGTTTCTAGAGATGTGATAGCCACTTGATGGGGTATGATCAAGGAGCAATCTAATTATTTCTCAAGTTTCAAATGGTTAGAAAGTTACGATTAAAATCTAGATTTGAGGGAATGTCGAGGGAGTCAACATTGAAATATAACCACATGATCTTAGAGATGACTAACAACACTTGTGTATACACTACTATCATGGTCGTGGGGGATATGGCAATTAAGGTGAAATCCTTCGATCTCGTTAGGGTTATCTTGGTGGCCTACCATTTAAAACTCAAATTTACTTCAAAAAGTTTCTAATTTATTTCTCCAATATGAACAACCGTATTTGTATTCACTTCAAGCCGTTTAATTTAATCATAATTAAGAGTTTAATCCCTTCCATAAATCTCTAAGTGATCACTTTCATTACGTTACTACTAACTTTTTCAAAATTTAACATTTAAATCCAACTATTTAAATCAAGAGTTCATAATTCATGAATCCATAAAAATTTCATAATCAATCAAAATTTTAAAACCCAAAAATTTTCAAACAACTCTAGAAAAACTCAATTAGCATATTAAAAGCAATCTCAAAATTGAAGTTCAATATTTTAATGCACTTATCAACCATAATCCGACAACATGATTTAAAAACGTTGGTTTTTATCACATCGATTTTTTTCTTCAATAAACCATACATATTTTCTAAAACCTTCATAAATAAAACTTGTTTCCCCATTTTTTTACCAATTTATTGATAATCCTAATCAAAACTTTTTAACTCAAAATCTAAATAGACTTGCAAATCATAAATCACAGGACATAATTTAAAATTTGAAAATCTTCCTCAAAATTATTTTTATATCTTCCCAAAATATTTTAAACCAAAATTTAAAATCGCTGCTTCCACTTAAAATTTGAAAATTAAGAAACATACTAATCGTAAGTTGTACGAGAATAATTTCTACTGCTACATTTAAAATCTAAGATCATTTTCAAACCAAATTTATAACTGTTCAAAGGCGTATAACTATAACTCAATAAATTATAAATATCACATCTTGAAAATCAAATCAGTTTTATATTTGCTCAAAGACGTATAGCTATAATCTAATAGATCATAAATATCAAAATTCAAAAATCAAAACAATTTCTTAAATCAATTGTGTATAGATTCCAATATTTTCCTGCAGTATAATAAAATCCTATCAATCCTCTGATAATCACTAATTGGAAATCTCAAAAATAAAATTTTTTCTTTATCTCTCGAAGCTGGTAATATCGCTACTACCAAACTTAGAATTTACTATTTATAAAAAATCATACTTTTAGAAAAATGAATTTATAACTTAGTTAAGGTCTCCGCGTATTCCAATTGCCAATGCAATCCTTCTAGCCATGTGTTTGACCAATGAGTATATAGTAGTGTAGTCATCCTCCTATCAAGTATGGAAATAAGGATTTCGGTAGGAAAATCTCAAGCAAGAGTGTTAAACAAGTGATTCGAAAATTTTAATCAAGAAAGAGGGTCAAGCAGGTGGATGAGATCCTAGACTCCAATCCTATATTGCAGGCCCGCTCGGTATAGTCATGTAACCGAAACGACAAACTTGACCTGCATGGGCCACCACAAAAACATGTAACGCCCCAGTCCCAAAATACGTAGGACTAGGAACATGGACATGCCAGTTATATACATACGAAGTACAGGGCCTTGTACGTGTACATAAGCTGTAAAATATAGGAAACCACATCTAACTAATCTCATGCACAAAATAAAGAAATAAAAGATATCATATAATGAATTGTTCTGATACAATATATTGGGTGGAGACACATCCACTACCAACCAAAATAAAAAGGAAGAAATACATGATATATAAAAGTATCGACGAAGGTAGCAAGATAGATCCAAGACGCGCCATCTTCGAATAAATGGAGAAGATCACGACCTCGGCTAGAATACCTGCGGAAGACATTAACACACACCTGGAGAGATAACCAGGTCCTCAGAGGGACGTAACAAGATACAGAAAGAACATGCCATGTATAACTGTATAGATAAATACTATAAACTACAACACAAAAAGGGTCCCTAACCATCTAAGTGATATGCACTTTGAGGACAACGTTCTACGCAGGGGCTGTAGGATCAGCAGAGTAAATAAAGAGTGGCAGTAGGTAGCTCTCCTCCGAGTCACTATCGGCCATGGGTAGTAAGTAGCGCTCATCTGAGTCGCTATCGGCCCCTGGGGCAGAAGGTAGCGCTCATGAGAGTCACTATCGGCCCAAAATGTGTGTAAAAATAAATGTAGTCCCTACGCTAATAGCTGTCCCTTCTCCCCAATGATACTGTACATGCATCGTAACCACGGCACACCAATACGTGTCGTTTCCATAAGACGGTTTTATAATAGATAACTGTCAAGTCTTCTAACATGCATCTATTGACAATTATTCCTACGCATGCGCACGGGAGATCAGCCAACACGCAAGTGACCTCTACATGTTACTCACAGCTCGCACATATCTCGTGTTACAATCGTGACAAAGTCAATGACATGCATTCTATTGACGGAAGTCTCTTAACTCTAGGTCCACAAGCAAAAGAAAATAATAAACAAGGAATATAGATACAATAAACGAAATAAAATGTAACTAAATGTAAGCAGTAAAGATGGCAAGGTATCTTGCCTAGTATGCCTCCTGGTGTGGTGCGAGGATCTGACAGGTCCCAATTAGTCCAATAGCCATGTTCGATGTGTAAAGGTCTGAAGTTACGAGAAAATAGAAAAGCAAGATTTAGTTATGATGGGTGACGGTAATCGAAGAGAGTTTGAATGAGAGATACGTCTACTATTTTAAAGAAATAATTTATACCATTTTAAAATAGGTTTCAGTTAATCTAATATATCTACAAAAATCTAAGAAAATTATTTTAAAAAAATTTCTAAGTTTGTCAACATATATTTTATAGATAATATATACCTTTTTTACTAAAAATTGTTTAGACAGATATTAATAATCTGGAAAATTATATTGTTTATAAAACCATATTTTGAAATAAAGACCAAGCCAAATATAATATTTATATAAATGTGTATATATATTCATACAAGAAAACTTTAAAAAGATGTATATATAAAGATAACCACAAAAAGTTTTTTTACTATAATAATAATTAATACAAATTTGAGATATCAGTAATACTGATATTATTTGTAATAATATCTAAATTAAATAAAATAATATTAAATATTAATATTAATCCTTAATCCTAGTCAATCTGTTGTAATAATAATAATAATAATAATATAATAATAATAATAATAATAATAATAATAATAATAATAATAATAAACTATAACAGCTACAAACAAACAAAAAAACAATTATAAAACAAAATACAAAAAAAACAACAACAAAAACAAATATAAGAATAAAGTGCAGCAGACTGCTGCTCTATTGAATGAGTAAGAATAAGAAGGGGAAAGAGAAAGGAAAGAGACAGAGGAAGGCGATCGGAAGAGGAAAGGGATGCGAAGGGAAGTGAGAAGTAGAGGGCCGGGAGAGAAAGGGACGAAGATGAGTTCGGGGACGGCGGCGGAGAACGGGGAGCGGGTGGCCAGAGTAGGGGTAGCGCACGAAGGAGGCGGCTACTCGGTCCCGACCTAGGGCGGCGCCATGGGGGCACTGCCGTCGCCTGCTGCGGGGAGGAGCTTGCCAGACGCACGCGACGCTCGCCGATCGGGCAACCGTGCGTAGCGCTGGGTCTCACGGAGGGCTCGAGGACTCGCCAAAAATGGAAACATGGCACGGCTTCACCAGAGCCAGATGTGGTTAGGGATTTTAGGGTTTCGGCCAGGAGTGGTGATAATGGGGGTAGTCGTGAGGGCAGTGAAGGTGGATCTGGCCATCGGCGGAGGTGAGCGTTGTGGGTGAGCGGTGGCGGCTGGCCATGGTATTGATGGAGGCAGTGGTCTAGTTTGGCGGTTGGCATTTGGCAGCGGGAGGTGGTCGAAAAGCCACAGCCTTGGTGCTTCGACGGACAGGGAAGGTCGAGGGTTCTCGACGCTCTGGCGCTCGCTGATCGGGGCAGTCGATACGACGGCTACCTAGCGGCGGGGAGCGCACCGCGGAGTGGGCGCTCGCGTCGGGGACGCGACGACCAGTTGGTGGAGACCGGCGGTAAGGTTAGGATTCCCTTTTCTATCGTATTTTCGTAGGGTTGGTGGTGATGTCCAGGGGTCGGGATGTGGTGGTCGGAAATGGTGTTGGCGGTGGTAGTGATGATGAGGGGGAAATTTTGAATGGCGATAAAATTTTGTTTTCGTTGGCGGTGGCGGAGGTCTGTGGTATTGGCAGTGGATTTGTGGTTCCGTTTGTGGTGGCGATGATGATGAAGATGGTGGTGGCAACAGGTAGGGTCGGAGGAGATGGTCGGATGGGGTTTGGGCTGAGTTTGTGGACGGAAGACAGTGGCGGTGATGATGGACTTAGACAGGAAGGAAAGGTGGCTGTGTTGGTATCGTTAGGGTTAGGTTTAGGATTTGGGATTGGATCGTGTCCTGCGCGACGCGGAGACGAGTTGTGTTCGACATATCGGATACGAAAAAAGAATAATGTATATGTAATGAATAAAATATAGTGGATGGGAAAAGGAGGATACGGACACGATGTACGATGTCGGGTTAGAAATTTTGTGGAGTAATTTAGCTTGTGGAATTAATGGAATAGTTGCAAGGAGTCTCTCCTTATATAGGAGGTAGAAATTCCCGGTTGGATAAGGATTTGGGAGGTTTAAATCCCTAATAGATAATTTGCTACTAATAAATTTAAAATCAATCAAATCTAAATCTAAATCCAATTTAAATCTATTTAAATTCCATCTTTTAGTTTAAAATCAAATAAAATAAATCAAATTTCAATTATAGATATTAATTTAACTATTTAAATAAATCTATAAAATTAAATCAAGATTTAAATTGCCACAATAATTTCAAAATATGTTTTTCAAAAATACTAATAATAATAATTTCGAAAATCATATTATTTTCTAAAATAAACTAATAAATAATTACGAAATATATATGTATGCACAAATAATATTTACATAAATATACTTTTCTAGTATACCATTTTGTAAGAATATTATTTATTATTATAGCTGTATAAATGAAAGACTTTTCATAAATAAATCATAAACTTGGAAATTTGGTACGATAGCTAAAAATAATTATTATATATATTATTTGTAACTATAAAAATAGAAAAAATATTTTTCTAAAAATATGTACGCTCGCATGTATTCGCCCTCTTCGAGAAATTACGAAATACAAAATTTCGTGCGCGACGTACAATACAGCTACGCGACGTACAATACAACTACGCAATGTACAATACAAAATAAAAAAAATCAGTACAAAATTTGTTAAAAAATAGTAGAAATTTAGGGGTTTTACAGATATGGTATGTGCTGACTGTAAAAAGAACAAAGCACATAGGTCTACATTTAAATCCATCAACGCTGTAAGTACTTCTAGACATTTGTAGTTGATACATATAGATTTATTTGGTCCTAGTAGAGTCGCTAGTCTTGGCGGTAAGCTCTACACAATTGTTATTGTCGATGATTTCTCTCATTTGACTTGGATTTACTTTTTATCAAACAAAAGTGATACAATTTTTGAATTTCAGTTATTTTGTAAAAAGGTACAAAACGAAAAAGGCTTCATGATTACTCGTATCCGAAGTGATCATGGTGGCGAATTCGTAAATACTGATTTCAAAAAGTTTTGTGATGATAGTGGATATTACTGCAAATTTTCCTGTCCTAGAACTCCTCAACAGAATAGTGTTGTGGAGCAGAAGAACCGTACTCTAAGCGACATGGCTAGAGTCAAGCTGAATGAGCATAATCTTCCTAAATATTTTTGGACAGAAGTTGTTAGTACAGCATGTCATGTTTTAAATAGGGTGTTAATTCGACCTATATCGAAGAAAATACCTTATGAACTTTGGTTTGGAAGGATTCTAAATATTTCTTATTTTAAAGTTTTTCGATGTTGTTGTTTTATCGTGAACACCAAGGACAACTTGGGAAAGTTTGACTCTAAAGCAGATGAATGGATATTTCTTGGATATGCTGCTAAGAGTAAGGGGTATAGAATTTTTAATAAAAGATCTATGATTGTTGAAGAATCCATTAACATTACTTTTGATGAGCTTAATAGTCACATATCTAGCGACAATAATGATAAAAATGTACAAGCCAGAACCGATAAAAGTCCTGTGGATGATCTGACTCATAGATTTGAATCATTGAAGTTCTTGCCAGATCATTCAGAGACGCTCATTATAGGTGATATATCAAAAGGTGTAAGTAAACGCTCTTCTTATAGAGATACTAAAATAGCAGCAAATATAGCTTTTATTTCACAAGTTGAACCTAAGAATGTAGCAGATGTTTTTAATGATGATATTTGGATTGATGCCATGCAAGAAGAACTAAATCAATTTGAGAAAAACTATGTTTGGAAACTTGTTCCTAAACCTATTGGTCAATCGATAATTGGTACCAAATGGGTGTTCCGAAATAAATTAAGTGAAGATGAACAAGTTCTACGAAATAAAGCATGTCTAGTGGCACAAGATTATAATCAAGAAGAATGTATTGATTATGACGAGACATATGCTCCTGTTGCTAGACTAGAAGCTATCCGCTTGTTTTGTGCATATGCATATTTTAATAATTTTAAATTATTTTAAATGGACGTGAAAAGTGTATTTTTAAACAAATTTTTGAAAGAAGAAGTTTTTGTGAAATAACCCCCTGGTTTTGAAGATTTTCAAAAACCTGATCACGTCTTCAAACTTAAGAAAGCACTCTATGGACTCAAACATGCACCTCGTGCTTGGTATGACCACCTAAGTGCCTTCTTACTTGAAAATAGTTTTTTAAAAGGAAGAGTTGATACTACTTTGTTTATCAAGTCTTTAGATGATGATATTCTTCTTGTACAAATATATGTTGATGACATCATATTCGGATCTACTAATGAAAGACTTTGTCAAAAGTTTACTAAGTGTATGCAGAGTGAATTTGAGATGAGTATGATGGAAGAGCTGAACTTCTTCCTAGGACTTCAGATCAAACAACACTAAAATGGAACATTCATCAATCAAGCTAAATATACAAAGAACATACTGAAAAAGTATGACTTCGACAATGTAAAGCCAATCGAAACTCCAATGGCAACATCAACAAAGCTTGACACTGATGAAAGTGGTAAACCTGTCGACCACCGTAAGTATCGAGGTATGATTGGTTGTTTATTGTACCTAACTGGTAGTCGTCCTGATATTATGTTTAGTGTCTGCATTTGTGCACAATATCAGGCAAATCCTAAAGAATCACACTTATGTGCCATTAAGCGTATCTTCCGATACCTTAAGGGAACTTCAACAGTCGGCTTATGGTATCCTAAAACCAAATCCTTTAATCTGATAGGTTACTTGGATGTGGATTTTACAGGATGCAAAGTAGACCGTAAAAGTACCAGCGGTACGTATCATTTCCTAGAAAAATCCTTAGTCTCAAGGTTTAGTAAGAAACAAAATTTTGTAGCACTATCAACTACTGAGGCTCAGTATATCACTGCAGGACGATGTTGTCACGACCCGCACCCTAGAGTAAGGGCACGAGACATGGGTACGTCCAGCCTACACCGCAGTGTCGGCAGTAGAACGCTATCCTAGGTCAATCATCTAACAATATAAAGGTACCTGTACAGTATATACACTCCCGAATTGAGGTGACATAGCAATATACAGTCTCAATCACATCTAAGGCAGAAAGATAAGATAGAAAGAAAGATAGATACTACTGAAATGATAGGAATCCACATAAGTACAAACAGAGAGTCTAAGTGTCTAAGATATCACAAATCCACAATCCCAAGTATCAAATATACATTCATCCAGAATGTAATATAAAAGAAGACATCCTAGTCTAGAGGAGTGTCGTCCACAGCTATAGGGTCCGGCTGCTGGTCCAAGTCACAGCTGTCATCAAGGGTAGTCCCATAATAGGTAGGGCAGTACGCCTCATCCTCTGTAATATTTCAACAGGTCCAGTCAGGACAGAAGCGAGCACAGTACATCTCACGCAGTTCATATAATGACAGGAATAAAATACAGGCAATAGAGTAAAATACATGAAACGCTGAAGAGTATACATGAGTAAAAAGAAGACTGTGATGAAATATCTACTATAAGTAAAGAGCTACAGTGAACTATTGATTTAGAGTACAAGCTAGACATGTGAACGGCTTGATAATAAACATGAGAGGTCGTACATGGCTACACTACTTTGGAAATTGTCCACATGACTATTTATACTCTCCCGTACCCCAATCAATACACAAGGATCCGTTTAAATTATGTTATTATACATGATATTCACATGGGGGCCCATAAATTGGTACACATGAATATATACATGGGGGCTCCGTGATCATGAGAGTACATGAATCACGAGAGTGCACATGTAAGGTGAAAGCACAAGAGTACATAATAAAAGTGAAACGTACATGACATGATGTATCTGATGCTTCCGAGGGGATAACATCGTATGAAAAGATCCATATAGTACTAATTCGTGTTTCCATCGTGTCAGCATCAAGTAAGATAATCTAGAGCGAGAAATACTCCTGGCAAGTATGAAACGGTCAGAGAATGTACTCGCCTGATATCCTGAATGTCCAGAAGAAAATACTACCTGAGGAGTGGTGTCTAGCTCCTAATCAGAACAGCACAAGTCACAACATGTCTAAAATGATAATAAGATGCAATTCAATGCATTCTATATGAATCTAGGTCAATCTAGACCAAAGTCAACTCTAGTCCAAATTGGTCAACTAAGGTCAAACAGGTTTAACTAGGTCAAACTAGTCTAGGTTGGTCAACCATAGGCTATGTCATCTAGGTTATAGGTCATAGGCCCAATCATCTAGGCAATAGCCATACACTAGACCATATACCTATGTAGAAACACAACCATGATGTCCATGAGCTAATACAACCATAACACTATAGGCTAATACCATATATGTATATATATCACTATTCACATATATGTATATATATCTACATACACAAATAGAAATATGTATATCACATTACACATTGAAATTCCCATACACCCTACACTATCATTCACACATTCACATTAGATTAGGCATTGATATATATAGCTATAGGCATTATACACATATAGAAATATATACATTGTATCTTCATAGAGAGGGGAAAAAGGACTATGAGATTGTATGTGTGTTTAGTGAATGTGTGACAGGAACATTGTGCTAGAGTGTGTGTGTGTGGCTATAAATGGCTGTTACAGGAAGCATTTGTGTGATAGGTAATATATGAGATTGTGTATACATGATTTAATGTGTTTGTGTTAATGCTCACAGGAAACATAGAGTGTTGCAGGAAAATGAGGAATCTGTATGTGATTGGTTCCAGTGTATGTGGACTGAAAACATGTGTGTGTGCTGTGTGTGCCACAGGAATCCCAAAGACAGGAACAATGTGAACCCTGTGTGTGTGCATTAGAGTGTGAGTGATAAATTGGGTAGCTAACAGTGAAGGGAATCTATTTCAGTTACACATAGGTAATGTATCAAACAATTTTAGTTAATAGTTTGTAAATGGGAAGACGGTTTTAATATGAAACAGTGACACTAATATAGACTCAAATCGAATTAGCTAAAGGAAATGAATGAATCAATATCAATTCAGGTATTCTCAGATTATTGAAAAAAATCATTCAATCAACCAAACCACCAATTGAGTTCAGTCACCCATGAAACTAACAAAACAGTGGACTAACCAATGAATCTCAGTTACAAATTCAGTATCTAATTAGAAAGGAAATCAGTCAACAATGTAATGTACCAGTCGATACATTAAAACCCAATCCAACATCAATTATTCTATTTCTCATTAATCAACCCATTCTAATAAGTAAAACTAAACTAACAAATACTAACAAACATGTCTAGGAGTTTTAAATGATAATTAATCACTAATCAACAATTAAAATAAGAAATTAATTCCAAAATCAGGATTCAGAATTTAAAGAACACTTCCAGGTTTTAAACCAAGGAATAAAAAATAGAAAAACCAATTCATGATTTAACCATTCATGTGAATTCGATTATGCTAATCATCCTAAACTGAGAATTGAATCCTAATCATGATGTCTAGTGTTCATACAATTTAAAATACAACTGACACATGGCATTAACAGGAAATTAATGAAGAAAATTAGGACAGTGATTAGCTCACTAATACTGCATTGTATCAGTCGAATGGGAGTTTCCCATTCCACATTCGATTAACAATTAAATGATGAAACCTAGGTTGGTAAATAATGTACCATATAGGCACGTGTCACACAACCAAAATGGTGTCCAAAATCAGGACACAATGTGTCCAAAATCAACTCACCACTCACGCACGAGACTGGCACGAATCGTGTGACCAGTGCACGTGTCCAAACACACTCGACACGCATCCGTTGGACACAAAACTTCGAGGGTATCATGACAGACATTGCCCCTTACTTCGTGTCCAAGCACACGTGTCCACGTGCCCTGTGCACTAAACACGAGCACGCTGGTAGCAGGGGAACGCAGCACGCTGTATGCACGCGTGTGCACGAGTGCGATACGATACCATGTCGACACGAGACACGCCCAGTCGAGAAAAAACACATAAGCCACATCAAAATACAACTTTCTATTCAAACACAATTTAAAAACTCGATCGAAATGCCCACTGTGGCATTTCGTCGAACACCTGCGTTCACCTACTGATACGTGTCCGATACGGACACGTACAGGACACGAGAGGGTGCAAATCCTATTCCTACAGTACAAGGACACCTAGGGCTTGGTATTTATGCAAAAAAACTAGATTTTAATATGAGGAATAGAGTTTTACCTAGGTGTGCTTTTCACAAACAAAAGCCTTCAAAGAGGAGCTCTCCACTAGCAACTCAAAGTCTCCAAATTGTGTCAAACCTGAGATTTGACTCCACCAACAGTAGGAGAACAATATTTAGAATACTATGGAAGAAACCTTACTGAAAATGGGTCATTATTGAATAAACTACGAAGAAACTAAAATGAAGGCAAACCTTGTTCTTAGGAAAATGGTGGAATGGATGAAAAGAGGCACATCTTCCAAGAGAGAGACTTTATAGGCAAGGGGGAGGAGATCCCTAGGCTGGCCACTCATTAGGGTTAGGGTTTTAGGGGGCATCTAAGGGCTAGCAATGCATCAAGCCTATTTGAATGGCCTAGAATCTAGGGCTCCTTCCTAGTCAAGTTGCAAACCACTCCAACCTAACTAATCACGACTTAACCCACTAGCCAATACTAACTACGACTCATTGTGGCTAACTAGACTAGCTATGACTAATCTAGGTTAGTTCCAGTCTAGGTTAGGCTAATCTAAACCACATGGAAATTAATTAATTAATATTTAAATCACACCATTCTAATTAATCATTTTAAATTTCTAATAAAATATATTAAATTCAAATAATTCAAAAATGATAAAAATACCCTCAAACTAGAAATGTGGTAGTAAAAAATGTACCCTTCTTAAAAAAACTTTTGTCCTCGAAATTGAAAGGCGAAACTAACAATGAGAAGGATAGACGATCATACCTCACGGTCCAAAAAGATAAGGATATCGCTCGCGCATCTCATCCTCCCGCTCCCAGGTAGACTCTCCTGGAGAATGATGCCTCCATGCGACGCGAACCAAGGGTATCACCTGGTTTCTCAGCACCTTCTCTCGGCGATCCAGAATCTCCACAGGCTGCTCTGGATAACTGAGAGTAGGCCCTACCTCAATCTCTGAATGATCAAGCACATGGCTAGGGTCAGCCACGTACCGTCTCAACTGTGATACATGGAATATGTTGTGGATACCCACTAGTACAGGTGGCAAGTCTAGCCTGTATGCTACGTCACCGACTCTTCCGCTAATCACGAAAGGTCCGATGAAGCGCGGGCTAAGCTTCCCACCTCCACCAAAATGTATAGTACCACGAGTCAGAGATATCCGCAGAAAAACTATGTCTCTGACCTAAACACAAACAAGGTCTCATGTTACTAAATATCAAACATGATAAATCAAACAAAACAAACAACCTACTTCTAATCCTATCTCTAATCTGTCCCTCAAACTCCAGCCGCCTCCGGTGGCTATCGACCCCGTGTCGATGTCTGTCCTGCGTTACGCAAAGTCTGTCCCTGATGAGCTTCACCTTCTCGGCTGCATCAACAACCATCTCTGGTCCCAGTAAAGCTCGCTCACCAACATCATCCCAAGATAAGGGTGTACGACACCTACGCCCGTATAGAGCCTCAAAAGGTGACATCTCAATGCTGGCCTAAAAACTGTTGTTGTAAGCAAATTCCACCAAATATAGATGATCATCCCAGGAACCTCCAAAATCCAAGATGCACGTCCGCAGTATATCCTCGAGCGTCTGAATAGTCCTTTCTGACTGTCCATCCGTCTGGGGGTGGTATACAGTACTAAACTTGAGCTGAGTGCCCAAACTAGTCTGCAGACTCCTCCAGAAATGGAAAGTAAAGTGACTATCCCGATCCGAGACGATGCTGACCTGAACCCCGTGAACCCTGACAATCTGGCGTATGTACATCTCCGCAAGCCTCTCTGTAAACGTACCCACCTTGAATGGCAAGAAGTGGGCCGATTTGGTCAACCTGTTAAGGATGACCCAAATCGCGTCTTTACCTCCTGGTGTACGCGGCAACCCAGATACGAAATCCATAGTGATATGCTCCCACTTCCACTCGAAAATGGGCAGCAACTGCAATAATCTACCGGGCCTCTGCCTTTCTGTCTTGACCTGCTGATAGACCAAGCACCTAGCTACGAAACGAGCTACCTCCCACTTCATCCCGTACCACCAGACATGCTTCCTCAGATCTCGGTACATCTTGTTGGCACCAGGGTGTATAGAGTACTGAGATCGGTGGGCCTCCTGCATAACCTGCTCCCTGAGATCTCCGCTGGGCACACATAACCTGGATCCATGCCGCAAGGCACCATCCTCTGCAAGAGAAAACTCGCCATCCACCAATCCTGCTCGAACCTGCTCTCGGAGACATCGCAGAGCAACATCCTCAAACTATGTCGACTTGATCCTCTCCACCAAGTATGACTGAATGTGCAGGCCCCACATTTGCATCTGAACTTCGGGCACGATCACCTCAATCCCTAGGCTCTCCAAATCAGCAAGCAAGTGACGATCCATAGTCAAACACATGGATGTTGGATACCTACTCAAGGCATCGGCAACCACGTTGGCCTTCCCTGGATGATACTGAAGTAAGATGTCGAAGTCCTTCATCAGCTCTAGCCATCTGTGCTGCCTCATATTGAACTCTTTCTGTGTAAACACATACTTTAAGATCTTGTGATCTGTGAAAATCTCTACCCTCTCTCCATACAGGTAGTGCTTCCACAACTTCAGAGCAAATATCACTACTGCCAGCTCCAGGTCGTGGGTATGGTAGTTCTTCTCATGGGGACGTACTTGTTTAGAAGCATAGGCAATCACCTTTCTATGCTGCTACAAGACACAATCCAGCCCCTTCCCTAAAGCATCACTATAGATAGTGAATCCCCCGATCCTGAAGGCAATGTCAGAATCGGAGCTTTCGTAAACCGCTTCTTCAACTCATCAAAAGCTGCTTGACACTCCTCTAACCAAACATACTCAGCATCCTTCCGGGTCAACCGAGTCAACGGCTCTGCAACCCGGGAGAAATCCTACACAAATCTCCTATAATATCCTGCCAGCCCCAAGAAGCTCCTGATCTCTGCCACTGAAGTCGGCGCTGTCCATGCCTCAACTACTATGATCTTCTTGGGGTCAACTGAGATCCCATCTCCAGTCACCACATGCTCCAAAAAGTCAACCCGGTCCAAGAAGAACTCACACTTGGAGAGCTTCCCATAAAGCTGCTCCTTCCTGAGATTCTCCAGCACTATCCTCAGATGCTCCTTGTGCTCCTCCTCGGTCTTCGAATGCAACAAGATGTCGTCAATGAATACCACCATGAACTGATCCAGGTACTAGTGGAACACCTTATTCATTAAGTTCATAAATACTGCTGGTACATTAGTCAGCCCGAACGGCATAACCATAAACTCAAACTGCCCGTACCGCATCCTGAAAGCGGTCTTGGGAATATCCTCCCCTTCACCTTTACCTGGTGATAGCCTGACCTCAAATCAATTTTGGAGAAAACTCGAGCTCCGCTCAACTGATCAAAGAGATCATCGATCTGCGGTAGTGGGTATCTGTTCTTGATCATCAGGTTGTTAAGTGTCATGTAGTCAATAGACATCCGTACCGACCCATTCTTCTTGGGTACGAAAAGTACCGGTACACCCCATGGTGAAGAACTCGATCGGATGAAGCCCTTGTCCTGCAGCTCATCCACCTGCTTCTTCAGCTCCACCAACTCACTGTTGTTCACTCGATAGATATGCTAAGAGATCGATTCCGCGCCGGAAACCAAGTCTATCGAGAACTCTACAGCTTTGTCCAGGGGAAGCCCTGGCAACTCCTCTAGGAAAACATCCATGAACTCTGCGATCAAGGGATGTGGAGCCACCTGCTCCTCGACCGAAACCCCGCAGAAAAGTCCTCCGTCCTGCTCTGCCTGCCGTCGGGTATACTCAAACTCTGGCTCTCCTGGCGCCCCAAACAAAACTCTACCCCCTCGGCAATCAATGCTGGCATGGTGCCTGCTCAACCAGTCCATACCTAATACGATATCGTAGTTCGGTAGGGTCATGACAAGCAGGCTCACCTCCAACTCTCGGCCTCCCAAAATGACACTCCGCCCTCTGCAAACATCACTCACGAGGATAACTCTACCCCCGGTCGTGATTTTGCAGGTCCTAGGCAATGATTCAGATACTAGGCCGTGTCTAAGAGCAAAAGATACTGATACGAAGCTGTGGGATGCCCCGAAATCAAATAGTACAAAAACTGGAATGGAGTCGAAAAGAACCGAACCTGCAATCAGCTCTCTGATGGCCTCTGCATCCTCGGCCGCCATTGTGAAAGCTCACCCCTGCTGGCCTCCCTTGGCCTGCTGCTGGTGCTGTACGAACCGCTGCTGCTGAGTCGGCAACGGTCCCTTCTGCGATCTCCCTGGAGCCTTGGTTCCAGCTCCCTGAGCTGCCCTATCCGCAAAGAGGGAACAGTCCCTCAACTGATGCTCTAACGATCCGCATAAAAGGTACTTCCCCAACCACTTTTTGTACTCTATCCAACCGTGCCCCGGCTTCTTACAGAAAGTGCAACTGATAGTCTGCTGCCTCGGGGCCTGCTGCTGCTGCCTCGGCTGCTGATGCTGTACAGGCTGATGCCTCGGCTGCTGAAACTGCTGCGGTTGGAATCTCTACTACTGGTGGTGCTGCTGGAAATGTGGCCTCTTGGCCGATCCTCCGCTACTGCTGCCTTCTTGGAAGTCTCGCCCCGTCTTGAGCCTAAGCTCAAGATCATCCTCAGCCAATAAAGCTCCCGTCAAAATCTTCTCGAAAGTGGCATCCCTGTTGCCCCTGGTCTAGGACTTGACTTCCTTGACCAGACCCTTTCGGGACCTCTGGGCCTTCGCGTCTTGCTCAAGCCCTCTACGAATCTGCCGAGGCAGCCGAACTCCCCAGCGTACTCCTCTACTGATAGGCTCCCCTGAACTAAGCTCTCAAACTGCGACTCCAAGGCTCGGAGCGCTGCATCTGGAAAGAACTTCTTCTTGAAGAATCCCTTGAACTCCTCCCAGGTCTGTCGAGCTACCCCCACCCTAGGGTCTGACTGATACCAGGTACGAGCAAGATCTCGCATCCGGCTAGCTGCAGCCTCTATCTGGAGATCTGCTGGTATCCGGGCCAGGCGAAAGATCTCCTCTATATGCTCGATCCACTCGTCAGCATATAAAATCCCCTCCGTCCGTAGGAAGTCTCTGGGGCTCATCTTCTGGAACTACTCTATCCCAGGTGTCCTCGGCTGCTGGACTGCTGGTCGAGCTGCGACTGTCGTAAGGGCTAACTCCAAGCCCCTGGCCTGCCCGGCCTGTTGCGCCTCCATAAACTGCTGAAAGTAGGCTAACATCTGTGCCGCATCTACGTATCCTGTAGGCGACGGCTGCTGGAAAGACACCTCTGGGATGACTGGGTCCTACCTTCGAGCTGGTGGAGGCATACCCCTTGCTGCTGATGCTGAAGTCCCAATATGAGCAGTGGTGGCAGGAGCTGCAGCCTCCTGACCCTGCTGAACTGGCTGAGAGGTAGCAGTCCCCTCTACAGTATCCCCATGAATGGTACGTTGTAACCGCGTCTCCACCATCCTGAAGACAGATCAAACAAGGGTATCAATTGCTGAGAAAGAAGCGATATAACAAAGGCGGACAGTTAAAATTCAAAAGAAATCAATTGACAGTAAGGATTTAGATGGCAAGAATAGAGTTTTTCCTAATGTGATTGAGTACCTTGAAAACTGATGTCCTATATCCTACTGTAAGCTGTAGTGATACTCTGGTTCGAATACCACTACACTTCTAGTCTTGACCTGCATGGGCCACCACCAAAAACGTGTCACGATTCGCATCCTAGAGTAAGGGCACGAGACGTGGGTACGTCTAGCCTACGCCGCAGTGTCTGCGGTAGAACGCTGTCCTAGGTCAATCATCTAACAATATAAAGGTACCTGTACAGTATATACACTCCGAATGGAGGTGACATAGCAGTATACAGTCTCAATCACATCTAAGGCAGAAAGATAAGATAGATAGATACTGCTGAAATGATAGGAATCCATATAAGTACAAACAGAGAGTCTAAGTGTCTAAGATATCACAAATCCACAATCCCAAGTATCAAATATACAGTCATCCAGAATGTAATATAAAAGAAGACATCCTAGTCTAGAGGAGTGTCATCCACAGCTATAGGGTCCGGCTGCTGGTCCAAGTCACAGCTGTCATCAAGGGTAGTCCCATAATAGGTAGGACAACACGCCTCATCCTCATCCTCTATAATATTTCAACAGGTCCAGTCAGGACAGGAGCGAGCACAGTACATCTCACGCAGTTCATATAATGACAGGAATAAAATACAGGCAATAGAGTAAAATACATAAAATGCTGAAGAGTATACATGAGTAAAAATAAGACTGTGATAAAATATCTACTATAAGTAAAGAGCTACAGTGAACTAGTGATTTAGAGTACAAGCTAGACATGTGAACGGCTTGATAATAAACATGAGAGGTCGTACATGGCTACACTACTTTAGAAATTGTCCACATGACTATTTATACTCTCCCGTACCCCAATTAATACACACGGATCCGTTCAAGTTATGTTATTGTACATGATATTCATATGGTGGCCCATAAATGCGTGTACATGAATATATACATGGGGGCTCCGTGATCATGAGAGTACATGAATCACGAGAGTGCACATGTAAGGTGAAAGCACAAAAGTACATGATGAAAGTGAAACACACATGACATGACGTATCTGATGCTCCCGAGGGGGATAACATCGTATGAAAAGATCCATATAGTACTAATCAATTTTTCCATCGTGTCAGCATCAAATAAGATAATCTAGAGCGAGAAATACTCCTAGCAAGTATGAAACGGTCAGAGAATATACTCGCCAGATATCCTGAATATCCAGAAGAAAATACTGTCTGAGGAGTGGTATCTGGCTCCTAATCAGAACAGCACAAGTCACAACATGTCTAAAATGATAATAAGATGCAATTCAATGCATTCTATATGAATCTTGGTCAATCTAGACCAAAGTCAATTCTAGTCCAAATTGGTCAACCAAGGTCAAACAGGTTTAACTAGGTCAAACTAGTCTAGGTTGATCAACCATAGGCTATGTCATCTAGATTATAGGCCATAGGCCCAATCCTCTAGGCAATAGCCATACACTAGGCCATATACCTATGTAGAAACACAACCATGATGTCCATGAGCTAATACAACCATAACACTATAGGCTAATACCATATATGTATATATATCACTATTCACATATATGTATATATATCTACATACACAAATAGAAATATGTATATCACATTACACATTGAAATTCCCATACACCCTACACTATCATTCACATATTCACATTAGATTAGGCATTGATATATATAGCTATAGGCATTATAAACATATAGAAATATATACATTGTATCTTCATAGAGAGAGGGGAAAGGACTATGAGATTGTGTGTGTGTTTAGTGAATTGTGTGTGATAGGAACATTTGTGCTAGAGTGGGTGTGTGGCTATAAATGGTTGTTACAGGAAGCATATGTGTGACAGGTATAATATTAGATTGTGTATACAGTGTGTTAATGCTCACAGGAAACATAGAGTGTTGCAGGAAAATGAGGAATCTGTATGTGATTGGTTCCAGTGTGTGTGGACTGAAAACATGTGTGTGTGCCACAGAAATCACAAAGATAGGAACAATGTGAACCCTGTGTGTGTGCATTAGAGTGTGAGTGATAAATTGGGTAGCTAACAGTGAAGGAAATCTATTTCAGTTACACATAGGTAATGTATCAAACAATTTCAGTTAACATTTGTAAATGGGAAGAAAGTTTTAATATGAAACAGTGACAGTAATATATAGACTCAAATCGAATTAGCTAAAGGAAATGAATGAATCAATATCAATTCAGGTATTCTCAGATTATTGAAACAATCATTTAATCAACAAAACCACCAACTGAGTTCAGTCACCCACGAAACTAACAAAACAGTGGACTAACCAATGAATCTCAGTTAATAATTCAGTATCTAATTAGAATGGAAATCAGTCAATAATGTAATGTACCAGTCGATACGTTGAAACCCAACCCAACATCAATTATTCTATTTCTCATTAATCAACCCATTCTAATAAGTAAAACTAAACTAACATATACTAACAAACATGTCTAAGAGTTTTAAATGATAACTAATCACTAATCAACAATTAAAATAAGAAATTAATTCCAAAATCAGGATTCAGAATTTAAGGAACACTTCCAGGTTTTAAACCAAGGAATAACAAATAGGAAAACCAATTCATGATTTAACCATTCATGTGAATTCGATTATGCTAATCATCCTAAACTGAGAATTGAATCCTAATCATGATGTCTAGTATTCAAACAATTTAAAATACAACTGACACATGGCATTAACAGGAAATTAATGAAGAAAATCAGGACAGTGATTAGCTCACTGATACTGCATTGTATCAGTCGAATGGGAGTTTCCCATTCCACATTCGATTAACAATTAAATGATGAAACCTAGGTAGGTAAATAATGTACCATATAGGCACATGTCCACACAACCAAAATGGTGTCCAAAATCAGGACACAATGTATCCAAAATTAACTCACCACTCACGCACGAGACTGGCTCAAATCGTTTGACCAGTGCACGTGTCCAAACACACTCGGCACGCATCCGTTGGACACGAAACTTTGGTGGTGTCATGACAGACATTGTCCCTTACTTTGTGTCTAAGCACACGTGTCCACGTGCCCTGTGCACTGAACACGAGCATGCTGGTAGCAGGGGAACGCAGCAGGCTGTGTGTGCACGTGTGTACGAGTGCGATACGACACCATATCGACACGAAACACGCTCAGTTGAGCAAAAACACATAAGCCACATCAAATACAACTTTCTATTCAAACACAATTTAAAAACTCGATCGAAATGCCCACTGTGGCATTTCGTCGAACACCTGCGTTCACCTACTAATATGTGTCCGATACGGACACGTGCAGGACACAAGAGGGTGCAAATCCTATTCTACAGTACCAGGACACCTAGGTCTTGGTGTTTATGTAAAGAAACTAGATTTTCATGGGAGGAATAGAGTTTTACCTAGGTGTGCTCTTCACAAACAAAAGCCTTCAAAGAGGAGCTCTCCACTAGCTACTCAAAGTCAAATTATGTCAAACCTGAGATTTGACTCCACCAACAGTAGAAGAATAACATTTAGAATACTATGGAAGAAATCTCAATGAAAATGGATCATTATTGAATAAACTATGAAGAAACTAAAATGAAGGCCAAACCTTGTTCTTAGGAAAATGGTGGAATGGATGAAAAGAGGCACATCTTCCAAGAGATAGACTTTATAGGCAGGGGGGAGATCCCTAGGCCGACCACTCATTAGGGTTAGGGTTTTAGGGGGCATCTAAGGGCTAGCAATGCATCAAGCCTATTTGAATGGCCTAGAATCTAGGGCTCCTTCCTAGTCAAGTTGTAAACCACTCCAACCTAACTAATCATGACTTAACCCACTAGCCAATACTAACTAAGACTCATTGTGGCTAACTAGACTAGCTATGACTAATCTAGGTTAGGTCCAATCTAGGTTAGGCTAATCTAAACCATATGGAAATTAATTAATTAATATTTAAATCACACCATTCTAATTAATCATTTTAAATTCCTAATAAAATATATTAAATTCAAATAATTCAAAATGACAAAAATACCCTCAAACTAGAAATATGGTAGTGACAATGTTGTGCTCAAATTTTATGGATGAAACAAACCTTAGAAGACTGCAATGTGCACTACACTAAGATTCCTATTTTCTGTGATAGCACTAGCATTATATACTTGACTAAGAACCCTGTATCTCACTCACGCACAAAACACATTAAAATTTGTCATCCCTTTTTACGTGATCACCAACAACACGGGGACATCTGCTTAGAATTTATTGACACAAATTATCAACTAGCAGACATTTTCACAAAACCACTAGCTGATGACCGCTTTAACATTATGCGTCGAGAGCTCGGCATACTTGAATTTTCAGATTCATAATATAGTATGTTTATTAAATTTATTTATAACTCGAAACTTTATAATTTATTAATGAAAATTATTTTGGGTACAAGACAAAAGGGTCCTTCTATCATACATGCATAAATAGACTGAAGCGACTCGCTGTACTAGTCTTCGAACTACCGCTAGCTAGGATCCGGTCCCTACAGCTAATCCAAAGTAATAAAAATTATTAAATGAAGGAGTGTACATTTATTAATTTAAATTTAGAACTCATACTGCATTTATGACATTGGGAATGCAATCGGGCCGAACTCTGCCCGAGCTCGGACCAAGTTCGGATCGAGTTCGGTCGGCGCTGTACGGGTTTCCAGAACTGAACAGCTGGCCCTAGCCTATTTATTCATCTCTTCAAGCTTTTTTGAGGCTTGTAGTCATCATCTCCACCTTCTTCATCTTCATCTTCTACATCAAGGTATTCAACTTCTTTTCTTCTTTATCAATGTCACCCAAACATCATAAGAGAAAGATCGATACCACTCAAGCAGGATCGTCTTCCTCGGATTATGTTCCGACCAACGTCTTCATTCCAGCCCGTCCTACTGGAACTGATGACTACGACTCTGGACTTTTTCCCGATAGGGAATTTTCTGATCCTTGGTTCGATTCTTTTTCGGATCGTAAAATTGTACTGGGACACGTGTTAATTTTACTATCTTTTCTGAGTATGCCCCTTCTTTCAACCGTCTTGGTTTCCGAGATTTTTCGAAGTTGCTGAAAATATCTATGACAATGTTGTTTCGTATGTTTTACTGCAATTTGTAAGTAAAAGACAATGGCAACTTTTATACTTGTGTAGCTGGGCAGGAACTTGAGTTCAATGCCACAGACATCAGCGAGTACTTTCATGTTCCTGATGTAAGTGAGGCATTAATAGATATCAACCATGTCTAATTCCCTGAAGGTGTCACCCTTGATAACTTTAAAGAATTATTATGTCACCCTAAACCTGTTCTCGTAGGGTGTATTCCAATCATTTGAATCAAAACTTCTATGAACTTCATAGGTTTACCTTTTCTGTTCTTCTTCCAAAGAAGGGATCTTCTAACGAGATTACCTTTATGGAGTTATCGGCTATGTACCATATTTATTTTGGTATCCCTTTTTGTCCCAAAGACTGTCATGGCATGGATGCTTAACTGCAAAAGTGTGGGACGCAATCTTGTCTATCCTATGCACTTGGCTTCCATTTTTAGGAGGTTTGATATTGATCTTCAAACTTGTCCTTACTCCGCCACTGCCATGAACTCAGTAGGTCTAGGTTGTATCCTACTCCTCTACCTCCTGGTACTGAACCTGCTGCTCCGGTTCTCGATGCTGACCCTGAGGCTCCTCCTGCTTCAGCCCCTGCTCCGGATTTTGACCCTGGTTCTATCCGCGCTTTGATGATTTCGTTGCCCTCTCAGCGCAACGACATCAAGGTTATCTTGATTCTGAGTTCCGCCACATCACCCAGGCTCAGGTGTCGCGGAACATTATTGTAGATATTCACTGGAGTCTTTCTCATGACCCTACACATCCAGTCACTATTCATCACCAAGCTTCCCTGGACCTAGGTTCGATAATGAGACGACTTTTCCTCATTTCGATCCTACTGCTGTATACTTTCCATCGGATGCTCCTGGAGGTGACAATACGCCGATGTGATGTGGACTTCAGTTAGTGGTTCTTTGGATGCAGTTTACTAGATGATGATCTTTTATAGTTTTTTTGTCTAAACTTTATAGTTAGACATTTAAAAGCAGTTGTGTTGGATGTATCTTTCTTTATGTATGATATTTTCTTATTTCATTTCTAGTTCATTTTGCTATGACTTGTTATTTGTGGATATCTTGTTCTTTGTGGTTATTACTTATATTACTGTCTTTGTCTTCTGATGAACATTGTTGGCTTCACACAATACGGGGGAGCCAGAACAATTTTGACATTGACAAAGGGGAAGAAATAGCAATACCAAAAATCAACAAAGCAACGCAAATACCAATACCATTTTTTTCAAAATGAACAATTCAGGTATTTTGTTTCATTTTATTTAGATATATTTTAGTAAGCCTCAAGTTTGTCAATTATGAAAATGGGGAAGATTGTTGGCCCATTTCCTGATGGTCACACCCGATTTTGATAATCGATAATGACTTAAGTCAATGCACAAAATATACGAACTGCTGCTAAACATTTCAGGTCAAGAAATCAATATCAAAAAGCGTACTACTACACCAGCAAGCATACAAATTATCATTCTGAAGCTCATTCTCATTGGAATCAGTCCGAGTCATTTACAATTTATTATGTATTTTACCTTTTGAGTCTAGGATATAAATGTAAGATCAACTGGATACTACTGGCTTAGGTTAGTCACAGTCCACTCTCCTATGCAGCATACCATCCACAGTTCACTTACCACATTGACTTTTATGCAACAGAATTTGACAAATATTTTATATTTGAACTGAGACAGAACTCAGGCCGAGTTCGGTCCGAACTCTGGCTGAGTTCGATCAGTTTGAATTCAAATATTTGTTGCCTCCAAATCTGCATGCAACATTCGTTTGCGAAATTATTGCATCAGAACTCCACCCGAATTCTCTTCGAGTTCGGTCCTAGAAAACACCTACAAAAAGAAAGAATTTCTCATTTCAAATGCTCAATTCATCCTTTCTTCTCTCTATTCATTCCTAAAGTGTTTCAGCTTTCTAAAAGCTTTCTATTCTACCTACACATCTCTTAGCCAAAAGCCAGTATATCTATTTGATATAGAGACTTTTGGTTCTCAGAGTTGTAAAGAGGTCGTTCAAAGTTCAGAAACTATCTCTGTTTTCGGAGCCGGTCGTGCGCTCGTCGCCAAGCATTGTGTTGTAAAGTTGGTCGTGCACTTATCATCAAGCATGATGTTGTAAGAGACTGTAAGCTATCAATTAGCTTGTGCTATAGTGGATTAACATCGAGCAAGATTACTCGAGACTTGATTAGTCCTCCAGAGGAAAACCAGTATACATCATTGTGTCACTGAGTTTGATCTTTTATCTCTTGTATATTATTTATTGTCTTTTTATTCACTGCCATAGTTATCTACTTTTATTTTTAATTGGTGATTATTCTGCTGCACTGTACTTACTCTATTTACTCTTCTCTAGAGGTGCTCAACGGTCCTACAAACACGAGATAGTGGTAATGAGTATGACCTAAGGAAGTGTATGCTACAAGTATATGCTGCAACGTAAGCCTCATAGGTTTGGCACTAGTAAAGTAAGTTGTCGGCCTATAGCGAAAAATAATTGTGGGATGAGACTTGAGTTGTATGTAGAGCATGAATTATTCCATAAGATGGAAGTGACTTCTCATGACGAAAACGACAGACCAGCACCTAGAGTTGGTTAGCTAGGGTAACCTTGAATATTGTGTATCAAGTTGGAAAGATAGATCATTGCTCAAGAAGTTTGGCTACTGATTTCGTAGTGGCAAGAAAAGTTGAAATAAGATATTGCGAAATAGATATTATGTTGGATAGAATGTTGCACGGTGTGACCTCGAATTTGTATCTTTTAGAAAAGATGAATTGCCTCGATAGAAAATGTCGTTGGATTCGGAAAGAAATAGAATTGCATCTTGATTTGTGAATTCTTACTACGGTTGGTTCAAGTTAGACCTTGACACAAATATTAGAAATATTGTGGCTTGGAAATAGCGATTGTGGCGAAGCGAACGAAGTAATAAGTCAATTGAAAGGATTCTAAGTCGGATTTGGGGAAGAGAGTTGCACCTGTGGCTTATTAAATTGCACTATCACAAAAGTTGGCTGAAATACATATTTTTGGGGACGCCTAAAGTATGTGTATGGATCCAAACGAAGTGATAGGATGCGATGAAGATAACACTATAGATGGAGCATATCTAATTGTACTAGTACGAACTTGGCTGAAATACATATTTTGGGGACGCCTAAAGTGTGTATATGAATCCAACGAAGGGTAGGCTACGATGAAGATAGAGTTGCATGGAAGAATATTGGTGAATCAAGAGAAATACAAATACTTTGGAAAAGAGAATGATGGATTGAATCATTGATGAATTAAGTGGCAGAGTTGGATAGCAATCTTAGATGCTCGAGGGAGCTGAACTGGATATTGAATTGAAGTTGAATGAGAATTGTTATGACTAAGTGAATTAGTAGTATGAGTTATTCTCCTAAGTTTCGAGGACAAATTTTTTTGAGTGGTATATTGTAATGCCCCAATCCGTACGAGGCATTTGGTTGGCTTATTGGATGTAGTCAGAATGTGGATCGTGACTTGTTTTTAGAAATCAAGAGATTTGAGACTAATGCAGTCTTTCTTAGCTGGCCGGATTGGAATGAGTATGGAAACGTGGTCCGCTGATGGAGCTACGTCTAGTGGAAATACGTATATTGGAAAGGAAAGACCATTTATGCAAGTGAATGGAACTGTCCCTTCTTCCGTACTCCTTCATGCTTCTAATAAAAGAGTACACTGTGTTGCTATAAATTGTTTAAATATTCTATGTTTTAATTGCTAAATAATAGAGATGCTTATGTTGGAAATTGTTGAAACGAACACTACCAAATTATGGTACTTTAGCGACGGCAAATTAGCGACGAAAATTTTCCGTCGCTATCACCGTCGGATCACCGACGAATTTGTGACGGAATACCGACGGAATGCAGTGGACAATTTTTTTATTTTTTATGTCCATATCCGTCGCTATGCCGTCGATAGGTAGTCGGCCAAGTAGCGACGGTTTATATCCGTCGCTAGAACGTCGCATATTTTGGCGGCAAAAGCCTAAAATATTGGCGCGAGATTTACTGACGACTTAGCGACGGAATAATCCGTCGCTACTCGCGCGAGATTTACTGACGCATTAGCGACGAATAATCCGTCGCTAAATTTACGTTCCAGACTTAAATTGAAACGACGGGGGGAACTTTTCATTCCCCCCAAATTTTACTCTCTCTCCTCTCTCTCTCTTCTCCCGCGGTGATCGATCGGCGACCCCCTCTCCTCTCTCCCGCGGCGGTGATCGGCGACCCCTCTCCTCTCTCTCTCCCAAAGGTATCTCCTCTCTCCCTCTCCCTCTCTCTCTCCTCTCTCTCTCTTTCTCGCTCTCTATCTCTCGTGCGCGCACGGTGGTCGTGGTGAAGCCGGGTCGAGGTGCGGGGGCGGGGACTGCGGGGGCGGCGTCGACTGCGGGGGGCGGCGGGGGGGGGGGGGGGGGGGGGTGGGGGGGGTGGCGACGGTGGCGGGGGGTGTGGAGGGGGCGGGGTGGGGAGGGGGCGGGAAGCGTTGGAGAGATGGGGCGCGCGGGGCTGGCCGCGGGGTACGGGGGGTTACGGAGGGGGGCTGGCCGTGCGCGGGGGTGGGGGGTGTGGAGGTGGCGGTGGGATCGAGGGGGCGGGCAGCGTTGGGGGGGGTACGATGGGGGCGGGGGCTGGCCGCGGGGTGCGGGGGGGGGTATGTGTGGAGGGGGGCTGGACGCGGGTGGCGGAGGGTGTGGAGGGGCGGCGGTGGGAGGGGGCGGGGGGTGTGGAGGGGGCGGTGGGAGGGGGCGGGCAGCTGCCTCCTCCTCTCCCACAGACAACACACACACGGACAAACACACACACACGGACACACACCACGGACAACACACACCACAACACGGACACACGGACACACAGACACACACCACAGACACAAACACACACACACGGACACCACGGACAGCACAGGATACACACACACACAGACATATATATATATATATATATATATATATATATATATATATATATATATATATATATATATATTTTTTTTTTTTTTTTTTTTTTTTTTTTTTTTTTTTTTTTTTTTTTTTTTTTTATTAATAAATTACTTAAAATTATGCATATATATATATATATATATACACAGACACACGTCGTGAAGTCTAGTATATATATTTGATTAGCTAAGGTAGAAGTTTAGCCTAATTAAGATTAGTTTTGACAGAGTTGACTTGGACTCCTAATTTGACCTAGAACTTGCCTAGTTAAGGGGGCCGGGCATTGTTGGGGTGGCTTACTGCATCCATATTGTACCTGCCCAGCTCATCATCCCTTGTGTGCAGTCAGATGATACCCCTACACAAATAAGTACTTATCAAAAATCTGTTATTTTCTGTGTATGGAGTGTTTTTTTGGCATGGGATGATGGCTTTCGAATTACATTGGACTAAAAACTGAGAATTAGTACATTGTTTGTGTTTACTGATTTAAGGATGATTAAATCATTAGGTTTAATCCTATGTCATGTCTGGGTTTAAGTTATATGTTATGATTCATGTTGGCATGGGGATTTTGGTTTTTGAATTTGAGCTGTTACATTCTTTTACATTCTGTTACATATACTTACCAGATGGCACCCATGACCCGAAGAGCAGCACGTCGTTTGAAGAAAATAGTGAATGCTAAGGTGGCTCCTCCTACAGTTGAGGAGGAAGTGGCACCGGTTGCTAGTGAGACCGGGAGTTCTAGTCATCCAGCACCGGTAGCTAGTAATGCCGAGAGTGCTTTTGATGCAGTCCTGGCAAGGGACGACGCCTCTCCTCGCACCAAAAATCTCGCTTTTCGGAGGTGGTTGCATGAAAGTATCACTGAGCGTTTGCATGAGCAGCGTGGCAAGCATTAGCTATTAGTACTTATTTGTATTGGACTATTTTATTGGGTTGTTTTTGTTTTAGACTATTTGTATTGGACTACATATATGAATTAGAACTGTGTCAATCTCTGGATTATATTGGACTACGACACCGCGGTAACATAGTTCCTGCAGCCATTCGACTGGCGAGGCAGAAACTATGTATCCGTAGATAAAGTGGACTGTCCTCCGACCCTCATCCCTCGGCAATGATGATACGACAACCAACCGGAGAGGATACTCCGAGAGATCCATCTGGGTAGGACGTATACTCTGAGAGATCACCCTTACAGAAATGATATCAGTAGTGGGATCGAATGTTGGAGAAGATTATCACAGTATACGTCCTCTCCTCTACGATGGCTCTAGACCCATCTGCTCGTCCCTGCTTCCATTCTTCTTATTTGACTCTCTCAGCCACACATGATATCCAACTCAAGTGTAGAGTAGGCGGAAAAGAAGGGGACAGGAATAGGAGGGGAAAGCAGCACAGCCGACGGCATGACCCGGAGAAAGTACAGAGGTTTTCTTCAACATACGTAGGAGGACTATAAGGATTTATCTTTTCACAATATGTCATCTTGTCAAAGACCCTTAATGTGACAACCATGTTATCGCGGTGTCGGAAGACTAACATGTCATAATTTTCTAAGCCGTGTGTTTTGACATAATCATCCCAACTCTTTCCTCCTGTGTCATAATCTCGCATATTACATAGAACTGAAATCCGGTTGGAAGGATTATGTCAAAACACACGGCTTATAAAATTATGACATGTTAGTCTTCCGACACCGCGGTAACATGGTTGTCACATTTAGGGTCTTTGACAAGATGATATATTGTGTTTACATATATCCTTATAGTTCTCCTACGTATGTTGAAGAAAACCTCTGTACTTCCTCCGGGTCATGCCGCCGGCTGTGCTGCTTTCCCCTCCTATTCCTGCCCCCTTCTTTTCCGCCTACTCTACACTTGAGCTGGATATCATGTGTGGCTGAGAGAGTCAAACAAGAAGAATGGAAGCAGGGACGAGCAGATGGGTCTAGAGCCATCGTGGAGGAGAGGACGTATACTGTGATAATATCTTCTCCAACATTCGATCCCACTACTGATATCATTTCTGTAAGGGTGATCTCTCAGAGTATACGTCCTACTCAGATGTATCTCTTGGAGTATCCTCTCCGGTTGGGTTGTCTTCTGAGCCATCCGTTCTCACACTTAAAATACAGGGATTGGATTCTGTGTTTCATATTTTCGGCGAACCCAGGGATTGGATTCTGTATTTTGTTTTTTGGTTTTTGTATTTTGTTTCCAGCTCCATTTGTATTAATCTACGGTACGACATGGTGATCAGGACATATATAGTCCCTGCAACCATTCGACTGGCGAGGCAGAAACTATGTATCCGTAGATAAAGTGGACTGTCCTCCGACCCTCATCCCTCGGCAATGATGATACGACAACCAACCGGAGAGGATACTCCGAGAGATCCATCTAGGTAGGACGTATACTCTGAGAGATCACCCTTACAGAAATGATATCAGTAGTGGGATCGAATGTTGGAGAAGATATTATCACAGTATACGTCCTCTCCTCTACGATGGCTCTAGACCCATCTGCTCGTCCCTGCTTCCATTCTTCTTATTTGACTCTCTCAGCCACATATGATATCCAGCTCAAGTGTAGAGTAGGCGGAAAAGAAGGGGACAGGAATAGGAGGGGGAAGTAGCACACCGGCGGCATGACTCGGAGGAAGTACAGAGGTTTTCTTCAACATACGTAGGAGAACTATAAGGATATATCTTTTCACAATATGTCATCTTGTCAAAGACCCTTAATGTGACAACCATGTTACCGCGGTGTCGGAAGACTAACATGTCATAATTTTCTAAGCCGTGTGTTTTGACATAATCATCCCAACTCTTTCCTCCGTGTCGTAATCTCGCATTATTACATAGAACTGAAATCCGGTTGGGAGGATTATGTCAAAACACACGGCTTATAAAATTATGACATGTTAGTCTTCCGACACCGCGGTAACATGGTTGTCACATTTAGGGTCTTTGACAAGGTGATATGTTGTGTTTACATATATCCTTATAGTTCTCCTACGTATGTTGAAGAAAACCTCTGTACTTCCTCCGGGTCATGCCGCCGGTGTGCTGCTTCCCCCTCCTATTCCTGTCCCCTTCTTTTCCGCCTACTCTACACTTGAGCTGGATATCATGTGTGGCTGAGAGAGTCAAACAAGAAGAATGGAAGCAGGGACGAGCAGATGGGTCTAGAGCCATCATGGAGGAGAGGACGTATACTGTGATAATATCTTCTCCAACATTCGATACCACTACTGATATCATTTCTGTAAGGGTGATCTCTCAGAGTATACGTCCTACTCAGATGTATCTCTTGGAGTATCCTCTCCGGTTTGGTTGTCTTCTGAGCCATCCGTTCTCACACTTAAAATACAGGGATTGGATTCTGTGTTTTGTATTTTCGGCGAACCCAGGGATTGGATTCTGTATTTTGTTTTTTGGTTTCTGTATTTGTTTCCAGCTCCATTTGCATTAATCTACGGTACGATATGGTGATCAGGAGATATATAGTCCCTGCAGCCATTCGACTGGCGAGGCAGAAACTTTGTAGCCGTAGATAAGTTGACTGTCCTCCGACCCTCATCCCTCGGCAATGATGATACGACAACCTATCACTATATCTTATATAGTAGTAGATGATGTCTTAGTATTACATTATGTGAGTTCATCTTGATTCTGTTACGTTCTTCAAATACTATATACGATAAGATCATATACTACACCATATGTACAGAACATAGATGATTCACACTAATGTATGCTAGAATGAATTTTGGGTTGTGTATTCTGAGCCATCCGTTCTCACACTTGAAGATAAATTTTCAGTATAACGACGGATATTAGGTTACTCTTCAGTATAATTGATCTTTTCTTGGATAATTGGTGTGCATTAAATTCGTATGTGCATATTTCGTCTATGTGATTTTTGGATATATACCTACGCTGGGTTATAAGCGATGATCTGATATACAAAGGAGGTGCTGCCGAAATTTTTGTAGACATTTGGATACATTGTATGTTCGGATATTTTTTTTATGTTTGGATAATTTAATGTTGGATATTGGATATATTGTGTTGGTAATATTTTGTTGGATATTGGATACGTTGGATATTGGTGTCGGATATGGATATTTTGCATATGGATATATGGTGTTGGATATTGGATACGTTGGATATTCGTGTTGGATATGGATATATGGTATTGTATATGGATATTTTGCATGTTTGATATTGTGTTGGATGTGTTGTACAAACAGGAAAGAGTCTGTTTGCAGTATTTTTGTTTCAAAAATTAGAAGTTAGCGACGGACTGGCGACCACTAAGCGATGGATAGTCCGTCGCTAACTGGAGAAACTGAGTTTAGCGACGGAGTGGCGATGGATAAACCGTCGCTACCTGGAGCATTTCAATAAAGCGACGGATTGGCGACGGACCATCCGTCGCTATCTGTAGGAGTTTAATGTATCGACGGATTGGCGACGTAATATCCGTCGCTACCTGGAGAATTTTACATTGAGCGACGGTTTAGCGACGGAACGTCCGTCGACCTAGTTCTGTTTGATGTCCATAAATTTTGCTGTTAGCGACGGATGTTTTGTCGCTAATACGCTTTTACCGACAAATTTACGACGGATTAGCGACGGATATTGCGTATCAGAAAATCACTGATACGGTTTTGCCGACTCTTTAGCGACGGAGTATTCCGTCGCTAAACCTATATCTTGATACATGTTTTGACGAAAGCTAGTCGGTAATCCGTCGCTATATATTTAAATGAGCCGACGGTATTCCGTCGCTAAGTCGTCGCTGAGCGACGGAGTAGCGACGGATATGTTTTAGCGACGAGGTTATTCCCGACGGCTGTTTTACCAAAATATCCGTCGGTAATCCGTCGGTATTTATTTTTGGCGACGGAATACCGACGGATAAGGCCGTCGGTAAATCTATGTATTTTGGTAGTGGAATAACACATGAATATTGAACTACTGAATGAATAACACTTAAACTGCTAATATGACTTGATGCCAGAAAATAAATTGATAATGCCCCTTATGCTTACGTTGCTCAAACAAGTGAAACACTTGAATAATGAGATGCCTTGTTGTCATGCCCCAGAACCAGAATACTAGAGAGCGGGGAACAGACACAGCCTGCTACGTATATTAAAGTGAATCCCACCTCGCAATACGGTCACGGCTGTCTAGATGCATGAGGGTTTACTACAAGCCATTAGTCTTTAGGGTCAAAAACAAGCCTAGTGTCTCAATCTCAAGCAAGCAAGTAAATATAACAAGATGGTAGATCATCAGACATACAAGGTAAGGTGTCTCAAACATTACATAGTCAGATAATCATGAAGCTAGTCATACAAAATACGAAGACTAGCAAGAGTTTAAGTCATACATGATCAATCCTAGGATGTGCAATCATGTTACAGCCATTAGGCAGACGGGAATGTAAATTTAACACGAGCTAACACTTGCTCGACGGCTAAATGCCTCAAAAGAATAATTTTACAATAGAGTGGGAGAGCAAAATAAAACCCACTCGTTGCCGGGGTTCCTTCTCGTGGTTACCATCTGGCAGAAAGGCTGGAAGATCCTCGGGAGCTGCTCCGAAATCTGGCCATACAAAACCAGCTGGGTCATACCCCAGAAAGAGCAAGTGCCACAAAGGAGGCTTCACTTAAGAACTAAAACCAGCACATTAGCACACGAGAACATAAATGAAATAACAAAGGACATGAGTTAGAAAAATAAGGTGATAAACGATAAGATAACTAAAGGGCTATTTCGGTAACCAAGTTACAACCCGTAAAACAAACAAGGACCGGGGTTGTAACTCTTCACTTGAACAGAACTTAGTCTCTAACCAATTATCGATAAGCAGAGCATACACAAGCATGTCCTGAGATAGCCATGTACTGGATCTAGGCAAGACTAGACAAGATGGGACTCCATTCAACATTCACGGCCAAGCAAGAGTACGGCTTGATACTTAAACTAACTAGGGTTATCACAAGCCTAGCTAGTTACTAGCAAGATTCAATGAGATATTCCAACGGCCACAAGCCCTGCAGGCTATCCAGATTATCCAGACGCAAGGTTCATGCTAAGAGTTATCATGACTTGTTAGGTTACTTGAGTGTAACACATAACAGTGTGCATAGTAATCATTTCATAAAGTGCCCCATATGACAGTGAGCTGGAAATGTGCCCTACTCGTCGGCAGGCTACAAGTCCATCAGAGAAGACGCCCAGATAATGGGATTACCTGTAGCCGGAATACCTCTCTATATGAACTACTTGATCAATCTAGTCATTATCCTAGTCAGATTCAGTATAAATTCCTGACCGTGGTAACCAGAAATTCATGTCCTAGACATGATGCGAGACAAGACTGGTAGCTTATATAAGCACATTCAATACAATCACCCACGGTGTCAAGATGAGAATTTACTTAGCATGTCAAGTTAGCCGTCGCAACAGTGTTCAAGGTTACATGTCAAGATTACTTAGCAGGTCAAGATAACCGTCGCAACGGTGTTCATGAGTTCATGTCAGGATTACTTGTCAGGGGTGTACCACAACGGGTCACCATCATGTCATGTTACTTGTTACTTGTTAGAAGCACGACACGATGGGCCACTATCATGAGTTGTCACAAAATCATGCCGTGTACAGATTATCATTACAATATTCACATATCACAAATCATGCCGCTAGAAGAAATATGCGTAAAGGAATTACAGTTTACGCATGAAACTTGTTTTACGCCAAGCCATGGTAGACTTTGTTTTACGCGTAAAACAGTCTTGACTTGCATAATCCAGATTCATGCTGACACGAACAAACGTGGACGTAGAGTTTGATACTACACTGGCACGTATAAACGTAGGCGTAAGGGACCTCCAGAACTCCAAATTTCATGAAACCTTCGATCTAAGCCAAAAATGGAACTTCCATAGATCAAAATGGGGTATAACACAAATCTCAATATCCTGGAACGATCAAAGCTTGAAAATAAGGAAGTTTGATAGATCAAAACCACCAAAATTTGAAAATGGCAAATTTCTAGATCTACAAAAAATAAAACTTCAAAATGCAAAGTGTCAAGTTCTAAACTATCTTAGAATCACGAGAGGAAGATAAATGAACCATAAAAATGGGTTCTCATGTGGAAGCAAGGTGCACTTGCCTATGGGTTTTCTTAGGTTAGAGGAGAGGTTAATGGAGAAGAAGAAGAGTAAATGAGAATAAGTGAAGAGAATGAAAGTAGTTGGGCTTTAAATGGAGATAGTGGTAGGTAGGGGGTTGGGTTCATGATGAACCACCCTAAACCAAAACAAACCAACCCAAGCCGAACCCAAGTCAAAATAAACCAAAATAAACCAAGTCATGCAAGATTAAGCTAGACAAGTCTGATTACGGGTCGAAATTCCGTACACGTATACTGAAAATACGTATAACGAAAAATGGAGATGACGACTCTACCCACCTTAAAAGAATTTTGTCCCCAAAATTTAATCAAGAGGCTAGAGATGTCGAGCAAGCTATACTATTCACAGGCAAGTTATAACTAAGCAATCAATCAAGCAATCATTCATGTAAGCAATGTAGTTGAAGGCATAAGACGATATTATAACTTACGAGTCAAGCAGGTCGGGATATCGCGATCGGATATCATCCTTAGACTCCCACGTTGACTCACCCAACGAGTGATGACCCCAAGCAACACGGACTAACTTGATAGTCTTGTTCTTGAGTATTTTCTCTCTTCGGTCTAATATGGATACGGGTCTCTCCTCATACGAAAGGTTGGTACCAACAACCAATTTCGAATGATCAAGAACATGACTCGGATCCGGGATATACCGTCGCAATTAGGATACATATAAGACATCATGTACCTCACGTAACGACGGCGAAAGAGCGAGACGATAGGACACATCACCTACTCGCTCCAGAATATCAAACGGCCCTATATACCTAGGACTAAGCTTTTCCCGTACGCCGAAACGAATGATGCCATGGGTAGGCGAGGTCCTAATGAATACGTGGTCGCCGACAGAAAACTCAAGGGGATGCCGATGGGAATCGGCCCAATGACGTTAGCGATCTTGTGCAACTCGAAGATGATCTCTAACTTGTCTGACCACCTCAATAGTCCGTGTTACCATCTTTGGTCCAAGCATTTGCCTTTTATCGATATCATCCCAAGCTAAAGGAGATCTGTAATTCCTTCTGTACAAGGCTTCAAAGGGTGCCATCTGGATACTGGTCTGGAAACTGTTGTTATAGGAGAACTCCACGAGATGCAGGTGATCTTTCCACGAACCATCGAAGTCAAGTGTGCATGACCGCAATATATCTTCAAGAGTCTGGATCGTGCGTTCTGACTGACCATCTGTCTGCGGATGGTAGGACGAACTGAACTTGAGACGAGTCCCCAAACTCTCTTAAAGACTCCGCTAAAAGTGCGAGGTAAATCTCGAATCTCTGTCGGACATAATACTGACTGGTACTCCATGCAATCTGACTATCTGCCTGAGGTACATCTCTGTAAGCTGATTCGTCGACTGACCAATTCTGAAAGGGATAAAATGAGCTACCTTGGTGAGTCTGTCAACTATAACCCAGATAGCATCTCTTCCAGCTGGGGAGCTAGGTAATCCAGTTATAAAATCCATGGTAATGTGCTCCTATTTCCATTCTGGGACCAGTAAAGGTTGAAGAAGTCTAGCCGGTCTCTGATGTTCGGCTTTAACTTGCTGACAAACCAAACAACGAGAGACAAAGCAGGCTATCTTCTTCTTCATGCCATTCTACCAAAAATGCTGTCGAATATCACGATACATGTTCGTACCGCCAGGGTGAATCGAATACTAAAAACTATGAGCTTCTGCTACGATCTCCTATCTGATATCACCACTGGGTACACAAAGATGCCTTCCATGTCGGAGTGTACCATCTTCTTAAATACATAACTCTGGTCTTCGTCCTGCTACACATTATGTCCTAAGCCGCCGAAGCTTAGAATCCGTTGACTGGGTTAACTTGATCCTCTCAACTATACTGGACCGAACTTGTATACTGGCTATCAATGCCATATTGGTAGGAAGAACTACTTCTATTCCCATCTTTTAAATATCTGCTAACAATTCTGGTTGTGCTGTTAGAAAATAAACTCCGGCTCTTCTGCTCAATGCATCTGCAGCAACGTTGGCCTTTCCAGAATGATACTGCAAGTTGATGTCATAATCCACAAGTAGCTCTAGCTATCTTCTCTGACGCATATTGAGATCCTTCTAGGTAAACACATACTTAAGACTCTTGTGGTCGGTAAAAATCTCCACCCGATCTCTATATAAATAATGCCGCCAACGCTTCAATGCAAAAACTACTGCTGCTAATTCCAAGCCATGGGTAGTATAATTCCTCTCATGATCACGAAGCTGACGTAATGTATAAGCTACTACCTTACCATGTTGCATCAAAATGTATCCCAATCCTCTGCTTAAAGCATCACAATAAACTGAAAATCCTCCAGTCCCATCGAAAAGAGTGAGAATGGGTGTCGTCATCAATCCTTGCTTCAACTTCTCAAATGAACTCTGACACTTTGCTGTCCAAGCAAACTACATATCCTTGCGATTCAACAGCATCAGTGGCACTGAAATTTGAGCGAAGTCTGACACAAATCGTCGATAATATCCTGCCAATCCTAGGAAACTCCGAACTTCCGCGACAATACTTGGTACTGGCCACGTCTCTATGGCAACTATCTTCTGGGGGTCCACTTCCACTCCACCTCTGGTGATGATGTGACCTAAGTACGAGATACGATCCATCCAAAACTCGTACTTACTGAACTTCACGTACAACTGGTGCTCTCTGAGAATCTAAAGAACTACACGAAGATGCTGCTCATGCTTTGCCTCATTCTTGCTATAGACTAAGATGTTGTCTATAAATACTATCACGAACTAGTATAAATAGGGCATGAAGATACGATTCATGAGGTCCATGAATACGGCTGGCGCATTGGTCGCTCCAAATGGCATAACAAGGAACTCCCAATGTCCATACCTCGATCTGAATGCTGTCTTCGGGATGTCTTGCTCTGTGACTCTGATCTGATGGTACCCTGACCGTAAGTCGATCTTCGAGAATACAGACGCTCCCTTGAGCTGATCAAATAAGTCATCTATCCTTGGTAGAGGATACCTGTTCTTGATTGTTACAGAGTTCAAGGTAAGATAATCAACACATAATCTTGACGTACCATCCTTCTTTTTCACAAGAAGTATCAGGGCTCCCCAAGGTGATCCGCTAGCACGAATGAATCCCTTGGTTCTAAGTTTTTCAATCATCTTGTACAAGATCTCCAACTCTGAAGGTGCCATCCTATAGACTCTCTCTGACACTAGTGCTGATCCGAGAATCAAATCAATGGTGAACTCAATCTCTCTCTCTCTAGGAGCATGTTTGGAAGTTCTTTGGGAAATATGTCAGGAAACACTTCTACAACTCTGGGAAACTAAACTGCCAGTGCTACTGCCAACCACAATACTGGGGAAGAAGGTTCTACTTCGCCCCTAGAAAATAAAAACTCCGGTTCGTCGGGAATACCAAAAATAATCCTGCCAATATGTCAGTCTATTCTTGCGTATTGCTCCTTCAACCAATCCATTCCTAGGACCACATCATAATCGGCCATCGGAAATTCTATCAACCTAGCGAAAAACTCTCTACCGCTAACTATGATTTGACACGAGGAAAACACTCTATCTATTCCCACAAGACCGTTACCAGTAAGTATATTAAGCCTTACTGATAATGACTCGGGCTCTAGTCCTGTCCGTGTTGTAAATCGTGTAGACATAAATGAATACGATGCACCCGAATCAAATAATACTAATGTAGGAAAAAGTTGACGAGAATGGTACCTGCCACCACCTCACATGATGCCAACTCCTCCTCTACGGTCAAAGCCATCGCTTGATCTAGCCCTCTGGGTGCTGGTCCCCTCTGCTGGAAACCTCTCTAGTAGTTCTGAATCTGAGCTTGGACCTGGGCATACTGCTGCGGTCTCTGCTACTGGAACACATGAGCCTGAGGCGGCAATGGCCTCGGAGGCTGGTACTGCTGCTGCTGTACTGGTGTTGGTCCCCTTACCGAGGGACTAGACTGGGCCGATGAGGAGGAACCGGCTCTCTGTGGGTAGGACCCTATCATGTGGTCCGATGCCCCACAAGACAATCACAATATTTGTGTTCTGCGATATTCTGATACTACATTTCCTGGCTTCCCACAATGAGTGCAGCCCATTGTGGAAGACTGCCTCCGCTTCTGCTGCTGAGGGTACGTTGGAGTCGAATGGTGAACCAACGTAACTGATGTTGCCCTCCTCGGAACTCCAATAGTCAAGGCCCTAGCTGCTGGGGCTGGGCGGAGGACTGGGTCATCTGACCATGGGACTGCCTCCGTCCTCCAGTTCTGTCCACTATTCTCTGGAAGATATACTCATGCCTCCTAGCTGCTCGCAAAATAGTATTAAAAGTCTGATGCTCAAACTGCTCCACTGCTAGAATGATCTCTAGGTGGAGTCCCTGCTGGAACCGCTGGACTCGGTCCAATTCGGTCGCCACCAAGGTGTAATGACCCGCTCCGTATGGTACATTATGATGAGTCGTTGACTCGAAGAGTTGCATTGAACCGATAAAGTATCGATACGAATCGATGCAAGAGTTACGTTGGCTTAAGGTAAACTTTGAGTCGATTGGAATCTATGAATCGAGTCGATGCAAAGGATAAGTCCCGTTTGAGCAAGTGCTGATTTTAGTTGATCTGGTGTGCAGGCTATGCTTTTATGTTGGACGATAAGAGGTCAGAATTTTGCCTTATTCAGTAAAGTGTCTGCGAAACCAAAACGTCGCCCTGCGACGGAGTGTGGCATGGGCACGATAGGCCAAATCAACCGAGTAGTTGAAAGGAATGGCTAAGTCCGAGAGTTAGCTATGCGACCAAGTTATGGAATCGAGCCGCATCAGCTCGACGAGGCGACAAGGCGTATCGGCTTAAGGTGGGCGGGTTTTTGACTCTCTCTCCATATTCCTTCACGTCTAATAAAATATATCCTTGTATGCGTAAGTTGTTGTCAAGTTAGCGAGCGTGGCTCGACAATTATGTGTCTTAGTATGTGTCGAATATTAAGATAGAACATTGAACATTGAACAATTGAGGCGACGTGCATCAAGTGTACGGGTCGCGGCAGGACGGTGATGGTAGAACATTGAAAAATAATATCGAGATGTGCATCACGTGTACGACTCCGAGAACATTGAACACTATGTCTAGAACATTGATTATGGCGTTAAGCGTGCCTTTGTGCACGAAATCTATGAAATGACTAAGTAGCTATGGAACTGTGGTTATGCGAGTAACTTATGAATGGAACGCGTCGAGTATGAGTACGAGAATTCTAAGCCATTGGGTGTCGTGCATCAATACGGATGTGTTGGGCCATAATGCCAATGGAACTTGAGATAGAGAACGTAAATATGTTATGGAACGTGAATATGTTTACGGAACATGACTATGTTTCTGGAAACGACTATGCTTATGGAACGTGTGACAGGTTGGAATGATATGACTTGTATACTATGACACGTATTGCATGGTCAATGGACTCGGATGGCCCGTGCACGGGTGCGGCTTCCCTCGGACGGTTACAACCGGGGCACCGGGACCGTTCGACCTAGGAAGGAATTATGTATGGTATTTTTGGTGCACATCATTCGGGCGGTTTACGACCGGCCAGTGTTGTGATAAGCTATGATATCAGTAAGTTTGGGATCCTTCCGATATTGGGCTCGCAACCCGTATTGAAGTGATCATAGGCTTACACAGAAAAGATGCCAAGTCCATTACGGTACGAAACACCGTGACCTTCATATAGATAGGGCCGGTGGGCTGAGATTAGAGTTGAGTGTAGGCGCAGGGCCTGCTACCCTTATGTATATGGCTAAGTTTATGGTTGATGGTGTGAATCGTATGATTTCTTGTGTAAAGTTCTAACCATTGCAGGCTAGACAAGATGGGACGGAGATGAGCACGATCACTATGTTTATTATCATATTATGTCTAACTGTATCTGCTGCAGGAATACGATGTTGGACACAATTATATTGAGTTGCTATGCGTAATATTGCCATGAAATCGATCCTAAACCTAATTAGAAAGATCACCAAATAATGTTGTATGTTTCACTAAATCTACTTAGTGTTTGGTTTGGGTGCGAGTAGGTCTTGATCAGTGCAGCGAGAATGAAAGTACTAATCTCCCACTAGTTTGTGTGCAGGTTCAGGCATGTTCGGCTCGGGGCGGGGCTTGGCTTAGACGTGCCAAGGCATAAAGTCCTTAGCGTTCAAGAGGAGCTACCGCATAGGCGTTCGGACTTGCGACATGGAAATGTTCGGCCAAGACTACTTGTTGGCTATAAAGAGGCATAATGTATGAAACAATGTAATACTTTGTGAGCTAAAGAGATCATGAGCGTTGTTGCCAATTGGCATAATATGTCGGGCTATTCAGAGCCTTTGTAACCTTCAGTTTGTTATCAATAAAAGAGATTCTTATGTTATACTTTGTCTTCCTTATGCTGCTTATATTATCAATTTGAGATAAACTATATGAATCTGTTATCTTGCCTTGCACGAGCGCAACTCCAGGCTTGTGCGGCATCACGCCCCTATGAGGACGATGGTTCGGATGAAATCTAGCGAGGACGAGCGATTTCCCGGATCAGGGCATGACAAGTTGGTATCAGAGCGGTTCCATCCTCTGGATCGTGCATGAATCTCTTTGACCCTCAGTTGCTTCGATTTAGAAAATCAGTTGACTCTAAGTGTTTTCCGCAATCGCATGGCTCATGGATCTGCTCGACGCTACATTGGATGTCCCATATAATAAGTCTGTATTAAGTAAGTATGTCTGCCACAAATATGTCGTGACTATTACGCTATCTCCGGGTGCCATCGGAGAATGTTGGTTGCACGAAGTGTAACGAGTTGTGGAATATTGGTCGCACGAAGTGCAACAAATATGGTGATGTTGGTTGCACGAAGTGCAATAATATACGTATTGTTGATCGCACGAAGTGTGAGGAGTTATGTGTTGTTGGTCGTACGAAATACGAAGAGATACGTGTTGTTGGTTGGACGAAGTACAATAAGATAGGTATTATTGGTTACACGAAGTGCAACGAGTCGATATGTGAGGTGATGCATGTTACGTGGCTATTAGAATGGCTATGTATTATTGGTTGCACGGAGTGCAGCAGGTCGTGAATCGTTCGTTGCATCGGTGCAACGAGTCGACATGGTGTGTGTTATATGGCTATGCGGATGGATAGCGATATATTGTACGAGATTGAGTAAAGACCTTAACTATCGAGAATGAGTTGTTGTACGAGTTGCAATGAGTGAGATTGGAAGATCATGGATGCGATAGTAACGAGTCGAGTTGGTCGCTAAGTTGAGTAGAGTGGAGTAGGCAAACTTATAAGTTGGCCGTATTGAATCAAGTTTGAGTAGGCGAATGTTTATGTTGGCCGTATGTCACGTTGAGCTTTGAATAAGAGAATGTTGCGGGTGTGATCGATATGATCGCCATGGTATGATTAGATTGAATGTATGTCAAACTTGAGCGAACGACTATCATGTTGGTTCAGTTGTTATGCCAACTCGAGTAAGAAGAATGCTAGAGCTGGGATCGGAAAGATCTCTACGGGATAGTTAAGTTGATATAGATGTCGGACCTATGCGGAGTGTAATGTCGAGTAATGACTCGATTTCGAATGGTATATGTAATACCAATTATGCGATCAGTATAGCGAAGTATTGTATCGATAACGATAGGCTCGATTTCTGAGTGGTATATGTAGTACCACTTTGCGATAGTTATGTTAAGCCGCTTGGTGACTTGAAATAGACTACATCGAGACGATTGTGTTGTTACGATATATATTTGTCCTTAATGAACGAAAGTAGTACCGAGACTCGAGTGAGAATGACTTGATAGAAGTCGATACAAGTATGCTTCGATGAATTGAGTTGAACGATTATGTGCGAAGTCGTACCTATGGGTGATACATCGGATGAGGATTCGTTAAGTGTAAGTCGAACGATAGGCTGAGCACAGCGAGGGAATGTTGTGTTTGGGAAATGGTTGACTCAGACGGAATTGAACTAAGTCGGTATAAAAACTATTCGGAACGAGTTGAGTTAGCGCGATGAGTCGGTAGCACGATTTGGAAGTACGAGTTAGAGATATGAGAATGGATATGTGAATTAGAAATTGCGTTGTGATGATGGTAATTAGTTACAACAGAATAGATCTTGATGTGTACAAGACTTGATTCGTATTCGAATTCGGATAATGGCAGTAATTGCAATAAATTGGAGCTTATGAGAAAGGAAAATGTTCAAGTTATTCATATCGAAGATGGTATTGAGGCGTATCAAAGACGATATGCACTAACTCGGGAATACTCTGATCGAATGAACGACAATTATGTTGAGCATTGTTATTGAATGAATAAGATGCAAGTTAAGTTGATGGCAGTTTGGATGATGACGATAGGAATGGTTTGGAGAATTTGAGAGTGGATGGATATTACTTGGATGCAAATAAGAGGATCTTGATTGCTTCGAGGATAACCACAATATTGACATTCTTGTCTTATGCGAGTGCAGCTCCAGCATCGCACATGTGTCACGTCAAATTAGGACGATCATTCCGTGTGAACGTTGGTATGGTGATTCATCCAGTAGGGATGATCGAACTTGTAAGGTGTGGCAAATTGGATTTAGACTTGTGGTTTGATATGAAAGTTGTTCGAGGATGGTTTCGATGAGTATGGGATGTGTCGAACTATGATCACGAATAGGTAAACTCGGACTTGAGGTGAATAGATGTCATACGACTAGCAAGGATAGTCGACGATAATACATGAGTGATTCAAGTAGTAACGGCATGCAATGTGCATAAGTGATTCAAGTAGTTAACGACACATCAGTTGTGCGGGGGGTAGATAAACTATGGATTGGTGAATTATGTCGGATAGGATAAAAGTCTCGTAGGATTTATCGGGTATTGATTTGGCTCCGCGATAGGATATAGCATGGTTCGTTGTAACTGTCCCTCGTGGATGATCTTCAATTATCGAGCGTAGTTTTGGGACAGATGACCCTAGAAGACTTGACCGCCAAATCAAGTGAATGTTGAAGACCGTAGGACGATCCTAAGGAAGTAGTATGAGAAATTTCCTCGATTATGAGGAATGATGTAGTACATATTGAGGATAGGTCTAAGCGAGCGAGTATCGTGTTTCGTAAGTTAGCGAGTAGCTTCGACTAGATCGATATGGTCAAAAATTTATGATTGATCGAGTGAGTACGTAAATAGACTTGATTGGTCGATGATCGAATAGATTTTGAAGAACATACTTAGCATAGCGATACGATAAGGCGATTGCAAGAATTCTGCAATGTGCAAGAGCAACGAATAGTAGAATGACCCTAAGAGTTGTGTCGTAGATCAGTTTGAGTAACGGTTAGGCTATGTGTGTTTGAGCGCACTATCTATGTTACGAAACAAACTAGTTGGGATTAATTTGAAAATTGAGTAAGGGATTTCCATTCGATCAAGAATCAGAGATGAGCATATCGTAAGAGACCTTGGGTCGAAAAGATTGTTGCCTTTGAGCATCGTAGACTCAAGTTGACCTCTTGTGTCAGGAGAGATTAAGCATGATGTCTGGATAAGTTACCTAGCGGGGGTAGCCCCAGACGTGATACGTATATGGTTTGAGAACGTAGATCATGTTGGAATAGTTATGTGCGAGACTTAGGACAAATTGTAGGCAAAGGAATTTGAGACATGTTGGACTTAGTCCATGTCGTTGAGGCCAAATGTTAAGAACGACTAGATGAAAGACTTGAGTTATACGAGAGATAGAAAACAGTTGGGCGAATAGCGTTGCAGAGAATTATTATGATCGGATGCACAATGACTCGATGCAATGCGAGTGTTAAGTGGCCAACGAGAGACTTATGGGATCGAAGTAACGGTTATGAGTTAAGTTGTATGCATAAATGTTTGGGAGGATGATTGAATGTTATGGAATAATGCATACGAGAAGTATTTTGGGAATAGGCGCTAAGATCTGACCAAGTCGAGCGCAGAATGAGTGGTGCTTGAGGATATAAGTGGAGCATATTATTTTGTCTCGATATCCTACAACTAAGCTTGGCTGAAATGCATATATTGGTGGGACGCCTAAAATATGTGTATAATCCAAACTAAGTTATATGATTCCAACGATAGTAGCACGAGATCGTGAAACGATATAGCAAGACACTTGGGTTAAGTGTTAGTTTTGGTTCGAGGACGAACCTTGTTTTGAGTGGTATATTATGTAATGCCCCACTCCGCAAGATGCATTATGATGAGTCATTGACTCGAAGAGTTGCGTTGACCCGATGAAGTATCGATGCAAATCGATGCAAGAGTTACGTTGGCTTAAGGTAAACTTTGAGTCGATTGAAATCTATGAATCGAATCGATGCAAAGGATAAGTCCCGTTTGAGCAAGTGCTGATTTTATTTGATCTGGTGTGCAGGCTATGCTTTTACGCTGGACGATAAGAGGTCGACATTTTGCCTTATTCAGTAAAGTATTCGCGAAACCAAAACGTCGTCCTGCGACGGAGTGTGGCATTGGCACGATAGGCCAAATCAACCGAGTAGTTCAAAGGAATGGCTAAGTCCAGGAGTTAGCTATGCGACCAAGTTATAGAATCAAGCTGCATCAGCTCGACGAGGCGACAAGGCGTATCGGCTTAAGGTGGGCGGGTTCTTGACTCTCTCTCCCTATTCTTTCACGTCTAATAAAATATATCCTTGTATGCATAAGTAGTTGTCAAGTTAGCGAGCGTGGCTCGGCAATTATGTGTCTTAGTATATGTCGAACATTAATATAGAACAGTGAATATTGAACAATTAAAGCGACGTACATCAAGTGTACGGGTCACGGTAGGACGATGATGGTAGAACATTAAAGAAAATATCAAGATGTGCATCACGTACACGACTCCGAGAACATTGAACACTAAGTTTAGAACATTGATTATGGCGTTAAGCGTGCCCTTGTGCACGGAATCTATGAAATGACTAAGTAGCTATGGAACTGTGGTTATGTGAGTAACTTATGAATGGAACGCGTCGAGTATGAGTACGTGAATTCTAAGCTGTTGGGCGTCGTGCATCAATACGGATGTGTTGGGACATAATGCCAATGGAACTTGAGATAGAGCACGTGAATATGTTATGGAACGTGAATATGTTTAAGGGACATGACTATATTTATGGAAGGGACTATGCTTATGGAACGTGTGACTGGTTGGAATGATATGACTTGTATACTATGACGCGTATTGCATGGTCAATGGACTCGGTGGCCTGTGCACTGGTGCGACTTCCCTCGGACAGTTACGACCGGGGCACCGGGACCGTTCGTCCTAGGAGAGAATTATGTATGGTATTTATGGTGCACATCATTCGGGCGGTTTACGACCGGCCAGTGTTGTGATAAGCTATGATATCAGTAAGTTTGGGATCCTTCGGATATTGGGCTCGCAACCCGTATCGAAGTGATCATAGGCTTACACATAAGAGATGCCAAGTCCATTACGGTACGAAACACCGTGACCTTCATATAGATAGGGCCGTTGGACTGAGATTAGAGTTGGGTGCAAGCGCAGGGCCTGCTACCCTTATGTATATGGCTAAGTTTATGTTTGGTGGCGTGAATCGTATGATTTATTATGTAAAGTTCTAACCATTGCAGGCTAGGCAAGATGGGACGGAGATGAGCACGATCACTATGTTTATGATCATATTATGTCTAACTGTATCTGCTACAGGAACACGATGTTGGACACAATTACATTGAGTTGCTATGCGTAATATTGTCATGAAACCGATCCTAAGGATAATTAGAAAGATCACCAAATAATGTTGTATGTTTCACTAAATCTACTTAGTGTTTGGTTTGGTTGCGAGTGGGTCTTGATCAGTACAGTGAGGACGAAAGCACTAATCTCCCACTAGTTTGTGTGCAGGTTCAGGCATGTTCGTCTCGGGGCGGGGCTTGGCTTGGACGTACCAAGGCACAAAGTCCTTAGCGTTCAAGAGGAGCTACCGCAGAGGCGTTCGAACTTGCGACATGGAGATGTTCGGCCGAAGACTACTTGTTGGCTATAAAGAGGCATAATGTATGGAACAATGTAATCCTTTGTGATCTAGAGAGATCATGAGCGTTGTAGCCAATTGGCATAATATGTCGGGCTATTCAGAGCCTTTGCAACCTTCAGTTTGTTATCAATAAAAGAGATTCTTAGGTTATACTTTGTCTTCCTTCCGCTGCTTATGTTATCAATTTGAGATAAACTATGTGAAGCTGTTATCTTGCCTTGCACGAGCGCAACTCCAGGCTCGTGCAGCATCACGCCCCTATGAGGACAATAATTCGGGTGAAATCTAGCGAGGACGAGCAATTTTTCGGATCGGGACGTAACACAAGATGGAAACAAACCGACTCACTCTTGAAACTCGATCGCATATCCATCGACCGTCCTGGTCATCTGCCTGAGATTGGTGAACCTCGTCTGTAGGTCGTGCCGAGCTACAGCATCGAAGTACTTGATCTGAAACTTGTCACTGAATATTGCCCATGGAACAGGCGTCGCCAACCCAACTGCTAACATCGCCCACCAGGTGCGGGCTAGGTCCAATAACTGTAGGCGCACTACAACTACCTTCTCTCCTTCTGGAGTCTTGGCTGTATCCAAGATAATCTCGATGTCCTGGAGCCACGCATCAGCTGCAATAGCGTCTTCACTACCGTCGAAGAAGGGAGGGTTAAGGCGCTTGAAACTGTTAGCCGTATTGTTCCCTTGATAACCAACACGGCCCATGGCATCTTGTACTGTCTGGTGCAGGCATTGCCCCGACGATCTTGAGATGCAAGCAATTCTCTGATAAGACCCACCAGTGTTCTATTGTCAGGCTCTGTAGGCTGGACTGGCTGAACTGGAGGCTCTGGATCCCCTTAATGTATGACTCGGAAGGCCGCACTAGAGTGTTGGGCTTGGTCTCCAGGTTGCTGTTGGTCCACTGGAGGTGCTCCACCTTGCTGATCGGTAGGACCAGGAACAATGTCGCTGAAGAAACAAAATGGAGAACACTAAGGAAGGACCATGATAGATCGAGGATATAAACATGTGATCAGGTCAAGATTTCAGAAAGATTAGAAGACACGAGTAGAGATCAAGGGCAAGTGCTGATTGAGACATCTATTCAGTGAAACCCTCACCCATCTTGATTTACAAAACTTGCATGGGCCACCACTTAAACCGTGTCACACCCCAGAACCAGAATACTGGAGAGCGAGGGACAGACACAGCCTGCTACGTACATTGAAGTGAATCCTACCTCGCAATACGGTCACGGCTGTCTAGATGCATGAGGGTTTACTACAAGCCATTAGTCTCTTAGGGTCAAGAACAAGCCTAGTGTCTCAATCTCAAGCAAGCAAGTAAATGTAACAAGATGGTAGATCATCAGACATACAAGGTAAGGCATCCCAAATATTACATATTCAGATGATCATGAAGCTAGTCATACAAAATGCGAAGACTAGCAAGAGTTTAAGTCATACATGATCAACCCTAGGATGTGTCAATCATGTTACAGCCAATAGGCAGACAGGAATATAAATTCAATACGAGCTAACACTTGCTCCGTGGCTAAATGCCTCAAAAGAATAATTTTACAATAGAGTGGGAGAGCAAAATAAAACCTACTCGTTGTCGGGGTTCCTTCTAGTGGTTACCATCTGGCAGGAAGGCTGGAAGATCCTCGGAAGCTGCTCCAAAATCTGGCTATACAAAACCAGCTGGGTCAGACCCAGAAAGAGCAAGTGCCACAAAGGAGGCTTCACATAAGAACTAAAACTAGCACATTAGCACATGAGAAAATAAATGAAATAACAAAAGACATGAGTTAAAGAAAACAGGGTGATAAACGATAAGATAGCTAAAGGGCTATTTCGGTAACCAAGTTACAACCCGTAAATCAAACAAGGATCGGGGTTGTAACTCTTCACTTGAACAGAACTTAGTCTCTAACCAATTATCGATAAGCAGAGCATACACAAGCATGTCCTGAGATAGCCATGTACTGGATCTAGGAAAGACTAGACAAGACGGGACTCCATCCAACATTCACGGCCAAGCAAGAGTACGGCTTGATACTTAAACTAACTAGAATTATCACAAGCCTAGTTACTAGCAAGATGCAATGAGATATCCCTACGGCCACAAGCCCTGCAGACTATCCAGGTTATCTAGACGCAAGGTTCATGCTAAGAGTTATCATGACTTGTTAGGTGACTTGAGCGCGACACATGACAGTGTGCATAGTAAACGTTTCATGAAGTGCCCCACATGACAGTGAGCTAAAAATATGCCATACTCATCGGCAGACTAGAAGTCCATCAGAGAAGGCGCCCAGATAACAGGATTGCCTGTAGCCGAAATACCTCTCTATATGAACTACTTGATCAATCTAGTCATTATCCTAGTCTGATTCAGTATGAATCCCTGACCGTGGTAACCAGGAATTCATGCCCTAGACATGATACGAGACAAGACTGGTAGCTTATACAAGCACATTCAATACAATCACCCACGGTGTCAAGATGAGAATTTACTTAGCATGTCAAGTTAGTCATCGCAACAGCGTTCAAGGTTACATATCAAGATTACTTAGCAGGTCAAGATAACCGTCGCAACGGTGTTCATGAGTTCATGTCAGGATTACTTGCCAGGGCCATGCTGTGCCGGGCAAGGGGTAAGATACGCTAGTGCTAAGAAGCTCCAGGCAGGGGAGTACGCTAAAGGAGTACGCCAAGGGGAGTACGCCAAAGGAGTATGACAAGCCATAGGAGTACGCTAAGGGAAGTATGCATAAAGGAAGTACGCGTAAGAAAAGTACGTATAAAAGAAGTACACGTAAGGAAGTACGCCAAGGGAAGTACGCCAAAGGGATATGCCAAGGGAAGTACGCATAAAGGAATTACGTGTGAAGGAAATACACGTAAAGGAATTACGCGTAAAAGAAATACGCGTAGAGGAAATATGCGTAAAGGAAATACGCGTAAAGGAATTACAGTTTACGCGTGAAACTTGTTTTACGCCAAGGCAGGGTAGACTTGGTTTTACGTGTAAAACTGTCTTGACTTGCATAATCCAGATTCACGCTGACACGAATAAACGTGGGCGTAGAGTTTGATACTACGCTGGCACGTATAAACGTAGGCGTAAGGGACCTCCAGAACTCCAAATTCCATGAAACCTTCGATCTAAGCAAAAAATGGGACTTCTATAGATCAAAATGGGGTATAACACAAATCTCAATAATCTGGAACGATCAAAACTTGAAAATAAGGAAGTTTGATAGATCAAAACCACCCAAATCCGAAAATGGCAAATTTCTAGATCTACAAAAAATAAAACTTCAAAATACAAAATGTCAAGTTCTAAACTATCTTAGAATCACGAGAAGAAGATAAATGAACCATAAAAATGGGTTCTCATGTAGAAGCAAGGTGCACTTGCCTATGGGTTTTCTTAGGTTAGAGGAGAGGTTAATGGAGAAGGAGAAGAGTAAATGAGAATGAGTGAAGAGAGAGAAAGTAGTTGGACTTTAAATGGAGATAGTGGTAGGTAGGGGGTTGGGTTCATGATGAACCACCCTAAACCAAAACAAACCAACCCAAGCGAACCCAAGTCAAAATAAACCAAAATAAACCAAGTCATACAAGATTAAGCTAGACAAGTCTTATTACGGGTCGGAATTCCGTACACGTATACTCACTACAAAAAATGCCCCCATTTTGCAACGGTTTTAGTGCAACGCTTATATGGATGTTGCTGAAACTATAATTTACAACAGTTACGTAATGGTTGAAATAACCGTTTCTAAATTAAATATATTTGCAATGGTTAGAGATTAACCATTGCCTAATATACTTTTTACAACGGTTCATAAACGCTTGCTAAACATTTTCCTTTTTTACAACGGTCAAGCAACAGTTTTATGAAATGTTGTCAAAGTGAGTTGAATGGGCAACGGTTATGCAAGGGTTTTAAGTATTTGTTACAAATTTATTGATATTTTGCAACGATTACATAAAGTCTTATAAAAAGGCTCATTGTTAGCAATAGTTGTGCAATAATTTTTGCAATATGTTGTGAGTGAGCTTATTATTTATAATAATTGTCCAACGATTCATGCTACTAGTTGCAATTTTTTTGTTTAAAAAGAATGTTTATGATAACCATTGTCAAAAGAATAAACAACTATTGTAAAAATATTAATCTCGCAACAGTTTGTTTATAGCCGTTGCAAATTCTATGTCCAATTTGAATTTTGTTTATACAAAATAGAGATTTAAGCATCAAAATTACTCCTATTAATTAGTTTCTTGTTCGATAACAAAAATTATTTAATAATTAATGTTTAACATCGATCATAAATCTTCAATTGATGAAAATGATATAAGAACATATATATTATATATTTAAGTATTTACATACAAATGAGGGTCTAGCCTAGTGGTAGAGAGGAGGTATGTGATCCAGGAGGTCGGGAGTTCGAGCACCAATGGTTGTAGAAAAAAGTACTTGATATTATTGACTGTTGCATATTAACCGCAACAATTTTTAACCGTTGCATAAAACATTTTAGGCAACGGTTATCAACCAGCATGCATTACTCAATATTTACAATGGTTTGTTAATCGTTGCCTAAAATATTATTAACAAAACAATGTAACCGTTACACATTAACATGAGATCCGTTGCATAATATGTTATTTGCAACTATTTATAGAAACGTTGCAAAAACCTCCAATAATCGTTGTAAGAGGAATCTGCAACGCTCGAATTTACAATGGTTCCAATAACTGTTGCAGATTGATTTTGCAATGAGTTATATTGATTTTGCAATGGTTTTCGACCGTTGTAAGACACCCTGATTTCTTGTAGTGACTGAAAATATGTATAACGAAAAACGGAGGTGACACTTGTGAATGATACCTAATAAATAAAAAGACTACGTTGTTGACACCATGATATGAATACAACACTTGAATTATTTCCACTCTGTGTAACTGTTACATAGATATAAGATGTTGCCTATTTTCTTATAAGCAATGAAATGAATGCTAAATGCCTCTGTGAAATGAATGAAATGCTAATTGTTCCTCGTGAAAGGAAGGTTGTGAGAATTGTTGCAATAAATTGATGCAATGAGAAATGATGAGGACTGGGATCGCTGAATTCACCACGTGGAAAGGATAGTAAAGATGAAATGATGCGTTGATGCCTTACACACTTCTAATATTCTTACCATGCGTTTACGTACACGATTGAGTCGGACACGCATTCATATGGTCATGAGCAACTTGTATACAAGGTATTGTTCCCTCGAACGGTACCCTGGGACTTTAGGGGGACCGATTCGGCCTAGGAGGAAATATTATCGTACTTTTGTGGCATGAGGTATTAAGACATTCAGTCAGGCTCACAACCCGATAAATGGTGCATCGCATACCCTTGGAAGTCCTATATGGCAATGTCCTAAATTGTACACTAACACTAGTGGTCATGTTATAAGGATGCACGCTAATAAATGTTTTGTGCAGGCAGATTAAGTGTATCATCTAACTTGTATTTGATGCAGGTACGAGAGAGTCGGTTATCAGTAAGAAATCATTTAATGTGATATGTTCATTATACATGTTAATTCAGCTTGACCGCTTAACATGTTAGATACAGTATGCGAAGATGTTGCCTTTCCATGAATAGTGCCATGACATGCCTAACATGATAACACCAAGTATGATATAATGTTGTCTTGCTATAAAACTGCTTAATCATGACATACATGCTAAACGACACCTTTCGATGAATATTGCTATAACATGCTTATTCTTTAACTCAAATGCATGCTTAAAAGATGCCTTTACATGAATATTGTGAGAACAAGTTTACATGCTTCCCAATGAATACTGCTCATGAACTGTAAACTGATATTAGGCCCCAAATAGAAAGATCACTCTAATAAATGTTTGCTCAGATGACTACTTCATGTTGGTTTAGGTGAGTGGGCTGATTCTTCTTGCCAGTACTAGATGATGTACTAACCCACGTTATGGGTACTCTTTTTAGTGCTCGTTCTTGGAAACTTCTGTACACGAAGATTGGCTTAATCGGTTTCGCGGCATAGAAGATTTGTTGGGCATGAAAAAGCTCTCCTTGCAAAAGATGATGTATTCTATTTATAAATGGCATAATGTATAGAGCATTGTAATCTGTTGTACCAGTGAGTTGTAAGCCAAGTCGGCATATCCAGTTGTAATCCAATGTATCAAATAACCAATGTAAGCCTACATGGCATGTGTTCGATTAGCTATCATTGTAAAGTGGGATGTATTATAAACCTTGAACTCTAACGCAAGCTATGTACTCTTTTTCAATTATCAATAAAGAGAATAGATTTCTTTATTTCTTTCTGCGACTTCAAGTTATCTGCTTATTCCCACTGCTATCAATCAATGGGATATTCTTTTGATAGAAAGATATATCCTCATTATCTTCAATTTGTCTGCTTGTGCCGCTGCGTTGAGTTCCTATTTGAAGATTTTCAATCATGTATTATCTTTGCCTTGTACAAGTGTAATACCAGACTTGTACAGCATCACGTCCAAGCGAGGACGATCGGTTGCCAGATATAAGTGCGAGGATGAATGACTCTGCGGAATCGGGGCGTGACACTCTCTGGTCTAATTTTTTTTCAAATGTTTGTAATAAAAGTTCTAAAGTTGATGAAAGAGGTATAATGAAATCATTGGAACATTACTTCCTATAGACCTATGGTTTTGTTGTCCACCAACCCAATTGGCCATGCCTTCAAGTTGGCAATCAGCTGAGGCTAAATTATCTATCGAAGGAGGTTAGTTTGTTCACCATTATTCTAATTTGGTCGATTTAATGTACTTAATTTTTTAGCTTTAATTTCAAGTACATTTTTTGCAAACTAATCAGTAAACATGAAAGAAATAATCCTTCCTGTCGGTGAATCAGATCAGTGAGACCTACCACTCCACCAATGATAACTCTAGCTTCACGCACGACAACATCGACTCCTCCAGTATGAGAAAAAAGAAGAGCTACAATGTTTATGGTTTACTAAAATCTAGGTAGTTTTCTGTGGATTATGACACAATAATCCTGTAACTAATTATGCATCTTGGAGCTAATTGGTTCAGTTTGGCCACTTGAATGTTCCCGATGCAACAATCGACATCCCTAGAGCTGTTTCATGTAAACTAAGAAGAGTTTGTATTAATAATTGCAAACCCTTTATATCCATCTAGTATCACCAAGGTTATAATGCCATAGATGCTTACTAGTGAACTTTCAATATTTGTTATCCGTTGCAAGGAAAATTGCTTCTTATCGTACATATATACTGATACAGGAAAGGGGTCTTTTTGGCTTTGAATGATGTCGGGCTTTTCACAACTGGTGGTTTAACTAGAGAGAAGGTAGGTTTACTCTTGTCTACAATCTTATACTTGAGGTACATAAAACTAGTGTACCGGACTTTCTCTAAACTTCTGTCTAATTTTTTCGTATAAGCTCACCATTTCACATGTAAAATTTGAAGCTGCTGACAAACGATTCAAGTTATTATCTAATAGGCTCTGCTTCTTGTTGCTAAATAAGACATCTTTGCTTATTAATTTTTATTCTTGGAGATGCTTTAAAGATCTCTTCTTTTTAAGAAAAGAGAAGTATATTGTTATATTGGTCCTTTTAACTTAGATATGATTGCTCTTTGATTCATAATGGTAGTTTCGTATAATGAAAAATTAGTTCTCTGAAAATGTAAAAAAAAAAAAAAAATCTTCTCCTTTTGTTAATTTGAAAGTTACCTATGCATGATTTTCCTTTACTAATTAGTTATTTGACTAAGAAATAAATTATTTTGCTTAAGTACTTATTTTGCTTTAGTATACCTGGATTATTTTTGTAGGCGCCTTAGTTACCAAGTATGAACAATATTATAATCTGCTAAATAGTTAATATTGTTGCATGTGTTAATCCAACACATTTGTTGGTATGCTAAAATAATATAATATATATAAACCTAGATCCTGGTTACAAGTCTTAGTTAAATATTGGTGTACTAATTATATGGATTAAACATAGAGCCAATATAATTGAAAAGGATGGATGTCAACTTTCAGTTTTTTTTGAAACATTATACCTTGTCCTACTCTTGTAGTTGACCAATTAATTTATCCATTTCTTTAAAAAAGAATTGTTCTTCAGAATAATGTTTTAAAGTTGTTGGTATAATATGAGCATACCACGATGATGAGTAATATTAAAGAGACATTTTTTGAATAAAAATGTATGGAACATGGTTAAGGCATATATAGTCCTATTCCCTTTTTATCTTAAAAAGTCGTATGGAATGATGATGACCTGAAGATAGCCTATGAAAAAAGTCAATTTAATTTGCATATTCAAGTAGTAGTTTGCAGTATGCAGTTCAATTGACAAAATCGAACAGAATCGAACAATACTAGCTTAAGCAAATTTGAATTTCTAATACTATTTGGTTCAATTCACTTTTGGAAGAATGTGATGTGGTTCAATTTGGTACATTAAACTAAGAGGACATTTGGATGAAGGTATTTTGTATTTCTCGGAGTCCAATTTCTAGTTCTTTTTCATGGGAAGGGAATTCAACATTTTCATACCCATGTTTGTTAGGTTGAAAATATGTAGCCCGTAAAATTCATTTTTTTTATTTACATGTTTGGTTCATATAACAATATGAATATTAATTTGTTTAGTTTCTCATAACTATCCTTTTATTAGTTTCACAATACTTCCATTATCTAAATTCACAAATTTGGGATAGAAGTTAGAATTTTGAAAATAAAAGTAGGATATTATTATCTAAACAAGATACCAAATCAACATTTCTAGGAAAGCAAAACTATTCCCAAGAGGGACATTGGGCTTTACTTTTCCATAACAAATTCTCAATCCTAGATATACCAAACATGGGCAAGGAATCCAAAATTCATTACCAAGCCTCCAAAATTTGAACCAAACACCCTTAAGGGTCTGTCTAGATTGAGGATGAGGAGAGTTTTAAGCGAGGGAGAAAAAAATTCTACTTGGCTTGAGGGTGGGGGTTTATGAGAGGGAGCGATAGATGGTTAAGTAAGGAAAATTTTAACCTTGTTTTGTCCATTTTTTTTACCTTCCAAATCGGGGGATTAACAAGAGGAAGTGAGGGCTTGTTGTTTGAAAAGTCATAAATACATGTTCTTTTGACAAGTTTTAATTAGAAACTCAATCAAATATAGTTTTATGCCACATGTAATAAAAATATTTTGATAACTATTGTATTTTAACTAATCTCCTCCCACTCAAAATTGCAACCGCACTAAGGGTTAAGTGCGGTTATGATTTTGAAAAAATTATGTTCAAGGGAACTGAATCTAACGAATGCACACCCCTACATTTTCGTAGATGTTGTCAAAGATAAACTATGATATTTTTTTGAAAGATCGAGCCTACACGCTCGGGACTTGTACCGCACATGCTGTATTGCATGTCTATCAAACCTAAACTCTGGAAAATAAATCATGGATTTTGTTTGAAATGCCTAACTTAATTATACATCGGAACTTGTACTATATGCTGCATTACATGTTTGTCGGAACCATTGTCCCCAACTTTCACTATTATTAAATAAAACTAATTGTACGCCACCTCAGTTCAAAGTCGGGTTGATGGGACTGATGTCTCCCATCTCAACCACTTGGACTAGAGGTTGATAGATTAAGAACTACTTTTGAAGAAAAAAACAAAAGTAAAAGGGAATAACTCATGAACAGATAAAAAGAAAATAAAGGTTTGTACAATCTATCTATACTACTATATAATAAGAAAATTTAGGCTAAACCGTGATAGTTTTTTGTTCCAAAAATACCCTTGCATATGTTTACAAATTAAATCTATTAAAGTTAAGAGAGACAAGTAGGTAATTACGGGAGATATATTTTGGTCTTCCAAAATAGCCTTCGACTTGCATGCATGTTTAATATAATATATAATAATATTAACATAATAATTAAGGTATATGTCTTTTAGTCTTCATGAGCGGTCTTAAAAAAAAACTAGAATAATTATTCTAATTACATTAGCTATCTTTTAGTCTTCATAATAATAATCTATAAAATAAGTGTAACAAACATGCATATATACTAGTTCTATATAAGATGAAATTGTCTGCTGCTTTGTTATAGTAGAAGTTATCTTTACTGAAAATTTGGTCGGCTAATAGTTGAGATCTTTGGTATGGAAAGTTATGGTACTGGGTTCCAGACTAGACCTAGGTCCTAGACGAGAGTAGGTTAATTATTGATCCTTAATCTCAAAATAAATTCATCGCTTGGTGATACGTAGAATTGCAAATGAGCCAAGCCATTCGCGAGCTGTTCGAAGCTCGGCTTGATAAAAGCTCGTTTGAGCTCGATTCGTTTAGTAAATAAGTTGAGCTGAAGCTTTATTTTTTAGCTCGTTTAATACACGAGCCAAGCTCAAGCTTAGAAGTACTCAGCTCGTTTGAGCTCGTGAGTTAGCTCGTTTATGAGCTTGCGAGCTAGCTTGTTTAGAAGCTAGTTTGTTCTTTGTTGAATTCAAATTTTATATATGTTTGTATTACAATATGGTTGTGTGTGTTATATATTTATATGTCCTTAATAATTGATATTAAAAACTTTTTAAATTAAAATTTATAAATAAATCGTTAATATTATATGTACTTGAATTCAAACCTAACTAGCTTGAAATCGAGCCTGTTAAAATTGAAATCAAGCTGAATGAGCTTGAAATAAAGTTGAGCGAGCTTGAAATCAAGCTTAACGAGTTTTATTTTGAATTTATTGAGGTTGTTTATCAAGCTTGAATGCTTGCTTATCAAGCCAAGCTCGAGCTGAAACCAAATCAAGCTCAAGCTTAACATAAACAATCTCGAGCCAAGCTCAATGTCACGGACTTAGTGATTTTGCTAGCACTTTGTCCCCTGCGGCGTACTGTCTTCCTCCTCGAAGACTCGTGCAAGCCTTTCCAACACGACTTAGCTAAATCGCTAAGGAAAATAAGAAGAGTGGAGCAAAGTGGGACTCGTAAGATTTCTTTATTGACTTGGAGAATGCTTACAAGTTTATGGTAGTGAGAAACAAATGAGGCCTCCCCTTATTTATAATGGCTCATAGAGCTTTACATGGAAAGTCCTGGAAGGAATATTCTAAGGATTATTCTTTCTACCATAACTGGAACGACATAGTCCAGGTTTATTCCCTAAGAACATAAAAGAAAACTTTACGGGCCATCCAGAAGGTTCTTGGGCCTCCTAGAAGGATCTTGGGCCTTCCAGAGAAATCTACCGTCTTTCAGAGAGTTTTGCCATCTTCTGGAATATTCTAGAAGCTGTCCGCATAAGCTTGGTCCATGGAAAGGTTATGCTACTTGGCCTCGGGCAGGGCGCAATATTTGGGATGTTACATTCTTTCCAACCTAAGGCGTTGATGCCCTCGTCAACCATGATCGCTGAGAAACGTCTGGATCTCGGCTTCCAACTGATGCAGCGTATCAGTACGTTTCCAGTTAGACTCTCCATAAGGCATGTCCTTTCATTACATGAGGTTCTCTACATGTGGGGACACGTCTCACCGACGAATGGTCCTCTTGTCTAGTACGGCTTCCACCTTCTTGTCGAAGGATGTCGTCATGGTCGCCGTGGGTTGCTTCGAAACTCCTCATTGGGGATCTTCCAAGTCTTTATAGTACGGCTTCAGGCAACTGGCATGGAAGACTGGCTGAATCTTTAGCTTGGCGGGGAGTTCGAGCTTATAGGCCACCTTGCCTACATTCTTGAGCACGGGAAAGGGGCCTTCATACTTCCGAATCAGTCTTTTGTGCACGTTCCGGAACACCTTGAACTTCTGCGATTGTAGATTCACCAACACCATGTCCCCCTCCTTGTACTCAACCGGCCTTCGCTTCACGTTGGCCCACTTCTTCATCTTCCTCGCAGCCTTCTCCAGAAATACTTTGGCAATGTTCGCCTTTGCCTTGAAATCTGAAGTGAACAGGTTAGCCGCGGGGCTTCTACTCGAGGGCCCCGTATTCGGTGTGTGCAGGGCAAGTGGTTGTCGATCCATCACCAACTCGAATGGGCTGATGTGCGATGACTCACTCCATTGAAGACTGTAGCAGAACTGAGCGATGTCGAAGTGATGCACCCAATCCCTCTGGTTGGAACTCACAAAGTATCGCAAGTATTTCTCGAGCAGCGAATTGACCCGCTCTATCTGTCCGTCCATCTGCGGGTGGAAGCTGGTCGAGAAGTGCAAGTCCATCCCGAGGATTTTGATCACTCCCTTTGAGAACTTCCACGTGAAGCAGGGATATCGATCGCTGACAATGTTCATCGGGATGCCCCAGAACTTCACCACGTGGCTGATGAACATTCGTACGGCCTCCTCTGCTGTGCAGTCCATTGAAGCAGCAATGAAGGTCACGTAGTTGGAGAATCGGTCCACCACTACGAGAATGGATCCAAGTGCCACCACTTTCACCAGGGCAGAGATGAAGTCCATCGATATGCTTTCCCACGGTCTGCTTGGCACGGAAAGAGGCTATAGTAGGCCCCCGGGCTTCTGATGGTCCACCTTTTTCTTGTTGGCACACAAGACAGGTGCGCACATAGTCCTTCACATCCTCGAACATGCGATGCCAGTAGTATACGGCCTCCAGCAGCGCCAAGGTCTGCTTCTGCCCCGGATGTCCAGCCTACTTCGTATCATGGCACTTCTGGAGCAGCTGTCTCCGCAAGCCACTCCACTTAGGTACGACCACCCTGTTGTCCTTAGTGTAGAGAAGTCTGTCTTTCATCCAGAACCTTCTCGTTTTTCCCTCATTGACAAGCTTTACTATGGCCTGTGTTAGCGGATCCTCCATGATACCCACTCGAATACGGTCCAGAATGTCCCCCTGAGCAAGTACAGCGATGCGAGCTCGGACTTCCTGCTAAGCGCATCGGCCACCTGATTTTCCTTGTTGGGTTTATACCGTAACTCCATGTCGAACTCGACTAAGAAATCTTGCCATCGTGCCTGCTTCGAAGAAAGCTTCTTCTGGAACTGGAAGTAGCTCGTGGCAACATTGTCTATCATGACCACAAACTTGGTGCCGAGAAGGTAGTGCTGCCATGTCCTCAAGCTGTGCACGACCGCGGTCATCTCCTTCTCTTGTACCGAGTAGCGCTGCTCAGTGTCGTTTAACTTACGGCTATTGAATGCGATGGGTGTCCATCCAGCACCAACACCCCACCGATGGCGAAGTCGGACGCGTTCGTATGCACTTCGAATGCCTTAGAGTAGTCTGGCAGAGATAAGACCGGCTCCTCCGTTACAGCCCGCTTCAGTGCCTCGAATGCCTCCTCGTATCGGGGCGTCCAGCTCCACGCCCGATCCTTTGGCAGCAGATCAGTCAGAGGCACTGCGATGGTGGAATATCCTCCGATGAACAGTCGGTAGTAGTTTGCTAAGCCAAGGAACGTTTGCAGATCTGTCAGCCTGGTGGGAGTCTTCTATTACCGAATGGACTGGACCTTTGTGCCATCCATCCATATCTTGCCATGCCCGATCCAGTGCCCCAAGAACAATACCTCTTCTTATACAATGAGCACTTCTCCCATTTGACAAAGTATTCATTCTCCCTCAGCACTTGGAAGACGGTCTTCAAATGCTCAATGTGCTCTTCCATCGTGCTTAAGTACACGATGATGTCGTCGAGATAGACCACGATGAACCGATCCAGGTAGGGATGAAAGAGCTTGTTCATTAAGGTACAAAATATTGCAGGAGCATTTGTTAGACTAAAAGGCATAACCATAAACTCATATTCACCATACCACGTAACGCATGTCGTCTTAGCCTCGTATCCCTCCACAATTTGGACTTGATAATACCCCGAGCGTAGATCAAATTTGAAGAAGTATTTTATGCCTCCCAATTGGTCGAACAAGTCCACAACCAACCGGATGGAATATTTGTTCTTGACGGTTACCTTGTTTAGTACACGATAGTCGATGCACAAACGAAAGCTTCCGTCCTTCTTCTTCTGGAACAGCACCGGTGCACCATACGGGGCCTTCGACGGTCTGATGAATCCCGCATCCAGCAGCTCCATGAGTTGCCTTTTCAACTCGTCTAGTTCGGACGGGGCCATGCAATATAGAGCCATGGCGGGCGATTTCATGCCTGGCTCCAACTTGATGGCATGGTCTACCTCCCTCTGTGGAGGTAGCCTCTTTTGCAACTCCTTCGGCATGACATCCCCGAATCCACAAGGACGTCAACAATCTCAGGCGAAAGATATCACGCCCCGATTCGAAGAATCGCTCGCTTTGCTTCGATTCACGCCGAATCGATCGTCCTCGCTAAGGCGTGATGCCGTACAAGTCTGGAGTTGCACTTGTACAAGGCTAGAACATGCACATTTATATCATTTCAAAACATTTGAAAATAAGCCACAGTTGCGAAAACATTGGGTAAGCAGAATAGGAAGAAAAATATTCATTTTATTAATGATTGTTGTCAGAATACAACTTTTCTCGATAATATTTGAAATGCCTTTTCGGCTACATTGATTCATGAAAAGAAGTACAACTGATAAGGCTGCCATAAAATAATTTCCCGTTCCATACATCATGCCCCTTTAGTACTTTTGAAATATAAGCATCTATCTTTGAAAACTCTGCAATACTTTGTGCGTCTTTAGGAAAAAAATAACTTGAAAGGAAACAGCAGTTCAGAAAGCTTTAATTGCGATGTGTGCCCGAGCTTTCTCCAGTACCTGTGGAGGAGGGGTCAGCACATTATAACAATGCGCTGGTGAGCCCCGTTGGCCCACTCAGCTAAACCAACATTTTATTAATGACAAGCATTTTAATATATGAGATCATTATGGCACAGTCAACATTCTAGGCAATATGATATTGCATAAAAATAATGTTTACTTTACCATCGGTCGAATCCAGCTATCCTGCATAAAATTACAGGATAATGATAGTACTTACCGCCCCTGTACAAAATATTGATTAGCATACATTCCCACAATATGACCACTGGTGTTGTTAAACCATATGGACTCTTTTCATTCATTTGTGAAGAACAGATGGCAACTCTAGAGGTGGGTGAATAGAGTTTATAACAATAATAGCCAATTAAAAAATTAAACTCTTTCACAAGCTGAAAGTAATCAGAGTAAATACGGAAATAAATAAGGAGCAAGAAAGCATACGCAAATACAGCCAATTTTTAACCTGGTTTTCCTCGTGGAGGACTAGTCCAGGCCTGAGAACTCTAGCTCAAGATTAAATCCACTATTTGTGAAATAGTAGTTACACCCCGTGCCTTTTCTTCAGAAGAGCACGTCAACTTCTTACAAAGATCGCAGTGGCGATGCTTGCAATTTTCCAAGCGACTTCTTGAACTCTTGCACAAACTCCTAACTGAAAAGTACTGAGCACTTGAGGCTTAGGGAGCTTGTGGCTAGTAGATGAAGAAGGGTATGGCTTGTATAGAGCTTTAGAGAGAAGATAAGAGAAGATTGGATGATTGAAAATGAAAAAATTCATGGCCTATTTATAGGATACCAGGTAGGCAGAATTCGGCTAGAATTCTGGTTGGAATATTAAAAAATTTGGCCGTTGGACAACTTGCAACCAGCCAACCCTAAAAATTAGGGTCCTGATTTTTAGGAGGCAGAGTTCGGCCCGAACTCTGTGTGGAGGCAAAGTTTGGCCCGAACTCTGTCTTCAGAGCATAGAATGGGTCCAAGTTGTAAATGGGCTAATTTGGATATTTGTGGAGCTTTTGATTTGGGGTATGGGTATAGGTTAAGTCTCAGATGCTCAGCACAGCTCAGTTTACATAAGTCTAGACTCAATAAAATTGTAAAATACAGACTCAAAAATATGTTGTATTGCTGGTGCGAGCTGTCGTCTGGCTTGTACTGACTTTAGTCTTCATGTGTTGTATTGAATCATCACAAGTATCATATAGTCAATTCTATCAATATTTGGTTGACTGTGATTTTGTGTCAACAATCTCCCCCATATTGATAATTGACAAAATGATATTTGTATATTCAATATTCATACCAGGACACATTTAAGAGGAATGGCGTAGCTCCCCCGTAATCAGTGCCGAGCTAGCAATAGCTCCCCTGTAAATAATGCTCTGTTCCTGTTGTCCATTCTTTTCCCAAAGCACATTTACATAATGATAGCAAAGCAAATATTTCTCCCCCTTTTGGCATTTATCAAAAAATTATATGAAATAAGAACTGGCAAGCACACTAAAAGATAATAGATAATAGTGCGTAGAAACTGATAGAACTACCGAATGTCTCAAGAGTCACAAATAAGAAATAAGTCTACTACAATCAAAGTGCATAAAAGCAACTACATCAACTAATATCCAAAATACAGAAAACATAAACTATGATCCTAAGTAGCAGCAGCAAGTAGACATCCATATCCATCATCGAGCTCATGAAGGCCCAGCGTCGTTGGATGGATCAATGAAGGAACGACGAGGGTCCATAAAGGCCGCATCCGGATCCAAGTAGCGGATAACCCAAGGGTCATCGATACGATATCCATCGCGAGCAGGGTCCCACTCCAAAGGAATAGGCATAGAAGGATGCCGGGACATAGAGTACCAAATATCGTACAGTGAGTTGCTAATGGCACTCATTTGCAAGGTAGTCCGGTAGTCAAGCTGAGTCCAGCGATCATACTCTAAGGTGAATTAATCGCGGAGCATAGTCTGAAGGGACTCAAGAGTAGCAGGAGGAGGAAGAGGATCATGTCCAAGAGGAGGGGCATCGGGCTCATCGTCAGAGTGCTCGGACACAACAGGTGAGCTAACTGCTGCCTAAAGCCGCCGTGCCTTAGAGAGGAAGACAGGGGCAGGTAGGAACTGGCACTCATCAAGAGGTACATGAAAAGTACAAAATAGCATAGGAAGATAAAGAGTATAAACCAAGGACCTTGGTTTCTTCCTAGCGTTAATCATCCAGTCCATCATGGTACGTGAAAGATTAAATGGAACATGAAAGTGGAGATGATACAAAGCCGAGATTTTAAAGTAGGTAACCTCATCGGTGGATCCCGCTTTGGGAAGAATAGTGTTAAATATAATTCGATGAAGTTCATAAAAATATGGATTAAGAAACTTGTTGAAATATACCTCAATGATGATGAAATATGAAGGAGAATGGTGAGAGAAACCTTCTCCTTGAGTTTTGAGAAGAGATATGCTCTAGGAAGGAAGAACTAGGGTTAGGGTTTGGAGAAAATTAGTTTGAAGAAGTGTAGAAGGTGGCAATGGAGGAGAAAAAAGTGGGGAACCCGAATATTTGTGTAAGGTTCAAATGGTCGGAGTAAATATGGACCACTGGATCATATTTTTATCAGCGGCTGAGGCTGCTCCCGGTTCTGGAATAGCCAAGCCAAATTTAGCCCAAACTCTGGGTAAGACAGAGTTCGGCCCGAATTCTGGTTTCTGGAACCAGAACAGAAATCAGGCTGAAAAAAATATTGAATAGTTGATAGAGACCAAAAAAATATGATACATGTACAAAATTAAAAAAAATTAAAGCGGAATGAAAGTAAATTTTGAAAATCTGAATTTTAGCATGTAATAAATAAAAAATAAACCATGTAATAAATAAGGAATTATGTCATAATTCAATATTTTGAAGCTACCATGGGTTAGCTGCAGGGGCCGGATCCCAGCTAGCGGTAGTCCGGAGGACTACTACACCATGTCGCTTAGGCTTTTACGCCTTGTTGTCAGAAGGACCCTTTCGGCTTGTACCCATAGCAATTTCATCATAAAGAATCAAGACATACTCGATATTTACGCAAGTTATTTTAATAAATAACAGCTTCATCCAAAATTCCAAGTTTACGATAGAGAAAATTGAAACGCTCTTCGGATAATAGTTTTGTAAAGCAATCTGCTAGCTGATGATCAGTGTTAATAAATTCTAAGTTAATAGTGCCATTTTGCTGATGATCACGCAAAAAGTGGTGACGTATTTCAATGTGCTTCGTGCGTGAGTGACATATGGGGTTCTTAGTGAGATTTATAGCACTAGTGTTGTCACAAAAGATTGGAATGTGCATAAAAGATAAGTTGTAGTCTTCAAGGGTTTGCTTCATCCACAGAATTTGTGCACAACAACGCCCGGCTGCGATATATTCAGCTTCTGTTGTGGATAGTACGACAGAATTCTGCTTCTTGCTAAACCAAGAGACTAGAGCCTTTCCTAGTAAATGACACGTGCCACTTGTACTTTTACGGTCGACCTTGCATCCGGTGAAATCAGCATCAGAGTAACCAATAAGGTCAAACGATATTGATTTGGGATACCATAGGCCTACTGTAACTGTACACTTAAGGTATTGAAATATACTCTTAACAGCGGTCATGTGTGATTCCTTAGGATTAGCTTGATATCTAACACATAGGCAAACGCTAAACATAATATCAGGGCGACTAGTAGTTAAATAAAGTAGACTGCCTATCATACCTCGATACTTACGTTGATCCACAGGTTTGCCGCTTTCATCTGGTTCTAGTTTAGTTGTAGTAGCCATTGGAGTGTTGATAGGTTTGACATTGTCAAGGTCGAATTTCTTCAGCATGTCCTTTGTATACTTTGACTGACAGATGAAAGTTCCATTTGATGTTTGTTTAACTTGCAGTCTAAGAAAGTAGTTGAGCTCCCCCATCATGCTCATCTCAAACTCGGTCTGCATACACTTGGCAAAATCTTGACAGAGAGTTTCATCAGTAGAACCAAATATAATATCATCAACGTATATTTGTACTAGGAGAATAGTGTCTTTGAAAGATTTTATGAAAAGTGTGGTGTTAACTTTTCCTTTTGAAAAACCTTTTTCAAGCAAGAAATTGCTTAGTCGTTCATACCAAGCTCTGGGGGCTTGTTTGAGGCCATATAGCGCTTTCTTCAGCTTGAAAACATGGTCGAAAAATTTATGATTTTTAAAACCAGGGGGTTGTTTTACATAAACTTTCTCCTTAATAAATCCATTCAAAAAAGCACTTTTAACATCCATTTGAAATAATTTGAAATTTTGAAAATTGGCAAATGCGTAAAGCATCCGAATGGATTCTAATCTCGCAACAGGAGCATACGCCTCATCATAGTCGATACCTTTCTCTTGGTTGTATCCTTGAGCTACTAGACGAGCTTTGTTACGTGTAACTGAACCATCTTCATTTACTTTGTTTCTAAAAACCCATTTGGTACCAATAATCGAGTGATTTGCCGATCTAGGAACGAGTTCCCATACTTGGCTCCTCTCGAATTGGTTGACTTCCTCTTGCATGGCAGAAATCCAAAATTCATCATTAAAAGCTTCTAAAATGTTTTTCGGCTCAATTTGTGAAATAAAGGCAGTACTAGTAATAGAGTCTCTTAATGATGATCTAGTAGTCACTCCGCGTGAAACCTCATCGATTACCAAATTTTCTGGATGTGACGGCTTCAAAGAGAATTTCTTTGGCAAGCCCTCCAGAGAATTGGTTTCGGTGGTGGTATTCATTGGAGTAGAAGTTGATGGTTCAACATCATCATCAAGAGTAGCTGCTGTACTGTTATTCTCATCAAAAGTCACATTGGTAGACTCCTCCACAATTAATGAGCATTTGTTAAATACTCTATATCCCTTGCTCTTGGCAGCATAGCCAAGGAATATACCATCGTCAGCTTTGGCATCAAATTTGCCTAAGTTGTCTTTGGTGTTAAGGATAAAATATCTACAACCAAAAACTCTAAAATAAGAAACATTTGGGTTCTTCCAAACCAAAGCTCATAGGGTGTTTTCTTCGTAATAGGACGAATAAGCACCCTATTCAAAATATGGCATGCTGTGCTGACAGCTTCAGCCCAAAAATATTTTGGAAGTGAAAACTTATTCAACATGACTCTAGCCATATCGCCAAGAGTCCTATTCTTCCGCTCCACAACACCATTTTGTTGAGGAGTTCTTGGAGAAGAAAACTCATGATCAAAACCATTTGAATCACAAAACTTTTCAAAATCAGTATTTTCGAATTCGCCTCCATGATCACTTCGGATTCGAGTAATCATGTAGCCTTTTTCGTTTTGAACTTTCTTAATAAAAATCTTGAAAACTGAATTAGCATCGCTTTTATTTGTAAGAAAGAAAATCCAAGTAAATCTAGAAAAGTCATCAACAATAACAAAAGCATAGAGTTTTCCACCAAGACTGGCTACTCTACTAAGGCCAAATAAATCCATATGAAGTAATTGCAAGGGTCTTGTAGTACTTACAGAGTTTATTGAATGAAATGAGGACTTGGTTGCCTTATTCAATTCATATTCGGCACATACTGTGTCCTTTTTGAATGTGATGTCGGGCAAGCCTCTAACTAACTTCTTAGTCGATAGCCTGGATATAGTATCCATATTGGCATGACCAAGACGCTGGTACCACAGTAATCTTTTATCCTTGTGAGCATATAGGCATCTACCTGTACTGTTAGTATCTCTTGATAGATAAAAAATATAAATATTATCCTCTATTATCCCTTCAAAAGCGATGTCTCCCGTTGACCTATCATAAATAAAGCATTTATCTTGTCTAAAGTTAATGTCATATCCATGGTCAGCAAGATGACTAATGCTGAGCAGGTTATGCTTTAACTCGGTCACTAGGCAGACATCCTTTATTACGGGAGAGGGAGGATGTCCAATAATACCATTACCTATAATATACCCTTTTAGGTTGTTGCCGAAGGATACATATCCCTCTCTCTTCATCAATAGTGATGCAAAAAGATTTGCGTCTTCCGTCATATGCCGCGAGCATCCACTATAGAGAATCCACTTACTCTTAGTTGAGGAGGGAAGGTCCACCTACATCAAGAGTAGATGTGACCTTTGGTACCCAAGTTCTTGAGGGTCCTGAAAAGTTAGTTTTCGGAAACCATGCATATATATTTCTATCTACTAATCTTGTAACTCTACATTATGGTGAGATGTGTCCATGTAATCCACAATAAGTACAAATAGCATTCCTATTTATGTTAGGAGCATATTGATGATGTCTATATGTAGAGTGGTGTGGAGTAGCATGGTGATGATATCTATGTGGAGCATGATGATGACTATATGTGGCTGCAGGATGATGTTTATATATAACTATAAGCAGTATGATGGTGATTTTGTTTATGTGCAACATAGTGATGATTGTATCTATGTGTAGCATGGTGATTATGTGTCATATTGGAGTAAAAATTATTTCTACGTGCATATGGTTTGTGTGCATTATGAAAGTGGGTGTACATAAAAGCATGATTGTGTGCTGTAGGAGGATGATGTATTTGACTAGTATGAATGGTGTTGTGCTTTGTGTGTGTCTCATTTGATTGGGTTTGAGGTTGAGAAACCTGTTTTCCCAATCTAATCTCTAATTTCTTAGAGATAGCCTGTAGTTCATTCACCTTAGCATTCAAACCATGTATTTTAGTAATAGAAATCTTGTGTCTACTCTTTTCATCAGCAAGCTCCGTGTTGAGTGCTGTAATTTCTTGTGTTTGTTTTTCAATACGTGCTTCGGCATCATGTAGGCTTAATTTAAGCTTAGATACCTCATTTGTGGCTTCCGTGGGTGGAGTGTCTCTAATATTATCAAGCAATAATGAGAGTCTTTGAATTTTGATTTCATAACTTTTGATCTTTTCCTTGGCATGTTTATATTTACAAATGACTTTCTTATGGTCATCAAGTAAATCGTTGAAAGCATCGCCAAGTTCATCAAAAGTGAAATCATCAAGAGTTTCGTTTGATACCTTGTCGGACGTTGCCATTAGGCACACGTTTGCAGTATTTTGAGGAGAGTCCTTTTCTTCCTCGGAGTCACTAGCTTCGCTTTTATGCCAAATACTTGTGTTGGCATATTTCTTTGAGGTGACCTTCTTGTATGGTTTCTTATAACGGTTGCTCTTCTTTAAGTATGGACAGTCTTTCCGGACGTGTCCTGTCTTCTTGCAACCAAAGCATGTTGGCTCTTCTTCGTCATCTTCTTATGGTTCCTTCCTCTTCGGTTAAAGTGAAGGAATTTCTTGATGTTGCGGACAAGGAGAGCTTGGTCATCACCTTTCGAGTTGTCTTCATCCGTCTCTTCGTGGTCAGCCCTTCGTCGGTGAGCTTTGAGGGCGATCTCCTTAGCCTTAGGAGCAGGCTCTTTGAAGTCTTTGAGGTCAAGCTCATGAGTCATCAGCTTTCCCATCAAAGTCTCTATGGACATAGTTGTGAGATTATTTCCTTCTATGATGGCTGTCACCTTAGGGTTCCAAATCTTTGTTTGCCCCCTAAGTAACTTGCGAATCTTCTCGTGATTTGTATATTATTTGTCGAGCGAAGATAGAGGATTGATGATGTCGAGGAATCTTGTGAACATTTGCGTGATCATCTTATTTGGCTTCATCTTGAAAGCCTTATATTCTTGAGTGAGACGACTTATCTTTGATTCCTTGACTTGGGTGGTTCCTGCATGCGTCACTTCTAGAAGTCTCCATACTTCGTGAGAGGTGGTGCATGTTGAGACCCTGTTAAACTTATTCCTGTCTATAGCACAAAATAAGGCATTAATAGCTCTCACGTCTAGACTTGCCTGTTTCTTCTCCTCGTCAGAATATTTGTCATGTGGTTTCTCAATGAGATCACCATTGACAACTATCCTGGCGGGCTTTTTGTAACCATCGGTGACGATGGTCCACAGGTCGAAGTCTAGTGACTTGAGATAAAAGCTCATCCTTGTTTTCCAATAGGTGTAGTTAGTTCCATCAAATAGGAGAGGCCTATGAGTGGACTGCCCTTTACCGTGATTGGAAATCATGGATTGTGTGGTTGCCATGGATCAGCTCTAGGATGTTAATCCTTATTGAGAGAACAGAGCTCTGATACCAATTGAAGAACAGATGGCAACTCTAGAGGGGGATGAATAGAGTTTATAACAATAATAGCCAATTAAAAAATTAAACTCTTTCACAAGCTGAAAGTAATCAGAGTAAATGCGGAAATAAATAAGGAGCAAGAAAGCATACGCAAACACAGCCGATTTTTAACCTGGTTTCCATCGTGGAGGACTAGTCCAGGCTTGAGAACTCTATCTCAAGATTAAATCAACTATTTGTGAAATAGTAGTTACACCCCGTGCCTTTTCTTCAGAAGAGCACGTCAACTTCTTACAAAGATCGCAGTGGCGATGCTTGGAATTTTCCAAGCGACTTCTTGAACTCTTGCACAAACTCCTAACTGAAAAGTACTGAGTACTTGAGGCTTAGGGAGCTTGTGGCTAGTAGATGAAGAAGGATATGGCTTGTATAGAGCTTTAGAGAGAAGATAAGAGAAGATTTGATGATTGAAAATGAGAAAATTCATGGCCTATTTATAGGATACCAGGTAGGCAGAATTCGGCCAGAATTTTGGTTGGAATATTCAAAAATTTGGCCGTTGCACAACTTGCAACCAGCCAACCCTAAAAATTAGGGTCCTAATTTTTAGGAGGCAGAGTTCGGCCCGAACTCTGTGTGGAGGCAGAGTTCGGCCCGAACTCTGTCTCCAGAGCACAGAATGGGTCCAAGTTGTAAATAGGCTAATTTGGATATTTGTGGAGCTTTTGATTTGGGGTATGGGTATAGGTTAAGTCTCAGATGCTCAGCACAGCTCAGTTTACATAAGTCTAGACTCAATAAAATTATAAAATACAGACTCAAAAATATGTTGTATTGCAGGTGCGAGCTGTCGTCTGGCTTGTACTGACTTTAGTCTTCATGTGTCGTATTGAGTCATCACAATTATCATATAGTCAATTCTATCAATATTAGGTTGACTGTGATTTTGTGTCAACAATTTGCATTTGGGACTTCAAGGTAATGAGATGACAGCACAGTAGGGAGCTAGCCTCTATGATGTCTCACATTATTCATGCTCCCAAAGCACTTCATTATTTCCTCCTAGGCTGAATCGGTCCCGGTGCCCCGGTACTGTTCGAGGAAATTATTACTCAATCCTTGTATACAAGTTGTCCATGGTCAGGCGAATGTGTGTCCGACTCGATATACACAGTGTGCATAGAATATTTGAAATAATAGACAACATGATCATTCTTAGCATTTCATAACCATCATTCTAGGCATCAATTCATTTCAGTTCAGTATTCAATTCATTACAGTATAATCAATTCATTTCAATGTTCGATCTCTAGCTTCTTAGTGGTATTGACTTGTGGCATTAGCATCTTGATATCGATCAACAGATGTTACAAGACAATTATTTAGTTGGCATGAAGGAATAGCGAGAGGAACAGTACCACCACAGAGATCCACACTCACCAAATTAGAGAATCGCAGAGAGAGAGAGAGGAATACTTGTGCACTTAGCTTTCCGTCACACGTCAGTCTGCAATGGCACCAAAAGTTTGATTAATACTCTGTCTCGTTATGTTCTCTTCTCTCAGAATTCTCAAGAATAAATGCTATATAAATCGTTGAAAACAGGCAAGAATCAAATTATCGAAAACCATTCAGAAAAGCATCCATCAAAACTAAGCAACAAAACCAGCAGCAAAACATCCAGAAAAAACTCTTCGACGCATTTCAAAAGAAACCAATCCATTAGTTGGAAAGGATCTTATGCACTTGTCCGTGATCGATTTGATGCCGACGGTAAGTTTCCCCAATACTCGGTTCCAATTGAGTTGATCAAGCCACAAGCCTTACATAGTGAACCGCTAGGAGCGGGGCACTGCATAATATACCACTAACAAAAAGTTTTTTCTTCGAAACTTAAAGCAAAAGTCCTACCTCAAAATTATCAAACAGCGAGGGGTATTTCACCCGCATCTCCTCTTCTAATTCCCACGTCGACTCTTCGACTGCATGGTTCCGCCATAGCACGTTGACTAAAGAGACTGTCTGATTCCGCAAAACTTTCTCCTTCCTGTACAAAATTTGGACAGGCTCTTCAGTATAGGACAGGTCAGCGCTCAGCTGCAACTGATCGAAGTTCACTACATGACTTGGATCATGCACGTACTTTCGCAGTTGGGATACATGGAAGACATAGTGCACATCAACCAGAGCCTGAGGTAGTGCACGTCGATAAGCCATTGAGGCTACCTTCTCTAAAATCTCGAAGGGATCTAACGAATCTCGGGCTTAGCTTTCCTTTCATTCCAAACCGTATCACACCTTGCATGGGTGTGACCTTCAAGAATGCATGATCACCAGTCGCAAATTCCAAAGGTCGTCGATGTACATCTGCATAACTCTTCTGTCAACTTTGAGCAACTCTAAGTCTTTCTCGAATTCCCTCTCGACGGCCTGCTCCACAAGTTCTGGTCCGAGCACTTGCCGTTCACCGACTTCATCCCAGCATATCAGTGATAGACATTTTCGTCCATACAAGGCTTCGTACGGGGCCATATGGATACTTGTCTGATAACTATTGTTATAGGCAAATTCTGCCAATACGAGATGTGCGTCCCAATTTATCTTCGAAACGAGCACGCACAATTTTAACATATCTTCAAGAATCTGATTTACTCTCTCTGTCTGACCATCAGTCTGTGAATGGTATGCCGTATCAAAGTTCAACTTTGTGTCCAATACTGAGTGCAGACTTATCCAAAATTGCGACAAGAATCTCACGTCTCTATCCGACACTATAGAAGCTGGCACCCCATGTAATCGGACAATTTCATTTATGTAGATCTGAGCCAACCGTTCTACGCCCCACATAACTTTGATTAGAATAAAATGAATCGACTTGGTTAATCTATCCAGGTTAATCTATCCACGATAACCCAAATGGCATCATTTCCCTTCTCAGTTCTTGGCAAACCGACTATGAATTCCATACAGATATTATCCCACTTTCAAAAAATTTAGTTCTCCGCCTGGCCGTTGGTGTTCGGCATTCACACGCTGACAAGCCAAGCATTGTGACACAAATAGAGCCACATCCTTCTTCATACCATGCCACCAAAATGTTGAGCACAGATTCTTGTACATTTTCGTGCTTTTCGGATACAAGGAATACTTTGCAAAATGAGCCTCGGTCAGTATTTCCTTCATAAGTTAATCATCCTTAGGAACGTACAGTCTTTCCTTGACACGAATAGTGTCATCTTCAACTGTAAAGTCCGACGCCTTTCCTGCTAGAATCAACTCGCGTATCTTCTGTAGAAACGGGTCATCCTTCTGAGCAATCTTAATCCTTCCCTGGAGACTCAGCTCAAGTTGAAACTGAGCCAACTGCACATTCTGCGGACAGATTCTGAGCTCGATACCCATCTCTTCAAGATCTCGTAGCACCTCCTTTGCTATTGTTAGTGACCCAACGAATTTTCGACTCAAGGCATCAGCTACCACATTTCCTTTACCTGGCGTGTAAGAGATTGTCAAGTTATAATCTTTGATCAATTCTAACCAACGTTGCTGCCTCAAATTTAATTCCTTCTGTGTGAATATGTACTTCAGGCTTTTGTGATCCGTGAAGATCTTGCAGGACACACCATAGAGATAGTGTCGCCACAATTTCAATACGAACACAATCGTCGTCAGTTCTAAGTCATGAGTTGGGTAATTCTTCTCATGTTGTTTGAGTTGTCTCGACGCATAAGATATTATCTTCCCACGTTGCATGAGAACACATCTCAAACCAAGTTCCGATGTGTCACTGTAGATCTGAAATCCCTCAGAGCCTTCTAGAAATGCTAAAATTGGAGCCGTGATGAGTCGCTGCTTGAGTTCCTGGAAACTACTCTCACAGTCATCGGTCCACTTAAATATGACTCACTTCTGAGTGAGGCGAGTCAAAGGCAAAGCAATTCTTGAAAAGTCTTTCACAAACCTACGGTAGTACCCGGCTAAACCAAGGAAACTCCATATCTTACTAGCTGATGCAGGCTGTTTCCAGTCTACAACTGCCTCAATCTTTTTTGGGTCAACGGTAACGCCTTCTGCCGAAACAGCATGCCCTAGGAACGACGCATTGTTCATATAAAATTCGCACTTGATTAGTTTTGCATACAACTGATTGTTCCACAGCATCTGAAGTACTTCTCTCAAGTGTCTGACATGAGTCTCCCTGTCTTTTGAGTAGATCAAGATGTCATCGATAAACACAACAACAAACTTGTCTAAGAACGGTCGAAACACTCTATTCATTAGATCCATAAAGGCTGCTGGAGCATTAGTCAAACCGAATGGCATGACCAAAAACTTATAATGTTCATATCTCGTACGGAATACTGACTTAGGGACGTCTTCGGGTCTGATCTTCAACTGATGGTATCCTGAACGAAGATCGATTTTTGAAAACACGGTCGGCCCTTGTAGCTGATCGAACAGATCATCTATCCTTGGTAAGGGATACTTGTTACGGATGGTTGCCTTATTCAGTTCTCTGTAATCGATGCACAGCCGCATCGTCCCATCCTTCTTCTTTACAAATAGTACTGGAGCTCCCAATAGAGATATACTTGGGCGAATGTATCCCCGATCTAGTAATTCTTGTAGCTGCACCTTTAGTTCCTTCAATTCTGTCGGAGCCATCCTGTACGGCGCCTTTGATATCGGACGAGTATCCGAAAATGTATCAATTGTGAATTTAATTTTTCTATCTGGCGGCACTCCAGGTATCTCGTCCGAAAACACATCGGGGAACTCTACCACAATTTCGGTCTGATTTGAGCCTACACCTTTCATTCGAGTGTCTTGAACAAAAGCGAAAAATCCTTCGCACCCTGAGTACAGCATGTGCCTTGCTGTAACAGCCGATATTACCATGGGTCCTTAGAACGCCGAGCCGCACGAGTAAGAGAACTCCGTTTCTCCGTATAGGCGAAACACAACTCTCTTATCCGCACAGTCGATTGTTGCATGACAGGCGCTGAGCCAGTCCATTCACAAGTTAATATTGTACTCTTTGATGTCGAGTACAATTACGCCCAGAGATAAAGTCCTGCCACCAATCTTAATGTAGCCATCCCTGCAAATCAAAGTTGCAGGCATATCAACTCCCGAAGGAGTGCTAACACACAAAGATGTCTTTAGTAGAGTCATACAAAATTTATTTTTTGTTGCAAAATCAGACGAGATAAAGGAATGAGTAGCACCAGAATCAAAAAGTACTCTTGCAGGTGTGCCTTTGTACAGCAACGTACCTGTTATTACATTCTCTGTGGTTTGGGCCTCTGCCTGAGTCAAGGCATAAACTCTTGCTTGCGTATCTTGTTGTTGATTCAGTGCATTCCCAGTTGGGGCTGGTAAGGCTGGTGGCGCTTGGCCATGATGCTGGTTGTTATATTAGCCCCGGTTCTGATTGTTGTTATGCCCACGATACTGATTGTTGTTATGTCCATGAGGAGGATATTGATTCCCTCCTCTATTTCTGCAGTCAGCTTCCTTATGGCTCTGTTCGCCACATTTGAAATACTTAACCCGACAATCTTCAGATCGATGTCCCCAACGGTTGCATGCTTTACAACGTTCTGCATGTTGAGACCCCCTATTGTCTCCAGTATTATGACGCTTAGGTGCATCGTTCCTGCTAGCAGACCAAGGTCGTTTCTGATTATTGTTGCCTTGGTTGCTCTGCGTTGTCCTACGACTAGCCGGCTGATGAAATCTCTCTATCTCGAGAGTTGTCTCGTACGCCTCCCGGTAAGACGTACATTTTCGACTTAGCACATCCCACTGCAGGCCCTCATTCAAGCCTCATACGAATCTTTCTCGCTTGGCGTCGTTATTCGGTACCATGTACCCAGCGAATGCGACTCTCTTCAAAAATTTTGTCTCATAGTCATCTACAGACATACTGCCCTGATGGAGTGCTACGAACTCATTCTCTTTTTGTTGACGGACAGCTGGTGGAATGAATTGTGCTATGAAAGCCTGCTTAAAGGTCTCCCAAGATATCTTCATATCCTGATTATTTATGCAAAGTGCCTGTCTCTGCGAACTCCACCATTCCTGGGCCTTGAGGCGAAGTTGTACAGTAGTACACTCCACTCTCTTGCTGCCCTGTATCTCCAGTATTCGGAAGTAGCCCTTAAGTGTGTTCAAGAAGCCCATCACCTCATCTGGCTCCGCTCTCCCATTAAACTCAGACGGATCGCAGTTCTTGAATTCGGAGAACTTGAAGCTCAATCTCTTTCGTGTCGGCATTTCAGGTTTCTCTGCCAGCACTTCTACGATCTCGGTTGCTGCGGCCTTTGCAGAAACATTGGAATCGGCCGTCAGCTTGGTGACAATCTGAGATAGATTATCCACTTGCTTTTGTTGAGCTTCTAGCTGCTCTTGAAACTGATATCGAAGCTGCTCTTGAAGCATGCGATGTTGGGCTTCGCTCTGCTTCCTCTGAGCCTCCATTTGTTTAATCAGTTTCTCCATTGGGTCAGACGATGAATTCGTCTTTGCGCTGTCACCCTTGGTCATTCTATAACAAAGAAATAATTCTATTAGCACTCATAAAATATTTATGGGCTTATTGTATTGAACATTATTTTATGCCAGCGCTATCGACACCATCAATCGAGAAAATTGGAATCAAGACTTCCTTATTGAAAACATTTTAGAAATCCGAGGAAGTGAAACCGTGCTCTGATACCAACTTGTCACACCCCGATTCGGGGAATCGCTCGCTTTGCTTCGATTCACGCCGAATCGATCGTCCTCGCTAAGGCGTGATGCCGTACAAGTCTGGAGTTGCACTTGTATAAGCCACAGTTGCGGAAATATTGAGAAAGCGGAATAAGAAGAAAAATATTCATTTTATTGATGATTGTAGTCAGAATACAACTTTTCTCGATAATATTTGAAATGCCTTTTCGGCTACATTGATTCATGAAAAGAAGTACAACTGATAGACTACCATGAAATAATTTCCCGTTCCATACATCATGGCCCTTTAGTACTTTTGAAATATAAGCAGCTAACTTTGAAAACTCCGCAATACTTTGTGCGTCTTTAGGGAAAAAACAACTTGAAAGGAAACAGCATTTCAGAAAGCTTTAATTGCGACGTGCGCCTGAGCCTTCTCCAGTACCTATGGAGGAGGGGTCAGCACATTATAACAATGCGCTGGTGAGCCCCGTTGGCCCACTCAATTAAACCAATATTTTATTAATGACAAGCATTTTAATATATGAGATCATTATGGAACAGGCAACATTCTAGGCAATATGATATTGCATAAAAATAATATTTACTTTACCATCGGTCGAATCCAACTATCTTGCATAAAATTACAGGATAATGATAGTACTTACCGCCCACGCATAAAACATTAATTAGCATACATTCCCACAATATGACCACTGGTGTTGTTAAACCATATGGAATATTTTCATTCATTTGCATTTAGGACTTAAAGGTAATGAGATGACAGCACAGTAGGGAGCTAGCCTCTATCATGCCTCGCATTACTCATGCTCCTAAAGCACTTCATTATTTCCTCCTAGGCCGAATCGGTCCCGGTGTCTCGATACCGTTCGAGGAAATTATTGCTCAATCCTTGTATACAAGTTGTCTATGATCAGGCGAATGTGTGTCCGACTCGATATACACAGTGTGCATAGAATATTTGAAATAATAGGCAACATGATCATTCTTAGCATTTCATAACCATCATTCTAGGCATCAATTCATTTCAGTTCAGTATTCAATTTATTGCAGTATAATCAATTCATTTCAATGTTCGATCTCTAGCTTCTTATTGGTATTGACTTGTGGCATTAGAATCTTGATATCGATCAACGGATATTGCAAGATAATTATTTAGTTGGCATGAAGGAATAGCGAGAGGGACAATACCACCACAGAGATCCACACTAACCAAATTAGAGAATCACAGAGAGAGAGAGGAACACTTGCGTGCTTAGCCTTCCGTCATGCGTCAGTCTGCAATGGCACCAAAAGTTTGATTAATACTCCGTCTCGTTATGTTCTCTTCTCTCAGAATTCTCAAGAATGAATGCTATGCAAATCGATAAAAACGGGCAAGAATCAAATCATCGAAAACCATTCAGAAAAGCATCCATCAAAACTAAGCAACAAAACCAGCAGCAAAACATCCAGAGAAAACTCTTGGACGTATTTCAAGAGAAATCAATCCATTAGTTGGAAAGGTTCTTATGCACTTGTCCATGATCGATTCGATGCCGGCAGTAAGTTTCCCCAATACTCGGTTCCGATCGAGTTGATCAAGCCACAAGCCTTACATAGTGAACCGCTAGGAGCGGGGCACTACAGAAGATCCCTCTACACGGGTGCCTCCTCCATCTTGAGCACCGCAAGGTAGGTCGCCTCTCCACGTCGCATCCCCTTCTTGAGTTGTAATGCGGAGAGAGCCTTCCCCTTCGCAAGCTCGCCTTTGTCGAGGTAAAGAAGTCCATCCCGAGGATCATGGTGAGGTCATCCAGTAGTGCGGTCGTGAGACCGGTGACACCCGTCCAGTCTCCTACTTGGATCTTCACACCTTTAGCCACCCCCTACACGGGGCGCACCTCAGAGTTGACCGCCTTTATCGTGCTTGAGTCTTTTTCAAGCACCAAACTCAAGCGTTGGACCTCTGTGTCCGAGATAAAGTTGTGGGATGCTCCTGTGTCGACCATCGCCCTTGTGTTGTGGCCGTTAATCTTCACGTCCACATACATCTGCTCTCGATTAAGGGCTTTGGACACAACCGCCTTGCTCTTCAAAGCGTTCATTTTGCGCAGGGCCCCCATATAAGCCCCCTTCTTAGGCTCCTCGTCCTCAGCCTACTTGTCTTGGACTGTGTTCACCCTTTTGCCTTTGTTCGCACAGTCACGTGCGAAGTGACTCCCTCGGTACAAGAAGCACTCAATCTTCCGCTCCGTCAAAGGCTTTGCGTACTGCTTGTCCTTCGACGGACCTCACTTTCTATTGTTCTTCTTCGCTCCCCCACCATTGAACTTCATGGTGGTCTTTTCCTTGGGCTTTGGGGCATCACTCCATCGATACTCCATCAGTTTTTGACTGCCAAGACGGTCGTGTTCAGATCTGACATATGTTGCCTCTGCAACTCTTATACCGCCCATGGTTGTGGACCCTCCAGGAAGTGGAACAGGCAATCTTCTTTGCCCATAGTGGAAATGGTAAGTATCAGGTGGGTGAACTCTGCCACATACTCCTTGACGGACTCGGTGTGTTTGAGTTGTTGAAAACTCTGTCTCGTGACATACTCCACGTTCTTCGAGTAGAATTGAGACTTAATCTCCTTCTTGAGATCCTCCCAAGTCTCAATCGAACAGAGCCCCTTTTCTATCTTGATGCACCTATGTCACCACCACAGCATAGCATCATCAGAAAAATATAAGGATGCTATGTTTACCTTGTCGGTCTCATCCTCGATGTGAACCTCCTTCAGGTATCGCTCAACATTCCAGAGAAAGTTATCCACCTCCTTTGCATCTCGCATGCCAGAGAAGAATTTTGGTTTAGGATATTTCACCCTCTGTGTCGACTCCTTCCTCGGATTCGGACCACCAATAATGGCCCTCTCGAGGACCTCCGCCTTGGTTTGTAGCTTTTTGCGTAGTTTGGCAATCTCCACCTTAGTAGCCTTTCGTTCCTCCTCGAACTCGGCCTGTATCTCGTGGAGATGCTCTCGAACTCCGACATGGCCGTAGCGACGTCTGCCTCCAAACCCTGGGCGAATTCCTCGTGAACCGTCTGGTTTTGCTCTACTTGAAATTCGACGCCCGTTATTCCTTTCTCCAGCATCTCTATCCGTTCAGCCAACTCACCAAGAGCCCGTTCCATCAACGATTCTTTGCTCTTGCCCTTCCTCGAGGTCTTCGCCTTCTCCTTAGGCGATGCAGGTTGCTCGTTGATGATTGCTTCGGTCGAAGACATGAGGGCAGTCGACCCTTTCCTTTGATACCACTTGTAACGGACTTAGTATTTTTGCTAGCACTTCGTCCCGTGCGGTGCACTATCTTCCTCCTCGAAGACTCGTGCAAGCTTGCCCAACACGACTTACCTAAATTGCTAAGGAAAATAAGAAGAGTGGAGCAAAGTAAGACTTGTAAGATTTCTTTATTGGCATAGAGAATGCTTACAAGTTTTAGGTGGTGAGGAACAAATGAGGCTACCCCCTTATTTATAATGGCTCATAAAGCTTTACATGCAAAGTTCTGGAAGGAATATTCTAAGGATTATTCTTCCTACCATAACTGGAATGGCATATTCCAGGTTTATTCCCTAAGAACATAAAAGGAAACTTTACGGGCCATCCAGAAGGTTCTTGGGCCTCCTAGAAGGATCTTGGGCCTTCTAGAGAAATCCACCATTTTTCAGAGAGTTCCGCCATCTTCTGAAATGTTCTAGAAGCTTCCCGCATAACCTTGGTCCGTGGAAAGGTTATGCAACTTGGCCTTGGGTGGGGCACAACATTTGGGACGTTACATCAAGCTCTAAAATAAAATACTTATCACGCTCTCGATTAATTCTAGTCAAGCCAAGCTCAAGCTTACAAAAAGCTTGGCTCGTTTGTAGCCCTAGTGATACGTGCATGTTCGATTGGACATCTACATCTTGTGATTTCTTTTGTCCTTGGCGAGCATATACTTCGACAAGCAAAGTTTGTATGGTTTTAGGATGTCCTTATTCAGTAATTTACTTTGAACTAAAATTAAGGAAAAGATAATAACAGTTCCCATTATAAGAAACTCTAAATAAGTTTATTATATTTAGAATTGTATTACGAACAGTTTTTTTGAAAAATTCTAAATAAATTACTATATCAGAGTTATACTCTCTCTCTCTCTCTCTCTCTCTCTCTTTCTCTCTCTCTCTCTCTCTCGCTCGCTCGCTCTTTAAAGTTACTTATGTGTAAATGTATATCTTCTTTTATCTTTATAGGAATTATTTCTGTACAAACAGACAGAAAGGGGTGACAGAAAGTTTTTGCAGCCATAAAGTAATTGATTATTATTGATTTTGCTAGACCTTTATTCATGATTTTCCCTAGAAGAATACATAAATTTGTAATTCTTGTTGTATGATATTTAAAAAAAATCAAATTCCTTTTCTGGACGTTACAAACTTATTATCCTTTAATTGCTCAAATGGTTATGAGAGAAATGGCTAGTTAATTAGTCCTTAGGTACTGTTTGGGAAGGGTGGAAAGTGGGAGGAAAGAAAAAATTGAGGGGAAAGTGAGAGGAAAATTTTAAATGATGGTGTTTGGAAAGGGGGAGAGAACATGGGGGAGGAAAATTTGAGAGGAAAAAGTAGGTGGGTCCCACCAAAAAATTTTCCTCCCAAATGTGGGAGGAAAATGGAGAGAGATGAGAGGAATTTGAGTGAATTTACCCCACTACCCCTCAAAAAGTTAATATTAAAGCATCATTTGAGAATACCAAGGAGGAAATAGTAATTATACCTATATCCATAAACAAATAAAAAATTGTTTTTAAATTTTTCCTTCCCCTACTTTTTGTCCATCCAAACAAAGGAAGGAAAAATTAACTTTCCTTTCATTTTACTCTCCTCCATTTTCCTTCCCCTCAAATTTTCCTCTCCCTCCCCACAAATGTTCCTAAACACAGTGTTAATTCTCATTACAACATATTTACTATTGAGGTCGGGGACTTGTTATATATTTATCTATCCATCTAGCTGGACTCTTAACTGATCCTTCACATCCAAGCTTTTCATCTCATTATTTCGGTTACCATTCATTCACCACAGCTGTTATTCCTATTAACTCCAAATGAATGGCCTTCAATGCAATCCAAAAAAACAATCATTATATATTCTCATGAAATGTATAGAATTCGGTGGATAAAGCAATCTCATTCTATATCGTATACTTCAAACGACTACTTCTATATAGTGTTAGTAATTTTTTCCCTTTGCTAAAGAGACATGAAAAATAGAAAGAAAAAAAAACTATCCTCCTTCGTTCTTTCATTTCTATTCAAATGTCGTCTACTCTGAACAAAACTAAGTTCGGGTTATTCTTCCCGAGTTGTGTGCAACAATGGGAAGCCGGTAGCAAGGGGGTTTTACCACTAGAATGATTTGATATAAAGTCTGCACATAGACCTCGAATAATATCGTAGGGCAATGCTTCGTGCATGACTTCTCCGTAGGCCAGTGACTGTAACCTTTTATTAGTTTTCTATTCTATTTTTATGATGATAAAGGAATATTTATCCAACAATCTAAGATATTATCCTTATGATTTATTACATTCATTTTTGTATTAGTAGATGATCATTCCGCTATTATATCGTCTTGTTTATAATTTACAAAAGTATATTATGATTATGGCATAAATATGCTCAGAGTGATTTCTGGTTATGCTAGTTTCGTTTGACTGTTTGATATGGAATGAGATTTTGTGGATACACAGGGTACAAGTGTGCTTTTCATTCTGTTTCTTAGTATGATCAGGAAATGTTTTCTTCACTTTAAACATTTTGATTGTTTAAAGAATGTGTTTTTCCTTGGTTACTATAATAACATTTGTTTTATTTCAATTAGTTGTAAAAGGGTTCTTTTTTGCATATCAATGTTTGATATGTCTGATTAGGGTCGAGATTACAAGTATTTTTTTTCTTAGCCAAAGTATGCATTGTTGTTGTTGAAGACCGTTTTATACGCACTCGACATGTAGGACTGGCAGTTGTAAAATATGTTATAAAGAAAGGGCTAATTGTACTCACTTAGCCTATGGTTGAGATGGTCTAAGGAGTTGTCACAAACCTTGTTCTTTAATGTGTTTTTTCTATAAGAGTAGAGTTGTCAATTAGTTGAATGCTAAATAGTATCTAAAATGTCTCTAAGGTATGAGGCATAACTTGTCCATTGTGGCAGTTTATGAATAGCCTTTTTTTTTTTTCCTTTTTAAAGTTCAGATTTCAAGTGGCTTTTGAGCTTGCACTAGTCAGTTCATTGACGTATATTATATATTTGTTGAGATAATTTTCTAGTTGATTAAAAATTTCATTTGTTGAAAACTGTCACCATTTTTTGCGATCAAATTTTATTCTTGTGTCAATTTTATTATTTTTTCTATATCGTTTACTTGTAATAAAAATGGTATTGGTTATCTTATATAATTAGTGGTTGTACAATATCATTGTCTTCTTAAATATTAAAATTTTATGTTGGAAATTAATCTTCATTGTCAAGAGAGATTTTGCTTAATTATATGTGGAATAAAAATAAATGTTGACGTAACATCATGTGTCTTGAAATTTCTTTTTTGAGCCTTTTGTTATTATCGAGCATCCACTTTTGAGATGCATATAGCCTGGCATTAGAAATTAGTACAACAATATAGAGTCTCCACATTTTGGTTTTGAAATATCGCAACCCTCGTCTCATATACATATTTCTTGCATACAATAGAACTTGCCCTTGCTATGTAGATGCTTGAGAGTCCAAAGTTTCCCCTGTGCCTATCAATAAACTTAGGCAATAACTACTGTATATATAGATAATTACATGACAACATCAAGACTGATCATGCATTTGAAATGTATCATGTAGTGCATGTTTATTTTGTATCTAAGTGCTACTGATACTCCTCTCTAGAATTTTCAATTTGTTAATTTCAAATATTGGTATCACGACTAGTGATTTATTTTGGGGGTTATTATTATTATTATTTCATACTCAGGCAAATTTTTACACGCACACATATTCCTATGATATATGGTGTAGACCGATACAGCTCATGTGTACTAACATTATCTCTTTAGTTTTTTAATATTAGAATGTTACTCCGAAGTTAAAGTGGGAATTTTGTGTACTACAACATATTGTGCTCTTGTTTGAAATATTGTGGCCGGACATTTTATTCAACGTTCATAATATTAAGAAATTAATATCCAGGCATGTATTTATATATTATGAACTATATACGTTGTACTATAATTTCTATTAGAATTTTTTTAGGTGCAAATTATCTGAATACACAACAATATAAAGTTCGCATATTGTCTTACGATAATACGTAGCAATATACTCACTTGATAAATTTTATTTTTTAGTTTATCCTTGATCAATTTCGCGCATTAACCTGTTTGAGTGTTAGCCAAGTTACCCAAGTATTGATTTGTCTAAGAAAATTTATCACTTAATTTTTTAATCACATATGATTTATGTTGAATAGTCTGCTTCATTTGAACTATATTACAGTATGATGTTAATAAGTTTGTTTATTTGGATTGGAATAAATATAATTTATGTCATATCTTCTTCGACTCAGACAAACAATACAACTTGAAGATCATTGAAAAACTTTTCTGATAATTTTATTTGTTCTCCTTATGCAATTTTTTTTGGATGTAGACTGTATTAAATTAAAATTATGTTGACTTGGCTTATTTCAGTATTATACGTCTCCTTGAAATCTTTGTTATCCGATTGCACCTTTTGGTTCAAGACACTTTTATTTTATAAATATCCATGTTTATATGCATTTTAGAAAATAATTGCTTTGGAATCTATAAGAAGCTTCTTTACAACATAAATCAACACATTAAGTTTGTTAATGTAATGGAAAACAAAATTAGAATACTTCATTGTGTCTGACAAAGACAAATCCACCTTCTTTTACACACTATTTACACACAGATTATGTATAGTTGTAGCCCATATATATATATATATATTTTTATATATATTTTATATATATATATATATATATATATATAATATATATATATATATATTTATATATATATATATATTATATATATATAATTTTTATATATATATATATTATATATATATATATATATGGAAAAAGGTAATTAATTTATTAAAAACTCGGGAATCATACACTTAGTTGGTGCGCAATGGCACCTTCATACATGATACATCCTGCTCGATGTTGAGGATCACTCCTCTAATCAAGGTATACTTATATTCAAAGACACGAGCATTTCGCTCTCTCCACACGAGCATTTCGCTCTCACGTGCCAGACAGCCGCTGCCAATCTTATTCTAGCTTCAGTGTACCACTCTATCCCCTTGTGCTTGCTGTTGGAGTGGGTGGGGTTCCCAACCTATGTGGAGAAGATCCTGGAGTGCGACGAGCGCCGTTCGATGTCAAAAAAGCTCGGGAAGTAGGTGACGCGGAGTCGCTACTGCTGCTGCTGCTCCTAAGGGAGGTTCTGGACTGGGTCTGCCGAGTTCGGCCCGAACTCGGTCCCAGGTCGAGTTCTGGCCGAACTCGGTCTGGCTCTTCCAGAAGTTGGCCGTCCAGTGCTGTTTACCCGACACAGAGTTCTGGCCGAACTCTGTGTCGTCGGGGCTGAAGCGGGATTTCGGGTGAGTTTTCACCACTGGATCTAATCCAACGATCCAGGTTGGTTGCGGGATTGGGGAGTTAAGTTGGGATTTTCCAACCCTAATTCATAACGCAATAACGCAACGTAACACAACTTGGAGAGTGGAAGGAGGCAAGAGTGCCATTGCAACTTCGGAGAAGAAGACGGAGGATTGAAGGTCGCTATTCGAAGGAGATCATGTTCGGGTAATATCTACTCGTCGTTCTCGCTCTTCGTAGCCTTGTAATCATTGTTCTTATCGCTGAGTATTGTGGGGATCCGATTTGGATCGGGAGGAGTTTGTAGAGGGTGTAATTCTTCTATTCCATTAGTGGAGGCTTCTCAGGGTTGGACTCCGATCGTCCCGTAGTTTTTCCCGCAAGGGTTTTCCACGTCAAAAATTCTCTGTGTCTGCGTGGATTGTTTTGTGTGGTTGTTTTTGGATTCGTGCGTTGTATTGCTCGGTCCTCTCGCAGGTACTCTCCGGTTTGGGGAAAGGTTTCCGCGCTTCTTTTCCAACAGAGTGGTATCAGAGCCAGGTTCTGGAATTCAGAAGGAGTGTCAGTAGTTGACAGAGAAACCAGAGAGGAGAGATGGACGCAAAGCCGGTGCACATAGTGAATCTTAATGGCATAAACTATCATTATTGGCGGAGCAAGATGAAGGATTTGCTGTTTGTCAAGAAGCTGCATCTACCCGTGTTTGTATCTGAGAAGCCAGTGATAAATCCGAGGAGGACTGGACATTCGAGCATATACAGGTGTGTGGGTACATACGGCAGTTTGTTGATGAGAACGTGTACAACCACGTTGCCAATATTGAGCACGCGAAGACGTTGTGGGATAAGCTGGAATCCTTGTATGCGAAGAAGACCGGGGTAAACAAGTTGTTCCTGATCCGAACGATGATGGGTCGGCGGTACAAGGATGGGGCGTCTATTTTGGATCACTTGAGTGAGTTCCAGGGCGTGGTTGACCAGCTATCTTCTATGGGAGTCAAGTTCGACGACAAAGTTCAGGGACTATGGCTGTTGTGTACTTTGCCAGACTCGTGGGAGACCGTACGAGTATCTATGATCGCTTCTGCTCCAGAGGGCATAGTCAGTCTGGAGTTTGCCAAGAGCGGGGTATTGAATGAAGAGATGCGGAGACGTTCTCAGGGCACTTCATCCACATTCCACCACTCAGAGGCACTTGTTTCAGAGAGCCGCGGAAGGGGCAAAAGTAGGGGTCCAGGTGGTCGCAGAGACAAGAGCAGGGGGAAGTCCAAGGGTCGTTACGAGGACTCAGAGTGTTACCATTGTGGTAAGAAGGGCCATATCAAGCGGAACTATTTTGCTTGGAAGAGAGAGAAGAAGGGCGACAAGGGGAAGCAAGAAGAGAACACTACAGCGACGGCCTCGATGCATGGAGGCGATGTGATCATCGTAGGTGATGAGGTCATTACTAACCTCGCCTGCGATGACAATTCTTGGCTGGTGGACTCAGGGGCTTCAGCACATGTATCTCACAACAGGGTACTATTTGCCACTTACACGACAAGCGACTGTGGCATGTTGAAGATGGGTAACGGAGATGTGTCGAAGGCGGTTGCCGTTGGAGATGTGCATTTGAGAATGAAGACGGGTGCGGTTCTTGTTCTCAAAGATGTTCGTCATGTTCCTGATATCCGTTTCAACCTGGTGTCGGTTGGAAGGTTGGATGACGAGGGATTCTTCGGTCTCTTCGGGAATAGTCAGTGGAAGCTTTCCAGGGGTTCGATGGTGATTGCCAGAGAAAGCAAGAAGTCCGGTCTCTACTATATGGAGGGGAGCGCACAGGGGGCACAAGAGGTGAACGCAGTCAGTGATGCGTCTACCGAGTTGTGGCACAGGCGGCTCGATCATATCACCGAGAAGGGGATGAGCTACTTGGTGAACAGGAAGGTGATTCCGGGGCTCAAGTCTACAAAGTTGGAGAAGTGCACATACTGCTTAGCTGGAAAGCAAAATAGGGTGTCTTTCCAAAGTCACCCAAGTTCGAGGAAGCCGGCGTTGCTCGAGTTGATTCACTCGGATGTCTGCGGTCCTATGAAGGTAAAATCTCTTGGTGGTACTTCTTACTTTGTAACTTTTATTGATGACTGTTCCAGGAAGGTTTGGGTCTATGCCTTAAAGACCAAGGATCAGGTGCTGCCTACTTTCAAGGAGTTTCAGGCCTCTGTTGAAAGGAAGACGGGCAAGAAGTTATTATGTGTTCGGTCCGACAATGGCGGCGAATACATCGGTCCCTTTGATGTGTATTACAGAGAGCAAGGGATACGACACCAGAAGACTCCGCCAAAGACACCTCAGCTAAATGGTGTAGCGGAGCGTATGAACCGGACACTGATGGAGAGGGTACGGTGTTTGCTGTCAGAAGCAAACTTGTCGGGCAGTTATTGGGGTGAGGCTCTTCTCACAGCTGCTTATGTTATTAATTTGTCTCCTAGTGCTCCTTTGCAGGGTGATGTGCCTGACAAAGTATGGTACGGCAAAGAGCCGTCATACAATCACCTGCGAGCGTTTGGTTGTAAGGCCTTCGTGTATGTACCGAAGGACGAGAGGACAAAACTTGAGCCGAAGATGAGGCGATGCGTCTTTGTCGGCTACGGTCGGGATGAGTTTGGCTATAGACTCTACGACCCAGTGGAATGAAAGCTCTACAGAAGCAGGGACGTGGTATTCGTCGAGGATCAGACCATGACCAACACTCAGGATTCCGAGACGCCTTCTGAGGCTGAGGAATTGCCTGAGTTAGAGTCATTTTGCTTCGAGCAGTTTCCAGAGGACATTGCAGAGGATCCAGTTATGGGGGAGCCGGTACGTAGAGTTTCTCCCAACCTTGATCATCAGCCTGCTGATGGTGGTCAGGGTGTCCTTCAGGAGGATGAGCATGCCGGAGAGGCAGTTCCTGAAGGGGAGGAGGCTGTTGGTATACAGCCAACACCAGTGGCTCCACTGAGAAGGAGCGACAGAGATCGTCGACCATCTACGAGATACTCACCGGATGAGTATGTGTTATGACTGACGGGGAGAGCCCGAAAGTTTTGCAGAGGCTATGGAAGACGAACACAGGCAGGAGTGGATGGAGGCTATGCAGGAGGAGATGAGTTCCTTGCACAATTCCATTATGATCTGGTACGGTTGCCAAAAGGTAAGAAGGCTTGAAGAATCGATGGTGTTCAGAGTGAAGCGACGGATGATGCTACTCGCCCTCGATACAAAGCGAGGCTGGTAGTCAAAGGCTACGGTCAGCGGAAAGGCGGGATTCTGATGAGATCTTTCGCCTGTCGTCAAGCATTCGTCTATTCGGGTGGTGCTAGCATTAGCAGCCAGTCTCGACTTGGAGGTCGAGCAGATGGACGTGAAGACGGCATTCCTCCACGGTGATCTTGAGGAGGAGTTGTACATGGAGCAGCCAGAGGGATTCTGTGAGAAGGGCAAGTAACATTTGGTCTGCGGTTGAGGAAGAGCTTGTATGGTCTGAAGCAGGCTCCGAGGCAGTGGTACTGGAAGTTCGAGTCGTTTATGGGGGAGCATGGTTATGCACGGACGACGCGGACCACTGTTGTGAGGTATTTTGTCGATGATGATTTTATCATTTTGTTGCTCTATGTTGATGATATGCTATTAGTGGGTCGGAATGCCACTAGGATTGCGGAACTGAAGTGCCAACTGGGCGCGGCCTTCTCTATGAAGGATTTGGGCGCGGTGAAGACTATTCTTGGGATGGAGATCAGCCGAGAGAGAGAGTCCAAGCTGCTACACTTGTCCCAAATGAAGTACATTCACTGGATACTTCAGCGTTTCGGGATGGACGGGTCGAAGAAAGTGAGTTCCCCCCTCGCGGCTCACTTTAAGCTCACTGAGGAGCAGTGTCCATCTACCGAGGACGAAAAGAAAGATATGGAGCGGGTTCCATATGCCTCAGCTGTGGGAAGATGATGTATGCTATGGTGTGTACGAGGCCGATATTGCTCATGCAGGGTACGGTTAGCAGGTATCTTTCAAATCCTAGAAGGGTACATTAGAGTGTAGTCAAGTGGATCTACGATATCTTCAGGGCACTGCTGGTTGGAGACTTTCCTTTGTGGTGACGACCGAAGCTGGTTGGGTATACCGCGCTGATATGGCTGGAGAGTGAACGAGGCGATCGACTTCGGGCTACGTGATGATGTTGCGGGAGAAGTGGTGTCATGGCAATCGCGGTTGCAGAAGTGTGTTGCCTTGTCGACGACAGAGGCAGAGTACCTTGCGCGACGGAGGCTTGCAAGGAGCTGTTGTGGATGAAGACGCTGTTGCAGGAAATAGACTGAAGCAAGAGCATATACTTTGCTTTACGATAGAGAGTGCTATCCACCTTGTAAGAATCCAGACATTTCATAGCCGGTCCAAGCACATCGGGACTCGGTATCATTGGATATGGGAGTGGTTGAGAAG
>JANAVB010034218.1:6976146-7571146 GCA_029216955.1 Iris pallida
TATGAGATATACCAATACCTCAACATCAATGGGTGGTCACTAGAACTAAGCCAATGCAAAAAAAATAATAAAAATAGTAAAACGACCAATACAATCACTTGCCCAAGTGTGACTTGGATGCACAGTGATACTACTGGAAAATAGAAAGAAACTAAATATAAATGAAAAAAATAGTATAAATAAATTACAGAATATGGTGGCAATGTATCTTGCCTGAGGTTGCGTACAAAAGGGCAGGTTCCAGTAGCTCGAACCATCAGAATAGTGAAGCAAAGATAGTCAATTATCGCAAACGTCTTCGGATGCTGAAATAAACATTACCAACATTTCAAAATAGAAAAAAGCTAGGATAGACTGCCCATAAGTCCAATTCTGGATAAGGGGCAAAATCGTAATTTTGGTTCAAAATGATGTCCGTCGTTGGATCCATTTTACGCCGAAACGCGTGGTAGTATCTATGTTTTCTAAAGTCGTCAAACTATATGTCTATGGGTCCGATTTGAGGAGATGAACCCAACCGTACATCCAAAGTTGGATTCCGACGGGCCATGCACAATTTCGTCCGTTGGAGCGGGTCGCTGGCCTGCCAAAAAGTCGTTCCTGTCGACATTCTCAGAATCGGACCAAACTTGGCATACAGGACCAAAAAATGATACGATCCTATTGGCACAAGTTTCATCTCGATACGACGAACGTGCACAAGGTTATGGCCTAGTTTGTAAAGTGTCGATACGGAGATATCTTGACGGATATGCATTGATTTCGTCGCACACACGCAACAAAATCGAGTTTTCTTCAGTTCCCACACGTTGGCAACATCCATACGCACCTTTTAATGCATATATTTTGTGACAACGTCGCCTGATTTGTCGGGGCACACATCGTATCAGAGGTTTTCTCATATTTTTATTGTTTCGGTAAACGGTTTTTGTCGATTTTTTCAAATTTTGTTATCTCGACACACAGTGGACCAAATTGAAATCTACAAAAAGGGTTGGGAAGCCCTATAGGTTGGCTATAGATTGTTAAATCAGCATTTTGATATTCGTGGTACGTTGGTCGCAAAGTGGCGCCAAACATGAGTGTTTAGATTCCTAAATCTGTCATTATAACCGTGGTTTTTTCCAAAGTTTTGGAATTTTTCCCAGGATGCATAGGTCAGACCAAACTATCCTATTTATTGGATTTGGTAGGAGGTCAACTAGGGTTTCCGTAAAAATTTATGGTTCGAATTTTCATCAACCATAGAGGAAGAAAAATCGGTTTCAAGTTAGGTACCTCGCGGTCACGATGGTAACAGAGTCGTCCTTTGTTTGCCGAACCAAGGGCCAGCTATGGCGGTGCTGCGACTGCCCTAGCCGGCGATGGGCGACGGCGAAGCTCCGGCGGCGCGCGCGCGTGGCAGGCGCTGGGTTAGGTCTAGGGTTTCTAGAGTTTTTTTTTTGCCTTATATATATAGACATCTATTGAAGAAAAGGGGTTGGGCTGCTCCTCTTTGCGGGGAGGGCTCGGGTGAATAGTGCCCCCCCTCCCCCGTGGGTACTGTTCACCGGAGATGTTTTTTTTTCCCTTTTCTTTCTTTTTCCTTTTCCTTTTCTTTATTTTTTTTTCTTCTTTTCCTTTTTAAAAAAACTAATAATCTCTTTTTTTTAAGTTTATATGTGTTGGTGTTTTTGCCTTTGGACTAGAAAAGATAGTCCCACATCGGCTACACCAAATGGTGAGTATCTCAATATAATGCATTGCATGTGTTGAGGTGTACACATGAGGTGTAGTGGGGCACAAGTTTGTGCCATGTGGAAGTATTTTCCTAGAAGGAAAAAGGATTAAATCCAACAAGGATGCAAGTTAATTTTTGTTGTGTGGACTCGGACTCGGACACGGACTCCAGGATGTCTCGTGCATGCACGGGAGTGTTCGGGGGGTAGGTATGGACTGGCACACTTCTATGCTGATTGTGGGATGATCTAAAATATCAAACTCTATTTTTCAGTATTGGTATTTTAGTCCCACATCGGATAGGAGAAGAGGTGAAGTCTCAACTCCACTCTATAAATAGAGCCCCTTGGCCTCCTTTGAAAGATGCACCAAAGAAGAGAGTTGAAGGAGTCTGTTAAGTCCAGGAAGCCCGTTCAAGTCTCAAATATTGACTTACAAGCGTTCCAGAAGTTCTTCGTGAACTTGCTGGTTCTTGGAAGCTGTTCGTGCTCGTGTGAGGCGAATAAAGCTTTGAGCAACGGTGATCATTCACCCCAGCAGGAGTTTTTTTCACCTTTCGCCTGTCACCTTCTTTGTTGGTTATATCAAGATTTTATTAGCGCACCTTCGGTGAAGTGTTTGCGTTGATATTATCAGAATTCGTTTTGTGCACCTTCTGTGAAGTGTAGCATTAATAGAATTTCACTTACGTACCTTCTTTGAAGTGTTACGTTCTGTGCACCTTCTATGAAGTGTAGCACTAGTGGGATTTCTCTTACGTACCTTCTGTGAAGCGTTACGTTCTGTGCACCTTCTGTGAAGTGTAGCACTAGTTGAGAGATTTCTTTTACGTACCTTTTGTAAAGTGTTACATAATAATGATTGTTTATACAATTGTTACGATATTTCAGTTTTCCATCGAAAAATTGTGCCCCGGTACTAACAATCTCAAAGCTTTATTGAGAAGATGGATAATTCTCGAGCTTCGCTCATCGATACCGGCTTTAACAAGTTGGAGAAATTCGATGGTGAACACTTCCAGATATGGAAACGAAAGGTCACTTTAAATCTTCAACTCGTGAATGTTGATCACGTGCTGTCAGAAGAAGAACCGATCGTTCCAACCACTGGATCTGCTGCGGCTGTGGCCGCTGCTACGACCAAGCAAGCGAAGTGGAAGAGAGAAAACAGTATATGTAAACTTCTGATACTCAATTCCATGGAAGACTCTTTGGCAGAGTCCTACTCCAAGAAGACATCTGCCAAAGAGATATGAGACTCATTGGGAAAGCTCTATGAAGATGACGAGAACCGGTCCAAGATCTTCATGGTAGAAAAATACCACAAGTGGACCTTCGAAGACGAGAAGGCGATGCTGCCCCAAGTGAAGGAGTTTCTAAAGTTGCGTCAGAAACTAGAAGACGAGAACATGCCCCTCGTCGATAAGTTTGTCGTTGGAGGGATCGTCGCGAAACTTTCTACAGAATGGAGCAACTTCTATGCAAGGATGCATCGAAAGAAGATGGAAATTAGCTTGGAAGATTTCTTACAAGAGATCCATGTTGAGGACGAGATACGCTCTCAACAGAAGATGGATACTCTGTCCAAGCAACTGGCAAAGGAAAATCTGGTCCAAACCAGAGAATACCAGGGGAAGCAGGCTGCTTCTCATCGCAAAAAGAAGGACTTCACGAATCTGAAAGTGAAGGGTCCTGCTTTCAAGCAGCAGAAGTCCAAGTCCCATTTGACTTGCTTCAATTGTGGTAAGAAGGGCCACTACAAATCCGAATGCAAGTCCAAGCCCAAAGAACAAGATGAGCCTAGTAAGGTTTCTATGATTACTAATCTAGTTGCCATGATAGCACAGGTTGCAACTGTGGGGGCTGACTTGGACTGGTGGATAGATACTGGTACGACCTGCCATGTCAGTTCAGACAGGGACTGGTTCGTCTCTTATGAGCCAACTTTAGAGAAGGTTATAATGGCAAACCAGGCACAAGCTGAAGTACTGAGGATCGGACGGTGGAGCTGAAACTCACATCGGGGAACACTCTGACGCTTCAAGGTGTGAAGCATGTTCCAGTAATTGCTAAGAACCTGATCTTTGGAAGTCTGCTCTGCACCGCAGGCTTGAGGATGGACATCAATGCTGGCCAGTTGGTGATGTCCAAGAAGGGTACATTCTTCGAGAAAGCTTTCCAAACTGAAGGAATGTACAAGATTCTGCTTGTTGTAACCCAGCATGATAATATAAATGCAATCACTTTTTCTGATTATTCCCTTGAGTTGTGGCATAATAGGCTAGGACATGTTCATTGTAAAAGGATTAACAGAATGTCTAGTCTAGGACTTATCTCCAAGTATGGGGGTAAGGTAGAGAAATGCAAAGTATGTGCTCAGACGAAGATCACTAGGAAACCCTTTCACAGGGTCCATCGAAGCACAGATCTTCTGGAGTTGGTTCACTCAGATATCTGTGACTTCAAACAATTCTCTACAAAGGCCGGAATGAAGTATTTCATTACTTTCATCGATGACTTCTCAAAGTATGCTTTCGTCTACTTGCTCAAGTCTAAAGACGAAGCATTCGAGAAGTTTAAGGAGTTCAGGGCCGAGGCTGAGCGGCAAACTGGACAACAACTCAAGAGGTTAAGGAGTGATCGAGGCAGGGAGTATCGGTCTCATGAATTCTTATCATTCTGCAAAGAACATGGAATCATCAATGAGACAACGGCTCCGTACTCTCCTCAATCCAACGGAGTAGCAGAAAGGAAGAACAGAACGTTGACAGAGATGATGAACTCCATGATGTTGACTGTGGGTCTTCCAAAGTGCTACTGGGGAGAAGCTGCACTAACGGCAACGTTCATTCTGAACAGAGTGCTATATGCAACTTCCGACATAACTCCTCATGAACTCTGGTTCAAAGTCAGACCTAACTTGAATTTCATTCGAGTGTGGGGGTGTCTGGCTTATGTGAAGCTCCCGGATCTGAAGATTCAGAAGCTGGGAACAAGGACTACGAAGGCGATCTTCTTGGGGTATGCCGAAAAGAGTGATGCTCGGAGATTCCTTGATATCGAGTCAAACCATATCATCGAATCTCGCGATGCTGAATACTTTGAAGACAAGTTTGCAAAACACAAGAATATTGTTCTCGCGGATCTTCCAGAGAATGATGAGGGTACAAAGCAGACAGAAGTCTTTAATGAACCAGTAGTCCAAGATGAAGCTGTCGTCAAGGAGACACCAGCTGAACCAGAACTCGCTGAGCCGTCAACTAAGCGAACGAGGAGGCCGAAAGACTTCGGAGATGACTTCGTCACCTATCATGTGGAAGCAGATCCGCTTACCTATGATGAGGCGATGAAGACCAGAGATGCTGTATTCTGGAAGGAGGCGATAGACAACGAGATTGACTCAATTACCTCCAACAAAACATGGGTATTGGTTGACCTGCCAGAAAGAGCAAGATCCATCGGATGCAAATGGATCTTCAAGAAGAAGATGAAAGCAGATGGAACCATTGACAAGTTCAAGGCCAGGCTAGTGGCCAAGGGGTTTGCTCAGAAGCAGGGGATCGACTATTTTGACACTTATGCTCCAGTAGCTCGGATGACAACCATTAGATTGTTAATTGCTCTAGCAGCAATACACAAGCTGGTGATACATCAGATGGATATGAAAACGGCATTCCTTAATGGCGAGCTGACCGAAGAGATCTACATGCAACAACCAGAAGGTTTTGTCGTCAAAGGTCTGGAAAACAAAGTCTGCAAGTTGATGAAGTCTCTGTATGGTTTGAAACAAGCTCCCAAAATGTGGCATGAGAAGTTTGACAAGGTGATAAGGTCAAATGGCTACAGGGTCAGTGAAACAGACAAGTATGTCTATACGAAGTTTGCTGACGGAAGAGGAGTAATCGTTTGTCTTTACGTGGACGACATGCTAATCCTAGGTACGGATTTAAGCTGCGTCACAGAGACAAAGAAATTCCTCTCGACCAAGTTCAGTATGAAGGACTTGGGGGATACCGACGTAATCTTGGGGCTCAAGATCATCCGGACAGGCAACGGAATAGAGCTGTCACAATCTCATTATATTGAGAAGATGCTCACTCGCTACGGGTATTAAGATCTTCCTATAATTGATACACCATACCGGAGTGATCAAAAGCTAGAGCCAAACTCGAGCGAAAGCGTCAGGCAGTTGGAGTACGCTAGCGTCATCGGAAGCTTGATGTACGCTACTACTGCCACAAGGCCTGACATAGCTTTTGTCGTAGGAATGCTGAGTCGGTTCACTAGCGATCCAGGCGTTGAGCACTAGAAATCTGTGAAGCGTGTTATGAGATATCTCAAAAAAACTCAAACATATGTACTTTTTTACAGTGGAGATCCGTCAGTAGTGGAAGGCTTCAGTGATGCTAGCTGGTGTTCAGATATGGAGAGCGAGTATTCCACAGGTGGATTCTTATTCGCCATGGGCGGAGCTGCTATATCGTGGAAATCGAAGAAGCAGACTATGTTATCTCGCTCCTCCATGGAATGTGAATTCTTTGTATTGGATGCTGCTGCAGATGAAGCAGAGTGGCTTCGGAAGCTCATGTATGATCTTCCGGTGGTTGGAGCTCAGATACCGGCAATACCGATATACTGTGACAACCAGGCGGCAGCAGCAGTGGCATCAAATAAACTCTTCAACGGGAAGAAGAGGACTGTGCGGTTGAAGCACAGGGCAGTACACGATCTCATCAAGAGAGGTGTTATTGCAGTGATTGATGTTCGGAGTCAGGAGAACCTGGCGGATCCGTTCACCAAGGGCCTCAAGCGCCAGCTGGTCGATGACACAGCTTGTAAAATGGGCTTGAAGGCATTCTGATATTGTGTTATTACAATCCTACCATAAAGTTTTATGCTATTAGTTCAAAGAGAAATCTACTAGGCATCTAGCTTTTGGTTCAAGGGAGGACTATTAACCAGAAGAATATCAGGAACGGTGGGTACTTGTCCTCTACGACATGGAGAGGTTACGGACCTACAACCACTGTTGTCTACTGTTATTTTCTGCGAAAAATGGATCCTGTGGGAAGGTTGGCTTAAATGCCTTAATGAGTTCTCAGGCAGAGTGAATGCCTGGAGTGCTTTACAGGAAGCACGGTAGTGCAGCACTACTAGGAGTGTAACTCCATGCTATAGTGGGGTGACTCCAACATGAGGTTCCCAGGTAGGGGTAATGCCTCGGCTTTGTAAGCCAAGTCACAGCGGAGTAGCACCGCAAATAGGCAGGTAGCCTAATGCTATATGATAATCATAATAAAGAGAGGTAGACAACACTACAAAGAGGACGATGTCCTCATGTTACAGCGGCATGACACCACGAAGAGGTACCAGGTAGGGTAAAGCCTCGGCTTTGTGAGCCATGTCGTAGCGGCGTAACACCGCACGGAAGCGCAAGGCTTCATGCTGGGTAGTTTGGCACTACAAAGAGGCCTGTGACCTCATGCTACAATAGTATGACACTACGATGTGGTACCCAGGTGGGGTAAAGCCTCGACTTTAAGCCATGTCAAAGCGGCGTAGCACCGCAAAGAAGCGCAATGCTTCATGCCATGACTCTTTATAAAGAACTCACCTATAGTGTATGGACAGAGATATCAGGCCGTCTCTTGAGGGTAAACTTGTAGACGCCCAAAAATTATACACTGAAACCAGGTTGGCACAAGGCCTTCAATGTGCAGCCAGAAGCACAGTTGATGTCATTATGTGAGTAGGAAGAATTACAGTTATGGTGCAGAATTCAAGACTTAGTCCATTCTTGTATTATGCTGTTGTTTAACCTATGCGGGAAGATTCAAGTCGTAGCGCCATCTCTTCTAATGCATGATGGGCAGTCACTGTGGGGAACGCTCAACCCATATATTGAGATATGTGGGGGATTGTTGGTGTTTTTGCCTTTGGACTAGAAAAGATAGTCCCACATCGGCTACACCAAATGGTGAGTATCTCAATATAATGCATTGCATGTGTTGAGGTGTGCATATGAGGTGTAGTGGGGCACAAGTTTGTGCCATGTGGAAGTATTTTCCTAGAAGGAAAACGGATTAAATCTAACAAGGATGCAAGTTAATTTTTGTTGTGTGGACTCGGACTCGGACACGGACTCCAGGATGTCTCGTGCATGCACGGGAGTGTTCGGGGGGTAGGCGTGGACTGGCACACTTCTATGCTGATTGTGGGATGATCTAAAATATCAAACTCTATTTTTTAGTATTGGTATTTTAGTCCCACATCGGATAGGAGAAGAGGTGAAGTCCCAACTCCACTATATAAATAGAGTCCCTTGGCCTCATTTGAAAGATGCACCGAAGAAGAGAGTTGAGGGAGTCTGTTAAGTCCAGGAAGCCCGTTCAAGTCTCAAATATTGACTTACGACCGTTCCAGAAGTTCTTCGTGAACTTGCTGGTTCCTGGAAGCTGTTCGTGCTCGTGTGAGGCGAATAAAGCTTTGAGCAACTGTGATCATTCACCCCAGCAGGAGTTTTTTTTCACCTTTCGCCTGTCACCTTCTTTGTTGGTTATATCAGAATTTTATTAGCGCACCTTCGGTGAAGTGTTTGCGTTGATATTATCAGAATTCTATTTGTGCACCTTCTGTGAAGTGTAACATTAATAGAATTTTACTTACGTACCTTCTTTGAAGTGCTACGTTCTGTGCACCTTCTGCGAAGTGTAGCACTAGTGGAATTTCTCTTACGTACCTTCTGTGAAGCGTTACGTTCTGTGCACCTTCTGTGAAGTGTAGCACTAGTTGAGAGATTTCTTTTACGTACCTTTTGTAAAGTGTTACGTAATAACGATTGTTTATACAATTGTTACGATATTTCAGTTTTCCATCGAAAAACTGTGCCCCGGCACTAACAATATGTAGATATATAAATCTATCTAAGTATACCCAAGTGTATATTTTCATATACACTCATATATGTGCTTAGAAATATTTTTAACAAATATTATAATAATCTAGAATAAAGTTTTAATTATGATAGCAAATAACATTTTTTTAAACTACTTAATACTTAATGTGTACCATTCTTGTGTTCGTATACCTATGATGTAGCATTAAACTTGTTACCTAGATACTAACAAAACAAAACAAAAATTTAAAAGTAAGCAAATAAATAAAATACTATAAAAATATAAATAAAATCTCTAAATTTTAGGGATTTTACAACCCAACCGAGTCTGACTGGAGATCCCAAGAAGCCGATTCAATCGGTAGGAAGAAACTGAACTTAGGTGATTATTATGGAACACTGACCCTGAGATTAAATTCTCTTATACTAATGCCCGAGAGGCTGTACAATATTGTAGATAGATACCTTATCCCTATGGTGACAGTGTTTCGGTGTGATATGATAAGGATGAGTTTTAACTCTTAATAAGTGCAAGCATGATATGCGTGGTTGATTTCTATCACCAACCCTTGAGGATACTTATATGAGAGATCGTGAATGCCACGACTAACTATAGGACATGACGATCCTAAACAACTCTCATGTACAAACCAGTGCACCACGTATGTTGGCTTCAATTTTATTTGCTTGCAAAACGACTATCAACACCTAAAGTCACTATGGAAGAATTGCATAATGGCAGAGACTAGAGTGATCAGAATACCAAGCATGCATGACCACAGCAGAGTAGAGTAGAGTAGTTAATACTCAAATTCATCATCATGTATATATATTTAGTAAAATACAATAAATAAACAGTGTCTCAATTAACAGAGAAAGCAATAGAAATTTTATTATAATAATATAAATAAATGAATATATATATAAAGATCGGAAACATAGAGGGAATGGAGAAAACCCTCCTTTAATTCTTATACGCGAAATATCAAGGTCCTTAACTGAAAGAGAAGTAGAATTACTAAAGATTAATTGATCGGTAACTAATTGACCAAAGCACAGCGCTTCCTGATCTCGCCCTGAGCGCCTTTAAGGACTTGAAAGTTGTTCACCATGGAGACACCGGATTCCTTGAAAAACTCGGACTGGTTGTCAGCAAAGCGCTGAACCAAGGCCTTGGCGGCAGTATCACGGAGGAGGGCATCGTCGGTGCCGAAGAGGGTCCTTCGCTTGAGGACGAGCTTGTAGTAGCTAGAATTGAATGTCAAAACACTCCCAAGGTCCATCTCGGTAAGGGTGGTTTGGTCACTGATGCCCTTGCACTTGGTCTTGAGCTTTCCCACGTAATTCTTGTCCAATGCCAGATCAGTGTCGCCTCTTCCAGTGAAGTTAAAGATCCTAGGTGAGAAGGCACCGCAGTTTGCAGTACCAAGGGTCCTAATAGTATATATAATATTATCATGTACAAATTATAGTCAGATCATTTTTTGTATCATCTATTTATGTAGTTAAATATATATTATGAACCATTGTCAGATTAATTTAGGTGTAGTCGTGGACTTTGCACACGGTACGTACATAAATGGCTATGACATTGCATGGATAAGTTGGATTCTCTTTTCCATTTTTCGATCCGTTGAAGTGCTAAGAAAGTGGGATCGTGAATTAGTATGTATACTAGTAATAAAACAAGTGGAGATAGGGTTTATTACCAATGTAGGGAATAGTTGGTGAGCTGGGATATGTTGTATATGAGAGCAAAGTTCTTGTTACATAGAATAATATAATTGACAAAGACACTGTAAGGAGTTGCCATGTGCCAACCTGAATGAAGTCTTTAGTTTGAATGAGTATATATGAAAATTTCACAAGCCAACTTGATTAGCCTCTAATAATGGAATGGGTTATTACCAATAATTATATATCCTGGCCGGCTCATGTAGTTGGATTGTCTTATCCGGAGCTAGTTTTGGTTGTCCCTTGATCCTTATTGTAGGTAAATTCTGGAGGGTCATCCGTGATCCCGACCTCTATTGGGATCATGGTGAACCTGGGGTTGTCATAAGCAGAGAGCTAGGGGTGCCCAAATCCGAAATCTTGGCTTGCTTACCTGCCTATATTTGGCAGTTCATAGTGAATTAAGTGCCAAATGTCGTTGGTACTAATCAACCGACCCAGAAATTTGGGTTAAAATATGCCGTCTTTAAGTGATCTTTTAGTGCAAAGAGGTGGAAATTCTAGTGTTTGTTTAGTTAATGGATTCATGTAATGACAAATTAACTTGTATGCACAATTCTCTTAAAAAGAGAGTTATATCCATAACAAACAGGAGGCAATATACATAAACCAAATATAAGTTCCATAATTGGACCTTTCCGACTGTTGAAGCTAATGACATGTTCTAGGTTCGGTGATCATATAGTCCTCCCTCATCCCAACCTTGGACTTTTATTGCAGCATATATAGGAGAACTTCGACATGGCATTTTAAGCTGACTTTATAAATAGTTAATATTGTTACGTTAATCCAACTCTTGTATGTTAATATAATATAATATATATAAACCTAGATCGTGGTTACAAGTCCTAATTAAATATTGGTGTACTAATTATATGGCTTAAACATAGAGCTAATATAATTGAAAAGGATGGAAGCCATTTTTTTTCAGTTTTTTGACACATTATACCTTGTACTACTTTTGTAGTGACCAATTAATTTATCCATTTATTTAAAAAAAGAATTGTCTTCAAAATAATGTTGTAAAGTTGTTGGTATAATAAAGAGAAAGGTGAAACATGAAATGATATTGTTGTTGTTTTGGCCTTCTTCACTAAAAAAATAGTCCCACATTGCCTAGGCCAAATGAGATGTATCTCTTTATATAGCTTTGCTTGTGGAGAGATGCACATGTGGCTTGGATAGACACATGGGTGCCATGTGGGGGTGTTTTTCTAGTGGAAAGAAGGTCAACCCAACAAATGAAGCATTAATGCTTTTTGTCATGCTCGTGGAATTAATTTTCTTTGGAGCTAAGCCCCGTAGCGACTCGAACTCAGGTTCGGGCTCATGAGGCGTAATGTGGCATTTTGTTGGCTAAACCCAGATGATAAGGCAGTCAGCGCGGCAGTCTGCGTGCAGGTGTAGTTGGCGCAATTGGTGCAGGTCGCGCAGATGGCATGCGTTGTGCGCCAATTAGCGCAGTCGTTTTTGTGCACGATTTGAATGGTTACGTAACGTTCTGGGACAATTTTTTTCATGTCTCGAACATTTCGTAGACCGGACGGTTACTGCGCGCGCCTATATATGTTTCTCTCCTCTCTCTCTCTCTTAAGATACAGTTCATAATTTTCTTACGAAATTTTTTCAGAGTTAAGAGGAGAGAAGAGAGAAATAAAGCGAGTACATGGCATCCGAGGAGTCAGTAAAGCAGAGTGTTCCGAAGTTCTTGGTCGAACTTGCTGGTTCTTGGAAGCTGATCGTGCGGGACGAATCTAGCTTTGAGTGCTGGTGATCATTCACCCTAGCAGATTGTTTCCTCATTCCGTCCATTTCATCTTATGTTCATCTACTTGCAACTCGTTCTGAACGAGTACATTTTTTGATCTAATCAGAAACTGTTAGTAAAATTTCATCGCTGCTACTACGAAACCTTTTGTGCCTTCTTCGAAGTGTTACAATTGATTTTGTTTTCTCATAATCCTCCGGGATCTTTGTCATGCACTTTCCTCGAAGTGTTGCATAAATCAGTTTTTCGTCGAAAATCACGTCCCGGGACTAACAGATATATATATGGAACATGGTTAAGGCATAGTCCTATTCCCTTTCCACCTTAGAAAGCCATATGGAAATGATGACGACCTGAAGATGGCCTACGAAATGAGTTAATTTAATTTGCATTTCATGCATCCCTCACATATACACAAAATCTCACATGCATCCCTCACATAACCTGCTCATGTATGGATCTTCACATATACAACAAACACACAACATGATGTCCTAGGACTGCACGCACACACACACACTCATGATGTCCTAGGACTGCACACACACACACACACAAAATCTGAATCTGCACTTACCTGCACACTCACTTTTCTGGGCTGAACACAACTACTGCTACTACAGACCATTCTCCAACTGTCTGTACCTACTATCCTACTGTAGTATCTGGTACTACATGCTGCTGATACTTCTAACTAGGGGTGTGCTTATTTGGACCGAATCGACCGAATCGAACCAAACCAAACCAAATCGAATCAGTCGATTTTTAACCAAACCGATGGTCCGCTCGGATTGGTTCGACTTGACTATTTAAAAAACCATCTGATTTGGTTCGGCTCACGTTTTGGTCATTCCAAATTAGCATAAACTGAACCCAACTGAACCCAGTTAGTAACGATATAAAATTAGGTTTATATCTCATCCAACTTATCTATCTTATGGTTTAGAGTCATTGGACTTTGGAATATGGAGACGGTTGCTCATATTCAAAAATCTCTACTCTCCCTCTCTCTCCCTCCATAATAGTGTAAACATATGTTACACGGAGTGACCGCTCTAGTTCTCTACTGGCCGCTCTTGGTAACAAATATTTATTTTCCATCTTTAATTCATAATTCTATTAGGATTATAATTTATTTTCAAGAATCATTCTGGATTTGTGGAAGAAATTTATTATGCAAGTAATTTACTTAGAAGATCATTGCCCACTTTGATATCTCATACAAACATCTTCCAGACAAGAGATGGTTATGATTTCTTTATGTGTGAATATTTACTTTGTGAAATATTTTTATATACTTGAATTTTTTGTCTGATCAAAACCGATCAGCCGAACCGATCCGAACCGAACCAAGTTGGTCGGTTTCAAAATCAAACCGACCAATTGGTTGGTTTGGTTCGACTGTGATTATTTTTAAACCGATTAAGTTCAGTTCGACTTTGGTTGTGACCAAATAGGTCGACCACCGACCGATACACACCCCTTCTTCTAACTGCTGCTGCTTGTTGGAGTTGGTGGGGTCTTCAACCTATGTGGAGAAGACCCCGGAGTGCGACGAGTGCTGTCTGTGTGTCAGAGAAGCTTGGGGAGGTTACGAGGCCAGTCGGAGATGACGGAGACACTCGGGAGCTGCCAGAGGAGCTGCTGGAGAGAGAGGGGCAGAGTTCGGGCCGAACTCTGCCCCAGAGGAGAGTTCGGGCCGAACTCTGTGTTCTGGTTCCAGAACCTTGCTGGTTGCTAGACACAGAGTTCTGGCCGAACTCTATGTCATCGGGGCTGAAGCATTTTTCAGGGTGATTTATCACCATTGGATCGTATCCTACGGTCCAAGTTTTGTTGTGGATTAGGAGGTTTATACATGGTTATTCCTAACCCTAATTACAACACAACATTGAAGAACAAGAGATAGAAAAGAGGCAAGAGTGCCATTGCAACTTTGGGAGAGAAGAAGGAGGATTGAAGGCCATTTTCGAAGGAGGATCGTGTTCGGGTAATATCTACTCGTCGTCCTTGTTCTTCGTAGCTTTGTAATCATTATTCTTGCTCCTAAGTGTTGTGAGGATCCGATTTAGATCGGAAGAAGTTTGTAGAGGGTGTAATCCTTTATTTTATTAGTGAAGGCTTCTCAGGGTTGGACTCCGATCGTCCCGTAGTTTTTTTCCGTAAGGGTTTTTCACGTCAAAAATTCTCTGTGTCTGCATGGTTTGTTTTGGTGTTTTTGGTTCGTGCGTTGTATTGCTCGATTCTTTCGTAGGTACTCTCTAGTTTGGGAAAAGATTTCCGCGTTTCTTTCTCAACAAAGTGGTATCAGAGCCAAGTTCTGGAATTCAGAAGGGTGTCAGGAGTTGACAAGAAAACTAGAGAGGGGAGATGGACGCGAAGTCGGTGCGCATGATGAAACTGAACGACACCAACTATCACTATTGGCGGAGCAAGATGAAAGATTTGCTGTTTGTCAAGAAGCTGTATCTGCCCGTATTTGCATCCGAGAAGCCCAGTGATAAATCCGAGGAGGACTGGAAATTCGAGCATATACAGGTGTACGGATATATCAGGCAGTTCGTTGACGAGAACGTGTACAACCACGTTGCCAATATTGAGCACGCGAAGACGTTATAGGATAAGCTGAAATCTTTGTACGCGAAGAAGACCAGGGTAAATAAGTTGTTCCTGATCCAGACGATGATGGGTCTACGGTACAACGATGGGGCATCTATTATGGATCACTTGAGTGATTTCCACGACGTGGTTGACCAGCTGTCTTTGATGGAAGTCAAGTTCGACGATGAGATTCAGGGACTATGGCTGCTGTATACGTTGCCAAACTCGTGGGAGACCGTACGAGTATCTATGATCGCTTCTGCTCTAGAGGGCGTGGTCAGTCTGGTGTTTGCCAAGAGCGGGGTGCTGAATAAAGAGATACAGAGACGTTCTCAGGGCACTTCATCCACATCCCACCACTCAGAGGCATTGGTTTCAGAGAGCCATGGAAGGGGCAAAAGCAGAGGTCCAGGTGGTGGCAGAGACAAGAGCAGGAGGAAGTCCAAGGGTCGTTACAAGGACTCGGAGTGTTACCACTGTGGTAAGAAGGGCCACATCAAGCGGAACTGTTTCGCTTGGAAGAGAGAGAAGAAGGACGACAAGGGAAAGCAAGATAAGAATACTACAGTGGCGTCCTTGATACATGGAGGTGATATGATCATCGTAGGTGTTGAGGTTATCACAAACCTCGCCTGCGATGATAATTCTTGGCTGGTGGCCTCAGCAGCTTCAACATATGTATCTCACAACAGGGTACTATTTGCCACTTACACGACAGACGACTGTGGAGTGTTGAAGATGGACAATGGAGATGTGTCGAAGGCGGTTGCCGTTGGAGATGTGCATTTGAGAATGAAGGCGGGTGTAGTTTTTGTTCTCAAAGAAGTTCATCATGTCCCTGATATCCGTTTCAACCTGGTGTCGGTTGGAAGGTTGGATGACGAGGGATTCTTCAGTCTCTTCCGGAACAGTCAGTGGAAGCTTTCCATAGGTTCGATGGTGATTGCCAGAGGAAGCAAGAAGTCCGGTCTCTACTATATGGAGGGGAGCGCACAGGGGGTACAGGAGGTGAACGTAGTCAGTGATGCGTCTACCGAGTTGTGACACAGGCGGCTCGGCCATATCAGCGAGAAGGGGATGAGCTACTTGGTGAACAGGAAGGTGATTCCAGGGCTCAAGTCTACAAAGTTGGAGAAGTGCACGCACTGCTTAGCTGGGAAGCAAAATAGGGTGTCTTTCTAAAGTCACCCAAGTTCAAGGAAGCCGGCGTTGCTCGAGTTGATTCACTCGGATGTCTGCGGTCCTATGAAGGTAAAATCTATTGGTGGTGCTTCTTACTTTGTAACTTTTATTGATGACTGTTCCAGGAAGGTTTGGGTCTATGCCTTAAAGACCAAGGATCAGGTGCTGCCTACTTTCAAAGAGTTTCAGGCCTCTGTTGAAAGAGAGACGGGCAAGAAGTTATTGTGTGTTCAGTCCGACAATGGCGGCGAATACATCGGTCCCTTTGATGCTTATTGCAGAGGGCAGGAGATACGACACCAGAAGACTCTGCCAAAGACACCTCAGCTCAATGGTGTAGCGAAGCGCATGAACAGGACACTGATGGAGAGGGTACGGTATTTGCTGTCAGAAGCAAACTTATCGGACAGTTATTGGGGTGAGGCTCTTCTCACAGCCGCTTATGTTATTAATTTGTCTCCTAGTGCTCCTTTGCGAGGTGATGTGCCTGACAAAGTATGGTACGGCAAAGAGCCGTCATACAATCACCTGCGAGTGTTTGGCTGTAAGGCCTTCGTGCATGTACCGAAGGACAAAAGGTCCAAACTTGAGCCAAAGACGAGTCGATGCGTCTTTGTCGGCTACGGTCGGAATAAGTTTGGCTATAGACTCTACGACCCGGAGGGAAGAATGCTCTACAAAAGTAGGGACGTGGTATTCGTCGAGGATCAGACCATGACCAACACTCAGGATTCTGAGACACCTTCTAAGGCTAAGGAATTGCCTGAGTTAGAGTCATTTCACTTTGAGCAGTTTTCAGAGGACATCGCAGATGATCCAATTATGGAGGAGCCAGTACATGGAGTTGCTCCCAACCTTGATCATCGGCCTGCTGATGGTGTTCAGGGTATCCCTCAAGAGGATGAGCATGCCGGGGAGGCAGTTTCTGAAGTGGAGGAGGCTGTTGGTATACAGCCAGCATCAGTAGCACCATTGAGAAGGAGCGATAGAGATCGTCGACCATCTACGAGATACTCACGGGGTGAGTATGTGCTACTGACTGGCGGGAGAGAGCCCGAATGTTTTGCATGCAGAGGCTATGGAAGACGAACACAGGCAAAAGTGGATAGAGGATATGCTGGAGGAGATGAGTTCCTTACATACCAATTCCACTTATGAGCTGGTGTGGTTGCCAAAGGGCAAGAAGGCTTTGAAAAATCGATAGATGTTTAGAGTGAAGCAGACGGATGATGCTACTCGCCCTCGATACAAAGCGAGGCTGGTAGTTAAAGGCTACGGTCAGCGAAAAGACGTAGATTATGATGAAATTTTTTTGCCTATCATCAAGCATTCGTCTATTCGGGTGGTGCTAGCATTGGCAGCCAATCTCGACTTGGAGGTCGAGCAATTGGACATGAAGACGACATTCCTCCACGGTAATCTTGAGGAGGAGTTATACATGGAGCAGCCAGAGGGATTCTGTGAGAAGGGCAAGTCACATTTGGTCTGTCGGTTGAAGAAGAGCTTGTATGGTCTGAAGTAGGCTCCGAGGCAGTAGTACAGGAAGTACGAGTCGTTTATAGGGGAGCATAGTTATGCACAGACGACGTCGGATCACTATGTATTTTTGAGGTATTTTGCCGAGGATGATTTCATCATTTTATTGCTCTATGTTGATGATATGCTATTAGTGGGTCGAAATGCCACTAGGATAGCGGAGTTGAAGCGCCAACTAGGTACGGCCTTCGCTATGAAGAATTTGGGCACAGCAAAGACTATTCTTGGGATGGATATCAGCCGAGAGAGAGAGTCCAAGATGCTGTATTTGTCCCAAAAGAAGTACATTCACCAGGTACTTCAGTATTTCGGGATGGACGGGTCGAAGAAAGTGAGTTGCCCCCTTGCGGCTCACTTTAAGTTCACTAAGGAGTAGTGTCCATCTATCGAGGACGAAAAGAAAGATATAGAGCGGGTTCCATATGCTTCAGCTGTGGGGAGCCTTATGTATTCTATAGTGTGTACGAGGCCTGACATCGCTCATGCAGTTGGCACTGTTAGTAGGTATCTTTCAAATCCTGGAAGGGTACATTGGAGTGCGGTCAAGTAGATTCTACGATACCTTCAGAACACTGCCGATTGGAGACTTTCTTTTGGTGCTGACGAGCCTAAGCTGGTTGGGTATACCGACATTTATATGGCTGGAGATATAGACACGAGACGATCGACTTCGGGCTATGTGATGATGTTTGTCGGAGGAGCGGTATCGTGGCAGTCGTAGTTGCAGAAGTGTGTTGCCTTGTCGACGACGGAGACGAAATATATTACGATGATAGAGGCTTGCAAGGAGCTGTTATGGATGAAGAAGCTGTTGTAGGAAATAGGGCTGAAGTAAGAGCAGTATACTTTGCTTTGCGACAGTCAGAGTGCTATTCACCTTGTGAAGAACCAGATATTTTATAGTCGGTCCAAGCATATAGAGATCCGGTATCATTGGATACGGGATGTGGTTGAGAAGAAGGATGCGATGCTTGAAAAGGTTCATACTGATGACAATAGAGCGGACATGCTCACGAAGGTTCTACCGAGGGAGAAGTTTGAGTACTGCAGGCAGATCGTCGGGATGACGACCTCCTCCACCTAGTTGTGAAGGAGGAGATTTGTTGGAGTGGGTAGGGTTCCCAACCTATGTGGAAAAGATCCCGGAGTGCGACGAGCGCCGTCTGTGTGTCAGAAAAGCTCGGGGAGGTGACGAGGCCAGTCGGAGATGACGGAGACACTCGGGATCTGCTTGAGAGAGGAGGGCAGAGTTCGGGCCGAACTCTGCCCCATGGGAGAGTTCTGGGCGAACTCTGTGTTCTGGTTCCAGAACCTTGCTGGTTGCTAGACTCAGAGTTCTGGCCGAACTCTGCCCCAGGACAGAGTTCTGGCCGAACTCTTTGTCGTCGGGGCTGAAGCGTTTTTCAGGATGATTTATCACCATTGGATCGTATCCTACGGTCCAAGTTTTGCTGCGGATTAGGGGGTTTATACATGGTTATTCCTAACCCTAATTACAACACAACATTGAAGAATAAGAGAGAGAACAGAGGCAAGAGTGCCATTACAACTTTGGAAGAGAAAAAGGAGGATTGAAGGCCATTTTCGAAGAAGGATCGTGTTCGGGTAATATCTACTCGTCGTCCTTGTTCTTTGTAGCTTTCTAATCATTATTCTTGCTCCTAAGTGTTGTGGGGATCCGATTTGGATCAGGAGAAATTTGTAGAGGGTGTAATCCTTTATTTCGTTAGTGAATGCTTCTCAGGGTTGGACTCCGATCGTCCCATGGTTTTTTCTCGCAAGGGTTTTCCACGTCAAAAATTCTCTGTATCTGCGTGGTTTGTTTTGGTGTTTTTGGTTCGTGCGTTGTATTGCTCGGTTCTCTCACAGGTACTCTCTATTTTGGGAAAAGGTTTTCGCGTTTCTTTTCCAATACTGCTAATGCCTACCAGCTACTGTTGCTGACTAATGTTGTTGCACTGGTGTTGCTAATGCAGCATGTCTTAGCACACAAGTGCGCTCCCTACACCTACGTACACTACCAAAAAAGGGCTTTTGGGACGACACTATTAGATACGCTACTTTAAAGAGTCCTAAAATATTAATATTAATTAGGACGAATATTTATTTTCTGATAAAAGATAATATTATTTTGGACAGATTCATAAATGGCCTCTAAAAATGTATCTTATTTAAGACCGACAATTAGTTCCATCTATAAACTTCGGTGGGAAAGAAAAATAATTGGACGTCAAAATTTTGCTCCCATCCGAGCACTTTCTCAATTGTTTTAGACTTTTAGAACATGGTTCAAAACAATGTGTGATCTGAACCGTTGATTTTAGGCTTTTAGTGTTGTCTAAACCTATTCTCTCTCTCTCTCCTCAAACCATTCTAAGAAATTCAGCTACGGGGAAGAATGGAAGCTCACATCAAATGTTCATCCTCAGTTGTTTGAAATTCTCTCGAACCATTCTATGAAACCTGGAGATATTTTTGTGTTCTTGATCGGGTTAAGAAGAGTTTCAGTGTCATCCCTTCGACTTCAAAAACCACCATCCTCCTCCTCACAATAAGTCTCTACTGTGAACTACTACTCCAAACCGCTAATTTTTCCTAATTTAATTTCGGCATTCACAAAACCCTAATTTGTACCATATCGATAAAAAAATTCTTTAATCTATCAAATATGTGCATACTCTTGGAAGCGCAGCACCGGTGTCTCCAACCAACCAAAATTTCTGATACTCTCTGGTAATTTTTTTTTCCAAATGTTTGTAATAAAAGTTTCAAAGTTGATGAAAGAGGTGCAATAAAATCAGTGGAGCACTACTTCCAAGAGACCTATGGCTTTGCAATCTAACAACCCAATTGGCCATGCCTTCAAGTTGGCAATCAGCTGAGGCTAAATTATCTATCGAATGAGGTTAGTTCACCATTATTCTAATTTGGTCGATTTAATGTAATTAATTTTTTTGATTTTAATTTCAAGTACCATTTTTTTGCAAACTAATCCATAAACATGAAAGAAATAATCCTTCATGTCGGTGAATCGGATCAGCGAGCCTACCACTCCACCAATGATAACTCTAGCTTCACGCTCGACAACATCGACTCCTCCAATATGAGCAAAAAGAAGAGCTACCCTGTTTATGGTTTGCTAAACTCTAGGTAGTTTTCTGTGGATTATGACACAATAGTCATGTAACTAATTATGCATCTTGGAGTTAATTGGTTCAGTTTGGCCACATGAATGCTCCCGATGCAACAATCGACATCCCCGGAGTTGTTTCATGTAAACTAAAGAGTTTGTATTAATAATTACAAACCCTTTATATCCATCTAGTATCACCGAGGTTATAATGCCATAGATGCTTACTGTTAGATTTTTATTATACCATGTCGATTCATGAGATGAAGAATATAATAAAATTGATTGCGGAAGCATACCTGAATCTATTGCCTGACTTGATGGATGTTGAAGCGATCGTCTCTTTATGGGGTTTGATCTTCCAACCCGCTACGACCCTTAATAACAAAGATGAAATCTTTGTTCCTCTCTTTGTTGATGGGGATACAGAAGAGAATAGAGAAAACCCTCTCTTGGTGGCCGTATAAGTTGGGGACCATAACCCTAATGAATGCACATATTTATATATGTGTTGATATTTCTAATTTGGCCCCTCATCAAATTAGAATTATCTCCGGTATCTACACATTAATTCCATGACAATTATACCCTTAAGCCAATTTCCAAATAGACTACTTTAATTTGGCTTAATTATTTAGATAGCCCAAACACAATTAATTTTACATGTGTGGCCCCTTAATTATTGAATAATTCCAACAATCTTCCACTGGGCCACATATGTAACCTTATAATTGTGTTAACCTTAGTGAGCTCATAAATTGCTATCTTAATCCTTAGGGTATATCCAGACAATCTCGTCCATTAACCATATCAACATAGGATCAAAGCGATATTCGTCACATATAGCGTAACTAAACCATCAATGGTCACATATACCAATATAGCTAAACGACATAGATCAATCATGGACGCGTAGCATGAAAATTATACGCAATGTGATCAATACATGTCTATTTCCAACTGGTCTTCCTTAACTTTTAATGAGATCAATACTTTAACATAATGAAAACAGAATGAACTAAATTTTCATATATCTGATCAGATAAATATCCAAAATACTTTAATACATAAATGTGTCCAAAATCAAATAGCACCTAAATTCATAAAATACAAACTCCCACTATATTGCCATATTCTTAATTAACACCTATATGAGCAGTATGCTCATGAAAGACCCTGGGTGATAATGCTTTTGTGAGCGGATCCGCTAACATGGAGTTTATCCTAATGTGCTATATGGACACTATAACCATTCTGAATTCTTTCCTTCACAACTAGAAACTTTATTTCAATATCCTTTGACTTATACAAGTTTATGTTGTTATTGGAATACAGTACTGCTGATTTATTGTCACACAATAATTTCATGTGGTCTTTCAACACCATACTGTAGGCGCAGCCTTGTGACAATTTCGCAACCATATTCTCTGAATAGATACCCCACAACATGTTTATAAACCTTGCTTTCATGGTGGAGAAATTATGAGTGCATGTTTGACACTCATCCAAAATATACCTCCATTAGTCAGCATAACCTGATGTGGATCTCCTGCTGTGTTGGCATCCAACAAAATCGGAGTCGGAATACCTTATGATCTCCAGAATTATTCGATCTCCTACAAAGAGCATATAATTTCTTGTTCTCTATTAATTACTTAAGTAGTTTGGCTGCTATCCAATGATCCATCCATATTTGCTTAAATATCTGCCTAACATCCTAATATGTACGCAATATTCTGACGCGTACATACTTGAGCATACATTAGACTCCCTACAACTGATCATGAAGGAAAAATCTATTGTATTTTCTTAATTTTAAGGTTAACCTTAGGGCACTTGTTTGAGACCGAATTTGTCTCTCCTTTAACGAGAGGTGTCACCTGATTTGCATTAAATACTTTAATCAATATACAAAACCAGAAAATTATTCCTACTCCCAATGAACTTGTGATACACACAATCTTCAACAGTGTTTATCTCAAAACCAAACGAGATAATCACTTGAAGTACCTTTGACGAGAAGCTTGCTTGAGTTCATAAATAAATTTTGTCAATTTGCAAACCATATTCTTTTGGTCTTTCGACACAAAGTTTTCTGGTTGCACCATATAAACTATTTCATCAATGTTACCATTGAGAAATGTCGTTTTGACATCCATTTAATGTAATTCAAGATCAAAATGTGCAACATGTGCTATGATTGATTTAAAGGAGTTTTTCAAAGATACCGAAAAGAAAAACTCTTTAAAATCAATCCCAAAATTTTGAGTAAAGTCACTAGCTACAAGACGTACTTTATACCTCTCCATATGACCCTTCGAACTATTCTTTGTTCTAAATGTCCATTTACAACCAATGGACTTCATACATTTTGGTAATGGGACAAGTTCTTAAACTTTATTGTCTTGCATGGACTTATACTCCTTATTTTTTGTATCAATCCACTTTGAGAACTAGAACTTTCCATAGCCTGACGAAAGATGATTATAGATCATCTTCCAGTATCCATGGTCTTCCTCACGTTCCTAAAGAAATATGACAATATAATCCAAAATTATATTTCTCCTTTCTCTTGTGGACCTTCTTAACATTACCGGTTCTTGAGGTTGTTGAGTTTGTTTCTTATGAATAATTACCTTATCTTGAATGGGGTGCCGCTACGTTGTCGTTGTTAAGGTATCTCAACAACGACTTATAGAGGTAATTTGACATTGTCTTATTGAGGCTCCGAATTCACTTCTTGATCATGACAGGTATAGAATCCTGCACATCGTCAAAAGTGATAGTAGGAATCGTAATTGATTCCTTCTCAAAGACAATGATCCTGACTTTTTATTTCTTCCCCAAACTCAACATCCTCAAAAAATATTATACTTCTCGTCTCAAAATAATTTCTTAGTGTGGGACCGTATAATTATTAACCTTGATTTGTCAGCATAGACAATAAAGTAGCTGCTTACAATTGAACTTTGGTCTGTATTTTCTTTACATATTAATATAGACATTAAAGTCTATAGAGTCAATAAAATCTAAATCTCATCTGACATAAGTCGTTCAACTCTAGTTCTAGAGATGTGACCTAATCGCTTATGTCATAATGAGGCTAAAAAAATTTATTGTTAATTTTGTGTTTAGTACCACATGACTCCACTTGCAAGGTTTCATTTGAGCTGCAATAGTTTCAACTGAATATAGGTGATCATAAATCTTAAAGGAACTGTTACCAATAATATTTGGATTTAAAGATAGACTAAACTTATTATTTCTAAATGAACAATGATAACAGGATTTGTCCATTAAGGAAACTGAAACTAAAATTCGTCTAAAAGACGGTACAATAAAAGTGTCTATCAAATCCAAATAATAATCGGTTCCAAAAAATAACCTAAAATGTCCTATTGCATCCACTTCTACCGATTTGCCGTCACCCACATAGATGTATCTTTCACCATCAATTGGCTTCGGTAGCTCAGACAACCTTGTCTATAAACACTAATGTGGGTAGTAGAACCAGAATCTAACCACCACGTATTTTTAGGTACTAAATCTAAATTAACCTCAAAACAGACTAAATTTAGAAATATACTTTTCTTTATACGCCATACGTGGTACTTTGTACATTTCTTCTTTATTTGTCCCATCTTATCACAAAAGAACAACCCTTAGTTTTATATTATTGTTTCTTTTGACCTGGACCCTTAGTAGCTACGGTATTCATTTCTTTTTGCCCTTCAAGTTTATTCCATTAAACATGAAAATTAAAATCTTATTGGCAGATATTTTAACAACGTTAACTGTAAAGAGAACAAAAAATAAATAGACAAACATGCTCTAATTAATAACCAAAGAGTAAAATATAGTCAAACAAATTCAAATAATGGTGAACCCCATCTCAAGATACCTAGTACATCATTAATATCAAGTCTTTGGACAGTGATATTAACTGCAAGTGGTACTCTTGGTGTAATGATCAAACGTTGACAATAAGTCATGTCAAATAATAAGCCTATCTTTGGATCGGGTTATTATTCACATGTAAACCTTACAATTGTCACACATTTATCACCACAAGTATGTATGCAATTCGGCCAAGTATTAACCTTCCTTTGGGCCGACTAATACCCGCATGAATATACACACACAAACATCCAACATCCCTCATAGACTATCTACGCAAGAGAGGTCACTTTGGCGATATCTTATTTCAATGAGTCTATTTAGAATATTAGACAACTATTGCTAGTCACAAAAGTCACCAAAAAATTTGAATGTTAACTAAATTTTACAAACTGAATCATGTCCAAAACTTTATATACATGCATATTCATAAGATTATTACTCAAATAAAGTAATCAAAAGCATAATCATGAATTTCAATTTGGCAAAATTGGATATTATCACTATAACAAAATTCATGAAATAATCTACGGAGGATATGTGTCACGACCCGCACCCTGATTAGGGGCACGAGAACGTGGGTACGTCTAGCCTACGCCGCAGTGTCGGCGGTAGAACGCTGTATAGGTCATCTATAACATCTAACATCTAACAACAAGATATATAAACCTGTCATCTCCACACGGAGGTATAACATAACATCTCAACTCTATATCTCAAACACAAGTCTAGGAAAGATAGAGCATGATATAGAATCAGATGAAAGGAAGAAACTGAATATAAATAGAGTTATCACACCACACAAGTAGATGTCCAACACAATAAGTACAAGACCTGTAATATAACTAATTCATAACTAATTACAATCGGAACTATCCGATACAAAATGAAAACTATAAATACTAGACTAGACTAGGCACCCTCTACTGAGCTAGATGCTCCTCAGGCTCCTGAATGTCACCCTCATGTGTCCCATAGAAGGTAGGACAGTCACCATCATCACCTGTAATATTTTCAACAGGTCCAGTCAGGACAGGAACGAGCACGATACATCTCACGCAGTTCATATCATGTTAGGAAATGTAAAGCATGCATAGAGTAAGATACATGGACTGTAAAGAATATATATAAAACGAGAGAGATTTGATAACTGGAAATATCTATATATATGATAAGTAAGAACTGTAGGAAACCTGTGATTTAGAGCATGATATGGTTATATAAACGGGTTAGGACATATACAAGATTTCACAAGATTGTACAAGATGGAATTTTGATCACATAACCATTTCCTACTCACCCTCCCCAATCAATACACAAGGATCCAGTCAAGTTACGTTACCTTGCACAAGAGGTTTTTATCATGTTTGCTCACGTGATCATGAGAGTACAAGATTGCACAAGAGTATACATGAAAGCGGTGTACATAAAATACAAGATGTTCGTGAAAAGCACATGACAACTGTATTTGATATACCCCGAGGGGGATAACATCGCATGACAAGATCCATATAGTACCAATCCGTGATAATAATATGACAGCATCATGTAAAGTAATCTAGAGCAAGAATATAAATCCTAACAAGTATGAAATGATCAGAGAATGTACTCGCCTGTCATCCTGTATGACTGATATGAATAGATGTCCGAACTGGTGTCACAGAGTCCTATTTAGAGTAAAACAGGTCACAATATATCCATACTGGTAAAAATAGAGTATACAATGTATACTACATGATTCTAGGTCAATCTGGTCAAAAGTCAACTCTTGGTCAACTCTGGTCAACCTTAAAAGTTAAACCAGGTCAAACTATTCAAGGATAGGTCAACCAATGTCAAACTAGGTCAACTTAAGTCATACTAGGTCATAAGAAGTCAACTAAGTCAAACAAGGTCAAGGTTAGTCAAATCTAGGTTAAAGTCAACCTTTGGTCAACATTCTAGTCAAACTAGTCAATTACTAGTCAATATGGTCAAGCTAGGTCAATCTAGACTATCTAAGGTACTACACCACATGGTTAAGGTATAACCAATACCTATACAAGTATACCACATATAAATACATATATATATAATACCAACCTTAATCCTATATTCAAGCTAATCCCATATTCCAATCTCAAGTCATGACTCAACTCTAAGTATCTCACTTAACCCCATACATATCTTAATTGACATGTAACTATCCATATAACCCAAGTCACACAAATACCCTTATATACTTAGGGCACTCACATATAGGTCAAACCTAACAAATTAGTTAAAATCTAGGGTTTAGTCAAACCTTAGTCATTAAGTCCTTCTAAGTCCTTCTAGGTTAATTAGGTCAAGGTCTGACCTATAGTTGACTTTGGTCAACTACCTAAGTCAAGGGCCAATGGTCAAATTAGGGCTAGCCCCTAAGTTACCATAGGCTAGTGACTAGGTCCATAGGCTAATATATCTAGGGCTATCGTAGCTACATATAGGTATTTATTTATCACCCATATCTATACATATATATATACATAACATATATATATATTATATATATATATATATATTTTATATATATATATATATATATATATATATATATATATATATATATATATATATATATATATATATATATACCATATATATAACCATATATACCCAAATATATATGATACTATATATATACTCACTATATACACTCACTATATCTAACATTTATATATATATAAATATATATGTATATATACCCCACATATATATATATATATATATATATATATATATATATATATATATATATATATATATATATATATATATATATATATATATATAAAGAGAGAGAGATGTGAGTGAGTGAGAGAGATAGATAGTGAATAAGAGAGAGAGAGATAGATGTGGGTGTGTGTGTGTCACTGTGTACACAGAACAGGGGGGTGTTCAGATTTCTGGAAACCAGAAATCAACTCACACACACACACAAATATAACATATATATATATGTATATACACTACACACACACCTATATACATGTGTAAATACACACACACATATACAAATATATACATTAGGTATATACACAAAATTACATGTATATACATCAACAAATTACCTAATAAATCAGTTTGAAAATTGTTTTAAATCTCAAAAAAATACCAAATTTACCCAGGAAATTACTGTTCATAACTGAACATAGGGGTAAACCCAATTCAAACCCAAAACCGAGCTAAGGCTCGAAAGCAACCGTTGGTAATTGTTGCCCCAAGTGTCCTTGAGTGTCTAGGGTCCCTGTGTGTCCACCACGACACGACACGATGTGTCAAACAGCCAGAAACCCGAATTGGGTAAACTGACACAGAAAATCAGTGCACCGCGTCGTGCACGCGTGCACCTAGCTCTAGGACACGACACGCGTGTCTAGGAGTCTCGTGCTCGTGTCCCTAGGTTCACCTAGGGTTAGGATAGCCTGTCTCGTGTCCATGTGTCACCAGGATACGACACGAGATACGTATCAGTCGAGAAAACTCGACTGATACACACTGTGCAGTGCGGTGTGGTACGGTAGGTTCGACGCCTCGTGGACACGACACACACCACGTGGGGCCACGTGGTCGTGTCCACGTGTAGCCTACATGTTGGGCTACACACTCGTGCAAACACGAGGTGTCCAAGTGTCGTGTCCGCACGACACGACGTACGCGAAGTCGGCTCTGTGCGCGTGTGCACTGTCAGTGCACGACCAGTACACTTGTCCTCGTGTCCTCAATACGACACGAGGTGTCATAAATTTTTTGGAAAGTGTGCGTAGACACTGCCCCCGTGTCCACACCAATTTTCACGTGTCCAAGTGATGTGTACAGTGTGTACGAGATACGTGTGAGCAGGACACAGTGTGTGTGCTGTGCGCAGCGTGTCCGTGTCGATTTTCGATACAAAAATGACACAGTGTCGTGCTCAGTCAAGTGTAGATGTAAACAACAAGTCTAGGGCTACGTGAATATGTAATTAGTTCTACATTTTAACAAAATCAAAACCTTTGGGGCATTTCATCAAATATGGTTTTTCTTCCTAAGATACATGTCCGATACGGATACCAAACCAACCCTATATTTCACCAAACTTGTCCCACAGCTAAGGTATACCTATATGCATGAATTTATGAAGAAAAAACAGAATGTTAACTAAGTTTATGGGTATTTACCTATTGGTGCAATTCCAATGGAAACTCAATAAAGAGGGGGGGTGTTTGTCCTTCCACTTGGTGATGTCCAAGTCCTGGTGTCCAGCTTGCTAGCCTCCCTTAGAACCCTCTAGGTTGTAGGAATCCAATGCAAAAGACTAGGAGTGATTTGGTTCAAATTTGAGGAAATTATGAAGGTTTGATGAAAAAAGGAATTTTGTAGGTTTAATTCATGTAAATTGATCATGAATGAATGTGATGGGGTTATATAGGAAGGGGTGTAGTGTAGGGGTGTCCTTTGGCCGGCCATGGCAAGGGGGGGTGTTCTTGGCCTTCCTTCATGGTGAAGGCAAGGACTTTGGTGCCAAAGTGTTGATCTTTTGAGGGTTTTAAGCAAAATATCTATTATGTAAATATCTAGTTATTTACACTACTTTAACCAATGACTAATATCTATCCTTAAGCTTCTAGGTTAGTAGCTAACCTCTAGATTAGGGTAAACTAGGTTAGGGACTAACATGACACTAATCAACTAATTAAATAATAATAAAATACATAAATCCAATAATTTCCTAGTAAATTACCAAAATACCCCTTAGGCTAAAAAGCCCTAACTTGATGTTCTAAACCTATTGCTAGGCTCATATGATCATGGTTAGTCTCTAGGTTAAGAAATCTCTAAGGTTGCATTAGCAAAATATCAAAATCATAAGTCGTGGTTTTAAATAGTTTTAAAAAATAACTAAAATCACCAAAAATCATAATATGGTTTAAATATCATTATTAAATAATTATAATTATAAAATTTCAAAATTATCCTTATTTTAGAAATTGGGTGCTACAAGTCTATCCTCCTTAGAAAAATTTTGTCCTCGAAATTAAAATGGTCATACTCCTTCTAGGTCAAACACCCCAACAATCACAGTCTCAAACACACAGTCCGATAATCATATGCGTCTATCCAAAATCATGATACTCGAAATCTTCGTCATGCTAGTGAGCAAGGCTACGATATTCACAGAGTCCTCGACTAAGGTACATGCCTCTAGAATCATGGTACTTAAAATTTTCGCATTGCCGCATGCTTGGCCGCGAAAACCTTAAATTCCCACACCCGAGAAATACGTCCAAAATCCGACTATATGTCCTCACTATGCCAGCTAGCATGACTATAGAAGACTCTAGATCCCATAATCGAGACGACCTAGCCCATACGACTTATCTCAGAAGAAAATAATTCACAATGAAATATCCGAACAAAATTTTATCAACTACGAGGAACAGATAGAATCAAATTTCAAGACAGTTATAAGGAGGCAAATGCGAAAATAGAATCGAAAAGGTTGGAACCTGCAATCAGCTCTCCCTCTGCCTGTGCATCATCGACTACCATGGTGAAAGCTCACCCCGGCTGGCCTCCCTTGGCCTGCTGCTGATGCTGAACAAACCTCTGCTGCTGAGTCTACAACGGTGGTCCCGTCTGCTGCCCTGTCGGAGCCCTAGCTCCTGCTGCTGCCTGAGCCAATCGTGCCAAGTTCTTGGGGCACTCCCTCAACTGATGCTCTGCTGAACCACAAAGCAAACACAGGCCCTGCCTCTTCCTGTAGTCGTCCATCCGTGACCTTGCTTCTTATAGAAGTTACATGTAGGGTATTGTTGCTTCCTGGGTGCCTGCTGGTGAAGTACATATCCCTGGCCCTGAAACGGCTGCTGAACTAGACTCTACTGCTGTATGTGAGGGCGCTTGGCTGGCCCTGCACTAGAACTAGCCCCTAAGGTATCACTGCCCCTCTTCGGCTTGAGGCCGAAGTCCTCCTCTGCAATCTGTGTGTCCATCAATATCTGATCGAACGTCGCGTCACGGCGTCCCGAGGTGCGGGTGCGTACTGCATGAATAAGTCCCCTACGAAACTTACGAGCCTTCTGCCCCTCATTTTGGATCATATCGGGAGCGAACCTGCTAAGGCGGAAAAACTCTGCTGCATACTCGTCTACCGACACTACACCAAAATGACAAATTAGAAACACTAGATATTTTTCAATCTGAAACACTTATTTTATGTTCCTAGGTTTTGGAACATATTAAATATGTTCCGCAGCAAAAAAACGTTCCTAATATATTTTATTTTATTTTTTTTAATTTTATTTTATTAAAATACACCTTTTTAGTATTCCAAATATGTTCCAAGTTGAGATTGCATCCATATGCATCTTAAGTAATTACTAAATATAGCCAAACCTAAATGTTCCAATCTAACCAAACCTTTTCCCCCTCTCATATTTCCCGCAGGTTTCTTCTCCCTCCAATTTTTTAATCTCCCGCGGAATCAATCTCAATCTCCCCGAATCAATTTCAATCTCCCTCCGTCAAACCGACGTACGCTCCCTAGAGGAAGGGTTTAAAGATCTCACCAATCACAGATCTTCAAACCTGTGTAAAATCTCCATCTATGAAGGGTTTTAAGATCGCCATCTAGGAAAAATCGCCATCTACGAAGGGTTTTAAGATTGCTATCTACGAAGGGTTTGAAGATCGTCATCGAGGAAGGATTCGCAACTCAGGGCTGAAAAGGGTTTGGAGGGCTTGCCATCATCCATCAAGGAAGGGTTTGTTCTTTCTATTTCTTTTTTTTGTTTAATTTTTGAATTTCATCATGCCTCTCTCTTATGTATGCGTAATTTTCCATATATATTTAAGTAGTGTAATTTTTGTTTTCGTTTTTCCCCAATTTACACCAATTGACTTTGATTCTTCCTATATAAACCGATCTTAGAAAGTTAGACACCAAGTGACTAAGATTCTCCCAAACACAGATAGCGGAAATTAACCCTCTTATTCGAAGAAATAAGAATCTGTGAATTTGATCGTCTCTTTTGTTGGACAACATAAAGTTTCTAACCGTCAATGGAACATCAATTTTTTTGCTTTCTAAAAAATCCACTGGAACTTTCCGATTGTCCTTCGAATATGGGAAACTAACGAAGTACCATGGAAAATAGATATAACATAATCAAGTTCCCGAGTTCTGATCTGAGATACCGAAGACATGGACCATAAACTGATGAGATAGTGAACTGGACTTGATCTACCAATCTTATAAAACTAAGATCGCAAAAGAACCTTTCCATTCACCAATTAGTTCGAAATATCTTGAGTTCCATCTTATGATCATACCTCCATAGGATTAGAAACTTTAGATGTTTACTATCTGTATCGGACCCTTCCTATGAGTATCGGGATCGACAGTAGGTTTCAGATCGGAGTATCGGAAGCAAATAATTAATAACTAAAACTTTAGAAAGAATGTTTTATACATTTAAAAATAATTTTAAGTATTTTATATGTTGTTTCTTAGTAGTTTTGAAATAGTAGTTACCCTTGCGTATTGGTTTACCTCCGATATAAAAGTTTTCTTCTTTTACATGTTTTTACATCCTTGTTGTTTGGTATTTTTCGTTCAATTTTTTCTGTCGAATTGACTGAAAAAGAGACCCCAAAAGTCGGTATCGGTTAGTACCGGTATCGGTCGGTATCAGATCAGGACATGCCGAACCGTATTGGTATTGGCTGTATCAAATCGGTATCGGCTAATACTATAAACTGTACTTTGTCCATTTGCAAACTTATGAGGCACATGTTGCGCAACTGAAAAGTATCACATATTTGCAAATTTATTTTTTTAATTGAGATTTGCTTGCATAAATAGTTAATCTCTATAAGTCTTCAAATAATTTAATTTATTTCTCATGTCATACATCTTGGAGATCCTTAATTTAATTTATATTTTTTTCCTATGACTTTATTGAGTATTTACTTCATTTGTTTTTATTTTCTACAGATTTATCTTATAAAAAGAATTTTTTTGGTATAGAAAATGCCTTTGGACAAGTCATGGATGAGCAAACGGGGGGACTTAGAATATATTGAAGGTGTCAAACAATTTGTGAATTTTGTCAAGGAGAATGCTAACGGAGAAGATCATTTTTTATGCCCATGTGTTCGATGTAGAAACTCGAAGGGACACATAGAGCTTGATTTAATCAGCTTTCATTTGTTGTCAAATGGTATTGATCAGAGCTATGTGCTATGGGATCAACATGGAGAAAATCCGATGGGCCAGAAGTCTACAACATTAAAATCCGACCCAATCAAAGAAGCTGACCAGCCTATGATGGAGGAACTTGTTGATCATGTTTTCAATATGAACAATTGGAGGAATGAGCACGAGTTAGAAGACATGAATATTACACTTGAAGATGGAGTAGGAGGCGATCAAACTGTTGGTGTTGAGACCGAGATGAATGAGAGTAGAAAATACAAAAAATATAAGGAGATGGCAACACAACCTCTGTACAATGGTTGTCCTAAGGGTAAGACAATGTTGTCTACTATTATCGAGTTACAGAATTTGAAAACACGATACAGTTTGACTGGGAATAGCGTGACTGCTATATTGGATTGGGTAAAGTCTTTATTTGTAGAAAACTGCAATCTTCCCAAAAATTATCCACAAATGAAGAACATGATCAAGGACTTGGGAATGGAATGCGAAACCATACATGCATACAGAAATGGTTGCATCCTATATTGGAAGGAATACAAGCAACATCATATATGTCCCAAATGTGGAGTCAGCAGGTATAAGCTTGTCTTTGAGCATGACTCTGAGGTAAAAAAGGTGTCAAAAAAGATCCAGCAAAATTTGTGAAATATTTTCCCTTGATCCCAAGGCTAAAGAGATTCTTTAGCATTCCTTGGATAGCAGATGCAATGACTTGGCATAAGAAAGCAAAAACCGATGGAAATCTAATGAGACATCCATGCGACTCAGGTCAATGGGATTCAGTCAATGTCAATTGGCCATATTTTGCTGCTGAGGCTAGAAATTTACGGCTCGCAATATCAATTGATGGCTTTAACCCATATGGAACTCAAAGCAGCACGTATAGTTGTTGGCCGGTGATTGTAGCACCTTTAAATCTTCCACCTTCTTTGTGCATGAAAAGGGAGTTCTCATTGTTGACTTTATTAATATCAGGACCCAAATCACCAGGCAAACACATCGATGTGTTTCTAGAACCACTTGTAGATGAATTGAAAGAGCTGTGGGTAAATGGTGTACCGACGTGGGACGCATTTACTAAAACCTCTTTTACAATGAAAGCAATATTGATATGGGGGGTCCACGATTTATCTGCATATGGAACACTATCTGGGTGCAATATTCATGGCTATAAGGCTTGTCCAGTTTGCGCCGATGATGTTGACTCTGAGCATCTTGAAGACTCAAATAAAATATGTTATCGAGGCTATCATCGATTTTTAAGGTCCGACCACAAGTTTAGAAATGATAAAAGATTCAACAAGACTGTAGATCATCGGCCACCTCCACAACGATTATCTGGTGAAGAAGTTGAACAACGAATTTCTGAAATTCTTAAGAGTAATGATGGGCAAGGGCTTAGTAGAGTCACCGACAAAAGAAAAAGGAGTCAGAACATTGCTAAAAAATGCAAGGTTGGGGTCGATAAAGATGTCAATATGGATGTTAATTCCACTATTGTACCTCCGTGGTCGAGAAGGTCAATTTTGTTTGATTTGCCATACTGGAAGTTTCTTGAGATTCGCCATAACATTGACGTCATGCATACTGAAAAGAATGTCACTGATCACTTATTAAGCATATTGATGAATGTCACTAGAAAAACAAAAGATGGGTTGAAGGCACGAAAAGATTTGAAGAAATTGGGCATCAACAAGAAATTGTGGTTAGTAGAAGAAAAAGACACCGAAAAAACTTCAATGCCAAAGGCATCATACGCCTTAACTAAGGAGGAAAAGGAAGAATTTTGTCGTTGCTTGAAAGATTAAAAATTGCCTACAGGGTTTTCCTCTAACTTGAGTAATTTGGTGACTATCCATCCTCCAGAGCTAAGGGGGCTCAAATCGCATGACTATCATATGATTATGCAACACTTGCTTCCAGTTTTACTTAAACATGCTTTTAAAAAGGAAAAGGACTTGAGAACTGCTATTCACAGAATTAGTTTATTCTTTAATATCTTATGTGCTAAAGTGATAAATAAGGAGGAACTCCGTAAAGCAAAGACGGCATTAGTGGAAGCAATGTGTATTCTTGAAAAGGAACTTCCTCCCTCCTTTTTTGTCATAAGTGTGCATTGTATGGTTCATTTGGCAGACGAGGCTTTGGCATGTGGCCCAGTCAGATTCCGATGGATGTACCCATTTGAAAGTTATACAATATTTTTTAGAAAATACATTTTGCATTTAATGCAATTTTACTTATTCTATTTAATATTTTTTATATTTTGTTATGGCAAATTAATGAAGCGGTATAAAGAGTATACCCTTAATAAAAGGTACATAGAAGGCTCTATAGCAGAGTCTTATCTTGCAGATGAATCTGTGATGTATTGCATGGAGTATATGCCAAATATAGGCATTGGTACTCATAAGTCGAGTCGAGAAGATTGGGTGGATGAGAATATTGACTTATCGGATGAGAAACCTTTAGATGTTGGAAAAGTCGTCGAGATAAACAATATGCAATTTGAACAAGTACGAAGATGGGTACTCAACCGACTTGAAGACTTGGACGACTGGGAAAAGTAGGTTTTATCTATATATTTTAGCTAAATAACTATTAAACTTGTTAAGAGTATGAGTTATTTTGATTTTTGTGAATTTATGTAGTAAGTATGCTGAATATTTCCAAAGGACGTCTGTCCAGATTCGAAAAGATGGGGCTACTAAGACGAGCACAACAATCAAGGAATTCATTCCTTGGTTGTGTGATGAGGTATTTTACATAAACTAAGTCATATTTTCTTACTAGTTTGTGTGTCACTTTTTAAGTTTAGTGACTAGTGAATTATTTTGCAATACAGTTACAGAAGGCTGGGGAAACCAATACAACCTTATGGAGATTAGCCAACGGTCCAATGTATAAGGCAACAAGATACAATAAATATTGTGTCAATGGGTTTGTCTTTTCGTCAAGTTCCTCCGATATAAATTTGGTGACCCAAGACAGTGGCGTATCTATGAAGGCTTATACTACTTTTGTTGCTGGTCGAAAAGATAAAAATCCAAAGGAAGGAATGATGACTTACTATGGAATAATTAGAGATATATTAGAGTTGGACTACATAGATTTTAAGGAGACGGTATTTTATTGTGATTGGGTGAAAGTAGAGGATTCCAAAAATGGTTGTAAGGTTGATCCTATTTGGAATCATGTGATGGTAAATTTAAAGAAGCTCAAGAACAAAGGAAAAGTGGAGGAGGATCCGTTCATTTTAGCTCGAGAAGCCAGCGGTGTATTCTATTCTAAAGATCAAAAGGAAGATGGATGGCATGTGGTTTTACATACACCCAAGAGGCTAACAAAGCAAGTTGACATGATAAGCATCCCCACCGACTATCAGTCCATTTTGAATGACAATCCTAACCTACATAATTTGTTCAATTTTGATGAATGAAAATATTGTTCCTATGCCACCAAAGGAATCAAGATACTAGAACTTTTTATCCTTTTTGCTTAAATATGTTATTTTTAGCTCGATCTCTTATATCTGGGAGTACCTTTTTAGTTTTGTGATATTTTCAGATATTTTCAGATAGTTTTGTGATCTTTTTAGTTTTGTGATCTTTTTAGTTTTGTGATCTTTTTGCTTAAATATGTTATTTATCCTTTACTTCTGTATATGTACTGGAGCCTGGAGAATTTTTAGCTGCTTCAAATTTTGTTTCTTCAGAATTTTATACTCTTGAGAGTTTGCAAGGAAAAAAATCATTCCCTGCAGAATGTATTAGCTGTTTCAGGTTGCTTCAAATCATTCCCTGCAGAATGTATAGCCTAGGAGTTGTTGGAAGCTCTCTCCAGCAGCAGATCGATGTTAGTCATTCCCTGCAGATCGATTTTTTTTGTTTGATAATATTTTGATAGAAAACATTTTATGGAAGCTTGAGTATACCATTTAGAGCCCTGGAGCCTGAGTTATACCATTTGGCTTATACCATTTGCTTCTATACATGCCTTTACTTCTGTATATGTTCTGGAGCCTGGAGAATGTATTAGCTGTAGTCACCTTGTATACAAACCAACAAGAGATTTGAAGCTGCTTCAAATTTTGTTTCTTCAGAATTTTATACTCTTGAGAGTTTGCAAGGAAAAAAATCATTCCCTGCAGAATGTATTAGCTGTTTCAGGTTGCTTCAAATCATTCCCTGCAGAATGTATAGCCTAGGAGTTGTTGGAAGCTCTCTTCAGCAGCAGATCGATGTTAGTCATTCCCTGTAGATCAATTTTTTTTGTTTGATAATATTTTGATAGAAAACATTTTATGGAAGCTTGAGTATACCATTTAGAGCCCTGGAGCCTGAGTTATACCATTTGGCTTATACCATTTGCTTCTATACATGACTTTACTTCTGTATATGTTCTGGAGCCTGGAGAAAAAAAGCATTCCCTTACTTCTGTACATGACTTTACTTCTATACATGACTTTACTTCTGTATATTTTATACTCTTGAGAGTTTGCAAGGAAAAAATCATTCCCTGCAGAATGTATTAGCTGTTTCAGAATGTGTTGCTTCAAATCATTCCCTGCAGAATGTATAGCCTAGGAGTTGATGGAAGCTCTCTCCAGCAGCAGATCAATGTTAGTCATTCCCTGCTTCAAATCATTCCCTGCAGAATTTTATTAGTAAGACTAAATGTTTGTGTGCGAAAAGTTGGATTGCTTGAATGTGAACTAGATTATCATATTGATAGCAAAGGTGATACAAAGTTAATGTGGGAATGTGGTGTCACCCTGGTGTGAGCAAAGGTTTTACAAAACAAAGTAAGTCAATAGGGTTTTGCAAAGGCGTGCTTAGTGAATCATGTGTTAGTTATGTGATGGCGTCTCAACTGTTGTAGTCTTGGATCATTGTGCAGACAATGTTGTTCATATTAAGATGATTCAGAGTTTTCTATGAATGCTAAGATTCCAAATAGTCAGTGTAGTAAATGTGTACAGCAGTAGGACAGTTAGAAAGAGGGAGAAAACTCGTGCATTGCTTGACTTCTTTAATTTATATCAGTCTTTCAAAAAAGGTGATTAATTGACAATTAATTAGACGAGTAATCTATCATTTAATCTGATTATTAAGTAGCCAATTGATAACATTTTTGGCCAAACAATCACCAATAATATGTACCCTGCCAAGGATCAAGTGCATAATGAAATCGCTTAATATAACATTCGATATGCCTAGTTATCCTATACATCAGCAGGCATTGGTTGAATTACTGTTTTATCTAAACCGGTTAGTCAAACCATATCAGCATACCTTTAAATCCTTTATGCTGGCAGATATACCAGGTGGACAGTGTCTGTATGTGTGAGAAACATACAATAAAGAATTTCAACATCACTCTATTAATAGATTGTAACACTAGGGTGGCATGGCAGGGGAGGGGGAGGAGAGGGGGTTGGGAGTGGAAGAAAATTATGTAGTTATCATATTTAACCTATCCACAATAAGCAATCTTGATCATGTCAGTACTAAAATAGATTCACACCATGAGAAAATGAGGTAGATGGACAAGAATTCTGACTCAAAAACTACTTCCAAGGAGAAAGATACTATTAATAAATCAACAAAAGCATGTGAAAACAAACCTCTATCTCAAGTTGCCTCTTCTTCAGCTTTCAGGACTCTTTGCATGTCACAGCGACATAAAGCATGATTCACTAACAATGTTAAAACAAATATAAGGATCACACTAATCAAAATAATTGAAAGTCGTCCCAAGAGTTCAGATTTCCTATTTTGGAGAAATATCCTGTAGGAAGCGAATATTATGCTGCAAGAAAGAAAACAACATCTTACTTTGAGAACATAGCTGGCAAGATTCCCAAATAAACATTGAAAGGATTATAAAAATAATATGCCAATAAGATACATGGAATTGAACAACCTTAACAAACATCAATTTAAAATCAACTGTGCCAAATATTTGTGTCAGCTCATATTCATCCCAAAAAGATACTCATGTGTTTTAACATAATTAGCATTCAAAGCAATGCCTGACCTGCCGCAAAAGTATTGAGTTACATAGCATGAAGTGGATGTTCACTTTCCCTAACACCATCAAGTACAATATGTGATTTTTAATATACATCTATAATAGAAATATCAGACGTCTACAGGTCTAAAATGTGTTCCGGCAATTCTAAGCAGAGTGGCCAATTGCAATATAAATGTAATCAGGGAGAGGAATGTTTGCAGCACAACAAAGACCCCATGATTCTACATTTCAATAATATAGAGAGGAATGTTTGCAGCACAACAAATTGCAAAAATTGCATAAATTCTAGAGATATTATGAATCACTTCTACTAGTTATAGATACATTTAGGTATCATGTAAAACCTTTTTCCATTTACTTCTACTAGTTCTAGAGTTTGATCCCCTGTATACACAGATACATGTACCCTTAATAGGTTTGTGATCCCCTGTACCATTCACTGGCAGCACAACAAAATGGGATTAGCTTAGGAGGTTATATCTATAAACTGTGATGGTTCAGCCATATTTCATGATACATAAATATATGATTGTACCATTCACTGGCAGCAATATTTTTGTGTAGTTTAGACCCATACATGCAACCAAACAATGATCCTTCAAAAATTCTCCAAAAGACGAGAAGAGGGAAATGACAACAATAATATTTATCACTATTAATTTCTACATATGCAATAGGCATTTACTAGGATCTAATATATAGTTTAAATGCTTGATAAGCCTCGGAACTTTTATAGTAGTTTAAAAATTCTCCTAGGAAGAGTGCTCTTTTAACCAATGAAGATATTACTATTATACAAATGGAAGTGTTGTATGATTGTGTAGACAATACCATTTTAGTAGTTTAAGTTCCATTATTTTCTTAATATGTTATGTAAACCAATAATCATTTTTTTTTGTTGATAATGAAGGTTTTCTTGCACAGGAAAGCAACAAACTTAGGGAGAAAATTGACTTCAACGGACATGGAAAAGCAATTGGAAAGAGAGCACCTCACTTTATGCACCGTGTTGGCGAGATTGTGAAGTCACATGCGTCCATCAAGTATATATAATGCCAGTTGCCGCTAGCGTTGTTCAAATCTCCATTCTGTTGGAAAAAAAACTTTTGGATTTATCTAAATTTTGATATCTTTGTCGAGCTAGATTTTATATACTATTCGTAACTTATATTATACATACTCTTGATGATGTTTTATAAAGATTTAACTTTTGGGATATGTTGTTGTATGTTTATTTTATATTAAGTTGAAAGCTTTGGTTAATTTAATGGTTCTCTTGGATGTTGATTGAGGCAATGTATAAAAAAATGGCACTATTTATTATGTGTAGTGTGACGAGTTCCCCTGCACTAGACCCACGAACTGGCCCTCCAATGCTGTAAGAGCCACGTCCGGAAAGAACTTCTCCTTGAATAGCCTCCGGAAGTTCTCTCATGTCAGCCCTCTCACTGACGCATGAGGATCCGTACGGTACCATGTCAGCGCGATGTCGAAGAATCGGCTGGCTGCGGCCGAAACCTAAAGTGCTCTAGGAAGCTCTGCCAGCTCCATACTCCGTTGTACGTTCTCTAGCCAGTCGTCTGCATAAAGGATGCCCTCCGTGCCCGTGAAATCCCTGGAGCTCATCTTCCTAAAGTCTAGTACTGTCCCCGGCCTGGACTGCTGCTGGTATGGCTGCTGGCCAGTAGGGCCCTGCACCGTACCCGGTGCCACTCTCTCTACTGCTGCCAGTGCAAGCTGATGCGAGTTCTCCATGCTCTGCCTCGGCATCTCAATCTGACGGTGTGACGCCTCCGACTGGCGCTGCGATGCCTCTGCCTGAGCCCGCTGGGTCTCCATCATCTGCTGAAGGAGAAGGAACATATGATGTGTATCCGTCGGTATCGGAGGCGGGTGGCGGCAGTATCCCTGGAACAACGGCCGAAACCCTCTGGGGTGGAGGTAGTAGACCTCCCTGTGCAACTGTCGGGGTCTCCGGGATAGTGGAATCACTGGGGGCAGTCTCATGAACCTCCTCCTCAGCCTGGTCAAATCTATCGGGCAAGCTACTCGATCCAGTGGCCTGCGGGTGCGTCTTCGTCATCCGGGAGACGAATTGAAACAAAGCGATCAATATGGCACATGAGTAGATTTATCAAGGAAGGACAGTTAAATTAATACAAGGGAAGTAATCATGATAATCAAAAGATCGGAAATTTCCTAGGTGTGATTGAGAAACTCCTATCATGTCCTAGGTCCTACGTCCTAATTGCAGGCTCGTAATTAGTACTCTAAGTCGAGCACCATTACGAGATCGCACTAATTGCGACACAGGCCTGCATGGGCCACCACAAAAATATGTCACGACCCGCACCCTGATTAGGGGCACGAGAACATGGGTACGTCCAGCCTACGCCGCAGTGTCGGCGGTAGAACGTTGTATAGGTTATCTATAACATCTAACAACAAGATATATAAACCTGTCATCTCCGCACGGAGGTATAACATAACATCTCAACTCTATATCTCAAACACAAGTCTAGGAAAGATAGAGCATGATATAGAATCAGATGAAAGGAAAAAACTGAATATAAATAGAGTTATCACACCACACAAGTAGATGTCCAACACAATAAGTACAAGACCTGTAATATAACTAAGTCATAACTAACAATCGGAACAATCCGATACAAAATGAAAACTATAAACACTAGACTAGACTAGGCACCCTCTACTGAGCTAGATGCTCCTCAGGCTCCTGAATGTCACCCTCATGTGTCCTATAGAAGGTAGGACAGTCACCATCATCATCTGTAATATTTTCAATAGGTCCAATCAGGACAGGAACGAGCACAATACATCTCACGCAGTTCATATCATGTTGGGAAATGTAAAGCATGCATAGAGTAAGATACATGGACTGTAAAGAATATATATAAAAATGAGAGAGATTTGATAACTGAAAATATCTATATATATGATAAGTAAGAACTGTAGGAAACCTGTGATTTAGAGCATGATATGGTTATATAAACGGGTTAGGACATATACAAGATTTCACAAGATTGTACATGATGGAATTTTGATCACATAACCATTTCCTACTCACCCTCCCCAATCAATACACAAGGATCCAGTCAAGTTACGTTACCTTGCACAAGAGGTTTTTATCATATTTTCTCACGTGATCATGAGAGTACAAGATTGCACAAGAGTATACATGAAAGCGGTGTACATAAAATACAAGATGTTCGTGAAAAGCACATGACAACTGTATTTGATGCACCCCGAGGGGGATAACATCGCATGACAAGATCCATATAGTATCAATCCGTGATAATAACGTGACAGCATCATGTAAAGTAATCTAGAGCAAGAATATAAATCCTAACAAGTATAAAATGATCAGAGAATGTACTCGCCTGTCACCCTGTATGACTGATATGAATAGATGTCCGAACTGGTGTCACAGAGTCCTATTTAGAGTAAAACAGGTCACAATATATCCACAATGGTAAAAAAATAGAGTATACAATGCAAACTACATGATTCTAGGTCAATCTGGTCAAAAGTCAACTCTTGGTCAACTCTGGTCAACCTTAAAAGTTAAACCAGGTCAAACTAGTCAAGGTTAGGTCAACCAATGTCAAACTAGGTCAACTTAAGTCATACTAGGTCATAAGAAGTCAACTAAGTCAAACAAGGTCAAGGTTAGTCAAATCTAGGTTAAAGTCAACCTTTGGTCAACATTCTAGTCAAACTAGTCAATTACTAGTCAATATGGTCGAGCTAGGTCAATCTAGATTATCTAAGGTACTACACCACATGGTTAAGGTATAACCAATACCTATACAAGTATACCACATATAAATACATATATATATATAATACCAACCTTAATCCTATATTCAAGCTAATCCCATATTCCAATCTCAAGTCATGACTCAACTCTAAGTATCTCACTTAACCCCATACATATCTTAATTGACAGGTAACTATCCATATAACCCAAGTCACACAAATACCCTTATATACTTAGGGCACTCACATATAGGTCAAACCTAACCAATTAGTTAAAATCTAGGGTTTAGTCAAACCTTAGTCATTAAGTCCTTCTAAGTCCTTCTAGGTTAATTAGGTCAAGGTCTGACCTATAGTTGACTTTGGTCAACTACCTAAGTCAAGGGCCAATGGTCAAATTAGGGCTAGCCCCTAAGTTACCATAGGCTAGTGACTAGGACCATAGGCTAATATATCTAGGGCAATCATAGCTACATATAGGTATTTATTTATCACCCATATCTATACATATATATATACATAACATATATATATATATATATATATATATATATATATATATATATATATATATATATATATATATATATATATATATATATATATATATTTTATTTTATATATATATATATATATATATATATATATATTTATATATATATATATATATATATATATATATATATATATATATATATATATATATATATATATATATATAACCATACATACCCAAATATATATGATACTATATATATATACTCACTATATACACTCACTATATCTAACATTTATATATATATAAATATATATGTATATATACCCCACACATATATATATAAAGAGAGAGAGAGATGTGAGTGAGTGAGAGAGATAGAGAGTGAACAAAAGAGAGAGAGATAGATGTGGGTGTATGTGTGTCACTGTGTACACAGAACAGGGGGGGTGTTCAGATTTCTGGAAACCAGAAATCAACTCACACACACACACAAATATAACATATATATATATATATATATATATATATATATATATATGTATATACACTACACACACACCTATATACATGTGTAAATACACACACACATACACAAATATATACACTAGGTATATACACTAAATTACATGTATATACATCAACAAATTACCTAATAAATCAGTTTAAAAATCGTTTTAAATCTCAGAAAAATACCAAATTTACCCAGAAAATTACTGTTCATAACTGAACATAGGGGTAAACCCAATTCAAACCCAAAACTGAGCTAAGGCTCGAAACCAACGGTTGGTAATTATTGCCCCAAGTGTCCTTGAGTGTCTAGGGTCCCTGCGTGTCCACCACGACACGACACGATGTGTCAAACAGCCAGAAACCCGAATTGGGTAAACTGACACAGAAAATCAGTGCACCGCGTCGTGCACGCGTGCACCTAGCTCTAGGACACGACACGCGTGTCTAGGAGTCTCGTGCTCGTGTCCCTAGGTTCACCTAGGGTTGGTCTAGGGTTAGGATAGCCTGTCTCGTGTCTACATGTCACCAGGACACGACACGAGACGCGTATCAGTCGAGAAAACTCGACTGATACACAATGTACAGCGCGGTGTGGTGCGGTGGGTTCGATGCCTCGTGGACACGACACACACCACGTGGGGCCACATGGTCATGTCCACGTGTAGCCCACATGTTGGGCTACACACTCGTGCAAACACGAGGTGTCCAAGTGTCGTGTCCGCACGACACGACGCACGCGAAGTCGGCTCTGTGCACGTGTGCACTGTCAGTGCAAGACCAGTGCACGTGTCCTCGTGTCCTCAATACGACACGAGGTATCATAAAATTTTGGGGAAGTGTGCACAGACACTGCCCCTGTGTCCACACCAATTTTTACATGTCCAAGTGATGTGTGCAGTGTGTACGAGATACGTGTGAGCAGGACACAGTGTGTGTGCTGTGCGCAGCGTGTCCGTGTCGATTTTTGATACAAAAATGACACAGTGTCGTGCTCAGTCAAGTGTAGATGTAAACAACAAGTCTAGGGCTACGTGAATATGTAATTAGTTCTACATTTTAACAAAATCAAAACCTTTGGGGCATTTCATCAAACATGGTTTTTCTTCCTAGGATACGTGTCCGATACGGACACCAAACCAACTCTAGATTTCACCAAACTTGTCCCACAGCTAGGGTATACCTATATGCATGAATTTATGACAAAAAAACAGAATGTTAACTAAGTTTATGGGTATTTACCTATTGGTGCAATTCTAATAGAAACTCAATAAAGAGGGGGGGTGTTTGTCCTTCCACTTGGTGATGTCCAAGTCCTGGTGTCCAGCTTGCTAGCCTCCCTTAGAACCCTCTAGGTTGTAGGAATCCAATGCAAAAGACTAGGAGTGATTTGGTTCAAATTTGAGGAAGTTATGAAGGTTTGATGAAAAAAGGAATTTTGTAGGTTTAATTCATGTAAATTGATCATGAATGAATGTGATGGGGTTATATAGGAAGGGGGTAGTGTAGGGGTGTCCTTTGGCCGGCCATGGCAAGGGGGGGTGTTCTTGGCCTTCCTTCATGGTGAAGGCAAGGACTTTGGTGCCAAAGTGTTGATCTTTTGAGGGTTTTAAGCAAAATATCTATTATGTAAATATCTAGTTATTTACACTACTTTAACCAATGACTAATATCTATCCTCAAGCTTCTAGGTTAGTAGCTAACCTCTAGATTAGGGTAAACTAGGTTAGGGACTATCATGACACTAATCAACTAATTAAATAATAATAAATTACATAAATCCAATAATTTAAAAGCCCTAACTTGATGTTCTAAACCTATGGCTAGGCTCATATGATCATGGTTAGTCTCTAGGTTAAAAAATCTCTAAGGTTGCATTAGCAAAATATCAAAATCACAAGTCGTGGTTTTAAATAGTTTTAAAAAATAACTAAAATCACCAAAAATCATAATATGGTTTAAATATCATTATTAAATAATTATAATTATAAATTTTCAAAATTACCCTTATTTTAGAAACTGGGTGCTACAATATGCATCCAAAGATAATATCAAATAATGCATAAGGATTACTTTAAATAGAATAATATATAGAAGGTCAAATATATGCATTAACAGATTATATCAAATAACCCAAAAAAAATGTTACTTCAAATAAAATAATCTACTGAAGATATGCATCCAGAGGAGAACATATAGCAAACAGACCAAATAAATCCAAATAAGAGTACATTATGGATAATGGAGCATCATGCAGCTATATAGAAGCAATAACATATTGATTAAAAAAAAACTTTAATCCTTAAACTTCAAGTACGTATAACATGTGAATAACTCCAACACCATTTATATATCTTCAACAGGAACAACATTTGTCATTCCTAGCCAAAAGTACCATCCTGAATATGTTTCCAACAACGAATCATCTACTTTGCAAAATTAATATTCCTTTTGCTACCAAAATTAAAAGCGATCTCCTAATGATTTTTCTGGCCTGGAAGCTTTTTGGCATGACTTTGGTCCTCCTCATTCATATGTTTCCCAAATCAAATAGATCTTCAATTGTATGCAGTACCAACTACATGACAATGCCATTTGGCACTCAATGCTAAAAGTCCCAGAATCCATCAGAAAAAAACACAATACAGCTTTTGCATGAAAAAGAATCGGCTTTTGAACAAACTAAAACCACAAATTTAAGTATATTCCACTGTTAGAAATTTTATATGCCACACAATAACAACACGTACAATGCACCAAGAAAGCACTATGCATCAGACCCAACGACAAAATTTTTACATTTTTTTTAACCGAATCCTAACCGTCCATAAACTGTAGGCATGATCTGAATTTTTTAATCTGAATATAATTTACCAAAAACACAAGATCCGAATTAGCATATGCTGACCTAATTTGTTCTTTCTTTGACAGATCATTAAAAAAAAACTTTGATCGAACAATCAGAATCCTAAATTAAATTATATTGAACAATCTAGGATTCCAAAACAACAATAAAAATTGGATTCAAAAACTTCGACCTCACAAATCAAACAGAAGGCTCTGATACCACTTGTTAGATTTTTATTGTACCCTGTCGATTCATGAGATGAAGAATATAATAAAATTGATTGCGAAAGCGTACCTGAATCCATTGCCTGACTTGATGGATGTTGAAGCGATCGTCTCTTTATGGGGTTTGATCTTTCAACCCGCTACGGCTCTTAATAACAAAGATGAAATCTTTTTTCCTCTCTTTGTTGATGGGGATACAGAAGAGAATAGAGAAAACCCTCTCTTAGTGGCCGTATGAGTTGGGGACCATAACCCGAATGAATGCACATATTTATATATGTGTTGATATTTCTAATTTGGCCCCTCATCAAATTAGAATTATCTCCGGTATCTACACATTAATTCTATGACAATTATACCCTTAAGCCAATTTCCAAATAGACCACTTTAATTTGGCTTAATTATTTAGATAGCCCAAACACAATTAATTTTACATGTGTGGCCCCTTAATTATTGAATAATTCCAACACTTACTAGTAAACTTTCAATATTTGTTATCCATTGCAAGGAAAATTACTTCTTATCATACATATATAGTGATGCAGAAAAGGGTCTTTTTGGCTTTGAATGATGTCGGGCCCTTCACAACTGGTGGTTTAACTAGAGAGAAGGTAGGTTGACTCTTGTCTACAATCTTATACTTGAGGTACATGCATGAAACTAGTGTACCGGACTTTCTCAAATACTTTTGTCTAATTTTTTTTTTTTTGTATAAGCTCACCATTTCACACGTAAAATCTCAAGCTGCTGACAAATGATACAAGTTATTATGTAATAGGCTCTGCTTCTTGTGCTAAATAAGACACCTTTGCAGATTACTTTTTATTCTTGGAGATGCTTTAAAGATCTCTCCTTTTTAAGAAAGAGAAGTATATTGTTATGATGGTCCTTTAAGTGAGATATGATTGCTCTTTGATTCATAATGGTAGTTTTGTATAAGGCAAAATTAGTTCTCTGAAAATGTAAAAAAAAAAATATTCTTTTTTTGTTAATTTGAAAGTTACCTATGCATGATTTTCCTTTACTACTTAGTTCTTTGACTAAGAAATGAATCTATTTTTTTTAAGTATTTATTTTTCTTAAGTATGCCTGGATTATTTTTGTAGACGCCTTAGTTACCAATTATGAATCCTATTATAATCTGCTAAAAGTTTGGGTTGATAATGAACAACAAGAGTGGTTTAAGATATTCAAAATAATGGACTTTCCGGTTCCAAATGAATGTTATGTGACTTTGAGTCTTAATAATTCAAGGAATTACTATTAGTAGAGTTATGCTTTTTTCGTTGGTTATCCTCAAAATATTAAAAAAAAATTATCATATCATAGAACATACGTTCGACCTCGTGATAATAAAAGCAAAAAAAATAGATAGATCCTATCGACCACATTGTCGTAGGTTCAGTAGATCATTAGTTTTTTTTTATATAAATTTTGGTTATCACTAAGTAAATATCAACTGAAATTAGAAAATTTTGTTGACCAAACGCTTGTAAGTAGTACTCCTTTATGCCAGGTGAATATCGTAATTCAACTATTCTGCACGCACTCCTTTTTTTTCATAATCTAGTAAGATTTAAACTGAAACAATGTTAAGTACGGTTAAGACATGAACCTACATATGGAAATTTATTTTTAGAACATAAAAGAAAATGGTGTTATCATGAAATTATTCTTCTTCCCGTGTTTAATTTTATTATAAGTACAGAAGATAGCAAGTTATAGAAAGATGTTGGCATATAAATTCCCATTTTTGCTACAATTTTCTTGATAATAGTTATTTTCTAAATGGTTAAGCCCACATTATTTTTTTCAAAATTAGTAGTTAAAGAAAGCATTATTTGCTTTCTTAATTTAAGGAGTCATACTTGAAAATAATTTATCTATATTTTTGGATAATTTAACTGTATTTATAGTTCTTCTTGAGATTACTAGTGCAAATCAATTTTTTTTTTTACTTTTCTTTTTTTTAAGAGATCACATGATCCGAGATTATGTCATGTGGAGTGTGATTATTTATCTCAATCTATTTTATTCCTATTTGAACTCCTACAATAAACACAAGTGGTTATGACCAATAAACTTTTGGTTGCTTTGTTTTTCTATATTATGATGATTGGTCTTGAACCTACCTTCACTGCTTGTTCTCTGGAAGAAAATGGGAGCGCTGCTTTCCTCTTAAACCACTATGTGGTAGAGAAAATTGGGTGCTTTCTTTTGTAGAAGACCTACATGTATGCATTTTCTATGCTCATGTAGCTATAGTATGCATTTCCTTGCACATTTAAGTTCTATTGCTTGAGGAAATTATCACTGAGCTGATAATTATATATTAATATTCCTGGTCAACTTTAATCTCTCATGGACATGCATGAAGTACTCTTACTATAACATGTACGTATAGGATGAATAGCCATTTCACCTTTAGATGCTCATATGAAAAATAATAAAGAGACTTTCAGTTTGACTATATTTCTTCTTGTGTATTTCTTTGCTTGTTCCTTAACCTTTTGGATGAAATACTTGTGTATTTCTTCTTGTGAATGGCCATTGCACCTTTGTGTATTTTATTGCTTGTTACCATAACATGTATAGGATGAACAGCCATTTCACCTAGATGTTCTGGCATATATGAAAAATAATAAAGAGACTTTTCAGTTTGATATGGTTGCATTCCATTGCTTGTTCCTTAACCTGTTTATTGAACTTTTAATCTTATTGTATTATAAACTATTTTCCATTATTCTTATTGTTAGGCATCACTCCTCTTTTTCTCATAACATTTGTCATGCATGTTTCGGTTACTTGAAGTGCATGATGAATATAATAATCCATTTTTCATTTTCATCCCTTAGTTTATTGGGTGAGAAGTGGTTGGTGGAGTTTGCAACGTCCATATATTTGGATATGGAAAATTATAAATCACCTCTGAGCATGGGGTTACTACTAATAATTGTTGGAGTTTTGGTTTTTTCCTTTAGAAAAAGTTTAGTCCCACATCTGAAAAAACAAAGAGATTGTATCTCTATATATTAGCTTTGCTATTATTGGAGATGCACATGTGGTGTGGAAGTGCACATGGGTTTGCCATGTGGGATTATTTTTCTAATGGAAAAAAGACTAAATCAACAATAAAAGCATTCATGCTTTTTGCTCTTGGAAAATTTATTTCCATGGGAGGTAAGCGACTCGGACTCGGACTCGGACTCGGGCTCGGACTTGGACTCATGAGGCGTAATGTGGCGTTTTGTTGGCGCACTTTGCGTAGAGTGCGTAGAGTGCGTAGAGAGCGTAGAGTGCACAGCGTACGCAGCGTACGCAGCGTGCGTAGTGTGCGCAGGTTGCGTAAAATGGCTGTGTGCGTAAAGTGCAAATCACGCTGGTTACGCGAGTGGCACAACTTGTGACAGAATGTGTCATTGCATGTTCTGAGCGGTTGCTCCATGTTGGTGGTGGTTATTACCACGTCCCTAACATTGTGCTAACCGGGCAGTTGTTGCAGGGGCCTATATAAGGTCTCCTCCTTCTCTCTCACAGTGAGGAACTAATACACATGTAGTAGACAGAAAGTTTACACGTGCTTAGAAGCTATGAGAGAGAAGAGAGGTTTTGTACCAGCGTTGAGTTTTGCAGGAGAGTTCATGTTCATCCGAGGAGTCAGAAGAGCAAGAGTGTTCCAAGTTCTCCGACGAACATACTGGTTCCTGGAACAATGAGGGTGCGCAGCAAACTGAAGTCTTCAATGAAGATGTGGTCCAAGAAGATGTTGTTAAAACATCGATTGAACCAGAACAAGCTGAGCCGTCAGCTAAGCGTGTGAAGAGGCCGAAGGACTTCGGAAGTGACTTTGTCACCTATCATGTGGAAGCAGATCCGCTTACCTATGATGAGGCGATGAAGACCCGAGATGCAGTTTTCTGGAAGGAGGCGATTGACAATGAAATTGATTCCATCACCTCAAATAACACTTGGATGTTGGTTGATCTTCCTGAAGGAGCAAAATCCATCGGATGCAAATGGATCTTCAAGAAGAAGATGAAAGCAGACGGAACTATTGACAAGTTCAAAGCTAGGTTGGTAGCCAAGGGATTTTCTCAGAAGCAGGGGATTGACTATTTTGACACGTATGCTCCAGTTGCCCGGATGACCACCATCAGAATGTTGATTGCTCTCGCAGCAATACATAAGATGGTGGTACGTCAGATGGATGTGAAAACGGCTTTCCTAAATGGCGAGCTGACCGAAGAGATATACATGCAACAGCCAGAGGGATTTGTCGTCAAGGGTCTTGAAGACAAAGTCTGCAAGTTGGTAAAATCTTTGTACGGTCTTAAACAGGCTCCCAAGATGTGGCATGAGAAATTTGATAAGGTTATAAGGTCAAATGGCTATATGGTCAGCGAGACGGACAAGTGTGTTGACACGAAGTTCGCTGATGGATGAGGTGTGATCGTTTGTCTGTATGTAGATGACATGCTTATCCTAGGTACGGATATGAGCTGTGTCACAGAGACAAAGAGGTTCATCTCGAGCAAGTTCAGTATGAAGGACTTGGGGGAAGCTGATGTGATCTTAGGGATCAAGATCATCCGGACAGACACTGGACTAGCGCTGTCACAGTCTCATTATATTGAGAAAATGATCACTCGTTATGGGTACCGGGATCTTCCAGGGATCTATACGCCGTACAGGTGTGATCTGAAGCTGAAGCCTAATTCAGGGGAAAGCGTCAGGCAGCTGGAGTATGCAAGCGTAATCGAAAGTTTGATGTATGCTACTACTGCCACAAGGCCTGACATAGCTTTCGCCGTGGAAATGCTGAGTCGTTTCACGAGCAACCCTGGTGTTGAATACTGGAAGGCTGTGAAAAGAGTTATGAGATATCTCAAGAAGACTCAGACATATGCACTGTACTACAGCAGAGATCCACAGGTAGTGGAAGGCTTCAGTGATGCCAGCTGGTGCTCAGATTTGGAGAGCGAGAGGTCCACAGGTGGATATATTTTCACAATGGGTGGAGCTGCTATATCATGGAAGTCGAAGAAGCAGACAATGCTCTCGCGATCATCCATGGAATCTGAGTTCTTTGCACTTGACACCGCAGCCGAGGAAGCAGAATGGCTTCGGGAGCTCATGTATGATCTTCCAGTGGTTGGGGCGCAAATACCGGCAATACCGATATACTGCGACAACCAGGCGACTGCGGCGGTGGCATCAAATGACCTCTTCACCGGAAAGAAGAGGACTGTACGGTTAAAACACAGGGCAGTACATGATTTTATTAAGAGAGGTGTAATTGCAGTGATTGATGTTCAGAGTCAAGAAAACCTGGCGGATCCGTTCACCAAGGGTCTCAAGCGCCAGCTGGTCGATGACTCAGTATGTAAAATGGGCTTGAAGGCATTTTGATATTAGTTATTGTATTCCTACCATAAAGTTTTATGCAATTAGTTCAAGGATTTATCTACTAGGCATCTAGCTTTTGGTTCAAGGGAGGACAATTAACTGGAAGAATATCAGAAACGGTGGGTACATGTTCTATTGGACATAGGGAGGTTACGGACCTATAACCAGTCTTGTCTACTGTTGTTTTCTGTGGAAAACGGTTCCTGTGGGAAGGTTGGCTTAATTGCCTTAATGAGTTCTCAGGCAGAGTGAATGCCTGGTGTGCTTTACAGGAAGAACGGTAGAGCAGCACTACAAGGAGTGAAACTCCATGCTACAGAGGGGTGACTCCACAATGAGGTTCCTATATGTGGGGTGCTGCCCAGAAATAGGATAAAGCCTCGACTTTGCAGGCCAAGTCACAGCGGCGTAGCACCGCAAATAGGCAGTTAGCCTAATGCTGTATGTTAAAAATAAAGAGGGGTATAGTCAGCACTATAAAGAGGAGGAGTTCCTCATGTTACAGTGGCTCGACACCACGATGAGGTACCCGGTTAGGGATAAAGCCTCGGCCTTACAAGCCATGTCGTTGCGGCGTAACACCGTAAGGGAACCTAAGGCTTTATGCTGGGTAGTTTGGCACTACAAAGAGGCGGTTGCCTCATGCTACAGTAGTATGACACTACGATGAGGTTCCAGGTACGGGGTAAGGCATCGGCTTTAAGCCATGTCATAGCGGCGTAGCACCGCAAGAGAAGCGCAAAGCGCTTCATGCCATATCTCTTTATAATGAACTCTCCTATAGTGTATGGACAAAGAGATATTAGGCCGTCTCTTGAGGGTAAACTTGTAAACGTCCAAAATTATACACTGAAACCAGGCTGGCACAGGGCCTTTAATGTGTAGCCAGAAGCACATGTAACTACATTATGTGAGTGGAAAGAATTTTAGCTATGATGCAGAATTCAAGGCTTAGTCCATTCTTGTATTATATTCTGTTGTTTGAAACATGCGGGAAGATTCAAGTTGTTAGCGACATCTCTCCTAATGCATGATGGACAGTTACTGTGGGGAACACTTATACCCATATATATAGAGATATGTGGGGGATTGTTGGAGTTTTGGTTTTTTCCTTCAGAAAAACTTTAGTCCCACATCGGAAAAAACAAAGAGATTGTATCTCTATATATTAGCTTTGCTATTATTGGAGATGCACATGTTGTGTGGAGGTGCACATGGGTTTGCCATGTGGGGTTATTTTTCTAATGGGAAAAAGGCTAAATCAACAATAAAAGCATTCATGCTTTTTGCTCTTAGAAAATTTATTTCCATGGGAGCTAAGCCCCATAGGGGCTTAACGACTCGGACTCGGACTCGAACTCGGACTCGGACTCGGGCTCGAGCTCGGACTCGGGCTCGGACTTGGGCTCAAGGGCTCATGAGGCATCATGTGGTATTTTGTTGGCGCACTTTGCACTTAGCACGTCAGCATCATCGCTAGGCGCATAGTGTGCTTAAGTTGCACTCGTTGCGCGAACCACTTGCGCGACCACGTTACGCGGCCCGTTATACGAGCCCAGTTATGCTGGCCCAGTTACGCAGCCTAGTGCACGCAGTGTACGCAGCGTGCGTAGAGAGCGTAGAGTGCGCAGTGTGCGTAGCGTACGCAGCGTGCGTAGTGTGCGCAGGTTGCGTAAAATAGCTATGTGCGTAAAGTGCAAATCCCGCTGGTTATGCAAGTGGCACAACTTGCGACAGAACGTGTCATTGCATGTTCTGAGCTGTTGCTCCATGTTCGGGGTGGTTATTACCACGTCCCTAACATTGTGCTAACCGGGCAGTTGTTGCAGGGGCCTATATAAGGTCTCCTCCTTCTCTCTCACAGTGAGGAACTAATACACAAGTAGTAGAAAGAAAGTTTACAAGTGCTTAGAAGCTGTGAGAGAGAAGAGAGATTTTGTACCAGCGTTGAGTTTTGCACGGGAGTTCGTGTTCATCCGAGGAGTCAGAAGAGCAAGAGTGTTCCAAGTTCTCCGACGAACTTGCTGGTTCCTGGAAGCTATTCGTGTGGGGCGAATAAAGTTTTGAGCAACGGTGATCATTCACCCCAGCAGAAGTTTTTCTATCTTTCGCCTGTCACCTTCTTCGTTTAACAGAATTCTATTAGCGCACCTTCTGTGAAGTGTAGTACTAGTGGAATTTCTCTTACGTACCTTATGTGAAGTGTTATGTTCTGTGCACCTTCTGTGAAGTGTAACATTAGTAAAATTTCTCTTACGTACCTTCTGTGAAGTGTTACGTTCTGTACACCTTCTGTGAAGTGTAGCACTAGTTGAAATTTCTCTTACGTACCTTTTGTGAAGTGTTACGTAATAACGATTGTTTGTACAATTGTTACGAAATTTCAGTTTTCCATCGAAAAATTGTGCCCCGACAATAATAATAATCTGGCCAACAATTGAGGATACTATGTGCTCTCTAGAGGTATCTGTTTGCTATGTCATTGGTATGATTGTTGAATGGATATTAGGGTTACTTGCAACGAATTACCTATTTTCAGTTTGAGTATACTTGGAATATTCGGATTACTTACATCGATGTTACTATAGCAATATAACAAAGACAAAGGGGTGTGCTTGAGTATGGTGTGTTTGTAGAGCTTTCAGTTTGGGGATATATTCCAAGTGTTTGTTAACTAGATTTTTTTAATTTTATTTGTAGGTCATTCAAATGAGTTTTCGGCTGATCTTACAAATGATGGAAGATGTGGAAATCATTTTGGGTTCATTTTGTAAATGATGTTAGATGGTGCTTAATGATGTAAAACGTTTTAGATTTTATTTTGTAAATGATGGAGCGAACGCTTAATGATGTAAAGCGTTTTAAGTTCATTTTTTAATTGATGAGAGGACTTTAAATGATGTAAAATGCTTTGGGTTCATTTCGTAAACTATGGGATATGACCTTTAATGATGTTTTATAAAGGTTTTGTTTGTTAATATGCATGCACTTTAAAGATTACAATAAGCATTTGAACTGTAATAATTATGTATGGTTTTTGTTATATGTATGTATTTTAATTGCATGTTTTATATGCAGAACATGGAATAAATAATTTCATAACAATTGGAACAATTGTTATAAGTTTTTGGGATAGATCGATAACTGTTCTAAAAGTAAAGTATATTCTTTGAGATTCTTTTCAATTTGTCCCTAAATTATTAGGACAGTTTCAATCTGTTACAAACACTTACTTTTTGAGACGACTTAATAACCATCATACGAAAATGAGAATTTTATAAAATTTTGAGACGGTTAGTTTAACTGTCCTTTAACAACAGTTAGGACGACAAAATCCGTCCCTGTAGTTTTTGCCACGCCACCCTAATAGCATTGTTTAAATCCATCCTAACTATCGTCCCAAATAATATTTAGGACAATATATTGATGCCTAGAGGAGCTAGCTGTTGCTATATCTGCAAGATAACCCCCCTTGCTACTAACCTATAGGTTGTATCTACTGCTGCTGCTCAAGCCTATGCTACTGCAGGTAGCTAAACTACTTCATAGACTAAATGCACACACACACACACACACACACACACACACAAAATTAAACATATACACATACCCACAATGATACCAATCTCTAAGATGCTAATCTATACCCAAAACAAATCTATGATACTCCATGATGCATCATATAACCAAATCTATGTGAACATATCTATATAAAATATATGTGTGGACATAAGTACAAACACCTAGTGATCACAAATTCCTACATTACTCCTCTACATACATATGAGTATATCAAACACATAAACCAAATAGATAATAGAATTTGGTATGCACACATGTTAGAATAATAGATCTATGCAATTATATAGGAATTGACACACAAGAGACACAATTACACATCATCACCCTAACCATGTGTATCATGACGTACCATGACACGATCACTACGTATCCAATTGAGGACCCAAGGACCCAAGCACAAGCCAATTAGACACCAAATTTTTTTTTTGGGAACATGTGTCAAACACTTGGTGGTCAAAATTCGTAATAACACAAATTGAACACAGAAATCATCATTCCTCATGGTAAAAATCTAGATATACCAAATTGAAAGCTTCTAACACCTAGATCTAGCATTAGAGAGTCAATTCCACCTATGGGAGAGTTTCTATGAGTTCAATTGGTGTTGCTAACCATGAAATTGGTAAAAAATAGAGAATTATCCAACTTGTGTGTACCTCTTGAAGAACTTTGAATTTGGATATGAGGAAGTCAAATCGGACACGATCCTCCTTGTTTGTACTCATTTTCAAGCTTCCTCTTGTGCTCCAAGCCTCTAGTTGTCCAATAGAAGAAGAATGATTATGTTTGGTGGATAATTGGTGTTGGAACTCAAATTTTAGATATGTGAAAGGAAATAAATGGATGGAGAGAAGCTTGAAGAAGATCTAAGGAACTTTTGGAATGAAATTTTGATTGGAATGTTCCACTAGTGGTCCACCATGTCATATAACTAATCTAATGGAATATTCTTTCCGTGACACAAACTCTAATTAATTCTATTTAACTATTATTCTGACTAACACTAAGCTAATAATAACGATATAATTAGCAACATGCAAAATTACCAAAATATATATCTAAGGTGAAAAGTGATAATTTAGAGACTAAATTATATATGGGGAGAAGAGACGAGCATACCTATCTACTTAATTTTCTGACGGATAACCACAACACGTTCTGAACCACATAGCTGATGAAGAATTAAATGTGTCAAACACGAAACATACACACTTCTCTCATGATAATTATTGCACTTCGCTGACAGTGATAGTCTCATTAGGGTTCCTACTCTTTCTCAACGTGTGTACCTCATTGATCATCATAAGTCACAACTTAATTTGCTTACAAAATAACAACTATTTCACCAACTAAAGCCTTTGCTAATAACCTGATGCTAAAAGAAATCATAGATCAAATCATCGAATTACTTTCGCTGAAATCATAGGTTTGTGGGATATCAAATCTTCGGGGTAATGGAACTCTTCTTTTTCTATATATCAAAGACCTCAATCATTGGCATCACATACCAATATAGTAAATACAAGTACTAGGCTTAAACACAATTAGCCGAGGAAATGATCAAATTTCATTACAATATAAATAATTAATGGAACGTTTAAATCTGAAATAATGTGAAAGATGGAGAAACTCTGCCTTATTGCTAAATGAAATCAACCTCCAAAACGTCGAGAAGATGAATTAAGAAAGAGACGAAGGGATGATATGTAACTTAATTGACAAGAGCACAGTGCTTCCTGATCTCGCCCTGATTGCCTGTAAGGACCTGGAAGTTGCCCATGTTCACCATGGAGACACCGAATTCCTTGAAGAACTCGGACTGGTTGTCAGCAAAGCGTTGGACCAAGGCCTTGGCAGAAGCATCACGGAGGAGGGCATCGTCGGTGCCGAAGAGGGTCCTTCGCTTGAGGACGAGCTTGTAGTAGCTGGAATCGAACGTCAAGAAACTACCAGGGTCCATCTCCGCAAGGGTGGTTTGGTCACTGATGCCCTTGCACTTGGTCTTCAGCTTTGCCACGTAGTTCTTGTCCAATGCCGGGTCGGCGTCGCCTCTTCCAGTGAAGTTGAAGATCCTAGGAGAGAAGGCTGCGCAGTTTGCAGTACCAAGGGTATGGGCACCTAGTAGTATATATAATTATACATGTACAAGTTATAGTTAGATCAATTTATCATCATCAAATATGTATTATGAACCACTGTCAGATTAATTTATTGTACCTGATAGAACTACATGATCTTTTGCAGATAGGCCTTTGGAAGCGAAGAGGGTATGCAGTTGAGTAATGTTGAGGAAAGGGGGAGGGAGACTTCCGATGGTGTCGTTCGAGACCGATCGTCTTGAATCTCTACGACCGGTCAGTACTGGATAAAACGGTCCTTTCGACTGTAATTAAAAAAAAAGTATATAACCAAATTAATTAAGAACATGCGTGATATACTAATTTATATGTATTCTAGCTCGACATGATTATACGTATGTTATTAATTACGTACCAAAGCCACAGCATCTCTAGCTGCTACAGCTAAGATGTCAGCACAAGACACAATCCCGGGGCAAGCCTTCTCCAACTTTGCCTTGACACGATCGATACTCCCATAACCTCTGAGACTTAGGTTTGGCAGTGCATCCTTCTCAGCTGGACTGCTCTTCGTGCCGTTCAGTAGGACCGAGCCATCACATCCCTGCATGCAGAGAGTAGAGAGTAGCAATATATATACATCAAATTAACCATGATTGAAATGATTAAGTTGGTCATGTTTAGAAAGAAAATTGTGGTTAAGTTTCATATATATAAGACATACATTAACGAAGCAATCATGGAAATGGAGCCTGACAAGAGGACCTCTAAGGGTCGGAGCAACCGACAAGACTTTTGTGATCTCCTCGAGGATGATCTTTTCGGCATTAGGGCACGTCTTTGCGTAGAACCCTGCCATAAGACCTTGTGCATCGGTCAAGCCTGCAGAGAGAAGCAGCACATATTGAAGTACTGCCAAAGGAAGCAAGAGCTTCATCAAGAGAGCCCTCGAGGCCATTCTCATCCTTGGGTTATGATCAAAGAGATGTAGTTATAGAGATTAATTGCTAGCTACTCGATTTGATGCTTTAGAGAGGGTTTCAAGTGATGTTATATATACAGGTGTAGTCGTGGACTTTGCACACGCGCCGTACATAAATGGCTGACATTGCATGGATAAGTTGGATTTTCTTTTCCATTTTTGATCAGTTGAAGTGCTAAGAAAGTGGGATCGTGAATTAGTAGGTATACTAGTAAGCAAGTGGAGAGAAGGTTTATTATCAATGTAGGGAATAATTGGTGAGCTGGGATATGTTGTATATGAGACCAAAGTTCTTGTTACATAGAATAATATAATTGACAAAGACACTGTAATGAGTTGCCAGTGCCAACCTTAATGAAGTCTTTAGTTTGAATGAGTATAGAAATTTCACAAGCCAACTTGATTAGCCTCTAATCGTGGAATGGGTTATTACCAATAATTATATATCAGGGCTGGGTCATGTAGTTGGACTGCCCTATCCCGAGCTAGTTTTGGTTGTCCCTTAATCTTTATTGTAGGTCGATTCTGGAGGGTCACCCGCGATCCCGATCTCTGTTGGGATCATGGTGAACCTGGGGTTGTCATAAGCAGAGAGCTAGGGGTGCCCAAATCCGAAATCTTGGCTTGCTTACCTGCCTATATTTGGCAGTTCACAGTGAATTAAGTGCCAAATGTTGTTGGTACTAATCAGCCGACACAGAAATTTGGGTTAAAATATGCCGTCTTTAAGTGATTCCAATGTTTGTTTCTTTAACGGATTCATGCAATGACAAATTAACTTATGTCCATAATTCTCTTAAGAAGAGAGTTATATCCATAACAAACAGGACGCAATTATACACATAAACCAAATATAAGTTCCATAATTGGACCTTTCCGACTGTTGAAGCTAATATTTTCAAAAAAAAAAAAAAAAAAAAAAAAAAAACTGTTGAAGCTAATGACATGTTCTAGGTTTGGTGATCATATAGTCCTCCCTCATCCCAACCTTGGACTTTTATTGCAGCATATATAGGATAACTTCAACATGGCATCCAACACTTAGTAGATTTAAATCTTATTTATCATGCATTTTAAGCTGACTTTATAAATAAATGGTTAATATTGTTGCATGCGTTAATCCAACTCATTTGTTGGAATGTTAAAATAATATAATATAAATAAACCTAGATCGTGGTTGCAAGTCTTAGTTAAATCTGGGTGTACTAATTATATGGCTTAAACATAGAGCTAATATAAATGAAAATTATGGATGCCAACTTTCAGTTTTTTGAAACATTATACCTTGTACTACTCTTGTAGTTGACCAATTAATTTATCCATTTCTTTAAAAAGGAATTGTCTTCAAAATAATGTTGTAAAGTGTTATTTTCGAAACAAAACTTTTGATGGAAAATAGAAATCTCGAACTCTTATTTCCAGAGAGATGAAAAATTCGTTCTTCTAAGAGTATAAATACTCGTTCTCAACCGGAGTTGATGCAACGAGATGAATGATTGCTCTCAACCGGAGTTGATGCAACGATATGAATAATCGATCTCAACTGGAGTTGATGCAACGACTTTGCTTGGGTGATGGAGATCTTCGTTGCTCAAAGCAAGATTCGCCCGATTGCGATCTGCTCCCAAGAACCAGCAAGTTCGAAAGAACTTCTGGAATGCTCGCTGTCACCTCCTTTTCCAACTCGAAGAACTCCTTTGGACTTCAATGGCGGCGGCAACACTTCATTCTTCGTCTCTTTTTTTAGCGTAAGTCCTTAATGAAGGCACGAAGAGAGTATTTACAGAGAACTATTGAAATCCTAATCCTATTCCTGGCCGTAACTGATTGCAAAAAGATAGAAGCGAATAATGGACAGATTTGAATGAATTAAATTCAAATCCTACAAAGATCGAATCTGATCAATTAGCTCAATCTTTCCATAACCGCTCAAATCTTTCAATCTGCCACATCATACGCCACCTGTGTCCCATAGCCACTCAGCCTATCAACCTGCGCGTGTAGCAGCGAAGCCCGCAGTCGCCCGTGGCACCTGCGTGCCCAGCATGGCAGCCGGCAGCACCTGCGCGTCCATTGCCGCAACACCTGCGTGGCGCAGCCACGCTGCACCTGCGCGTCCAGCGACGCAGCACCTGTGCGCCGCAGTCCCGCAGCACCTATGAGCCCAGTGTCGTAACACCTGCGCACCTGCACTGCGACTCGCGCAGAGACGAGCACACGAGTGCATCAACTACGCACAATGTGCCTTAAACCGATGCTGATGTGCTAAGTGTAAAGTGTGCCATCAAAAAGTCACTTTACGCCCTGAGTACGAGTCCGAGTACGAGTCGCTAAGCCCCTTCGGGGCTTAGCTCCATAAGAGAATTATCCCATGAGCATGACAAAAAGCATTAATGCTTCTTTGTTGGTTTAGCCTTTTTCTACTAGAAAAATGTCCCCACATGGCACCCATGTGCCTCTCCGTATTTCATGTGATCTCTCAACACAAGCAAACCTTTATATAGAGATACCATCCATTTGGTTTTTCCAATATAGGACTATCTTTATAGTTCCAAAGAAAAACACCAACAAGCAATAACACTAACAATCTTCCACATATCTCTATATATGGGTTGAGCATTCCCCACAGTGATTGTCCATCATGCATTAGGATAGATGTCGCTACGACTTGAATCTTCCCGCATGGGTTAAATGACAACATGATACAAGAATGGACTAAGCCTTGAATTATGCACCATAACTGCAATTCTTTCCACTCACATAATGACATCAACTGCGCTTCTGGCTGCACATTAAAGGCCTTGTGTCCGCCTGATTTTGGTGTATGTATCTTGGATGTCTACAAATTTTTTCTCAAGAGATGGCCTACATCTCTTTCCATACACTCTAGGTGAGTTCTTTAAAGAGTCTTTGGCATGAAGCATTTTACTTTCTTGCAGTAGTACACTGCTATGGCATAGCCCGAAGTCGAGATCCTGTCTCATGTGGTGTCATATGACCTGTAGCATGAGGCCCAGCCTCTTTGTAGTGTCAAACTACCCAGCATAAGACCCAGCCTCTTTGTAGTGCCAAACTACCCAGCATGAAGCCTTTCGCTTCCTTACGGTGTTACGCCGCCATGACATGGCCTGCAAAGCCGATGCAATATCCCATATGGTGTCACCCACTGTAACATGAGGCCCAGCTTTTTTGTAGTGCTGCCTACCACTCTTCATTATACAACATTAGGCTCTCTTGCCTATATGCGGTGCTATGCCGCTGTGACCTGGTTCGAAGCCGAGGCTTTACCCTCACATGTACCTCATGTGGTGTCACCCCACTATAGCATGGAGTACTGTGCTCCTTTGTAGTGTTGTGCTATCCGTGCTTCCTATAAAGCACGCCAGACATCCCAGATGTCAAGAACTCATTAAGGCTTCCAAGCCATCCTCCCATAGGACTTTGTTCTTTATAAAAAACAATCAGTAGACAATAGTGGTTCTGGGTTCATAACCCTGCAATGTCCCAAAGGTATTGTCCACTGCTCCTGATATTCTTCCAGTCATTGGCCTTCCTTGAAATAAAAGTTAGATTCCTAGTAGATTTTTTTGAACTAATAGCATAAAACTTTATAGTAGAATTGCAAAAACATAATATCAAAGTGTCTTCAAGCCCATCTTATTTGTTGTGTCTTCAACCAGCTTGTGCTTGAGACCTTTGGTGAACAGATCTGCCATATTCTTCTGACTCCGAACATCAACTACGGTAATGACTTCTCTTTTAATAAGATCATTTACTGCCAAGTGTCTTAGACACACAGTCCTCTTCTTGCCATTGAAGAGGTCATTCGATGCCACCGCTACAATCGTCTGGTTGTCGCAGTATATCGGTATCGTCAGTATCTACACACCAACCATTGGAAGATCATACATGAGTTTCCGAAGCCATTCTGCTTCATCTGCTATAGCCGCTAATGCATAGAACTCAGATTCCATAAAATAGTGAGACAACATAGTCTGCTTCTTCGACTTACACGATATGCCAACTCCATCCATAGATAAAATATATCCTCCTGTGGACCTCTCACTCTTTACTTCTAAGCACTAGCTTGCGTTGCTAAAGCCTTCTACTACTTTTGGATCTCCGCATGAGTATAATGCATACTTCTAAGTCCTTTTGAGGTATCTCATGATAACCCTTTCCACAGCTTTCCAGTGCTCCACATCTGTATTGCTCGTGAGCCGATCGACTCAGCATCCCTACGACAAAAGCTATATCAGGCCTTATGACAGTAGTTGTATACATCAAATTTCCTACGATGCTTGAGTACTCCAAACTTCCTGACGCTTTCCCTTGTATTTGGCTTCAGCTTTTCGTCACACCTATAAGACGTATCGATCCCCAAAAGATCCTGATACCCATAGCATGTGAGAATCTTCTTAATATAATGAGACTGTGATAATGCTACTCCAGTTTTCGTCCGGATGATCTTTATCCCCAGGATAACATCAGCTTCCCCTAAGTCCTTCATACTGAACTTAGATAAGAGAAACATCTTTGTCTCAGTGACACTTGCTAGATCTATACCTGAGATCAGCATATCATTTACATACCAATAAACGACAACTCCTCTTCCATCAGCGAACTTTGTGTACACACACTTGTCCGTCTCGCTGACCCTATAGCCGTTTGATCTTATGACTATATCAAACTTCTCATGCCACATCTTGGGAGCTTACTTCAGACCATACATAGATTTTATTAACTTACAGACTTTATCTTTGAGGCCCTTGACAACGAATCCTTCTGGCTATTACATGTAAATCTCTTCAGTCAATTCACCATTCAGGAAAACGGTCTTAACATCCATATGATGGATTACCAGATTGTGAATTACGCTCAGAGCAATCAACATCCTGATGGTCGTCATCCGAGCTACTGGAGCATATGTGCAAAATAATCGATCCTCGGCTTCTGAGAAAATCCTTTGGCAACTAACCTTGCCTTGAACTTGTCAACAGTTCTATCGGCCTTTATCTTCTTCTTGAAGATCTACTTACATCTGACTGGTTTTGCTCCTTTAGGCAGATCAACCAACACCCACGTGTTATTGAAGGTTATCGAGTCGTACTCATCATTAATAGCCTCCTTCTAGAAGATAGCATCTCTGGTCTTCATCGCCTCATCATAAGTAAATAGATCTACTTCCACATGATAGGTGACAAAATCCTTTCCGAAGTCCTTCTGTCTCGTCACTCGCTTAGATACAGGTTCTACAAGTTCTGGTTCAATAGTTGTTTTACCAACACTAATCTCTTCTTGGACTACCTTTTCGTAAGGAACTTGAGCCTCCTACGCACTCATATTATTCTCCAAAATGTCCATGAGAATAATGTTCTTGTGTCTTGCAAACTAATCTTCAAAGAATTTTGTATCGCGAGATTCAATAATATGATTTGACTCAATATCAAGGAACCTTCGAGCATTACTCTTATCAGCATAACCTAGGAATATAGTCTTCGTAGTCCTTGTTTCGAGCTTCTGAATCTTCTAATTCGAAAGCTTCACGTATGCCAGATACCCCGACACTCGAATGACATTCAATTTGGGTCTGACCTTGAACCAGAGTTCATGAGGAGTGACTTCTGAAGTTGCATGCGGCACTTTGTTCAATATAAACGTAACCGTAAGTACTGCTTCTTCCCGGAAGCAATTTGGAAGACCCGCAGTCAACAGCATTGAGTTCATCTTCTCTGTTAACGTTATGTTCTTCCTTTCTACAACACCATTTGATTGAGGGGTGTATGGACCAGTTGTCTCGTTGATAATTTCATGTTCTCTGCAGAACGATGTGAATTCATAGGACCTATACTCTCCACCTCGATCACTTCTGAGTCTCTTAAGTTGTTGTCCGGTTTGATGCTCGGCTTCAGCCTTGAAGCCCTTATACTTCTCAAACGCTTCATCTTTAGACTTGAGCAGATAAACAAATGCGTACTTTAAAAAGTCGTCAACAAAAGTAATAAAATACTTCATCCCGGCCTTTATGGAGAACTGTTTGAAGTCACAGATATCTGAGTGCACCAAGTCTAGAAGATTTGTATCGATTTACCCACTTGAGCGATTTTTTTGTGAAGTCACAGATATCTGAGTGCACCAACTCTAGAATATCTGAGTGCACCAACTCTATCTCCATAGGAATTATAAGTTAAAGTTTAAACATCCCTTCGGTACAGAAAGCTTTCCCAGAGTATGTTCCTTTATAAGACATAACGACTTGACCAGTGTTAACGTCCACCCTCAAGCCTGCATTACAGAACAGGCTTCCGGAGACCAGGTTCTCGGCTATAGTAGGTACGTACGTCACATTCTGAAGCGTCAGCGACTTTTTCGAAGTCAGTTGCAATGCCACCGTTCCGATCCCGAGTACTTCAGCTTGTGTCTGGTTTGCCACCATAACCTTCTTAGAGATAGGTTGGTACATGGTAAACCACTCAATTTTGAGCAAATATGACACGAGGCCCCCGTGTCTATCCACCAGTCCGTGTCAATTCCAGCTGAGTCAACCTGCGCAATCCTAGCAACAAAGTTTGTAAACCCCCTAAATTTTTACTTCATTTTTTATAAATAAATTATTAATTTGTACTTCGTATTATACGTCGCATGCGAGTTTGCATTTTTTGTATTTGCTCGGCGAGTACGAATATGTGTGAGGTACATATTTTTAGAACACATTTTTATATAAAAATTTAGCTTTCAAATAATAGGTAATAAATATTTTATTTATTTATTTTATTACAAAAAAATTGCACAAAACATCGCATTGTAAAATTTCCAAAAAAACTGTATTTTTATTATAGAAAGTATATTATTTAACGGTAATTTAGAAAGAAAATTTTCTACATACTATTCTAGATTTATAAGAGATACCTGAATTTAATTCATGTATATAAATATTGATTTTCAAAATTTATTAATATTATATTTTAGTATGATGAAAAAGATATTTAAAATTCTTGTTTGATTTACCATTTGATTAATCTTGATAATTTAAATTTTGAGGAGATTTTATTTAAATAGCTTTTGAATTTAAAGTTAGGTTATCTAGATTTGAATGAGTAATTTTAATCCCTTTTGGATTTAAATAGTGGGATATGTAAGGGGAATTTAAACTCTCCCCGTCCTTATCTATATAGGGACCCGACCTCCGATATAAGGAGAGCCCCATTGCTCTCTTTTTTCTCCATAAAAACTCCATACCAATTCCTCTCAACCCAGATGTGCATTTTGTCGGTGTCGCCATTCTCTTCCACTATTTTTCTTCTACTTTCTATTACAGTTACACCAATTTCACATGTCTCGATATTCGGACACGACCACCGAATACGTGAACCCATCCTACTGTGTCTGACACATCGACACAGTACAAAAATATCAAACCCTATGTCCTAACTGCCCTGCCGCCACCAGCCTTCGGCCAGGTGTCCACCGTATCCCCTGTCACCACCTCGACCACCCTTCTCTGCCAGCACCTCGTCGTGACCCTATCAGACCCACCACCACCATCCTTGTCTCCGACCAAGTACCGACCCTCCTTCCTGTCCTCTGAGCTCGCCAATGACCACCACTACCACCGACAGTATCACCACAACCAACCACCCCCCTAACATCATCGTCCCTACTTCGGCCACTCACATCACCCAAATCCATCACACTCCACAAGCCACCGCTACCAAAAGTTTAGAATTCCTCACCTGAGTCGCCGAGTCCAGTCGTTGTCCCTTGACCCGTCTCGCCGAGCTTTTCCCCACGCGAGCAGTTCTCCGCTTTCGTAGCATACAACTCGGCCGCTCCGTTCTGGCCACCTCCGTGCTCTCTCGATCCCAACTCTCCTCCAGCACCGCGCGTGTCCCGCAGGCGGTGGGCCCCGCCGACCGCGGGCTTCCGCACCACAGCGACTCCGCCAAGCACGAGCCCAGCCACGGGCGTGGAACACCTTTCGCTGCCAACGGGTCCGCTAAAACCCCGACCGACATCGTCCCGCAACTGGATACAGCCGCCGCGCCACCTCCCGGCAAGCAAAACCCTTCCATCAGCCTTCGCACATCCGACCAGCGGCAAGCTGCGCTGGTCATCTGCAAGTGCCGGACGCCACCCCAAGCACGCCGTCGCCTGATTTCGGCGCCACCGCCTTCTCGCGAGATCTGCCGCCACGTCCGGACGAACAGCCCCACTCCGACATCCACGCCGGCGCCCAGAGTCATCGCGCCACCAATTCTCCATCGACCGTGCCCATCCGCCGCCCACATCATCCAGATCTGGTACCGTACGACCTTGGTGAGCCGCCGTCCCCGTCGCCTCCGCGATCCCGAGCCTCCAGATTTGGAGACGTCGCCTTGCACCTATCTAGCGTGCGGCGCCAGAACCCCTCCGCCTCGTCGGAGCTCCTCCGGTTTGCTCACCTCTCCTTAGCCTCTCTCTCTCTGTTAAAAGAAAGCAGTATAACTTTTAAGGGATATTATTATTATTATTATTATTATTATTATTAGCAATGTGTATTAATTTAGTTATTTTGGTATATATATGTAATATATATATATCAAATATTTTATTGTAGTAAATGGTTTAAAAATAAATATATGTATATAATTGTTCAAAATACAGTCGATATTTTAATAGGGATGTTCTTGTAATACTTCGTTAAACTTAAGCATAGTTTTACTATATAAATAATATGCTAGATTCCAAAATATATTCTAAAAATATTTTTTTTTCATTTATAAAATGTAGCTTTCTAATTATAAAATGTATTCTAGTATTTTTTTTAAGTTATCAAATAAATAAAGATATGATTATTCTATTTTTACAAACAGAGAATTTTGCCTAAACTGTTTTTTAGATTTCAAGTATTTACCAAAATTATTTTTTACTAACAAAAATCTAGTCTCAAGTATTAGAAATACTTTTCTAAAAATAGTATGAGTATGTTCTTCACAATTTCTCCTCGATTTTTACCATTGATCACGACTGATCATGTATTTTTCTTTCTCATGAAATACCGGACCCTCACATATCGACCCCGGCCATTGGACAGACCAGGACTTGTTGGATAATTGCACCACACCAGACGTAACACCAGGCAAGATACCTTGCCATATTTACTGCTTACATTTAGTTGCATTTTATTTCAGTTATTGTATCTATATTTCTTGTTTATTATTTTCTTCTTACATGTGGACTTAGAGTTAAGGGACTACCGTCAACTTAGTGTATCTCATTAAACTTGTCAAGATTGTATCACGAGTTGTGTGTGAGTTATGAGTATCATGTAGTGGTCAATTACGTGTTGGCTGATCACCGTACGCATGCATAGGAATAACTGTCAATAGATGCATGTTAGAAGACTTGACAGTTATTGAATATAAATTATATTGTAGAAACGATACGTGTTGGTGTGTCGTGGTTACGATGCATATATAGTATCATTTGGGGGAGGGAACAGCTACTAGCGTAGGGGCTACATTTACTTTTTACACATTTATGGGTGATAGTGACTCGAATAAGCGCTACTTACTGCCCTGCCGATAGTGTCTCGGATGAGCGCTACTTGATGGCCACTCTTTATTACTTGCGTGAATCCTTACAGCCCCTGCGTAGAACGTTGTCCTCAAAGTACATGTCACATAGATGGTTAGGGACCCAGTTGTGTTATAGATTTATAGTGTTTACTTATGCAGTTATACATGGCATGTTCTTCCTGTATCTTGTTACGTCCCTCTGAGGACCTGGTGATTTCTTCAGGTATGTTTTGTGACTTCCTGCAGATGCTCTAGCTAAGGCCACGACTTGCGCTCTATTCCGTCGTGATGATTGCTCTTGGACTCGTCATTTGCTTCGCTCGACCAAATCAGTTATTTGTATATTTCTTTCTTATTTAAACTTGTTGGTAGTGGATATGTCTTCGTGCAACTTTTGTACAAATAACTATTTGACTATTTCATTAAAGCTTCATATTTGTGGATGAGATTTTGTTTGAGCATGGCTTTCTACATTTTACAGCTTATGTATACATATGAGTCTTTCATTTACTCGTATGTATACAACTGGCATGATATGTATCTAGTCCCAAGTATTTTGGGACTGGGCGTTATATGTTTTTGTGGTAGCCATGCAGGTCAAATTTGCCGTTTTGATTACATGACTGTACCAAACGGGCCTACAATATAGGATTAGAGTCTAGGATCTCATCCACATACTTGATCTCCTTCCTTGACCTTCAAGTTCAAAATCTCGTTACCATCCTTGATTTGCATCCTACTTGAACTCTTTCTATCATGAATTCTTATTTTTCGTGCTTAGTGATAGCTAGAAAGATGACTACACTAGTATATGCTCATAAGTAAATCACGTGGCTAGAAAGGTTACATTGATAATTAATAGGAATTGAGCTTTTATTTGAGTTATAGAGACATTTTCCTAAAAGCATGATCTTAAGGATTATCTAATTCCAAGTTAGGTAGTAGCATATTACCGCCTTCACAGGATAGTTGGAATTTTATTTTGATATTACAAGATGGTATACACAAGAGGATAGCTAGATCGAGAAAACAAATTGATTTGATTTTTGAAGGTCTTTGAAAATAATTATGAATTATTGAGTTATAGCTATACATCTTTGGATGGATATAAATTTGATTTGAAAAGGATCTTAAATTTTTAAATGTTGAAGTAGGATTTATGATTGACCAAACTTTGAGGACGATTGATAAATTTTGGTAAATATTTTCTTGAATTAAATTGTGTCATATGATCTATAAAGTTATTTAGATATTTAGATTTTGAGTTTAAAGCCTTGATTATGGACATTTAAATTTGATAAAAAAAAGAAGGGATTTTTGGCTTTTGAAGGTTTTTGACTACTTGTGACTTATTGGAAGTTAGACATACACATTTTGAAGGATATAGAATTAATGCATGAGTTATTTAGATATTCCATTTTTTAATATGAATTTCGGTCGATAAACGTACTTAAATGTGGAGTTTGAGATTTAGAAAAAAAAGTATATTCAATTTGCGATATACAAAGGTTGTTCAAAATTGATCAGAGACTTAAAATTTTGATTAAACTTGACAGCCTAAGCTGATTAGAAATTTTGGTGGAAGATCTTGAGAATTTTATTGAAAAACTTTTAAGGAACTTAAAATTTTAGATTAGATCATATAATTGATAGAGGACCAAGAAGCAAGCATGGTCACTTTAATAAAATAGAAGTTAATTGTCATATCATCCATGACCATGATAGTTGGATATACACAAGTATAGTTAGTCATCGACCAAACTGTATAACTATATCTTTATCTTGACTCACTCGACCTTCCCTAAAATCTAGATCCTTCATCGTGACCATCTAATTGTTTAAAACTTAAAAATGATTAGAATCATTCTCTTGACCAAACCCTTATCTATGAGACTACCTTCTCTCTAAAAATTATGTCTCTAACCTATTTTACCTTGATCTACGAGATTTCCTTAATTATCTTTATTTTGTGCTTTTACCTTTTTATTTTGTGCATTAATTAGTACCCCATGAAAACCCACTTTCTATTTTGATCATTTGGTGTCCCCCATCGTGACTTTGATATTTGGAGCACAATACTAGACTTTTCCTTCCAACAAATTTCATATGCAAAACCTAGATGAGCCCACCTTTGTGTAGGTATATCATGTCCCACCTGAACACGTCCCCATGCACTCTATTTTTATGATGCGACTTTCGAGTCAATTGGCTAGCAATAAACCCTACCATAATACTATGGTCCTTTCTGACTTCGGTTAGAGATCAAATCTTGACTCAAAACTTTCGATCCAATATATGATTCCTTAAATTCTTAACTTTGTACTTTATCTAGATTGCTTAAACCCTTGTCCTTTTATTTTCATGCATTTTCTTGATTCATTTAGATCCATAACATTTTACTTTCGTGCAAAAATTTAGTGACCCTTATTTTCCAAACCCTTACCACGACCAATACCCCTAACTGTATTTTCCTCCCAAGTATTCGCTTCCCTCCTTGACGATTGTTTAAGTTCCTCCGTAATTTACACAAGTCTCATACCAATCCATTGTACGAATATAAAAATCAAACCATGACACCCTACGGTTAGAAGGAGATTGGATTAGAAACCCTCCCCAAAAGGAGAATAGTAGTATGGTTAAATAAATGGGGTGTTATTATGAGGTTACGAAGTATACATAAAATGGGATAATTGGAAATGGGTTGCCACAAGATAAGGGGAGGAATGTAATGTTAATCAAAGGTAAATAGACCCCACAGTTGACGATAAATAGTTAATCAAACCTTGAATACAAGTTCTTCTATTTTGATGTTTTAAGGAATACGTTCAAAGGGGATTATCGATATGAATTTAAGACCAGTTCTATTTTTGCCATCAAAATTTAAAAAGATTGTTAAATTCCAATTTTCGAGGAAGATACTTACAAATTGAGGGAAAATTTTATGATAAAATATTGCGATATGGAGATATGATCAATGGACAGTACACTTTTGATTGATGCATTAGCCGTCGAGATTTAGCAAATATGGAAGGTGGTATATTTTGTTTTGGTACAATAAGGATGACTACAAAGAGAAAGTTGATTTATTACCCAAAGATTTGTTGAATACCTACTTTGAGAAGAGTGTAAACGACAAAATTTATTTTAGAACATATATATAACTGTTGGAGAAGAAGTATATTAGAGATTTTGACTTCAATTATTTTGGGCTTATATGAGATATGGGGTCTAATATTTTGAAGAAAGTGAAATAATTGAAGTTCAAAATTTTATGAAGAAAAGAAAAGGTAGCTTAAGAGAATTTAAATTTATGGGGATATAAATCATGAGAAGAAGTCAAAACTTCTTATTATAACTAAAGACGATACTGAAGATTCATAGATCATGACAAAGGTAAAAGTATTGAATTGTTGATCCTAAGTTTGGTCGAGAAAGTTATTAACCTATTGTGTGACACATGAAAATCAATGGTGGTATTGATTAAACTTAAACTTCGATGGCTTGTCATGCTTTGACTCTTTTCTAAACTATACCATGAATTTATTTTTCCTACTTATTCAAATTTATAATTATTCTGAATTAATTATTTTGCGTGCATATCTTTTCCTCCACGTCGAGAAACCTCATCAAATTTCTTATCGATCAGCCCTTCCTACCTCCCCAACCCTATCTACCCTAATTATTCCTAAATTTCGAGGACAAAATTCTTTTAAGTTGGGTAGGATGTAAACCCCCTAAATTTCTACTTTGTTTTTTTTTAAATAAATTATTAATTTGTACTTCGTATTATATGTCGCATGCGAGTTTGTATTTTTCGTATTTACTCGGCGAGTGCGAATATGTGCGAGGTACATATTTTTAGAACACATTTTTATATAAAAATATAGCTTTCAAATAATAGGTAATAAATATTTTATTTATTTATTTATTTATTTTATTACAAAAAAATTGCACAAAACATCGCATTGTAAAATTTCCATTTTTTTATTTTTATTATAGAAAGTATATTATTTAACGGTAATTTAGAAAGAAAGTTTTCTACATACTATTCTAGATTTATAAGAGATACATGAATTTAATTCCTGTATATAAATATTGATTTTCAAATTTTATTAATATTATATTTTAGTATGATGAAAAAGATATTTAAAAATCTTGTTTGATTTACCATTTGATTAATCTTGATAATTTAAATTTTGAGGAGATTATATTTAAATAGCTTTTGAATTTAAAGTTAGGTTATCTAGATTTGAATGAGTAATTTTAATCCTTTTTGGATTTAAACCGTGGGATATCTAAGGGGAATTTAAACTCTCCCCGTCCTTATCTAAATAGGGACCCGAGCTCCTATATAAGGAGAGCCCCATTGCTCTCTTTTTTCTCCATAAAAACTCTATACCAATTCCTCTCCACAACCCGATGTGTACCGTGTCGGTGTCGCCATTCTCTTCCACTATTTTTCTTCTACTTTCTATTACAGTTACACCAATTTCTCGTGTCTCGATATTCGGACACGACCACCGAATACGTGAACCCATCCTACTGTGTCTAACACATCGACGCAGTACAAAAATATTAAACACTAAGTCCTAACTGCCCTGGCCGCCACCAGCCTTCGGCCAGGTGTCCAACGAATCCCCTGTTGACACCTCGACCACCCTCCTCTGCCAGCTCCTTATCGTGATCCCATCAGACCCACCACCAACATCCTTGTCTCCGACCAACTATCGACCCTCCTTCCTGTCCCCTGAACTCGCCAATGACCACCACTACCACTGACAGTATCACCACAACCAACCACCGCCCAATATCATCGTCCCTACTTCGGCCACTCATATCACACAAATCTATCACATCTCCACAAGCCACGGCTACCAAAAGTTTTGAATTCCTCACCTGAGTCACCGAGTCCAGTCGTCGTCCCTTGACCCGTCTCGCCGAGCATTTCCCCATGCGAGTAGTTCTCCGCTGTCGTCGCATACAACTCGATCGCTCCGTTTCGGCCATCTCCATGCCCTCCCGATCCCAACTTTCCTCCAGCACCACGCGTGTCCCCCAGGCAGTGAGCCCCGCCAACCCAGGGCTTTCGCACCACAGTGGCTCCGCCAAGTACGAACCCAGCCACGGGCGTGGAACACCTTCCGCTGCCAGCGAGTCTGCTGAAACCACAACCGACATCATCCCGCAACTGGACACAGCCGTCGAGCCACCTCCTGGCAAGCAAAACCCTTCCATCAGCCTCCGCACATCCGACTAGCGTCGAGCTGCACTGGTCATCGACGAGCGCCGGACGCCACCCCAAGTGCGCCGTTGCCTGATCTCGGCGCCACCGCCTTCTCGCGCGATCCGCCGCCACGTCCGGACGAATAGCCCCACTCCGACATCCACGTCGGTGCCCAGAGCCACCGTGCCACCAATTCTCTGCCGACCTCGCCCATTTGCCGCCCGTATCATCCAGATCTGGTGCCGCACGACCTTGGTGAGCCGCCTCCCCCGTCACCTCCGCGATCCCGAGCCTCCAGATCCGGAGACGTCGTCGACCACCTGTCCAGCGTGCGCCGCCAGAACCCCTCCGCCTCGCCGGAGCTCCTCCGGTTTGCTCACCTCTCCTTAGCCTCTCTCTCTCTCTCTGATCAAATCATTTCAATATTTAGATTTAGAAGAAAGTGGTACAGCTTTTAAGGGATATTATTATTATTATTATTATTATTATTATTAGCAATGTGTATTAATTTAGTTATTTTGGTATATATATGTAATATATATATCAAATATTTTATTATAGTAAATGGTATATATATATATATATATATATATATATATAATATATATATATATATAATATATATATATAAAAAAAATATATATATATATATGTGTGTGTGTGTGTGTGTATGTGTATATAATTGTTCAAAATACAGTCGATATTTTAATAGGGATATTCTTGTAATACTTCGTTACACTTAAGCATAGCTTTACTATATAAATAATATGCTAGATTCCAAAATATATTCTAAAAATATTTTTTTTCATTTATAAAATGTAGCTTTCAAATTATAAAATGTATTCTAGTATTTTTTAAGTTATCAAATAAATAAAGATATGGTTATTCTATTTTTACAAACAGAAAATTTTTCCTAAAACGGTTTTTTAGATTTCAAGTATTAACCAAAATTATTTTTTATAACAAAAATCTAGTCTCAAGTATTATAAATACTTTTCTAAAAATAGTATGCGTATGTTCTTCACAATTTCTCCTCGATTTTCACCGTTGATCATGACTGATCACGCGTTTCTCTTTCTCATGAAATACCGGACCCTCACATATCGACCCCGGCCATTGGACAGACCAGGACTTATTAGATAATTGCACCACACCAGGCGTAACACTAGGAAAAATACCTTGCCATATTTACTGCTTACATTTAGTTGCATTTTATTTCAGTTATTTTATCTATATTTCTTGTTTATTATTTTCTTCTTGCATGTGGACTTAGAGTTAAGGGACTACCGTCAACTTAGTGTATCTTATTAAACTTGTCATGATTGTATCACGAGTTGTGTGTGAGTTGTGAGTATCATGTAGTGGTCACTTGCGTGTTGGCTGATCACTCGTGCGCATGTGTAGGAATAACTGTCAATAGATGCATGTTCGAAGACTTGACAGTTATTGAATATAAACTATGTTGTAGAAATGACACGTATTGGTGTGTCGTGGTTACGATGCATGTATAGTATCATTGGAGGGAGGGGACAGCTACTAGCGTAGGGGCTACATTTAATTTTTACACATTTATGGGTGATAGTGACTCGGATGAGCGTTACTTGCTGCCCGGCCAATAGTGTTTCGGATGAGCGCTACTTGACGGCCACTCTTTATTACTTGCGTGAATCCATACAGCCTCTGCGTAGAACGTTGTCCTCAAAGTGCATATCACATAGATGGTTAGGGACCCAGTTGTATTATAGATTTATAGTGTTTACTTATATAGTTATACATGACATGTTCTTTCTGTATCTTGTTAGGTCCCTCTGAGGACCTGGTGATTTCTCCAGGTGTGTTTTATGACTTCCTGCAGGTGCTCTAGCTGAGGCCATTACTTGTGCTCTATTCCGTCGTGATGATTGCTCTTTGACTCGTCATTTGCTTCGTTCGACCAAATCAGTTATTTGTATATTTCTTTCTTATTTAAACTTGTTGGTAGTGGATATGTCTCCGCCCAACGTTTGTACAAATGACTATTTGACTATATCATTAAAGCTTCATATTTGTGGATGAGATTTAGTTTGAGCATGGCTTTCTATATTTTACAGCTTATGTATACATACAGGCCTTTCATTTACTCGTATGTATACAACTGGCATGATACGTATCTAGTCCCAAGTATTTTAGGACTGAGGCGTTACAAAGTTAGCCTCACCTTGCTCATGTTTTGGTTTTTCTTTGCAGTCCCTCTTCCAGTGGCCTTTCTTGCCACAGTTGAAATAAGTCCCTGGTTCTTTGGACTTTGGCTTGAACTGAGCCGACTTCACCTTCAGATAGTGAACGTCTTTCTTCTTTTGGTAGGGAGCCTTCTGCTTTCCTTTAGAATATCCTCCTTGTACCGTATTAGCCTTAGCCATCTGCTTGGACAAGGCATACACTTTGAGTTGAGCTCACAACTCATCTTCAACATGTATCCAGTGCAAGAGGCGTTCCAGATCCACTTCCATTTTCTAATGGTGCATGTTCACAATGAAGTTGCTCCACCCAGGTGGGAGCTTGGCGACAATATCCCTGATGACAAAAGCATCGACCAAGGGCATGCCGTCATCCGCCAGCTTCTGACGTAACTTGAAAAACTCCTTGACTTGAGCCAACATGGTTTTGTCGTCCTCAAACCGCATCCTCCAGACCTTTTCGGTCACGTAGATCTTGTTTCTGTTCTCATCTTCCTTGTAGAGATTCTCTACAGAATATGAGATGTCCTTTGCATTGACCGTCTTGCTGTATGACTCCGCTAGAGAGTCCTACATGGAGTTCTGAATCAAAAACGTGCAGAGGTTGTTATCCCGCCTCCACTTCGACTGCAAAGCGGTGGCTTCAGCAACCCTTTGAGCATTTTCACCCTTTGGAATCTAAGACTCAGGATCTGTCAACACATAGTCGACACTCATGAATTTTAGATTAAGGCTGACTTTTTTCTTTTATACGTTGAAATGCTCCCCGTCAAAATTCTCAAGTTTAAAACTTGTATCGAGAAGTTGTGCATGGTTGTTCTCCATTAGATCTAAATCTTGCTTTAAGATTGTAATTCCTGAAATAGACCTTTTGATGGAAAATGGAAATTTTGAACACTTATTTCCAGAGAGACAAAATATTTGTTCTCCAAAGAGAGAGATTAATACTCATTCTCAACCGGAGTTGATGCAACGAGATGAATGATCGCTCTCAACCGGGTTGATGCAACGATATGAATAATCGCTCTCAACCGGAGTTGATACAACGACTTTGCTGGGGAGCTGAAGACCACCGTTGCTCAAAGCAAGATTCGTCCGATTGTGATCTGCTACCAGGAACCAGCAAGTTTGAGAGAACTTTTGGAACGCTCACTGCCACCTAATTTACGAACTCGAAGAACTTCTTAGGACTTCAATGGCGACGGCAGCACTTCTCTCTTCGTCTATTTATTTTAGCGTAAGTCCTTAATGAAGGAACAAAAAGAGTATCTATAGATAATGTCGAAACCCTAATCCTATTCCTGGTCGTAACTGCTTACGAAAAGATAGGAGCAAATAATGGAAAGATTTGAATGAATTAAATTCAAATCCCACAAATATCGGATCTGGTCAATTACCTCAATCTTTCCATAAGCTCTCAAATCTTCCAATCAGCCACATCATACGCCACTTGTACTCCATATCTACACAGCCCATCAACCTGCGCGCATAGTTGTGATGCCCGCAGCAGCCCCCGGCACCTGCGCCCAACGCTCAGTGCCGCAACCCTGCAGCACCTACACGCCCAGTACCGCAGCACCTGCACGACACAGCCCCGCAGCACTTGCACGCCCAGTACCTTAGCACCCCAGTATCGAAGCACCTGCACACCTGCGCGCATGCTACGCCTGCACTATGGCTCATGTAAAGACGAGCGCACGAGCGCAACAACTGTGCACAATGCTCCTTGCGTCGATGCTGACGTGCTAAGTGCAAAGTGCGCCATCAAAATGCCAGTTTACGCCCTTGAGCCCGAGTCCGAGTCCGAGTCGCTAAGACCCCTCGGGGCTTAGATCCATGAGGAAATTATCACATGAGCATGACAAAAAGTATTAATGCTTCTATGTTGGTTTAGCCTTCTTTTCACTAAAAAAATGCCCCCACATGGCACCCGTGTGCCTCCCCACACTTTATGTGATCTCTCAACACAAGAACAGCTTTATATAGAGATACCATCCATTTGGTTTTTCCAATGTGGGACTATCTTTCTAGTTTCTAAAGTAAAACACCAACAAGCAAAAAAACCAACATAAAGTTGTCGGTATAATAAAGAGAAACTTTCTGAAACATGAAAAAATATATATGGAACATGGTTAAGGCATATTCCTATTCCCTTTTCACCTTAATTAAAAGTCATATAGAAATGATGATGACCTGAAGATGGCCTACGAAATGTGTCAATTTAATTTGCATTTCATGCATCCCTCACATATGTACACAACCTCACATGCATCCCTCACATAACCTACTCTTATATGGATCTTCACATGATATACAACACACACACACACACACATGATGTCCTAGGACAGCACACACACACTCATGATGTCCTAGGACTACACACACACAAACACAAAATCTGAATCTGCACTTACCTTCACACTCAGTTTTCTGGACCGAACACAACTGCTGCTACTACAGACCATTCCCCAGCTGTCTGCACTTACTGTCCTACTGCAGTATCTGCTACTACATGCTACTTATACTTCTAGATTGGGGTGTGCATATTTGGATTGAGCCGACCAAACCAAACCAAACCGAATCAGTTGATTTTTAACCGAACCGATGGTCTGCTCGGATTGGTTCGACTTGACTATTTAAAAAACCATCCGATTTGGTTTGGCTCACGGTTTGGTCATTCCAAAATCGCTTAAACCGAACCAAACTGAACCTAGTTAGTAACGGCATGAAATTAGGTTTATATCCCGTCCAACTTATCCATCTTATGGTTTGGAGTCCTTGGACATTGGAATATGGAGACGGTTGATCATATTCAAAAATCTCTAACTCTCCTTCTCCCTCCCTCCCTAATAGTGTAAACATATGTTACCTGGAGTGACCGCTCTAGGTCTCTACCGGCCACTCTAGGTAACAAATGTTTATTTTCCATCTTCAATTCATAAATCTATTAGGGTTATGATTTATTTTCGAGAATCTTTTTAGATTTATGGAAGAAATTTATTATGCAAGAATTTACTTAGAAGACTACTGCGCACTTTAATATCCCATACGAACATCTTCCAGACAGGAGATGGTTATGATTTCTTTTTGTTTGAATATTTACTTTGTGAAATATTTTTATATACTTGAATTTTTTGTCTGATCAAAATCGATCAGCCGAACCGATCACTACTAAAATACAAGGTATTAGCGATGACACTATCCATCGAAAATCCGTCGGTAATTCCCATTACCGACGGATTTTCGACGGATACGGGCTGAAAAAATCCGTCGGGAATAACCTCGTCGCTAAAACTAGCTCGTCGCTAGTCCGCCGCTCTGCGACTAATTAGCGACGGATTTCCGTTGGCAAAATAAAAACTTTTAGCGATGGCTAACCGACGGCTTTCCGGCAACTACGACAGTTTAAATTTTTAATATATTCATAAAATTAGCGACAGAAAATTTGTCGCGGAATCATCGCTAACCGTGTATCCGAGGGTTTCTGATACGCAATATCCGTCGCTCAAAGCGTCGCCATCCTCGACGGATTAGCGGCAGAAGAGTGACGGATAATACGTCGCCACCCTTCTGGAAATCTTTCATATATTCCAGAATATGAGCGACGGAACGTCCGTCGCCCTTCGGTCGCGTAATTTTTCCGGAAATAGGCCGACGGATAATCCGTCAGAAAACCGTCGCTAGCTGTAAAGGTCAGTCGATAACTTGTCGGTAATCTGTCGATACCTGCAACTGTCTGTCGGCAATCCGTCGGTAATCCGTCGCTAACTGAAATATTTTTGAAAAAAATTGCAGGAAAGAGACTATTCCCTGTAATATAACATATTCAGCATCCACCATACACAAATATAACATATCCGACATCCAATATATCCAACAAATATCCATATTGCCAACACAATATCTCCAAACATCCAATATATCACAACATACACAAAAAATATTCAACACAATGACCAACAAAATATCCAACACAATATCCAAAACACTATCCCAACATACATAGCAAAATATCCAAACATAAACAACCCAATACAAATACAAAGGCTCAATCTGGTTGCGTTGAGGCATGTACCATTCTATCAGCCACTTTGTAAAATATCCAAACATAAACAATCCAACACAATGCCTCATAAAAGACCGCAAGTCAGACGATGAATCCCCACTGCCAGAGATCATAGTTGCGTTGAGGCATGTACCATTCTATCAGCCACTTTACATACGAAGGCTCAATCTGGTTGAGGTCTTCTGTAGGAACAGGAGGGTCGGTCCCGATGCTACTACTCTCTGACGGTGGCTCCTCCTTAACTTCAACCTTGGGAGCAATCTCTTCCCTGATGGTCATCGGTTCTTCCTTGACCTCGACCTTTGGTAACACCTCCTCCTTAACAGTCACCGGCTCTTGTTTGACGATGGGGACTTCCTCCGTATCGACCTCCAAGGGTTCCTTTCCTCGGCCCCTTCCTCGGCTAGCAGCACCACCTTGGGGAGTCTTGGGAGCCATCTCTCTGACAACAAAAATTTTCATATAGGGTAAAGAAATTTACTCAAATTATAAAAAAAATAAGAAGTTTATCAAAATTTCAGCCATATATGATATCCACCTCGGGGAGTCTTGGGAGCCTTCTCCTCTCCTCAACCATGGCTCTGGACCCATCTGCTCCTCCCTACTTCCCTTCTTCTTATTTGACTCTCTCAGCCACATATGATATCCAGCTCAAGTATAGAGTCGGGGGAGAAGGAGTGGGCAGGAAGAGGAGGGGGAACCAGCACAGCCGGCGACATGACCTGGAGGAAGTACAGAGGTTTTGCTGGAGGTGCTGGTGATTTTTCCAGGATGGTGTTGAGGAGCAAGTGTAGATTCGGCCGAAGGAAGCTATGGCTCCTTCGGCCGACTCTACACTTGCTCCTCAACACCATCCTAGAAAAATTGCCAAAACCTCCAGTAAAACCTCTGTACTTCCTCCAAGTTATGTCGCCGGCTGTGCTGGTTCCTCCTCCTCTTTCTGCCCACTTCTTCTCCCCCGACTCTACACTTGAGCTAGATATCATATGTGGCTGAGAGAGTCAAATAAGAAGAAGGGAAGTAGGAAGAAGCAGATGGGTCCAGAGCATGGATGGAAGAGAACTAGAAAGCACTGAACCTTCCTGTTGTGAGAACTGTGAAGAGTGAGTAAGGAGAGGGAGGTCTTTGATTTTTGCGTTCATCATCATTAGAGGGAGCAGCACTGGAAAAGTTGTGACATTGGTAGCATGAGAGAGTAAAAATTTGTATCACAAGACTAACAGAATTAATATGTAATCATGTACTCACCAATAACCGGATGTAACTGGAAATCTTTCATAATTCATTCTAGCATACATTAGTGTGAATCATCTATATTATGTACATATGGTGTAGTATATATTTTTATCGAATCTAGTATCAGAAGGATATAACAGAATCAAGATGAACTCACATAATATAATACTAAAACATCATCTACTACTATATAAGATATAGTGATTAATACAAATGGAGCTGGAGCTGGAGCCAAAATACAGAATCCAAAATATAAAATACAGAATCCAATCTCTGGGTTCGCCGAAAATACAAAAACAAAGATTGAGACACACTTCTAATTCATATGTGTTTTAAGTGTGAGAACGGATGGTTCAGAACACAACCCAAAATTCATTCTAGCATACATTAGTGTGAATCATCTATGTTCTGTACATATGGTGTAGTATACGTTCTTATTGAATCTAATCTCTAGTATCTGAAAAATGTAATAGAATCAAGATGTACTCACATAATGTAATACTAAAACATCATCTACTACTATATAAGATATAGTGATAGGTTGTCGTATCATCATTGCCGAGGGATGAGGGTCGGAGGACAGTCAACTTTATCTATGGCTACATAGTTTCTGCCTCGCCAGTCGGATGGCTGCTGGGACTATGTCCTGATCACCATGTCGTACCGTAGATTAGTGCAAATGGAGCTAGAGCTGGAGCCAAAATACAGAATCCAAAATACAAAATACAGAATCTAATCCCTGGGTTCGTCGAAAATACAAAAACAAAGATTGACACACAGTTTTAATTCATATGTATTTTAAGTGTGAGAACGGATGGCTCAGAACACAACCCAAAATTTATTCTAGCATACATTAGTGTGAATCATCTATGTTCTGTACATATGGTGTAGTATACATTCTTATCGAATCTAGTATCTAGTATCTGAAGAATGTAACAGAATCAAGATGAACTCACATAATGTAATACTATAACATCATCTACTACTATATAAGATATAGTGATAGGTTGTCGTATCATTATTGTCGAGGGATGCGGGTCAGAGGATAGTTAACTTTATCTACGGCTACATAGTTTCTGCCTCGCCAGTCGAATGGCTGCAGGGACTATGTCCTGATCACCATATCGTACCGTAGATTAATGCAAATGGAGCTGGAGCTAGAGCCAAAATATAGAATCCAAAATACAAAATATAGAATCCAATCCCTGGGTTCGCCGAAAATACAAAAATAAAGATTGACACACAATTCTAATTCATATGTGTTTTAAGTGTGAGAACAGATGGCTCAGAACACAACCCAACCGGAGAGGATACTCTGAGAGATCCATCTAAGTAGGACGTATACTCTGAGAGATCACCTTTACAAGAATGATATCAGTAGTGGGATTGAGTGTTGGAGGAGATACTATCAGAGTATACGTCCTACTCAGATGGGTCTCTCACCGTTACTATTTTTTTCTGATAGCATGGTGGATGTGCTCTGTCAACAGATTCTTGCTCTGAGCCAAAACTTTCCCCCGGAGTTCAAGTGGACATCCTTCATGTAGAGCTCGAGCGAGAGGTTCCTGACAGCATGGTGGTCTCCTTTTTCAAAGGATTCTTGCTCGTCCCATAACCAATTGTGGGACGAGCAAGAATCCTTTGACAAAGAAGACCACCATGCTGTCAGGAACCTCTCACTCGAGCTCTACACGAAGGATGTCCACTTGAGCTCCGGGGCAAAGTTTTGGCTCGGAGCAAGAATCTGTTGACGGAGCACATCCACCATGCTGCCAGAAAAAATAGTAACGGTGAGAGACCCATCTGAGTAGGACGTATAATCTGATAATATCTCCTCCAACACTCAATCCCACTACTGATATCATTCTTGTAAAGGTGATCTCTCAGAGTATACGTCCTACTCAGATGGATCTCTCAGAGTATCCTCTCCGGTTGGTTGTTGTATCATCATTGCCGAGGGATGAGGGTCGAAGGACAGTCAACTTCATCTACGACTACATAGTTTTTGCCTCGCCAGTCGAATGGTTGCAGGGACTATGTCCTAATCACCATGTCGTAGTCCAATACAATCCAGAGATTGACACAGTACTAATTCATATATGTAGTCCAATACAAATAGTCTAATACAAAAACAACCCAATATAAATATTCTAATACAAATAAGTTCAGTAATAGCTAATGAGAACCACGCAGCTCACGAAAACGCTCAGTGATACGATCACGCAACCACCTCGAATAAGTGGGATCGACGGCGTTAGGAGAGATGTAGTCCCTTGTAAGTGCTGCAAGAATAGAACTCCCGGTCTTACTAGCTACCGGTGCCACTTCCTCCTTAACAGTAGGAGGAGCCACCTCAGCATTCAGTGTTTCCCTCAAACGACGTGCCGCTCCTCGGGTCATGGGTGCCATCTGGTAAGATCGATATTCACAAATAATATAATTGTAACATAAGCAAGCTAATAGAAGGAACCATCATGTCGTTTGAGTATATTTTTGAAAGTAGATAAAAGACAGAAGTAAGCTAACTAAGGTTTAGTGTGTTTGTAGGTGTTAAAGTAAATGTGCATCAATGAACCAGTGAGGGTCTTTGGGTTAGTGTCTAAGTGACATTAAGTTGTGAGAGTGTGTCTTAGAGTGTGGCCAAGTCAGTATTCAGAGAGGGTTGAGTTCTGAGATCAGAACTGAGTAGGGAGATGGGGAATGTTTGGCTTAGGCCTTAGGCCTTGATTGCAGGAAAATGCAAGTGGCTTGCGGTTGCTTCAGGCCAGTGCAGGCAATGCAAGCTACTACATTTGCATATTGGCTACAGTAGTGGCAAATTAGGCCAGGCAGTAAGGAGTGCAGGGCATGTGGGGAGTGCCTTGGCACATGGCCTTGGCATTGGCTTTAGTCACTTGGCCATAGGACTGCATCAGTCAGGTAAGTCACTGTATCAGTGAAATCAGTTAGGATACATGAGTATGTATCAATACATTGGATTTGTGTGTGTCTAAGTATAAGGTATCAATTAGTAAGGTGAGTGTTCAGAGGATGAGAGTGTGTGTGTGTTAAGAGTGTGAGCGTTTTATGAGTGAGTCCCTTTGTATTGGGGTGAGCTATTCGAAAATAAAGAAATGAAGGGAGAATGGGGCTACTGTCATGAAGAAAATGGATATTAGTTGGTGTCAGTCCTACAATCAGTGAGGACATGGGTACTGTTTTGAGTGTTCAGTTGTATGAGTGTCTTGTTTGGTGTCTTTGGATCAGTAAAATGAGGGTGTATTATGAGTTAGTATTTTATTAGCAATTAGGATACATGAGTTAGAGAGGTCAGTAATCCAAGTATCAGAGTTAGTGATCAGTTGTATAAGTGTTGTGTTAGAGTGTCAGTTAGTATCTTTGAGTGTTCAGGAAACTTCGTTTCCTGTGACTGATCAGTGAGAGTGAAAAACGTATGAACAATAGTGAATGTATCAGTGTTTAGGTGAGTTAACTGTTCTGAGTTAGTATTGGGGACAGTGGGCTTACTCTCAAGTGTCAGTGAGTATCCCTGTATCAGTAGGTTAGAGGAGTGTCTTAGTGTGTTTAGAGGGAACCCAGTGTTCAGTTGAAAGGAGGTACTCCCTACTGCAGATAAGGTTTAGGTAAGGGCCTTTAGGCTGTTGCATTCATGCAAGGGTAACCAGGACTTGGCGAATGGCCTGTGTTCGAGTGAGAGGGCATGGTCCTTGAACCTTGGGTGTACTGCAGGTGGCTTGGCCACCACTACAGGAATTAGGGACAGGGGATTTACCCCTGTTGAGCCACCCAGTGGCAAGTAAGTGTGGTTGACCTACAGTAGGCAGGCAGCACCTTGCCTAACCTCATGGCAGGGCCTCTTGGTCAGGTCCTATTATGACCAGAAAGGGTGTTGTAGGCAGTGCAAGCACTGCACTACAGCGAGGGAGGTTTGGCCCTCTAGTGGCAGGATGTATTTGCATTACAGCATAGGTTGCTTAGTAGTAGCAGCAGAAGTTGCACTAGCAGCAATTGGCCATGGCTTGGGTTTGCCTAGAATGCCACTGGGTTTATATTTGTATGAGTGCTCTTGAGAGCTTTTGGTTTTGGCCAATTTTGCCTGTAGCAGAGCAGTAGCCAATTGGCCGCTGTTCATATCATGGTGTGTGTGTGTGTTTGCCTAGAATATGTTGGCCACTGGGTTTATATTTGTATGAGTGCTCTTGAGAGCTTTTGGTTTTGGCCAATTTGGCCTGTAGCAGAGCAGTAGCCAATTGGCCGCTGTTCATATCATGGGGGTGTGTGTGTGTGAGTTTGAGAGCTAATGTAGGTAATGAGACATACCTACAGTTAGAAAGGGCTATATATATATATATATATATATATATATATATATATATATATATAAAGAAAAAAAAAATATATATATATATACTCCCTCCATCACCGCCGGCCCCCGCGACAGCCGGCCCACCCCCTACCCGAAACCCTACCCTGCCCCGAAATCCTAAACCCTACCCTGCCTTCCGCCCTCAACAACCTCCCCCCCCCCCCCCCCGCCCCCACTCCCTCCCCCCCACCCCGCCGGCCGGAGCGACAGTCGACCCACTCCCCCACTAACCCGAAACCCTAAACAGAGAGAGAGAGAGAGGGAGAGAGACAGCATACCTGAGAGAGCGATATCCCGTCGGAGAGAGCTTCACCGAAAAATAGGGTACCCGCTAGCTCGCCGGAGAGAGAGAGAGAGAGGGGGTAAGAGAGAGTTTTTTGGGGGGAATGAAAAATCCTTCCCCCCCCCCCGTCGGTTCAATTTAAGTTAGGTTACAGTATTTAGCGATGGATTTATCCGTCGGTAGGTAGCCGCTAAATACCCACTAGATTACCAACGGAACGTCCGTCGCCACATAGACGCTAATTTAACGCGCCATTTATTTCAGATTTTGCCGCAACAATGTGCGACATATTAGCGACGGACACGAATCCGTCGCTGAAGCTTCGTCAAATTAGCGACGGATGTGCGACTGATTTTGACGCAAAAAAACTAAAAAAATTTTTCCATTGCTTTCTGACGGTAGCCAGTCACAAGGTAGTCACAAGGCCGTCGCTACGGCCGACGGATACGATCCGTCGCTAATCCTCCGTCGCCAATTTCATGTATTTTAGTAGTGGATCAAAACCGAACCAAGTCAGTCGATTTCAAAATCGAACGGACCAATTGATTGGTTTGGTTCAACTGTGATTTTTTTAAACCGATTAAGTTTGGTTTGACTTTGTTTGTGACCAAATAGGTCGACTATCGACAGATGCACACCCATACTTCTAACTGCTGCTAAGGCCTAGTAGCTACTGTTGCTGACTAAAGCTGCTGCATTATTGTTGCTAATGCAACATGCCTCTACACACAAGTACATCTCCCTGCACCTACGTACACTACAAAAAAGAGGGCTTTTTGGACGACACTATTAGATATTCTACTTTAAAGAGTCCTAAAATATTAATATTTAGGACAAATATTTATTTTATAATAACCGATTATATTATTTAGGATAGATTCATAAATGTGCTCTACAAATGTATCTTATTTAAGATCGACAATTTGTTTCGTCCCAATGAATTTTGACGGGGAAGGAAAATAATTGGATGCCAAAAAATTTCTCCTGTTCGAGCACTTTCTCAATTGTTGTTTCAGAACAAGGTTCAAAATAATGTGTGATCTTAACTGTTGATTTTAGGCTTGTAGTGTTGTTTAAACCTATTATCTCTCTCTCCCCTCAAACCATCCCAAGAAATTCACATATGGGGAAGAATGAAAGCTCACATCAAATGTTCATCCCAATTGTTTAAAATTCTCTCAAACCATTCTAAGAAACCTGAAGATATTTTTGTGTTCTTGATCGGGTTAAGAAGAGTTTCGATGTCATCCCTTCGACTTTAAAAACCATCCTCCTCCTCCTCACAGTAAGTCTCTACGGTGAACTACTACTCCCAACCCCTAATTTTTCATAATGTAATTTCGGCATTCACAAAACCCTAATTTGATCCAGATTGATAAAAAAATTCTTTAATCTATCCAATATGTGCATACTCCTGGAAGAAAAGTACCAGTGTCTCCAACCTACCGAAACTTGAGATACTCTCTGTAATGTCCAACTCCGTACGAGGCATTGGGCTGGCTTGTTGGATGTAATCATAATGTTGGACCGTGACTTGTGTTAAAAATCAAGAGATTTGAGACTGATACAGTCTCTCTTAGCTGGCCGGATTATAATAAGTATGGGAACGTGGTTCACTGGTGGAGCTACGTCTAGTGGGAATACATGTGACTGAACGGGAAGACCCTTTTTGCAAGTGAGTGGAACTGTCCCTTCTCCGTTCTCCTATACTCCTTCATGCTTAATAAAATAGAGTATTATATTATTATGAATTGTCCCTAAAGAATCCATGTTTTAATTGCTAAATAATAAAGATGCTTATGTTGGAAATTGTTGAAATGAATAACACATGAACATTGAACTGCTGAATGAATAACACTTGAACTGCTAATGTGACTTGATGCCTGAGAATAAACTGATAATGCCCCTTATGCTTAACGTTGCTGAAGCAAGTGAAACACTTGAATAATGAGATACTTTGTGAATGATACCTAATAAATGAACTGGCTATGTTATTGACCCCAAGATCTGAATGCAACACTTGAATCATGTCCACTCTGTATAATTGTTGCATAGATATCAAATGCTGCCTATTTTCTTATAAGCGATAAGATGAATGCTAAATGCCTCTGTGAAATGAAAGAAATGATAATTGTTCCACGTGAAAGGAATGATGTGAGAATTATTGCAATGAATTGATGCAATGAGAAATGATGAGGCTTGGGATCACCGAGATCACGAAGTGAAAAGGATAGTAAAGATGAAATGATGCGTTGATGTCTTACTCACTTCTAATATTCTTACCATGTATCAAGTACACGGTCGAGTCGGACACACATTCGCATGGTCATGGACAACTTGTATACAAGGTATTATTTTCTCGAACGGTACCCCGGGACGTTAGGAGGACCGATTCGGCCTAGGAGGAAATATTATCGTGCTTTGGTGGCACAAGGTATCAGATCATTCATTTGGGCTCACAACCCGATAAATGGGCACGTCACATACCCTTCGAAGTCCTCTATGGCAACGTCCCAAAAGGTGCACTAACACTAGTGGTCATGTTGTAAGGATGCACGCACTACAAGAATAAGGGCTTTTTTTGACGGTGATTCCCCGTCAAGAAATGGGTATCTTGACGGTTGCAGATCCGTCAACTAGGCCGGAGTCAAGAAAAGCCTCCCCTTATTTTGACGGTCCCTGAAATGGCTTTTCTTGACGATTTTTTGCCGTCATTTGAATTAATTTTCTTGACTGTTTTTAGCCGTCAAGATAGGTCTTTTTAGGAACCATCAACATAGGCAAAAACTTTTCTTGACTCCGGCCTAGTTGACGGTCTTTAGCCGTCAATAAAAGCATTTGTTTTGACGGACAAAACCCAGCATGAAAAGAACTAATTCATGGCTATATTATGCAGCATGATATGAATTAAAGTTAACTTTTGACAACCGTTAAGAGAAGCTATCCGGAGTACCGTCAAGATAAGCATGCCAAAATTCCGTCAAGAATTATATAATATTAATCAACCACACATTATATCAATCCAGAAGCTACGTACGTCAAATTACTATAAAACCCAAATTTCATATTAATAAACTATATTATTCATACAATAAAAACTTCCAATACACATCCCACCACATGTATTCTTCACTTGTCCAACCACGACATAATCCACCAATACTGCAAAATGAAATAGAAAAATAGCAAACCATATCGAAGCACATCTCTCCATATCCATAGCATTTCCCTATTCACAACATGCATCCATCTTCATTTTTCAGCAAGTTCCTGAGAGAACAAGAACACAAATTATAAATATACTCTCCTACATGTTCTTATATAGATATTCAACTCACTATTAAAAAATTATCTGTAATACCCAGTTTCTAAAATGAGGGTAATTTTGAAATTTTGTATTTTAATTTATTTAATTATGATAGTTAAATGATAATATGATTTTTGGTGATTTTTTATCATTTTAAAACTATTTTAGATCATGACTTATGATTTTGGGGTTTGACTAGTGTAACCTTAGAGCCTAGCCATGTGATTAGGATGTTTGACTAGTACATTATAGCCTAGAGGGTATTTTGGGCATTTTAGGATTTATTTGAATTTATTATGATTTATGGGAATTTGTGTGATTTTAATATTAGTTAAATATTGCTATGTGTTGTGTTAGTCATGACTAGTCGAGACTTGTAGACTAACCTAGAACTAACCCTAGTTGGTGACCCTAGTCTAACTCTAGTTAACCTAGTTTTAGTCATTGGGAATTAGTTTTAAGGTAGGAAGTGTTACTTAAAAGAAGTTAGTTCATGACTTATGGTTTAAGTCATGACTTATGACTTAGCAATTTAAAGCCTAGTATTTAAGCCATAGGCCCATGAATTAAGCCCAAGACCAATCCTAGACCACCCATGGCAGCCAACCTAGGGATTCCTACCCCTATTTAATGCCTCCTTCATTTAGGGTTAGCCTCTCTAGGAAATAGATCTCAAGTTTAGAAGGAGGTAAATCCCCAACCTTAGAAATTCCTAATTAATTCATTTTAGCTCCTTTTTAGTCCTAGTCTTTTGCAATAGGATCTAATTTATGTTTATATACTGATTTTGGAGGAGCACCTCAGTTTGTATGCAATTTGGAGATTTGGAGTTACCATTTGGAATCCCCTCTTTGAAGCTTTTCTTGAGTTTTGATACTCAATAGGTAAATCATCTAAACTCATAGTTTTTCCTGATTTCTTTGCATATAAGGTTAGGATTTAGGGTTTCCTAGCTGTCCCCGAAATTTGGGCATAATTCGTGTCCATTTCGTGTCCATATCGGACACGTATCATAGTGATACACTAGGTGTTTGTAGAAATGCCACATAGGAATTTATTTTCATATTTTTGAAATGTAATTACATGGATTTGTAGATCTTGATGTGTATATTAATGTTTGTCAAGGTTGTTTGGTGTTTCGTGTCCGTTTGTGTCGGGTTTTTAGCCCTGGACACGCAGCACGAGCCCTAGGCTGTGTCCTGCCTATCGGGGGCTAGAACTCGTGATGCAGGATACGTCGAGACACAATTTTTTGTGGAGAGCTGAGGGCAGTGACTGTTACCATGCTCCCAAAATTTGGGAGCATGTCGTTGTGTACATGCGGCGCAATCGCGCTCGCACTGGCCGCGCGCTGTCGCACGCAGGCGGACGAGCACGAGCACAGACACGCACAAACGCGTGTCTTGTCCATTGTAGACACGTTTCAGGTTGTCCCACATGCAGCCCTACCCTAGGCGACCACGTGGGCATGACCACGTGGCCACACGTGTCGTGTGTCGTGTCCACGACCTCTGTGAACGCGTGCACGACACTGTGTTACAATAGGTGCACCCCACGTGGTTGAGTCGTTATGGACACGTCTGTGTCATGATTTTTGGACACGAAATGACTCACAGGACACGTATACATGTGTGACACTAGTTACCCACCTTTTATTTGTAATTTTTAATGATTATTAGGGTCGAATTCTTGTTATCCCCATTTTCACTGATACTCGGCTGATACTCTGTGCTGAAAACTGATTTCTGTATTTAAATTTGTTTTATTAACTGTTAGATGCTTCTAATTATAGGAATTAGTTCACCTACATAACTAATGAGTGATTGACACGTCACTTTGTTTTGTACTAAGGCTAATGGGTATTCGAAATCGATTTTGATATGATAACTGTCAATGGTTTTCCACAAACCTGAGATTATTGAAACAGTTAATGGAACTTGTGGATTTGATGTTAAGCTCATTAGGATAATTCAAACTCTGAATTTGCAACAGTTAATGAAAACCTGAGTTGAACCTGAGATTCACATAATGTAAACTTGAGCTATTTGCTTTTAATAAGATAACTGAGTTTGGTTTTGGTTTTAGGATTTACACATGTAGGTAAATATACATACATAAAGGAAACCTGGGTTCATTCACTCCTGTCAAATGAACCCCACTAGATCCTATTCCTGGGGTTTCACTTGTAAACACTGCACACACACTCCCTAAAATTCTGAAACACAGAACCTTAAGACTCCTTGCAATAAACTGAAAACTGAGTTTTATCCTATTTTGTAATCTGATTTTCTAATTGATTTTTCAACTGTCTAGTGGTCTCACATAATTGTTAAGTACATGTTTTACTTCAATGTTACATTCTAATAGGTTTTGATTTGAGGAATGGAATTTAGGCGTTGGAGTTGATTCGAATGAAATTGGCTACTTCTTCTCAATACCTGAATTAGAATGGTTTATCTCATTCCTAAATGAACTATCAATTTCCCTGAGACTATTCCTGTCACTTGGGAATAACTGAGACTGTCATTGGTTGTTAAAAACCTGAGAACAGGCCACCCTCCCTAGTTCCTGTCATCTACACATTCCCCTATCAAACATACATGACACTATCACTGTTACACATAATGTGACAACCTTGCACATTAGCCTAAAACTGAGACACACACACATATACACATATCCTCACTAAATCCTCCCCTCTCACCACATACACATATATATATCCCCTTAACCCTCTCTCCATATCTCTTTGAATGTATATATACATGAATATATGTAAAATGTATGTAGGCATAATGCATATATGTATATATGTTTCTCTAAAATCCTGAGTACACAGCCACACATGGCCTTCACACCCTCATGATTCACACACAGGCACTCATTCTCTCACACTCACATTATACCACAATTTTACACTTAGCTCACACCCTCTCGCATTCCTAACACACATGAGTTAACTTCACACTCACACACATATGATTACCCTCTCACATTGCCCTAGCCTCATATCACACACACACACAATCATGACATCCACACACATTTATGCATTCTCTATGTGTACACACATATATATATATATAGATGTTTCTAATCTACATGTATGTGTACTTACATATATATACATGTATTGTGGGTAATAGTTATATTAGCCTATGTGTAATGTGTAGTAGGTTGTGTGGTAGGTTTCAATTGCTTATTGTATTTGGCCTATGGCCTAGGTATATGGCCCATGGTCCTTGTGCACTAGCTAACTAGACTTATTTTTGACTTGTTGTTCTGGAGATGTGAGTGCTAGCAAGGCTAGACTTGGTTGAGTCTAGATTGGACTATATAGACTAGTTTAGACTTGATGAGCCTAGATTAACTTGTTTAGACCTAGTTTGGCTAGTTTAACCTCGTTTGACCTAGTTTGACTTAATTAGACTAGAATTGACCTAGTTTGACTGTTAGGGTTGACTAGAGTTGACCAAAGGTTGACCTTAGCCTAGATTGACCCCAAACTTCATGTAGATGCATTGTAGTAGTCTTTTTCCTTATTTTAGACTTGTTGTGACTTGTACTGTTCTATATGAGACAGACACCACTCCTTGGACAGTATATTCTCTTCGGACATTCAGGATACCAGGTGAGTACATTCTCTGATCATTTCATATCCTGCTTAGAATTATTTTTCTGCTTTAAATTACTTTACTTGATACTGTCACGTTGGTCACACGGATTGGTACTATATGGATCTTTTCATGAGATGTTATCCCCCTCGGGAGCATCAGATACTGCATGTTTTGTGCATTTCACGAATAATCACGTATCTCTATGCTTCCTCTGATTCACGAATCGCTTGTGACACATGTACTCTCATGTTCACAGAGCCATCATGAATCACCTTCACGTATCACTCATTTTATGAGCCATGTGAAGTTTCACGAATCTTAACATAACTTGAACAGATCTTTGTGTATCGATTGGAGATGGGGGAGTAGAAGTAGACATGTGAATATTATCCCAGTAGCTGTAGTCATGAATCACTCTCTTAGCTGTAGTCATGAATCTCCTATGCCATTCACATGTTTATATTTTACTCTGACTCACTAGTCACTATTAGCTCTCTATGTATAGTAGATATTTCTATTACAGTTCTCTCTCTGTTTATATACTGTTTTTCTTCAGTTCATGTATCTTACTTTACTGCATGATTATATTTTCTAACCTGCTATGATCTGTTGAGATGTACTGTACTCGCTCCTGTCCTGACTGGACCTGTTGAAAATATTACAGAGGATGAGGAGGAGGCCCTATGTACCACCTATTACGGAGCAGGATTAGACGACACCTACGACCTGGTTCCTCTGGAGGATCCAGCTGCAGTACAGGATGCTACTCCCGGATTCTAGGCTAGATAGCTAGCCTTTAGTTTTCTTTCAGCTTTGTTCTTTGATTTTCAGTTGTTCTTCTGAGATGTTGTTATATTTAGAGACTTGTATTGAGCTGGATGTTCTTGAGTTGTTATCTTAGACACTTAGATTTCCTCCCTCTTATTTGTATTACATTGTGCTTTTGATTTCTCTATCTACCTTTACTATCCTGTATCTGCCTTAGATGTGATTGAGATTGTTCTGTTATGTCACCTCCATTCGAAGCGTATATACTGTACAGGTACCTTTATATTGTTAAATGATTGACCTAGGACAACGTTCTACCGCCGATACTGCGGCGTAGGCTGGGCGTTGTTACGTTCTCGTACCCTCACAGTAGGTGTGGGTCGTGATATTATCAATACAGTTTGACTTTGTTGCTGCACACACAAGAACTCAAAGTATCATAAAATTGACATCCCAAATAGAAGCAACATATAAATTCTTGGTCGAACACCATGGGGACAAGGTTTAGATGTTTTCAAATATCATTACATCAATACCTAGATATGTGTTATCTATATATATTAAACATGTATGTACATATGCATGAGTGTGTGTGTGTCATATATGAATATTCTGTGGACTGGATATGTCAGATACATATATATATTGCATATATATATATGTGTATATATATATATATATATATATATATATATATATATAAAATATATATATATATATATATATATATATACTGTCCTCGGTTATAGGAGATGGTGTGGCATAAGTTATATAGAGTAGATACGTAGGTATTCATGTGTTATATTTATGTGTATTGCATGAGAGGGGTTGTGTTTGGAGTGAGAGTTCATTTAGGATATGAGTGAGTGTGCTGTGGTGTTAGTTATAAGAGTGATACATATATACATATTATAACCAGGAATATTTATAGGGGATTTGGAAATGTATCAGATATTTGAGGTCGGACAAGAACAATGGCCTATGGTGGAGTGTAAGAATGTTAGGTATTAAAGAGTATCAGGAATTGGTTAGGTTCAGAGATTTAGGAGTGTTAGAATGAGAGGGGATTGCATTGAGAGGGTGAGTGATGAAGAGGATGTTTAGGGCTGTACTGTGGCAGACCATTGGGGTTGGACTTGCAATTTGCTATGGTTGCATTTGCCACTTTGCAGTAGCAAGCAAAGCATGCTTTGTACTAGCAGCAGCTCAGTAGCAGCATCGGCAATATGCACTTAGGGGCTATGGCATTGCTTGGGTAGTGTAAAGGTAAGGTAATACATTGACTTGCTTGTATTATTGCTTGGCCTTAAGCCAATGGCTAGAGCAGACCCTTTAACTCAATTGGTTAGTAGAAGAGCAATGTATCAGTAAGTATAGGGGTTAAGTTCAGTAGGATTTTTGTTAAGTTCTGTCGGATACATCTTTGTAACTGCAATTCAGAGGGAGATACTTTTGTACCTGATCCTTAGGCCATTGGCTTGTCCCTTGGGCTTGGTTATTGGTAGTGTTAGTATCATTAGGAAGTTGATATAGATTTGTGAGGGAATCTAGTATCAGAGGTTAGTGCCATTACTATTGGCCTTAAGTATAAGAGAAAGGGGGTTAGTGTTAATACAATTTGGAAATTTATGTATCAGTCGGATTGGTTTGGGGTGTTAGAATATTAATATTAGTGAATTGATTAGTAGCTAAGAATCTTAGGAAAAGTACTAGAGTATCTTCTTGTGTCAGTTATTTGTCTTAATGTCCATGTATCAATAGGTATCCAAGGTTAAGGATGTTAGTATCCAAGGTTAGTGGGGTTAGTCCAGAGATGATTGGATAAAGTTAGTATCAATAAAAATAGTGTTCAGTCATTTAGGATATCCTAATAGTGTATCCTAGTAGGTTAGTGTGTTAGTATAAGACATGTGAGAGTGAGGGGGTGTGTGCAGGCCTTTGGCCATAGTCAACACCCTCAGTTGGTAGCAGGGGATCCCCTTCCCTATTTGGTCGAGTGACTTGGCACTTGGCCATGGTTGTAATGGCAACCAATGGATTGACAGTAGCTTTGTTTGGGTTGCATTTGCTTGCTTGTGGCCTGCAGCAACAACAGAGCAGTGACAGCATGCATTGCTGCACTTGGGCAGCAGGGGATCCTGCTCCCCATGTTGTAGAGCAGAGCAACAGCAATAGCAGCAGGTACTTCCATTTGGCCATTGGCCATGAGTCATAAAGAAGATTTGAGGACCAGGTGAACAATGCAGTATGGCTCAAGTTGGCCACATTTGGCCTGTGCCTTGTGTGCAGGCAGTATCCTAGCTCGAGCAGTGAGAAGAGGCTAATTAGCCATGTAACCTTAGACTATGGGCTATTGGCATTTGATTTCTAGAGCTTAGGATTTGGTTTCCAGATATTTGGATTTGTTAATTCAGAGGGTGCGGGTCGTGACAATTTTCCTTCTAGAATGTAAGACAAAAATGATTCTCTATTGGTTGGTTACACTTTCAATCTGTTATTACATGTTATCATAGGTTTGAGGTTGAAATGATTGTTTTTTATCCATGCACAATATGTTTCGATGAACTAGGTGTGTATCTCTATAATAAAAGCTTCATTTTACATGAAGAGGATCTCTTTTCTCTTCCCTCGATTGTTCTTTAAAAGCTTCATTCTACATGATTATTCTTTAAAAGCTTCATTTTAGATGAAATAAAAACAATAAAAATAATACAAGAGCATAACATGAGCATGAATACATACATTAATTAACGTGTCACCTGTAGGTAGCTTTTAACATGAGCAATTATCAACCCAGGCAAGGATATTGCCTTGAATATTTCATTAGGTGTTGCCCCTATAAATCAACACAATTATTACACTAAATTAGTGCCTTCACAGTAAACTTGATAAATGAGAAGAGAAAATTTGCTCAACTACGGAAGCATAAAATTCAAGCAATTGGACTCTAAAAGAAATTTGCTCAACTACGGATAGCTTCGGCTCCTTGGAACAGCAAATCGAAGGCCAGAGAGTGGCCGAGGCAAACCTCCTCCTCCTCCTTGCAGTAGTATACCTGTATGGTAAAAACCAATCAATAATCACTTTCTTTTATTTTTCCATTACAAACATATTCAAAGACCAAGTGTTCCTTGCTCAAGTCTCTGTTCTAATTTTAAGAGATTTTCCACAATATAAGTAAAGTGCACAATAAAACTAATCCAATTACAAATACCAATCCTTGAGTTTCGTACTTGCACAAAATTACTACTATTAAACTATTTAAACAGATTCTAAACTATAGGACCATCTAGCAACCCTTATAATTTTACAAATCAACAATTAAGAAAGAAGTGCCACTATAAGACATGGTCCTTGCCTACAGGATGAAGGTTTGAGCCGATGAAAAATATTCTATAAGTAGGGGTCAGAGGTACATCTTCATGTTGCAACAACATCTTGATGTTGGACAGACCTCAGATACTTGTCAGAAAGTTCTTAATATGTATAATTTTAAAAATAATCCAACACTTATTTGTATACATCATGTATTAAGTTTTTTCCACATTCAAATTGTGGACTTCTAATTTCATAAAAAGGACAATATTACCTTCAGAAGGATCGTGTCATTGCGAAAGAGATGAAGCTTCTCCATGGTCTCCGTATTCATCGACACTACCGAATTATCATCGTTGACCACCTCGCCGACGATCAGTCGGTTCGTCGTTCACTGCCTCTCCAAGATCGCCATGCTGAAATCCATCTTCACCCCTTCCTGCAAACAAACAAAACTACCTCCAAACTCAAAATCCAAATTCCACTTGACCAAAGGACACTAACATGACACTAATTTTTTTGGAAAAGATATATGGCCTATGTTCTGTGTTCGCGGAGTACGTCTTGCAACTTTATTGCTTCCCTATTTGCTTGAGCCTGTCACCAAAATCTTAACCATATTGATATGTGACCTGCGGTCACAGTCCATAGACAAGATAGCACCCTCCTTTTTTGGTTCATCTATGCTTCACAACTCACTAATCTAGGAAGATCACAACTAGCAGTAGCCAAATAATAGAAGTCAAGTTCTCTTCTGTTCCAGTGGAGAATACGTTTAGTTGCAAGCCTGATAATGAGTGCCAATCTCAAAGTCTAACCAAGACTCGACGTGCCTTAGTTCGTGCTCCAACAACACCCAACTTCTGTAGGTGGCTGGCTAATTGGCACGCCACCATGGGCCAAAAACAAACATAATGGGACATCAACCTGCCACATTCAATATTATGCAAGTACCAACACGCGCTCCAACCAACTATGTGATTAAATGATTTAGCAAGCCCTCATAGTAAAAAGTCAAAAGAAGATGATTCCAACTACATAGAAGCAATTGCAGTCCCTAATCCATTTTGCATTCAGACATCATTATTGAGTTATTTTAATAATAATACATCATGATATAACTGATATCATAAGAAGAAGCAATTTCTTACATCACCAAGAAATAAAATAAACTATGAAAAAAAGGAGAATCCAAGATGATCAATAACATATACTTCTCATTCAAAACACCAGAAATTTAATACATGGGCATCAAAGGATTAAACCGAAGACTATATAGCTAGCAATCAAAAACTAATTTGCATTCTGCATTCGTAACATCAGAAATTTCAATCTGGGTCTTAATATTGCATCATAAAATCATTAACATATTAACAAATAAATAATTTTTTATTAGAAAATATAAATAAGTAAATAAATAAATCACTTCTTACGCACTGATAGTTCAATACTTGAATTTGCCGGAGGGCTGGAACCTGGCACTTGGTTTTCTCTTTTTCCATCGCTGGAGAGGCAATGAGAACACAATTAAAATGGCCGAAAAGTAGCAGGACCAAAGAATGAACAAAATTGTGGTCATGGAACTTACAATGCTGCAGAGTAAAGGAAAGCAAGTATTGTAAATGCAACAAAGCCATATTGAAACACATTCTACCTGTAAAAGATAAAAAAAATGGGCATCTCAGCTTCCTTCAACATCAATAATCATAATATCTCACTTGTTGTAAAGCACAAAAGTAAATTTACCGATAATTCTCTAGTAGACCTGGAGGCATTCATTCAACCAAAATTAAATTTATCGACAATTCTTTGGCTACTGCTTCCATCTGAGACTCCGAGTAGAGAGTGGCTCCAACGTGGTCCAAGTAAACTAGACCTAAAATCAACCAAGAAAATAAAACCCTAACAAACACAATTTTTCTAAAATTTGGGTATCAAATAAATTGCAAAAACAAAAAAAAAGTGTGACCTTCCAATCTTTTGAATTCGGAAGCCCTAATCTGGTCGATGTTCTTGGGGGCATTCGGGTAGCCATAGTCTTCTCCGAACTGCTTCAGAAATTCCTCTTTCGAAATCTCAAGAACAGGAAAAAAAATAAAGAGGAGAAATTGGACCTAGGTCGACGTCGTCCTCGTCGAGATCCCCCTCTTTGTCATTCGAATCAGCTTCGATGGCCACCGGGGAGTCGGTCTTGGACTTGTCGGAGAGGGGACCATGCATAGGCCACCGGGAAGAGAGTTCTACGAGAGGGGGACATGATTGCTGAGAGAGAGAGAGAAGGTTTTCAGAGTGGAGGGGGATTTGGGGATTAGGGTTTAGGATTTAGAAATGATCTATATGATAGAGAAAGGAGAGAGAAAGAAGAGAAGGAAGAGGATGGAGAGGAGGAAGAAGGGTTTGTTGGTTTGGGCTCTCCTTCTCCATCTGCTCGTAGAGAAATAGAGCGGAAAGGAAAGAATCGAGAAATAAAGAAAATGGGATTGAAAGACAACCCGTGAACATATATCAAATTTCAAAAAAATTACCAAAATGGCAGCTGAAAAAATTGTGCCAATTTTTTTAGGCATATATTAGTTGGCGGTTATTACCGAACCGTCATTAAATAAAAGGATGTTTCTTGACGGATCCTCTAAAACCGTCAACTATTATGCTGTAAGATTGCTAAATTAACATAAAATAAGGCATTTCTTGACGTAAGGCTAAATCCGTCAAGATAAGCCATTTTTTAGATGGTTTTTTACGACCATCAACTTATAAACCGTCAAGAATCGTCATTTTTCTTGTAGTGACACTAATGAATATTTTGTGCAGGCAAAGTAAGTATATATCATCTAACATGTATTTGATGCATGTATGAGGGAGTCGGCTATCGGTAAGAAATTACTTAATGTGATATGTTTATTATACATGTTAATTCAATTTGACCGCTTAACATGTTAGATACAGTATGTGAAGATGTTAACTCTCCATAAATAGTGCCATAATATGTCTAACATGATAACACCAAATATGCTACACAATGTTGCCTTGCTATTGAACTGCTCAATCATGACATACATGCTAAATAACATCTTTCGAAGAATACTGCTATAACATGCCTAGTCGTTAACTCAAAATGATGCATTTATATGAATACTATGAGAACAAATTTATATGCTTTCCAATGAATACTGCTCATGAACTCTAAACTCATGCTAGGCCCCAAATAGAAAGATTACTCATAAGTGTTTTCTCAGGTGACAACTTAGTATTGGTTTAGGCGAGTGGGCTAGTTCTGTTTGCTAGTATATAGATGATGTACTGACCTACATTGTGAACACTCTTTTTAGGTGCTCATTCTTGAAAAGTTCTGTACACGAAGATTGGCTTAATCGGTTGTACCGCCCCAGTCCCAAAATACTTAGGACTAAGTATATCGACATGCCAGCTGCATACATACGATGTATACTCCAATATATGGAACTATCGTATGTATACATAAGCTGTAAAATGCAGTAAACCACAATACTAATCTCATCCACAAATAAAGAGTAAAGACTTTATAATAAACCCATGAATTATCATTTACAAGTTGTCAGGCAGAGACAAATCCACTACAACGAAAAGAGAGAAATACATGATAACAAAATTTTGTCGAACGATGCGAAGACGATCCAAGTGTAATCATCCTCGAAGAAAAAGTAGATCATGGCCTTGGCTAGAGCACCTACGAATATCACAAATACACACCTGGAGAATTTACCAAGTCCTCAGAGGGACGTAACAAGATACAATAAGCAACATGCCATATAAATACTGAATATAAAATATGCCACAAACAAAAGTAAGTGACAAGCCTCAATAAGGTAACCTAACCATACTAAAGTGAACATCCAGTTAAGAACAAACCTTTCATCGCATGAGCCCTGGCTGTAAATGGGATCTGGTATAGTCCCTAATTGGGCACCAGTGACCTAAGCGTATGACGTTCAAAAATGACAATGGCCAACCTGAGGGGGTAAGCATACCCGTATCTCCAGCAGAGCTTCCAGATTACAAGAGAATGTGTAATAGAAGTCCATACGACAAGGAAATGTTCTCCCCACCTGATGCACCTATCTAGGTCACAACCGTGATCATATACCTTTACTAATTGCTAAGTCTCCTAACATATCTCTATAGCAGTTAGACCTAACACATGTGCATGAGTGATCAGCCAACACGCAAGGACTTCTACATGCTACTTATCTCACACATACTTATGGTACAACTGTGTCGAGGCATATGCGATACACTACAAACGGTAGTCCCTTAACTCTAAGTCCATATGCAATCAAAGGATAGTAAGTAGAGTAAAGCTAATATCACTGAGTAGGCAGTAAATCAGGCATTGTAAAATAAATGGTACAGCTAGAAAAATTAGAAATAAATAAAAAGTGATATGCAGTAAACAAAATATAGACTATTTATAAACAATAAAATTATGGTAAGGTATCTTTTCTGATGTCCGGAGTGAGGTAAGATGATGTCCTGGCGACAAATCAACAACAACGCACAAAGGAAAAGGTGTAGGAACAACTTCGGATGCTGAAAATAGTCTATTATCTAATTATTATTAATACTGCACCTATTACACTTATATAATAGATTTTAAAATCAGGATATGGCATACGTTTTCGTATGAGCTTTTCGAAAAACTAACCGAATCGCATTTTCGTTTCCGGAATCAACCGAAATTGCAAAAATATTGAAACACATTTATTTTTGGGACACTAGATACTCAAACAGTTTTGCAAAAATCTACATAACTAATTTTATCTGTTAAAATATGTTTCTGGAAAGCTTACCTCGATACGCTTCTTTTAAAAATAAATTGGAGGCGAAACGGAGTTCGGAGCTAGGAGATATCGTCGTTCTAAGTTGCTCTTGCTACTAAAAAGCGGGGCTGAATTCTGATGACGAATTTTTGAGTTCCTATTGGACTAAAAGTAATTTTGAATCATGGTTGATAGGAAGGGAATGTATTGGGTATATATAGGTACTTATTTCAGATTTACCTCCTAAATTAGATAGGATTTGATTTAAATTGATAGGAGTTACTTTGTTATAATATAATGTAGATAAGGATGCTTTCCTATTAGACTTAGGATTATGATTAACTTAAAATATAGTTCATATTTATCTAATTTATCTATAACATTATTTAAAATTACTATAAATAATAAATAGAGTTAATATTTATTTAAACAATATTTATCTAATCTTATTTATACAAGCTAAAAAAATTAATACTAAATTGACATTTATTCTATATTACGTAAATAGTGTACAATATAAGTAACATGTGAAAAATAATAAAAGTTATGAAATAAATTATAAAATTTTGAGAAAAATTGTATAATATAGTTTAGATCCTTAATGTACTAGAAAAATAGCCTTATATATTTTTATACTAAATTCACTAATGAGCACTGTACTAAATATATGTAAAATAATACAAATTATATAATAAGTCAATAAATAGTTATTTAAAAATCCAAAAATTCCATAAATATTTATTTTGAAAAATCATGGGGTTTACAAAAGTCTTATCTAGATAGGGACTAAGAAGAGTTTTAATTCCCCTTAGATTTTCCACTATTTAATTCAAATTTATTTAAAAGTAACTCAATCAAATATAATCCAATGTAGATAGATTCTACCTCTAACTTAAATTGTATTTAAATAACTTAATAATTTTTTTCCAACTTAAATCACCATAATTAATTACGTATTAAATCAACCCATATTTAATATACTTTTTTCGAAATAATATATTAATGATAATAATTAATTTCAAAAATACAAATATATATACACTCGCATGCAAAAATAATACTTACATAAAACACAAATTTTCTAAATTACTAGTTATACTTGTACCATAAAATAAAATAGCATTTTTTAAATAAAAATAAAGTTTGGCAATCCTCGGCACGACGCATTTACAACTTCAAGCAATATAAAATATTTATCGTCTATTATTTTTAAATATTTTCTACATCTATATAATTAAAATGTTTTATAAAAATATGTACTTCGCACTTATTCGCAGTTGACAAGAAATTTCTGAAACGTAAACTCGTACGTGACATACAAATATGAAGTACAAAAATCAATACCATATTTATTAAAAAAAATCGTAGTAGACATTTAGGGGTTTTACATCGGTTTCGCAATATTAAAGATTTATTAGGCATATAGGAGCTCTCCTTGTAAAAGGTGATGTCTTCTGTTTATAAAAGACAATTGTAATCGGTTGTACTAGTGAGTTGTAAACCAAGTCGACATATCCAGTTGTAATCCAATGTATCAAGTATCCATATAAGCCTAATTGGTATATGTTCGGTTGTCTATCAATGTAAAGTGAGATGTGTTATAAACCTTGCACTCTACTGCAAGCCCTGTAGTCTATTTCAATTATGAATAAAGAGAATACATTTCTATATAGATCTCTATGTGACTTCAAGTTATCTGCTTATTTCTACTGCTATTAATCAATAGGGTATTCTTTTGATAGAAAGATATGTCCTCGTTATCTTTAATATGTCAGCTTGCGCTGTTGCGATGTGTTTCTATTTGAAGATTTTCAATCATGTACCATTTTTTTCTTTTACAAGTGCAATAGCAGACTTGTATGGCATCATGCCCAAGCGGGGACGATCGGTTCCCAGAGATAAGTACGAGGATGAATGACTCAACGGATTCGGGACGTGACAAATTGGTATCAGAGTACGGCTTTACTTCCTTGGACTCTTTGATTCGCTTCAAATCAAAGTTGCATTTGCGATTAACCAAAGTTGCTTCCGCGATTACTCAACGTTGCTTTCGCGATTAAATCAAGGATTGCTTCCACGATTATCCTGTTGTTGTGTCTGTAATCATTTCGAGTTGGATCATGTCTAAAAGTTTGTTGGCCATCTTGGCTGCTTACTAGATGTCTCATGCAATAAGTCTAAATATATTATAATGCCTGAATGTTTGATTGTTGTTGGTTTAGACAAACGACCCAAAAATGACTCGATGCCATAGTACGTTAATGGTGAATGATGTTTGATATACGAAAATAGAAAAATATGGCTATGTATGTAGTAACATGTTGAGAATTGCATGTGATGTTGAAAAGATTTATGAATGGAACAATTGATGTTTGAGTTCAACAGAATTGATGGGTTGACTCATGTGTGGTGGCCTTATGATTTTGAGACCCTGAGATATTGGCTTTGTGTTATAATCAGTCTAGATTATGATTGTTCGAAATAGACTTGAGTTCTGTATGGTTTAAGGAATGGCTTCATCTCTCAGTGGTATATAGCCTCAACCACTTCAAAATGAGATGTATCATAACCCTTTCATAGGATAGCAATGAGTCTACCTACTGGCATTAGGTAGTGTTAAGACTTAGCTGGGAGTCATGCCTTGTTTTTAGGTGACTCGAGTGTCCCTTATCGGTTATATTATGCTGGGTAGCGAGAATTGTTAGAAAAGTGTAACGATGCCTTGGTTAGAAATTATCCAGTCGGGTGACAACTCAGACTCTTTAGATGAAATGGATTTGGTAAGAGAACGTTTTTGTTTGCTATGACAAAAGGCTATACGAACTTTTTGTAACTTAAACGTAAAAAGAGTATAATCAATTCCAAACCAGGAGACCTAAGTACAAAATTTCTAGAAAAGTGTGACGGTGGAGATCGAGCACTGCAGCGGCTCCGTTACTCAGTTGACGATCTGAAGACGATTTGAACTTGATTTGGCTTTCTAGTGCTAATGATTGAAACTGTAGGGTTACCAATCAAGAAGATGCCAAAGTTGAAGATTTCGAAGCCTCTTTATCGAAGGAAAACTCTTTCTATTTATAGGAGAGGGGGCACACATGCGGTGTGTATTTAGGATTTGAGATATGAAAGAATCTGCTGTCATTACATGGTGAGGGCTACTGTTCAGCTGACACGTCATGGACGTTGAGATTCTCCTCTATCGAGATCTCTAGTGGTTATCAACATAACCGAAGAAAAAGACATGTGGCACGTGACTCTTGCTCGAAGTCTTCTATTCAGATGAAGCCGAGTAGATCTTGGATTCTATTACAGAGTTGGATTTTGTCTATCTTAGGAGGCCATTGGTTTAAACAAACTGATTGGATATGGTCTTCATCCATAAGAATAAACTTTGTCCTTATCCGTGATTTTAAACCAACTAAGAAGATATTGCTCTTATCAACAGAACCAACCTCTGTCTTATCTTTAAGAGCTATGGTTTAAACAAACCGATTGGGTGTGACCGTGCTGTCTGTGCTTCTGGCACAGCTTTAGTGCTGCTGCACTCCTAGGCGACAAGTAGACCATTCTTCTAAAGACGACGGAGCCTCTGTGCTTTTGGGCGACGAGTAAGCTGTGTTTCGAAGATGACGGAGCCTTTGTGATTATGGGAGATGAGTAGACTATGTTTCGAAGACAACGGAGCCTCTGTGCTTTTGGACGATGAGTAGGCTGTGTTTCAAAGACAACGGAGCCTCTTTGCTTTTGGGCAACGAGTAGGCTACATTTTGGAACCTCTGTGCTTTTGAGGTGAGGGCATCGTATAGAGAAATCGGCTATATGCACTTCAAAGTCGAAGAGGGGGCGCAGGTGCCTGGCTGCACTTCTGAGTCGAAGGAGCTAGTTCTTGTTGAAGTCTTTTTTAAGATCATTAATGACTATTCTCCTTGATGGCTGAGTCAGTCGACCTCCTCTTTAATTGCCGCCGTTACTTGGAGGAATTTGAGAAGTTAATGGCCTAGGACTCAGCAGATTGAACCTATTATATGAGGTTTGTTGTGCTGAGTTCTTGGTTCATCCCATTAATCTGGGCATCTTTGACCGACGGCCACGTAGCATGTTGGTTGGACCACACTTACCCTATAAAAAGGGGAGTTTTCTAAAGCGTTGTCTTCCTCTCCAAATGTTATGCTTTATTCTTACTTATCTTCGAACATCCATTGGTCTTGCACAAGTCGAGGATGGTTGTGGATCCCTTCGTTCAAAGAGGCGATGCCTTTGTATAAGAATACCTAACTGCTCTTAAGAAGTACCTGAATGTCCACCATAAGGAGTTTGAACCTGAGCGACATCTTAGAGGTCTTCGAGGTCCAAACTACGGGGTTAGGATTGGTTTTCCACCCGATGAGCCCTATGTTGTGCTCCGCCCCGCTCATCAGCGGCTGTGTGCCTTCGTTATGCACGAAGAGCCACAGAAGCTGATGCGCTTTTGAAAAGAGCCAGCAGTTGTGTTGTGGACTGAGTTCTCGCACGGACCAATAACTGCTTCATTACCCATATTAGAGTTCCTTCGTGTCTGGCTATGAAGTGGTTTGCTCTGGCGAGGCTGCACGTCTGAAGGAGGCTGCGTGTTTGGGTCCATGTGGGAGTAGACTTTGATGGGGATTGTATTCACATCTTCTATCCACAGTCCCTGGAGGCATTTTTTGTGGTTGTCCATGATGATCACACTGCGAAGATTAATCCCTTTGTAGATCTTTAGGAGTTTTTAGTTTTTTTCACGTAATCATGTAGACTCTATAATAGATCCTTGTAGCCACCATTTTAATAAAAAGAACTCTTTGTGATCTTTTCTGTTCTGTGACTGTCTTTTCTGTCTACGCGTTTGGTCACCTGCACTTTCGTGAAGCTGAGTGGGTTGCGGGAACACCTACCTATGCTTTTGATAATATCTGCACATTTTTATGCTTCTACAAGACCCTCTTCAAAGTATTTTGAACTTGAATCAAGCTTGGAATACATTGAACAGAAGCATGACACGTGTCCTTTTCGAGCGAATGTTGGCGTGTATAGTGATAGGCTATCGTCATGCTTAGGCTTCAACAATAAATGCCTTGGGCCATCGCTTCATTAAAGTTGACCTTAATTCCTCGTTTCTAGGGAACGGTCATCATGATCCTAACTTTTCGTTCTTACATTGTTCGAAGAGTTTCCTTGATCACGAAGCATTTCGTCTTCTTCTGCTGACGTAGCCATTCCCTATAAGTAGGGTTTGTTGAGGGAGAGAGAAAACTTTCTTGCTTTTGCTTATCTTCCTACAGAAGCTTTTTGTCAATCTTCTTCTTCTTTCAAACCCTAACTTTTCCTGCCATGGCTCCCAAGAAATCAAGAACCCTAAAAGCACCTATGGCTGGCTCCAAGAAGGCTACAGAAAAGTGGCCTGCTTTCGAGGCCGGTGATCTTGATGACTCACCAAACGTTGGTCACTCGTTCTTTGAATGAGTGTCTGTAGATGCGCTGAAGCTTTGTTCAACCGATGCACATGGTTGTTGCTTTTAACAAAGTAACAACTGTAAGATGTGATGAGGTTCTTGCTGACGCACAGGACGTAGTTCCTACACGGCTGCTCTACCGTTGAAATGCAGCTCTACTGGGTAGTATCTGTGCGAAAGCTCACTTGCCGAAGCACGGTGCTACTTGGCGATACTTGCACGGAAGATAACTTGTTGAGGTATAGTGTTATCTGGTAGTACCTGCGCAGATGCTTGGCTTTTACCAAACACAAGTCTTGGACTCATGTTTCTTACTTTTGTGCAGTTTTCGTGACTACCTCCTTGAATGAGATTCTTTACGACTTCTACGTATGCGCACTGGGGACAAACGTCGAGCAAGAACACGTCGAGCTAGCTAGAAGGTTGATTGCGGAAGATTAACCGGCGGGTCGATTGGATAAAATATAGGAACAGCGTCTAGGCTATTTTTGCCACATGCTAGATCAGGATAAGCTGACTCCCTCTTTTTCCAGTTCCTCTTTGGTGATCAGTTGGCTCTGAAGGAAGCGGAACTACTTACGCTTTAGTTGGTCTAGTATTTTGAGAGCAATGGACTCCCCTTGTATGTTTCGATGACTGACTGTCTTCTTCCGCTGTCCGTTTTCTCTAGTTTCGTCGAAAGACGACGTTTGGATTGGAATCTGACCCCTAGTCAGGGGGTCTAATCGCAGGTCGTATCAAAGTAGATAAGGGCTCCAAGGAAAGAGATGCATTTATGGCCGTTCGGGGTGGTTCATCGTTCTACTTGTAGTTGTTACTCCCTTGTCGTAGGTTCAGTAATATTCCTGCAGATGTGCATCCATTTGGTGCTTCGATTTTCGTGAATAGACTCCTGGCGGCCGGTTGTACATATCTGATGGGCGCTTACCGGGTCAAAGGCTGGGTTCATTCTGACAAAAAGTGGGGTGACTTTATTTAGTAGGCATTGAGCACTTTTAAGGAGGACCTGAGCGGCACTGGCCTTCGTCGTGCCATAAAGGGTACTGAGTATAGAATCCCTATCAACCAATATTTGTTACTGGCTTTGCTGGAGGTGTTTAATCACCACACCGGGACTTTCTTCCTGCCGCGTGGGGAGATGGGATTGGCTCTCCATGGGATGTTTTCCATCTCGAAGCTGCCTTGGGGTGAGCACCCATACGAGGAGTATTGTCCTACTCCCGATGAGCTCACAGGATTAAAAAGCCAGTATCCGGAGATGATGGCAGTGTACAAGGAGTTGCTTTACCGTCATCAAGTTTTTGTACGCCAGAACTCTGCAAAGGGTCAACCTCACTTCAATCCATGGAGGATGTATTTCTTCGGCGATGATCCGTCGGAACGCAAATCGGTCAGTCTTTCCTCTCGTAAGGCGTATACCACCGCTGAGGTGGAGGAGATGGAGGCAGAGACCAAGACGCGAGCTCACTCACTGGATGCTAAGGGAAGACCCAGCTCTACGATCCGTAGTTGTTTTTACCATAATTTAACTCCCTTAAGTCTGAAAGCGATGCTAGCTGCCTTTCTGATGCTGTGGTTGAGGAAGGCTATAATGCCAGGAGGCTCAGGCTCTGTGGGGTGACTGAGTAGGGAACTTATTATGCCGGCCGTGAAGTAGGCTTTTGGTCACTCTCTTGTGCTGCTTCCAGCCATGGTTTGCGACATTCTTCGAGGCCTACGGGACCTCTCAGAAAAGATCACAGAGTATCGTTGGTGTGCCAACGAGTTTCCTCGAGCGAAGTAGCCCTATCATTATTTGATGGCCTGGTTGGCATTGCATTATACTGGTTTGATTGTCTCTGCCACCATAGACGTTCACCAGGAGGGGAACGCTTTTGCGTAACTACTACCAGGCAAAGTGGTCTCATGACGGTGTTCCTGCCTGTAAAACCCCTAAATTTCTAATTTTTTTATGATTAAATTTGGTACTGATTTAAAATTTTGTATTGTACGTCGCGTAGTCGTATTGTACGTCGCGCACGAAATTTTATTTTTCTTGCTCGTCGAGTGCGAATATGTGCGAGCATACATATTTTAAAAAAATATTTTTTTATTTTATTATACACTTTCAAAATATTATATATAATTATTATCCTTACTGTAAAAAGCCTTTTTATTTTTAGTAGTTATTAATCATAAATAATATTTTATTGTATACTTGGAAAAGCATAATCATGTATGAATTATTTGTGCTTACATATATATTTCATAAATATCTATTAAGTTTATTTGTAAATAATAATATATTTTCGAAATTATTATTATAGTATTTTTGGAAAAACATATTTTAAAATTTTATGGCAATTTAAATCTTGATTTGAATTTATGGATTTATTTAAATAGTTAAATATTTGAAATTTGATTCATCCCATTTGATTTTTAAACAAAAAATTTAATTTGATTTAAATTGGATATGTATTTGGATTTGGATTTGATTGCTTTTAAATTAAACTACGAATTATCAATTTTGAGTTTAAACAAATCCTAAACTTTATCTTAATGGGAATTCCCACATCCTATAAATAGGCAGGTACTCATCCATGTATTTCTATTCTCCAAATTTCTTCCACAAATTTCCAACCCTAACTAATTGCCATCCATAGATTTTTCGTGCGTGCATCGTGTCCGTGTCTCCATCTTTTCCACTAATTTCCACCATTACAATTACATTGTCACCTTCTTCGTGTCCACACACGGACACATATCATCATCCATCCCCGACACCAAGTCCTAAACCTAAAACCAAATTCCTAGCAAACCCAAACCCTAATCCTAAAACCTGCCACCCATGTTTCCAGCCATCCGTCGTCGACTTCACGGCAACCAGCCCCTGTCCCCGACCTAGACAACACCCCTCGACCAAAGCCGATCTCCCTCACCATCACAACAACCACCAGCACAACTCCACTTCTCGCCGCCATCTGGGCCGTCTTCCCTGACCTAGGCCTCAGGCCGACCCTGCCATCAGTATCCCGACCAACCCACCGGCAACGCTACAACCCCTATCGCCATCACCGGACCACCGCTGCCTCGACCAACTACGACCCCCGACATGGCCAACAATATTCACAGCCCCCTGACCACAACCACCTTCACGACCCCCGCCGCCACAACAACCCCAAAAATAAACAAAAAAAGAAGATGAGAAAATCAAAAACCCTAACTAGACTCGCCTCCACCGCCCGGGCCTCCGCCTCGCCGTCGAACCGCCGCGTCCGTCGAACCACCGACCGTCAGCCCTAGCCGCGTTCTCCGCCAACTGAACACGACCTCTTTCCTCCGCCGTGCCCCGTGCCCCGTGCCCCGTGCACAGCCCTCCGCCGTCCGCCCTTCCCCTTCCGAGTCGCCCATCTCAGCCGAGCTCTCCGCCTGCGACTGCCGCCGCGTCGCCAAACCCTCGGCGACGAACCCCTCACTCTTCTCCCGCTCTTCCACTTCCTCTCTCCATCGCGCTTCGTGCCCACATCCCTCGACCGACCGCCCCCTCCGCCTATTTCTCCGCCTTCCGCTTCTCATCCCTTCGTGGCCGACCACCGCCTGTGGAACCCCCACGCTCCGCCGCTCCCCACGCCGGAAAACCCTATCTCCGTGCCGCCATCGCGACCTTCCGCTCCACTCTCCCACTCTCTCTCCTCCCCTTCTTCCCATCCTCCTCTCTCTCTGTTTTTTTTTAAGAAAGAGCAGCAGTGCTCTTAGTTACAGTAATGGTAATTAATATTATTATTATTATTTTATTATACTAGTATTAATAATCATTATTATTATTATTATTATTACTATTATTATTAATATTATGTTTATTATTATTATCTTTATTATTATTAGTATTTATATCTATGTCTCTTTTATATATAATATATATTTGGTTAGATTAATTATTAGAATTGTTGATATTAATATTAGCATTTATGAGATATACTATTAGTATTTTGTTATTATTATTTAGTGTAAAATATTTCTAAAATTAATATATTATTTTGCTTGGGCCGTTTAGAAGTTCCATATATATTATTAAATATTTTATCTATTTTAATAGACTATCCTAGAAATTATTGTTTGACAAAAAAAATTGAGCTTTCAGATTTTCAAATAAATTATCTAAATTATTTTTGACCAGTAAAATATAGTTTTCTTCCTAAATTGTATTTCTACAAACTTAAGAGTTTTCTGGGAACACAGTTTCTGTTATATTTTAGTATTTATCTAAACACTATTTTTAACTTGCAAAAATATAAGTTTTATTTATGATAAATTTTTCTTAAAATCATATATATATCCAATTTTTATCGATCAATCTCATGTCCATGACCAATCCCAAACCACCTATTCCTCACCAATTCTAGACTACCCTATGTCGACCTTAACTATTCTGATCGTCCCGGACCCAATGGAACTGTCCGTGCCACCATCAGAGGTCACCTTGTATAGTTGCTGCACCGACATCGTAGTTCGTGCCACATTGATTATTGCAGTACTACCCCGGGCGTCAATCAGGCAAGACACCATGCCATTTGCTGTTTATTTATTTTAGCTCATATTTCATGCATTATTTTTTTTATGTAAAATAAACTGTGATACATGGCATAACCTGTTAGAACTTACTGTTCATTTATATTTCCTGCTATGTATTATTTTTCTTATACATTAAACCTAGATCTAAGGGACCACCTTTGTGTGTTGCATTCATGGCCTTGACACGTTGTACCACGAAGATGTGTGTCGCATGTAGAACATGGACGTGCGTGATTGGCTGGCCACCAGTACGTACAAGCCGTGCGATAGGAATAACCGCTAATAGAGGTTACATGCTTAGTTTGACTTAGCGGTTATAGTGGTTTTGTGTTGTGGATACAACACAGTAGGCATTGGACGGGGAGGACAATTCCTTAGCGTATGGGCTTCGATGCACTTCCCTTTTGTAACCCGTAAGCTCCGCCGGAGACGCGGGTCAGATTACCCATGATTACTGACGGCCACTAACGTTCTGCGGAACGTTATGCTCTTACTGATGGGGCCTCTGGTGCCCAAGGGGGGACTACGCCGATCCTATTCAGCCAGGGCCCATACGTAAGAAAGATTGTTCTTAACTACATTTCACTTAGACTGGGTAGGCACCTTTATCCGTTAGGTACGAGTACTTTTGGTTTGGGTACTTGTATCTGACCGTGGCTTGGAACAATAACTTGTCGCGGATTAGTTCGTCACATCTTGTCCTTGTTTGGTTGTAGGTGTGACTTACTACTTCGATGAGAAAATATTGAACCTTGTTGGGGTCCGAATACCATATTGGATTCATAGCATGGAAAGATACGTCACCGTGAATTAGTTTACCATCTTCTGTCCTTGTTTGGTTGGGGGGATGGTACGCTCGTTCAATAGGTGTGTATTGGACCATGTTATAATTCAATTGACTTATTTATTTGAGGAATATTTATTCAGTTTATATGGCATGATATTATGTGTCTTGTTAGGTCCCTCTGTGGACCTGGTTATCTTTCCAGGTGTGTGCTCTTATCTTTCGCAGGTGTTCTAGCTCTAGCCGTGATCATCGTTATTTCTTCGAGGATGATTGCACTTGGATCGTCTTCGCTTCGCTCGCCAAATTCATTTTTTTACTCATGTATTTTTTTCCATTTACTTGTTGGTAGTGGATTTGTCTCCGCCCAACATATTGTATCAAGACAATCATTATCATTTTATGATATCTTTTATTCATTTATTTTGTGTGGATGAGATTAGTTATTGTTCTACTGCATTTTACAGCTTACGTATATTTATTATACGGCTGGCATGTCTACGTTCCTAGTCCTACGTATTTTGGGACTAGGGCGTTACACTGCCTGTAGGCGGGCATTGAACCGCTTGGACAGTTATAGTTTTAACAAGGTTTCACCTTTCTATGGTGGCCATGAAGCTGGTGACGAGCTGGTTGACCGGGTCGACGGAAGGGACGAGTTAACTGTCGATGCTTTTCGTTGGTTGTTATCCATTCGTCCTTCGTACCTGGTGTTTCGGAGTCAGAATAAGGCCTATCTGGAGCCCTATCTGCCGAGTCGCTTTGTGCAACAGTTCGGTTATGGCCAAACTATGATGGGCAATCCCAGTCCATGTCTTAGATATGTGGGAAGTTTGTTGGACGGCGCACGCACTTGGAGTTATTACAATGTCAAATCTACTGGGGCAGCGTTTTACTTCCCTGACGTGCATGGGAAGCCCTGTGTCTTGTATTCCGATGTAAAGTTCCACTATTTGGTAAATAAATTCTCTTCGAGTTATGATCGAAAACAGATATTTATTGTGGGTACGAAGTTTGAGAGGCCTCAGCGGCAGTCTCAGGAGTCTGAAGCTGCAGGATATGGGTCTTCGGATGACTCTAGTGCCTCTCAGGAGCTAAAGGATGATGTGGCGCCCCTGAGTTCCCCACTGAAACGTCGAGCTCATTCGACGGCAAACCCTCCTTCTGGCAAGAAGGTAAAAAGAGTGGCATCTAAGGGTCGTGCTCCTTTGCGGCGTAGCATGCCGCCTGTTACATCGACCTCAAGGGTACACTTTAGTTCCCTTTTTTAATTCAAAATTTTACTCACAGCTTTTTATTTATCTTTGTTTTGCTGGTACAAGCGAGGGATACGCCGGAGCGATCAAAGGAGTACCATATCCCTGGGAAGGGCCCAGCCACTGAGGTAGAGGGGGTTCCTCTTCATGCCTCTTTTGACTATGAGGTAATGGCTTCCAGGGGTGGCTCCGTGGTAATACCTGGAGTTGGCCTCGTGTTTTATGAAAGTACCATTCGGGAACCCGGGATTAAGATGGATCGTTCGGCTGAGGATGCTGATGGCGCTTCTACTGGTTCCTTCCGGGAGCCTCCTCCTTACGGAGGCATCGAGGGACCAGTATTGGAAGATTTAGCCCTGGCGTATATTGCATCTCAAGTGGTAGTTGAAGACAATGTCCCAGCTCCGGTGGTGGACATCACCGACGAGCGGACTAGTCGAGGCGATGTGGTCACTGATAAGCCGCCCGCCCAGGCTCCATCCGGGACGGTCACTATCGACGGTGCTATTGATGAGCCTGTCGATGAAACCCCTAAGGGTCCAACGGGGGAGGATGAGTTGGTAGGGGAGGCTGCTGACGAATTCGTTGAAGAACCCTTCAATGTAGTCACTCCAGGACCGTCTGAAGAGGTTATGCTCGAGCCACCCGTTCCGGGTTCGGTCGAGAAGACTATAGATGAACCGATTGCTGAAGCACCGGTTGAGAAGGCTGTTAAGGAGTCGGTTATAGCGACTTTTGAGACGTCAACTGCTGTGATTGTTGTGGCCCCAATTAGCGTAGTTTTGGCTAAAGGACTGGTAGGGGAGCTTGCTGAGGAGTTAGTTCCACGTCAGACAGTGTTGGATCCTACTGTCTCTGTACCGCCAACGACCTCTGTTATGGTAACGGCGCCCTCTGCTTCTGTCGCGATCTTTAGGCATACGTTCGCTGCTGCCGTCCAGGGCCATCTATTACGACATCTCCGGTAATCCTAATGAGTTTGGCTGACAACGCATATTATACCAACCATTCTGAGCACAATTCGACATGCATTGACATGTGGTATAGAGGGTGTTTTAAGAAGCAACCAATCTTTCAGACGGGTTCAGAATATAGTGGAGGTGGCCTTGCAAGACTATCCGGAGTGTGAGGCTAAGGCCGATGCTATACAAGATCTGTTGGCTAAATTGGAAGCCATTGCCTTGGAGCTCCAGAATCTAGAGCGTGGTCTTTCGACACTAGCTAATGCAGAGTTAGAGAAGATGGTCTCCGAGGCATCTCTGTATGAGCAGAAATGTCGGACACTAACTGATCGGCTTGCGGAGGTTGAGTCCGAGATTGAAGAAGTGACCGATGCCGAAGAGGCTCGGGTTTTTCAGTGTGCAGCTATGGAAGATCTGTGTAAGGTCCTCCGGAAGCAGATCCAGAAGTTAAAAAAGACCCTGGCCCTTGCTGAGAGTGACCTGGACAAGTCTAAGGACCAGAAGGAGATCCTTCGCCAGCGTTCTGAGACCCTGGCTCGGGACAAGAAAAGCATTGGCAATATTCGTCAGGGCGAGCTGGCCCTTGCGTGCCAAAGCCTCTCTTCGGTTGAAGATGAAGCTGCTTGTCGTCAGGAGGCCGAGCGTCGAACCCGAGAATTGGTTGGCCCCAAGGTTGCTCTTCTGAATAGTCGGCTGGAAGAATTTTAGCGTCGGTCTTCTCAGTTTTGATCTTCTCTCTGTCTCGTTGTCTCTCGGTTTTTGAGGCAAATTTTTGTAATAAAATCTTTTCACTTTATAAATAAAAACATTGGTTTGTTCCACTGCTTGTCCTTTTTACTTGTGAACTTTTTCTCTCAAAAGAACGAGAACTCCCTCAGAGGTAGCATGTCGTGAGGGGATGGAGATAACTCCGTTGGAAATATGGTGTTTACTCAAAGGTTATATGGACATGGTAAACACAGAATTCTTTGGTGGTAGCCTTTTCCTTACTCAGAGATAATATGGACGTGGCAAGGATAGACTCTACGGGTGTATAGAATGAAGCAGATGTAATATGCACGTGAAAGGTTCTGCAGATGAATATGACAATTATGGTGGGTTGTCATGGAAGTGACGTCTACTCAGAGGTAATATGGACATGGTAGGCGCATCTTCGCTAGGGTATATAATGACAATTCAGAGGTATTATGGACGTGAAATATTTTCTAAGGAGTTATGACAACACGAGGTCATCATAGAAGAGACGACTACTCAGAGGTGATATAGACGTGAATTTTTTTTTCTACTAGGTTAAGTATAAAAGGGGTGAATTCCCTTTAACGGAATTCATGAATACCCATAGGGGATGTGGGAGCATATGCTGGTTTGAAACTCAGACATAGTATTTCTTCAGGAACTTGTCGTTGATTGGCATCATTAGTAAGTCGTTGTTGGGTTTGGCCAATCGGTAGGCACCATTGGAATAGACCGTTGTAGAAGCTTGAAAAATCTCAGCTGATAACAATCCTCCACCATAGCACAGATGATATAAAGGAGCAGACCGAGTATTAAAAAGACAACGAAAGATATGGAAAGAAGTTCTATTATTATTATGTCTACAAAGATCTAGTACAGATTCATCAAGGCTATACGTAAAGGACTAATCCTACTTCTTCTACAAAGGTCGATCACAGGTTCAGCCGACCCTAGAGGAGTCTGTAATAGACTTAGTCTTCATCAAAGTGCAGGCGTCTTTCTTCTTGGTATGCATACTAGAAAATTGATCTCCATCAAGATGCATCCTAAATTTTTCATACGCATAACCCTCCAAACGGGCGTTAATTGCTCGGCCAAAGTAGACAAGTTCCTGAAGCAGCTATTGGTTCGAGCTTCCTGAAGGTGCAGTAGGTCGCAAAGCCCAGAACGATCAGAGTAGAGTACAACCTGTAGCACTTCAGGCTGACAACCGGACCAAACTCCGTCGTCAAGGCCTCCAAGGCATCGCCCAGAGTCAAACTCCTTAGGGAGGATATTTGGATACTTCTCAAGAGCGGTGATGGCTCCTTCTACAGAGAGTTCTTCTACAAGAATATAGCCCCTTTGAACGAGAGAAGCCCCAACCAACAGTCGAATTATGCAAGGCCAACAACCGTCTGAAGCTAAGTCTGGATCAACCATGGTTAAGGGTGCCAGGAAGAAGATAGTGACTCTTTAGAGGAACACTTTTCCTTTTATAGGACCGGGAGTGGTCCAAACTATAGGCTACTTGGCCGACGGTTAAAATTACCTCATTAATGGGATGAGCCTAAGACTCGACATTTTGGGTCTCAATTAATAGGCCCATTCAAGTGAGTCTCCAAACTGTTCAAATGCTTCTTGGAATTCTCCAATTAACGGTAGCAATTAAGAAGGAGTCTGCATTCAAGGGTAGTCATTTACTTCTTCTGAAAAGAAAACTTAAAAGCCAAGCTATCTCCAACCTGAGGCGCAAGTACCCCACTGTGTTGCTTTGCTTCCAAGTCGTAGACAATACACCCCCCTCTCAGAAGCACAGACAGCTGCTTCGATCCAAGTACCTGGACCGTTCAATGGCCCCTTTTTCTCAGTAAAGACTTGGGAGACACCGTTTGTCTCCAGCACAAGCCCGACTGCTACTCTAAAGCACAGTAAGATTGTCTATCTGGAGGCGTAGCCTACTCGTCGTCCTAAAGTATAGTGACTTTACCGGAAACACAGCCTACTCGTTGCCCCAAAAAGCACAGAGGCCCCGTTGTCTTTGAAACATAGTCCACTCGTCACCCTAAAGCACAGAGGCTCCGTCGTCGATAGAAGCGCAGTCTACTCGTCGCCCCAGAAGTATAGTCAGCCTTGCCTGAAGCACAGACGGCATGGTCCCACCCAATTATTTTGTTTAAACCGCCTCTCCTGAAGATAGGATTGGGATTGATCAAGTTGATAAATGCGAATATCTTATCAGATTGATTTAAATCGTGGAAGAAGATTACATAAAATCCAAATCTGAGATGAAACCCATGATTTGCTCGGCTATATCCGAACAAGCAAATCGGCACACGCCATGTGTCACCTCCTTCGGTTATTTTGACAACTACCAAAGATCTTGTTTGAGAAGAATCTCAACACCCGCCACATGTCAGCGCCACAGAAGCCCGTGCCGTGCAAGGACGATAGATTCTTTCATATCTCGAAACCCTAATACACATCGCATATGTGCCCCTCTCCCCCATAAATAGAAAAGGTTTTCCCCTAACAATATGATCGACAAGGAGAAGAAGATCCACAGAATTATCAAAATCTTTAACTTCGACGTCCTCCTGATCGGCAATCCTAGAGTTCCATCGAAGGCACCAGAAAGTCAGAACAAGTCTCATATCATCATCGGATCGCCAACGGAGTATAGGAGCCGCTGTAGTGCTCGATCTCCACCATCACACTTTTCCATAAACTTTTGTACTTAGATTTCTTCCCATAAGAATCTATTGTACTCTTTTTTGTGTTCAATATACAAAAAGTTCGTTCAACCTTTTGTCATGTCGAACAAGATGGCGACTCTGCTGGGGACTACCTTCTCCTCCAATGAGAAGGTGGTGACACAATCTGATGATGACTTGCTGGGATCCTCTCAGAAGATGTTGGTCGTACTCTTCGACCAACAAGCTTTTGAAGATCTCCATTCTGAAGAGAAGTCGAGCCCTTCGAAGCGGTTCGTAAAATCGAAGAAGACTCGACGGACCTAGGCGCCTAAGGTGGCTACAACGAGCAGCATGATAGAGGGGACTGCGTCTCCGACCCCTTCATTGATGAAGCCCCGAAGATCCCTTCGACCGCTGATGCCAGGCCATCTTTCTCAGGTCCCATGCTCGGAAAATACAGAGAAGACCACGGCTATCCTATGCCAAGCATGACAAAGGCGCAACACTGAAAGGAACAGATGACGGCTCGCCCGCTCGTAGAGGATGCTTCACTTGTGAGAACTTATGTCTTCGATAGAATAACTAGTCCATCAGGTATGGCCATGTTGGATTCCGAATACTATACATCATCTAATCATGGTAGGAGAAGATCCAAGGCAGCACTCGCCCAATTCGATCAAAATACTACGCCGATGGTGGACCGGAGGCTCGCGTTGATAGTAACACACACAGCCGATGGAAAGCTATACAAGACCATCCCAGACTCTCCGAAGCCTCGTCCGGCAGAACTCCGTCATCCCTTGAGCACCCACTCGTACTACTCAAGGCCGAGGGTACGTCATCACCGACTCTCTGATCGAGGCATACTCGGACAACACCTACAGTAACTCGAAGGAAGAGTGCCTTCTCCATATCTCTTCGGCTGTATACAGCGCTCCTATGTATACGAAGAAAGTAGAGGCATTAAGACTTCGTCTGCTACCTGCGAACGTAGGACGAGAGAAGAATCTAAAACACAGTTGGTGTCTAAATCAAGGCCCAACTGTACTCAGATTATGATCAACTGCTGCAATTATCAAGCAGATCCATCACCGCCAAAGAGGAGGTCCGTCTTTCAAAGGCTGTGATCGAGAACTTGTGAGGAAGAATAAGAGCTCCACGTTGCTTCATGCAATATTGGCAATCGAAAAATCGGCCTGGGGGTAGCAAGAAGCTATCCAAGAAACCCCTTTCCTTGGTTGGCAAGTCCAAAAACTGGTCTGGGGGTAACAAGAAGCCTGTGCCCAAGGAAGACGTGTTCCACCATACACGCTTCAAAAATGGTTCATCGATCGCTGCACCTGCTGGGAGTAGCCAGCCTGCTACGATGTATGAAAACCCTTCGTTTTAGCATGACGAAGAGATGTATGACACCGACACTTATGCGGGCACAAGCAGTCAGAAGACCGGGGATAGGAACAATGTCGAGTCAGAGGACGATCGACACTTGCCAGTCTTCCCACAAGACGATGAGCACCAGCACTCCGAACCAAAAAGTGAAAGATCTACTATCTCTTTTACTTACATGCATATAGCATCTGTGCACATAGCGGCTGATGACAACGAAGAATCAAGCGGAAGTGCTGATCAGCAAAAACACATTGAGGCTCTCGAAGGAAGTCTTAACGCGTTGAACGTATCCATACAGACTTTAGCCTCTATCGTTCTGGAGATCAAGGACAGATTGGTTCCCACTGCCTCCACACCTGCGGCTCCGATAGTTTGTGATGGGTCTAGTACCCTGCCCGTCATAAACCAAGTCGCGTAGCCGTCGGCCACTCCGTCGACCATCAATCCAGCAGTATCCAACAAAATACAATAAGCACTCGAGGAGTTAAATGCTTGCCATGATGCCAAAGAAAAGCGAGCCACATTCTGAAATATAGGCATCTGGCAGCCTTATCCTACTGAGTGGGTCAATGTGGTTTATCCTTCCAAATATAAACCACAGACTGTCACCCCTTATGATACTAAGGAGTCGCCAGACGATACTTGAGGTACTTTGCCTCAGTAACAGGACACCTGCCAAAGGACAACGCGTGCCCTTCTCACGAGCATCTTCGTTGGAGCTCTAAAGGGGGTAGCCTATGAATGGTTCTACAGTTTGCCCGACAACTGTATTAAATCGTTTGAAGGCCTGAAGAACATGTTCCTGGAACGGTTCTACGGAGGAGGGCTGGACATGACGATGTCTACTCTCATGGATATCGTTCAGAAATAAAAGAAGGCCGTACAAGCATACGTTGAATGCTTCTGCCAGGCTACCCTAAGACTACCTCCAGGCATGCCTGAGCCCATGCTTATGGATTCATATTGCAAGAATATGCTCCCTGCCATCAAACTGTGGCACAGTGCTTCCTGCATCGAGTGGATGCCGTTCATTATTGATGCAGACGTAGCTCAGAAGAAGGCACAGGATGCACAACTCCTGGGTCTGAACTTCCTCTCTATTGAAGATAAAGAAAAGCGAGTAAGAGACGGTAAAGGCAAACAAGCTATGGCCGTCAATATTACAAAGGGTACAACGCTCGTGAGCTCCAAGCCAGCCGAAGCATAGAAGCCGAAGGAAATCTACTCCTTTAATAATGAAGTCACACTCGAATTATTCGAGATGCTGAGCAAAAGCGACAGACTGCAGCTTCCACCTCCCAAGCGTCCCGACGACGTAGGAAAGGTGGATACTCCTAAGTACTGCTACTACCACCAGTATATCCACCACTCAATACGCAACTGCTACGTATTGAAAAGACAGATTCAATGTCTTACTGATGCCAAAGTTATCTCCCTCGATTATGAGGAAAAGATTATGACGGCCAATATGGTCATGATACAGTTCGGGAGCTTCTCGATAGCCGAGACACAAGATAGCTTCGTCCCTATCCCAAAGGCAATGATGGAAGTCATCCACCTTTCGCTCTCCAGGGACAATGCTCAGGGCCTCATCCCCTTCACAACATCGCAAGGTGAAGTGATGTGGGTTCATCCAGATCTCACTCATGACATGATTGCACCAGCAGTGCGCCCGGCTAAAGGAAGGAAGATTAAGACATGTCGTATGGTCTCCTCCTTAGAAGAAGACACCAGGGTACCACTCGTACGGCTCTCCAGCGAGAGAAAAACTAGGCTCCTGAAGAAGAGACGTCCCCACCGGCGACCCATTCTACTTCTAATACAGCACAAGCCGGACCTTCTCAACCTCCTACCGCAGATAAAAAGAAACAGAAGGAGGTTTGCTTCGATAAGCCTCTACGAAAGGACTCGACAGTAGACCCGATCAAACCCTACAACTTCAATACACTGGTGCACCTGGCCAACACGCCGGCTCAGTTATCACACTTCGAGCTTCTCCGGCTCTCCAAAGCAACTCGGAACGCCCTCAGCGAGGCGCTGTAGAATGCAGAGGCTTATCTCGTACTGGTGAAGTAGCCCAAGGAAGACCCAACGACATGTCTACATTGACATAGCATGGTCGAGGTGATTCCTAACATCACCTTCATGTAGCACGATATACTGCTAAACTGGCACAACCAACCCATGTACTATATAGAATACGTTTATGCCATCAAGTTCGATTGTATTCACATCGACCCAGGCTCATTACACAGCATCATCCTTCAAAGTCTGCTCCAAGCTCTAGGGATCCCGATGTACCGTCTCACGGCATCGAACACCACCATCAGTGGCTTCAACGAGGGAAGAGTGAGCCTCTTGGCAAGATCCGATTGAAGTGCCAAATAGGTGATCTTCATACTGAGGTTACTTGTTACGTCATCGATGCGGACATAAACTACAACCTATTGCTTGGACGGCCATGGATCCATGAGTACATGATCGTCCCCTCCATCCTAAACCAGTACATGAAGTACGTGGCTAGTGACGTGACCGTCAAGACAAAATTTGCTGACATTGACCTATTCCGAGGTCTCGAAGCATAATGTACGGATATCGATCTGTACAAACCACTCCCCTGGAACAACGAGTCCAATAATGCCGATGACGAAGCAGAAGTTGCAGCCGTCAGAGAAGGACCCATAAGGGTTCGACTGAAAGGGAAGCCACCTAAGACTCCAGCACCCTGGTCATCAAACTCGGGGTCAAGGCTCCAGCACGGCCACCTCCGAAGGCATCAAACCAGGAGCCCTTGTAATAAATCTCTCCCGAAAAGCCCCGACACCTGCTTCAAATCCGCAGGATACTCTAGCTGCGTCTTCCACGGTGATAAAGATGAAGCAAAAATCTTCTTCACCTCCTTCTGCAGCAGCTCTTGCCCACGGGGAATTATAAGATGATGTTTGTGCTAATACCGAGGCACAGTCTTTAGATGATGTAATCCTTCGAGATAAAATTTTGTATTTTATTAATAGGAAGTTGTCTTCGAATTACTCATGTGTGCATTGGAACACTAAGTACTTCTTAGACAATGCCCTATGTACTCTACAAACGCAAGTGACAACCGCCAACCTTGTAAATCGAGTTATCCCCTCCAAAGGCTCCTACTTCCTAATCCCGCCAAAGAACCCGGAGGAGCAACCTATCATCTTCGGTCGACTGAAACATCCGCAGCGGCCAACCCTAGGAGAAACGGAACCCGACGACGGTAAGATGCAGCTCTACCGCTATGCTACTCAAGCCAAATATCTCATCCAGAAGATGGGATATGACCTGAACAACAACAAAGGGCTGAACTATGGCAAAGGTTGGCAGCTTCCCTTACGTGTTCTTACTCTGAAAGGGAAGCCTCAGAACTACTACCAACTTACTTACCGGGGGTTAGGGTATATTACTCCTACGACCACTTCAGAGAGTTCAGAACCGGAGGCTCCACTACACTCGCATTCTTTCGACTCTTCAACCTGGGATTCTGATACTAGTATATGCTGGGACGTCCAGAAGGTACTATCCATCAACATAGTTTCTACAGATGATCCCGCAAAGGAAGAAGACTAGGCACTCGATTTCTTTGAAGAAGAACCCTGAGCTCAACACCTGGGAACTTAGTGGGAATGGCATTTCGAACAGGGAGAGCCTCCCACCGAGGATGAGGTCGTCCAGATCGATTCGGGGGATAAAGCTTCCCCTAAACCCATCTTCATCAGCAACACCAACAGGAGCTCATGCACCCTCATGAGTGCTCATAGATCCTGGTAGAAACTTGTTCAACCCTCCTACATAAAATCCCGATAAGTAAAGCCCTCCACACCCATATTACCTCTGGATCGCTTTCTTATACCATGTTGTGCATCTACCATATCCATATCACCTCTGAAGTATCCTATAATCGTGTCTACCATGTCCATATTGCCTCTGAGTAGTCACCCCTGTTACAACAACCCTAAAGTTGCCATAACTCCCTAGAATACAGCCACGTCCATATTACCTCTGAACTGTTATTCTAGTAGAAGGATACTTGCCATTCTATATTACCTCTGAGTAAAGCAGCCTTTCCATGACAATCCTCCACAGTTGTCATTTATAGAACCCTTCACGTCCATATTACCTCTGAGTCGTTCTATACCACAGTAGATGAAGCACTTCATGTCCATATTACCTCTGGATTGCTCCTCTGCACCTAGACGATGCAGCTACCACGTGCATATTACCTCTGAGTAGTTGTTCTCTCTGTATTGATCCTATGATCATCATAGCTATCTGAAAAATAGTTTACGTTCATACTACCTATGAATTGTTGTTTTACATCCCAATGAAGATTAGGCCTACCATGTTCATATTACCTCTGGTTAGACGTGTCTTCTATAATGACCCCTCCTTATGTTGAAGAAAAAAGTGAGAGAACAGAAGAGTTTTTATACAAAAACATGAGGCTATAAAGACCTATTACAGACTCTTCGTAGTTACACACACAGAGACAAGAATCTGAAACATCACCAAGCACGTATGCTCATGCCACATGTCCATGCTTCTGTTCTAAGTATCCGAGCTTGACTCAAGTTTGGAACACTTTAAAGGGGGTCTTGTAGAAGCCTAAAAAATCTCATCTGATAACATTCCTCCACCACAACACAGATGATACAAAGGCACAGACCGAGTATTAAAAAGACAACAGAAGATACGAAAAGAAGTTCTATTATTATTATTATGCCTACAAAGATCTAGTACAGATTCATCAAGGCTATACGTAAAGGACTAATCCTACTTCTTCTACAAAGGATCGATCACAGGTTCAATAGACCCTAGAGGAGGCTATAATAGACTTAGTCTTCATCAAAGTGCAGGCATCTTTCTTCTTGGTACGCATATTAGAAGATTGATCTCCATCAAAGCGCATCCTGACTTTCTTGTATGCGCAACCCTCCAAACGCACGTCAATTGCTCGACCAAATAAGCAACTTTCTAAAACAGCTATTGGCTCGAGCTTCCTGAAGGCGCAGTTGGTCGCAAAGGCCAGAACGAGCAGAACTGAGTATAACCAATAGCGCTTCAGGCTGATAATCGAACTAAACTCGATAGTCAGGACCTCCAAGACCTCCAAGACGTCGCCTAGAGTCAAACTCCTTAGGGAGGATACTTGGATACTTCTCAAGAGCGGTGACGGCTCCTTCTACAGAGAGTTCTTCTACAAGAACATGGCCCCTTCAAACGAGAGTAGCCCCAACCAAGAGCCGACTTATGCAAGGCCAGCGGCTGCCTAAAGCTAAGTCTAGATCAAACATGGTGGTGAAGGGTGCCAAGAAGAAGATATGACTCTTCAGAGAAACACTTCCCCTTTTATAGGACCCGAAGAGGTCCAAACTATAGGCCACTTGGCCGACGGTCAAAATTCTCTTATTAATGGGATGAGCCTAGGATTTAGCATAATGGGTCTCAATTAATAGGCACATTCAAGTGAGTCTCCAAACTGTTCAAATGCTCCTTGGAATTCTCCAATTAACGATGGCAATTAAAGAGGAGTCTACATTCGAGGATAGTCATTTACTTCTCCTTAAAAGAAGACTTAAAAGCCAAGTTGTCTCCAACCGGAGGCACTGGCACCCCACTGTGTTCTTTTGCTTCTACGGCGCAAACAGTACATCCCCCTCTCAGAAGCACGGACAGCTGCTTCGATCCAAGTACCCGGCCCATTCAACGGCCTCTTTTTCTCAACAAAGACTTAGGGGCACCATTTGCCTCCAGCACAAGCCCGATTGCTACTCTAAAACATAGTAAAATGGTCTATCTGAAGGCGCAACCTACTCTTCGCCCTAAAGCATAGTGACTTTACCCGAAACATAGCCTAATCATTGCCCCTAAAAGAATAGAGGCCCTGTTGTCTTCAAAACATAGTCCACTCTTCGCCCTAAAGCACAGAGGCATCGTCGTCACCAGAAGCACAGTCTACTCGTCACCCCATAAGTGCAGTCAGCCTTGCTTGAAGCACAGACGACATGGTCCCATCCAATTTGTTTGCTTAAATTGCCTCTCTCAAAGATAGGATTAGGATTGATCAAGTTGATAAATGAGAATATCGTATCAGATTGATTTAAATCTCGGACAAAGATTACACAGAATCCAAATCTAAGATAAAATCCCAAGATTTGCTCGGCTACATCCGAACAAGCAAATCGGCACACGCCACGTGTCACCTCCTTCGGTTATTTTGATAACCACCAGAGATCTCGTTTGAGGGGGATCTCAACACCCGACAGGTGTTGGTGCCACAAAAACCCATATCGTGCTAGGACGATAGATTCCTTCATATCTGGAAACCCTATTAAACATTGCATATGTGCCCCTCCTCCCTATAAATAGGAGAGGTTTTCCCCAATAACATGATCGACAAGGAGAAGAAGATCCATAGAATTATCAAAATCTTCAACTTCGGCGTCTTCCTGATCGACAATCCTAGAGTTCGATCGAAGGCACCAGAAAGTCAGAGCAAGTCTCATATCTTTATCTGATCGTCAACAGAGTAAATGAGTCGCTGCAGTGCTCGATCTCCACCATCACACTTTTCCAGAAACTTTTGTACTTAGATTTCTTCGTATAAGAATCGATTGTACTCTTTTTTACGTTCAATATATAAAAAGTTTGTTCAATATTTTGTCATGTCGAATAGCCATCTCTATGACGAATGGTCCCTCCTACTTGGGCTCAAACTTCACAGTCGTCTTGTGAGTTATTACATCGATCTTCGAACTGACAAGACAAGGTCACCTACTTGGAATATTCTTTTCTAGACTCTCTTATTGAAGGCCCCAAAACTCCAAGCTTGGTAAAGCTCGATTCACTGTTGAGCTAGCAAACGTTTTTCATCCAACGCTTCTAACTCTTGTAGCCGCCGGCATTGATTGTTTTCGTCAGTCAGCTGGTTGGTGATAGCTATCCATAAGAACGGGATCTGGATCTCCAGGGGAAGTACTGTCTCGCTTCCATAAACAAGAGAGAATGGTGTTCGAACGGTCGTACGGTAAGCCCACAGACATTCGTCGAGCTTCTTATTTCAGTCGTGCTTATTAGATGAAACAACTTTCTTAGTAGCTCGACGATAGTTTTGTTGAACGCTTCGGCTAGTCCATTCGCTACGGGATTGTAAGCCGTTGATGCCAAATTCTATATTTAATTTTTATCTTAGAACCGGTGGAAAGCGTGGCTCACAAACTGAGGACCATTATCGTGGATGATCTTTTGAGGAATGCCGAAGCGGTACTTAATGCGATGTTTGACAAAGCTGATCATGTTTACAGTTTTTACCTCGGCCAGAGTTACTGCTTTCGTCTACTTAGAAAAAGTAGTCGGTGATGGCAAGTATGAACCAGTGTCCTCTTGAAGATGGTGGGCTAATCGGCCAAATTATGTCCATTCCTTATGATTCAAATGGCTAGGCGGTCGTCGTAGGGTACAGGGACTCCGAAGACTGGTAGATGAAGTTAGCATGTAATTGACGTACCCAGTACTTCTTTGCGTAATCTATGACATCTGTCGTCATAGTGGGCTAGTAGTAGCCTATACGACACAATCGATCTTAAAACTTAGGGCTAGGTTGATGGGCTCCGTAGGTGCCATCGTGTGCCTCTCTGAGGGCTTCTTGTGCTTCTGTCTTAGATAAACATCACAGGAGAAGCCCGTCGTATGAACGATAATACAACATCTTGGTAGCTGTGTCATAGAAGAGCCAGAGAGAGCGTCTCTTGACAGAAGTAGCTTCCTTCGAGTCTCCGGGTAGGATCCCATAGACTGTGTGGTCTATAAACAGAAATAACCAATCCCTAACGTCCACATTAGTATCTATTTGTAGTGAGTAACTCAGACACGTATATAGATTGTTCTTCGGGCAAACCAGCTCACGGCCCGTTACCGTGATGGTATATTGGGTTCCCACAGGAGCTGCCAGAGAAGCGACGAGGCAAGATAGTGCGTCGGCCTCCAAGTTCTGCAACCGAGTTACATGTTCTATAAAGAACCCTATGAAGATAGAGATGATATCGATTGCCGTTTGGTGGTATGGAATCAGATATTTATGCCGGACTTCATATTATCTCCGAACCTAGTTGATAATCAATTTCAAGTCACCATAAGCTTCGATGCAGTCAACTCCCAACTATTTAGCAAGCTGGAGTCTGATGATGAGAGCGTTATACTCGACGACGGTATTGGTGCATGACTCAATGAGAGAATATACCCGGTTGATGACCAAGCTGTCAGGAGTGATGAGGACCACTCCGATTCCTACGATGATCGCACCTTTAGGTCATATTCTTGAAGCGCCATCAAAAAACATGTGTTAAATTGAGTTATTTGAGATGGCATTGGACTCTAGAACTTCATCAGGGATGTGGTCATAGAACCTTGATGTCTCTGGCATGGGGTACGTTGCTAAGAAGTCTACCAATGCTTAGCCTTTGACTGCCTTTTGTGGGACGAGCACATGTCATAAGGAGTCAAAAGTATCGCCCATGTAGCTAGTCATGAGTTTAAGGCCCCTGGCTTGGTCATGAGGACCCTGAGGGGGTTGATTCGAGAGATGACATGGATCGTCTGTCCGGCCACATAATGACGCATTTTCTAGATGGCGAAGAGCAGGACAAGACACTCCTTTTCGACAGGATTATACCGATGCTCGGCCCCAATCATGGTCTTGCAAAGGTAGTAGATTGCATGTTCGTAGCCTTCATTGCCCTTCTCGGCCAGCAAAGCATTGAAAGAATGGTCCATAGCTTGGATGTATAGCAGGAAGGGCCTCCCCACGACTGGTGCTACTAGTATTGGAGGACTAGTGAGGTATTGTTTGATGTCGTCGAACGTGCACTGGCATTCTTCTGTCCAGATAAAAGAAATCCCTTTCTTCATTAGTTTGGTGAAAGGTTAACATCTACCAGAGAGATTTTCTATGAATCTTCTGATATATGCTAAGCGCTCTTGCAGGCCTCGTAGCTCACAGAGGTTCTTTGAAGGAGCTATGTCCAAGATCACCTTAGTCTTATCAGGATCAATATGAATACCCTTGGCTGTGACAATAAAGCCTAAGAATTTTCCACTGGAAACTCCCAGAAACGATATAGTTGGGTTCATCTTCAGTTGATGTGCTCTTATTAAGTATAATACTGTTCTTAAGTCGTCCAAGTGATTTGACTTATTTTTGCTTTTGACGGCAATATTATTAACGTAACATTCTACTGCCTTTCGGAGGTGCTTGCAGAATATGGTGCTCATTATCCGCTAATATGTTGCTCCCGCGTTCTTCAACCTAAAGGGCATAATTGTGTAACAGTATATCCCTTTTGGAGTCCAAAATGAAGTATGCTTCTCGTTTTCAGAAAATATCTTTATTTGATTGTAGCCTGAGAAACCATCCATAAAGGACATATGCTCGAAGCTACAAGTATTGTCGATCATCACGTTGGTGATCGGAAGAGAAAACTCATCTTTTGGGCAGGCCGAGTTGAGATCCCTAAAGTCTATGTAGACCCAAATTTTCTCATTCTTCTTAGTGACTAGGAAAATATTGACCACCCAATCTGGGTATTATTCTTCACGAATGAAGCCACTCTCTAAAATTTTATTGACTTCTTCCTCGAAAGCATCCTCGATGTTGGGGCAGAAGCACTGTTGTTGCTGTTTGATTGGCTTAGCATTGGGTAGGATGTTGAAACGGTACAGGATGACCTGTGGGTCTAAACCCGACATATCTTCGTAGCTTCATACAAAGACATCAATGTATTGTCGGATAAGCTGTATCAGAGATTCTTTATCTTCCTCTGTCAAACTTTTGCTAATGAAGATAGATTTAGGGGAAGCGTCATCTCCTAGCTCGACTTGGATGACTTCGTCTTCAGTGGGAGGTTCGTACTATTCAAAGCACCATTCCTATAGGGATCCCAAGCGTTGAGCCCAAGGATCATCCTCGAAGTATTCGAGTATTTGGTCTTCATCCTCGATTGGGGGATCTGCAAAGACCATATTAACGGACAATATCTTCTTGAGGGCTTGGCCGATACTGGTATCTGAGTCCCAGGTTGTGGAATCGGAGGAGTATGAATGCATCATAGCCTCCGGCTCTGAGCCCTCCGAAGTTGTTGTGTGTGTAACATAACCCAACCCCCGACGAGTGCGTTGATAATTGTTTTAGGACTTTTACTTTGGAGCACGAAGTCGCAAAGGAAGGCATCGTCCTTTTCCATAGTTCAGTCCTCTGACACTGTTCAGGTCATAGCCTATTTTTTGGATGAGATTTTTGGCTTGAGTAGTGTAACGGTAGAGTTGCATCTTGCCGTTATCCGATTCTGGTTCTGCCGGTGCCAGTCGTTGAGGATACTGCAATCGGCTGAAGAAGATGGGTTCCTCCTCCTTCTTCCTTACTGGAACTATGCAGTAGGCATTTTGAGAAGCGACAACTCGACTTGCGAGGCTGGCGGTTGTCACTTGCATTTACAGCATATACAGAATGTTGTTTAAGAAATACCTAGTGTTCCAATGCATACAAGAGCAATTCAATGACAACTTCCTATTAATAAAATACAAAATTTTATCCCGAAGGATTACATCATCTAAAGAATGTGCTTCGGTATTGGCGTATATGTAGTCTCCCAACTCTTCATCCGTGAGCACCAGGGCCGTTACAGGAGAAGGTGGAGGACATTTTCCCTTCACCTTGACTAACAAGGGGGCTGCAGTCGGAAGTTCGTATGACCTCAGAGTTGGATTCGAAGCCTTCCGGGGAAGCCTTATTTGCATAGGCTTCTGGCTATCCTCTGACATGCCCGAGGATGATCCAGCCAAAGCTTTGCCTCGAAGCTTGATGACAAGAGGGGCTGATGTCTGGGGAGATTTCCCCCTCAATCGAACCCTCATTGGCATCATCGTCCCATTGGACTAGCTTGTACATATTAGCATCCGTACAATATGTTTCGTATCCTCGAAAGGGATCGATGTCAGCAAACTCGGCCTTGATAGTCCTGTCGCTGGCTATATACTTTATGCACTGATGGAGAGTGGACGACACAATCATGTATTCATGAATCATGGTCGTCCTAATAGCATGTTGTAGTTTATATCGGCATCAATGATGTAGCAAGTAACATCAGTCTGGAGGTCGCCTATTTGGCATTTCAGGCAGATCTTGCCCAGGGGTTTACTCTTTCCTGCATTGAAGCCGCTAATTGTAGTATTCGATGTAGTTAGCCGATGCATCGGGATCCCCAAAGCTTGGAGTAAACTTCGAGGGATGATGCTGAGTGAAGAGCCGTGGTCGATGTGGATGCGATCGACCTTAATGGCACCAATGTACCCTGTATAGTACAGGGGTCGGTTGTGTCGATTGTTCTTCAATAGTATGTCCTGCTGAGTGAAGGTGATGTTATGGATCACCTCGACCACACTATGACAATATGGATACTCAGCAGGGTTCTTCTTGGGAAGTTGCACCTGAGTGGGGAAGGAGTCAGTGTTCTATAAAGCTTCGCTGAGGGCGTCTCAAGTTTCTTTGGAGAGACGGAGAAGCTCGAAGAGTGATAGTCGAGCCGGAGTGTTGGCCAACTGTGACAATATGTCAAAATTGTAGGGCTTGATTGGTCCTACTGTCAAGTCTATTCTCAGAGGCATATCAAAGCGAACCTCCTTCTGTTTCTATTTATCTGCAGCAGGCGCTTGGGATAGGCTTGCTTTCGATGTGTCGAGATATTGGCCGCAACGGGCGGATGTATCTCTTTCTCTGGAGCTTGGTTCTATTCTCGCTGTTAAGCTGAACGAGTGGTAACTAAGGTGTCATCAGTTATCGTAGAGATCATATGACACGACCTGGCCTTCTTTCCCTTGACAGAGCACGCTGCAGGTGTCATCATGTCTAGAGCAAGATCGTGATGGATCCACATAACTTTGCGTCGCAGTATTGTAAATAGGATGAGCCCCTGAGCTTTGTCACTAGCTAGTGGAAGATAGACTACTTCCATTGTCGCCGTTGGAATAGGGACTACGTCATATTGCGCCTCCGTGGTTAGAAAACTTCTAAATTAGAGAGTAACCATCTTGGCAGTAACAGTCTTCTTCTCATAGTCAAATGAGATAACTTTGGCATCGATGAGACACTGGATTTATATTTTCAATACGTAGCAATCACGTGTCGAATTATGGACGTACTGATGATAGTGGCATTACTTTAGGTTGTCCACTTTTTCTACTTCATCGGGGCACTTTGGCGGTAGGATTAAAAGCTTGCCGTTCTTCATTAACATGTCGAAGATTTCTACCATATCTTCATTGTTGAAGAAGTAGATCTCTTTTAGCCTCTGCGCTTCCGTAGGCTTCGAGTTTGCTGATGCTGAACATTTGGAAATGTTGATGGTCAAGGCTTGCTTCCCTTTTTCATCTTTGGGGTTTCTGCTGGACGAGTGCCTCCCTTTATCTTCGAGAGAAGGAAAGTTTAGTCCCAGGAGTTATGCATCTTAGGCCTCTCTTTTTACCACATCCGCCTCTTTAATGAAAGATGTCTATTCTGTGCAAGGAGCACTATGCCATAACTTGATTGCAGAAAGCATGTTCTTGCGGCACAAGTCCATGTGCATGGGCTCGGGTATACCAAAAGGTAACCTTAGAGCTGCCTGGCAGAAGTACTCAATGTATGCGCGTACAGGCTCCTTCTCCTTTTGGATGATGTCTATGAGAGTCGACATCGTCATGTCCATTCCTCTTTCGTAGAATCGATTGAGGAATAGAGTCTTCGAACGATGTAATATAATTATCCGAAAGACTGCAGAACCATTCGTAGGCTACCCCCTGTAGGGCCTCTATGAATAGATTGGTGAGGAGAGCGTTGTCCTTTGGTAGATGCCCTATTATTGAGACGAAGTACCTCAAGTATCGTCGAAAAGACTCCTTTCTATTGAAGGGCATGAGCATCTGCAGATTGTATTTGGAATGATAGACCACATTATCCTATTCGGCAGGATATGGTTGTCGAATCCCCATCTTTTGGAGTGCTGCTCACTTTTCTTTGGCATCATAGTGAGCGTATAACTCCTGGAGGGCCTGCTGCATCTCAGTTGACATCGCAGGTCCTGTTGTCGACGGAGTAGATGACGACGGTGCTGCTTGGTTCACGAGGGCAAGCGCATTAGACCCACCATTAGCTGCTGGGTCAGGAGCAGGAGTGGGGGCAGCAGGAGTCAACCTCTCCTTGATCTCTAGGACGATAGAAGCTAAAGACTGTATAGTAGTATTCAACGTATTTAGGATCATCTCAAGAGCTTCAATACATTTTAGCTGACTAGAACCTTCGCTGCTTTCCGCGTTATCTCCTTCGACCATGAACATGGAAATCATGTATGGATAAGTTGAAAGAAAAGTGGATCTCTCACTCTCCAGCTTGGACGCCTGATTCCTATCGTAGACTAGAAGTTTGTAATCATCCTCAGACTCATTTTAGTTGCTATCCTCAGTTTGTTGGCTATCTGCCCGCGGAGGCATCTGTGTCGTACAATCCTTCATTGGATTGGAATGCAGGATTGTAATGGTTGTCGAAGGATTGGCCACCCCCAGCATCTGATGTGGCATCTCCTTGCGGCAAGGAGCCAGACTTGGCGCATGTAACACCCAGTTTTCCAGATGAGGGTAATTTTGAAATTTTGTAATTATAATTATTATTTATTTATATTTAATTCATATTATGATTCTTGGTGATTTTTAATCTTTTTAATCTATTTAAAATCATGACTTGCGATTAGGGTATTTTATTTATCATGTCTAGTTTGAGGGTATTTTTGTCATTTTGGGGTTATTTGAATTTATTATAATTTATTTGAATTTATGGGAATTTTTAGAATTTATTTTGGAATTGTTTGAATAAGGGTTGACTAGGTTGACTTTGACTAGCTTTGACTTTGTAACCTAACCCTAGTTAAGTAGGACTTGACTAGATATGAGATCCTAGGTTAAGTTAAGTTAACCATACTCTAGTTAGGGAAACCAATTAGGAATATTGAGATTTGAATGGAAGGATTTTGACCACAAGTCATGACTTGTGATTTTTAAGTCATTGATTCATGGCTAAGCCCAAAGCCCATTAGTCAAGTGCCCAAACCCTAACCATAACAATTTTGTCCAGCCAACTTAACCCACCTAGGGATTCCCCCACTGTATAATCTCTCCTAAAATCTAGGGCTAGCATCTTCTTTAGGAATTTATTTCAAGAGAAGAAAGAGGTGAGTCTCCATGTTCAAAAATCCCTAGAAAATCCTTTTTCCTCCTTTTTAATCCAAACAAATTGCGTTGGGTTCTAAATTCTATATACTTTCTGTTGGTAATTAATATTCTCAGATTTGGAGAGCTTTGGAGGAGTTTCACCATCAAGAAGAACATCTCTCGTTAGAGCTTTTTGAGGGTTTTGATACATAGAGGTAACTTCCTATTTCCATCATAGAATCCAGAGATTTTTGCATCATTAGGGAGCCCTAGACCTAACCTAACAGTAGGAATATGAAACCCTAAGTTTTCGTGTCCTTTCGTGTCTAAACTGGACACGTATCAGTGCACTGTTCTATGTGTTTGTGGAAATGCCACAGTGAATCTTTTGTGTTATTTTCGAAATAATTTTTGAATGGAAATTTGTGTTTTGATGTCGCTTACACGATTTTAATTTACTGAGTTGGATTCGTGCACGTGTTGTGTCTTGTCGTTTGGACACGCGTGCACATGGGCTGCACACGCTCGTGCGCGGCCTGGCGGATCCCCTGCTCATCGGGGTCCCTACAGGATACGACACAGCTTGCCCTGACACGAAACTTTGTGGGAGCAGAGGGGCACCCACTGTCACCATGCTCCCCAAGTTTTATGGGACTTCATGCACTGGTTGGTGAGAAATCGACCGCGCACGGGGGAACCCACTGTCACTGTGCACAGTATATTAAACCACTGATACGGCTTCGAACAGCTGGACACGACACACACTGACATGATACAGGTTGACACACACCTAGACCTACCCTAGGTGCACCCACTGACACAAGCACGAGGCCTGGGTTGGCCTGTGTCGGGTGCACGACACGCGTGCACACCCGCACGAGACTGCCCAGTTCCCTGTGTCCAGTTTGATGTTTTGGTATTTTAAATTGTTTGGACACATTTGTGTCCTCGTAGTGGGACACATTTACACTGTATGACACGTATACAACCTATATTTGAATTACCAACCATTATTTTGGTATTTTAGTTTAAATTGTTGGTTTATTTCCTTTTTTCCAAATTTTTCTGATGTGGGCATTCACTGTTTCTTCCAGTTTCTAAAACCTGAGTTTAGCATCCCTTTTTGATTAATTTAAATGCCATTATTTACTTGTTTAAAACCCTAACATGTTCTCCTAATAGCTATCTACTAGTGTGTCAAAATGTGGGTTGATTTGTGGTGTTTTGGACTTAAAAAGAGGAATGAATGTGTGGACTGTTTTTGGTGAAAAACTGAATTCAAACCTGAGATTTCTAAGTGTTCTCTTTTCCTTTAAACTGAAAACTAACCTTCATGTTATTAAGAACTAAAATCTGAGATTGTGTGTGTGTAATTCAAAACTTGATTTGGTGTAGGAAGTCTAAATGGGTTCATGAATCGATTTCCAGTTTTCATGAAACCTGAGTTCACTGTTATTAGAACTCAAAATCTGAGTTGTTTGATATTAGAAATATGAGATTCATGAAATGATTCCCTTCTTCAAATACCTGAGTGTAGGGTAGGTTGAACTATTTTGATTCCCTTTTCCCTTCTCATTGATTTTATGATGAAATCTAGTTTGTTAAGTAAAAACTGTATTAGTTCTTTCCTTTTTCTGAAATCTGTGATATAGGTATATGTTGGATTTTGGGTTCTCTCACACAACACTCACACACACACCCCCTATCCTATTAAATCCTGTCACAAGCAACATGTTGACACACACATCCATGTAGACACCCTATCACTCAGTGTTAACACCTACACACTATGTTCTCTCACATTCACACCAACACACATGCACACTTTCCCTCACACTCTCATGTGACACTCACATACACACCCTCTCTATATCCTATTGTAGATATATATATAATGTAATGTGCATATATATAATATAGTTTGTGTATCATATAGGTATCTAATATAGATATTGGCATTGGGTGTATAGGTCATGTAGCATATATATATATAAGTATCATAAACATATAATTGTGTGTGAACTATATATGTGTATTCCTATAAATGTGTGTATGGTTAGATTACACAATATATATATCATGAGTGTTAGGTTTTAGATATAGATTTGACTTGTGTATGTTTTAGTGATGGCCTATAGGCATGATATAGCCTATGGCCTGTATGTGAGTCAGTTTGACAAGTGAGCCTAGTTTGGGCTTGTACAGCTTTATTAGACCTAGAATAGACTTGCTATACTAGTGTAGACTAGTTTGACCTAGTGTGGACTTGTTTGACCTAGTTTGACCATAGTTGACCAAGAGTTGACTTTGGCCTAGTTTGACCTAGATTTGTGTAGAATGCATTGTAGTGTTTCATTTTACCATCCTGGATTTGTTGTGACTTGTGCTGTTCTAGATAGGAGCCAGACACCACTCCTTGAACAGTACTTTTCAGTTGGACACTCAGATACCAGGCGAGTACATTCTCTGATCATTTCATATCCTGCTTAGAATTATTTTCCTACTTTAGATTACTTTACTTGATGCTGTCACGTTGGTAACACGGATTAGTACTATATGGATCCATTCATGAGATGTTATCCCCTCAGGGAGCATCGTATACTACATGTTCTGTGCGTTTCACTTACATGGTGTATCACTATGCTTCACGATTCTTCGATCACTTGTGACATGTACTCTCATGATCACAGAGTCTTCCCAGAATTATCCTATTTATGGGTATTCCCAGAATCATCCATTTATGGGCTATCCATGTATCACCCCTTGTGGGCCTTTACATGGAATCATAACAGAACCTAGCTGGATCCTTGTGTACTGATTGGGGGTACGGGAGAGTAGAAGTAAACATGTGAATAATATCCAAGTAGTGTAGTTCCCAGAATCACTCCATAGTATAGTTCCCAGAATCTCCTATGCCATTCACATGTTTATATTGTACTCTGACTCACTAGCCACAGTTAGCTCTCTATTTACAGTATATATATTTCCATTACAGTTTCCTCTGTTTACATTCTATGCTTCTTTCAGTTTCCTGTATCTTACTCTACTGCATGTCTATATTTTCTAACCTGCTATGATCTGTTGAGATGTATTGTGCTCGCTCCTGTCCTGACTGGACCTGTTAAAAATATTACAGAGGACGAGGAGGAGGCTAGTGTGGATACCTATTACGGGCTACCTTAGATGAGATATTGGACCTGGACCAGCAGCAGGCCCCACTAAGACTAGGATGTGTTTCATTTACTTTACTCTCTGGATGATTTTACATATTGATACCTGAGATCTGGGATTATGTATTTATCTTAGACACTTAGACTCTCTATTGTACTAGGGATGTTCCTTTTATTTCAGCAGTTTTATCTATCTATCTATCTGCTATCTTATCATCTGTCTTAGTTGTGATTGAGTTACTTTCTGCTATGTCACCCCCATTCGAGGAGTATAAACTGTTTAAGCTTTATATTGTTAGATGTTGTGACCTAGGACAGCGTTCTACCGCCGACACTACGGCGTAGGCTGAACGTACCCACTTCTCGTGCCCTTACTCTAGGGTGCGGGTCGTGACAGCGCACGTGTGTTGGAACACACCTGTGCTGGGTACTTTCATCTTTCTACTCCCAGGCCACCTCTTGGGCTTGTTGGTCGAGGTGGGAGGATTTTTGGATAGCTGCTTGAGAAATAGAGAACCCCCCGCTGCGTTGCATGGAGCAACACGAAGTTTTTCTTCTTCCTCGCTCGTCGACCACCGGTCGAGTCCCTGATGTACAGCCGCCATTGGTCGCAGTCTTTGGAAGACGGACCGTCTCCTCGGTGGCGATATGGCTGTCAGGTGACAGCAACAGTTGATGGTAATCTGGGTGCAAGTATGTCTTGGTTTAGACATTCCTTGCGCCGCAGGCTCCTCTTTTGCTTTACACTTGTAGAAAAGCGTTGGGGTCTTCATTCCTGTACTTCTATTGCACGTGCGGGAAAGCTGCACGCAGGAGTGAGGATACGGAGGTAGCTTCCCTCCTCTGAGTTCCTGCACGTGAAGTATGCTCAGGTCTTGATCAAAAAGTTGCTTATGATGTAGACTCCTTCTATGCTTACAGGAACACTGTTCGTATGAGTCTTTCTCAGTAGAGTGTACCTCCTGGCTGGAGTTGTGCACATGAGTGCTCAAGCGACAGCAGGGTTCTACCGGTCGAGGCGTTGAGGCACTCGGACCAGTTTTATATAGCTTTCTATTGGCTGGGCGCATGAATGTCAATGCGGGCCTTTGGTCGACTTTTGGCATAGCACGCTGGTTGCACAAGGCACGTGCTGTCTTGCATTTCTTCCTACTACCTCCAGAGGATGCGTAGTATTCAGAATCTAATGTAGTGGTTGGCGTAGCACTTTCGCCGCGTAGGGAACGTGCTGCCTTGGATCTCTTTAAGTTACCTCCAGGAGGTGCATAATATTCAGAGTCCTATGTAGCCTTACCCGATGGGTAGGCATTTCTATCAAAGACAGATCTTTTCGTCGACACCACTCCCTCTGTAAGCGGTTGAGCTACTGTGCGCTTCCTTCGGCGTTGTGCCTTTGTTAAGCCGGCTACAGGAGAGCCACACTCTTTGCTGAACTTTCCCGGAGTAGGAATCGAGCGAGGCGGCATGGCAGAAGTAGCAAAAATCTTCTTCGAGGCTTCGTCGGTCAGGGGGTTCTGGAGCACAGTCCCCTCCGTCGTGCTGCTTCTCGCAGCCGCCTTTGGCACCCAGTGCGTCGAGCTTTCTTCGGTTTTATAAACCGCTTCGAAGGACTCGACTTTTCCTTAAAAAGTTGATCCTTAAAAGCTTGATGGTCGAAACATACGGCCAACGTCTTCTGGGAAGATCCCAGCAAGTTATTGTCAGATTGTGATCAGATTGTGCCACTACCTTCTCATTGGAGGAGAAGGAAATCCTCAGCAGAGTCGCCATCTTGTTCGCTATAACAAAAGGTTACACAAACTTTTTGTTCTTTAAACGTAAAAAGAGTACAATCGATTCCTAAACAAGAGATCTAAGTATAAAATTTATGAAAAAGTGTGGCGGTAGAGATCGAGCACTGCAGCGGCTCCCTTACTCCATTGACGATCTGACAATGAGTTGAACTTTCTTTGGCTTTTTGGTGCTGGTGATTGAAATTCTAGGGTTACCAATCGAGAGGATAACGAAATTGAAGATTTTGAAGCCTCTTTATCGAAGGAAAACTCTTTCTATTTATAGGGGAGGGGACACATATGCGATGGGCATTAGGATTTGAGATATAAAAGAATTTAATGTTATTGCACGGTGAGGGCTGCTGCTAAGATGACACGTGGCGGACATTGAGATTCTCCTCTATCGAGATCTTGGGTGGTTATTAATATACTCGAAGAAAAAAAACGTAGCGCGTGCCTATTGCTCGAAGTCTTCTATTCAGATGAAGCCGAGTAGATCTTGGATTCCATCACAGAGTTGGATTTTGTCTTATCTTAGGAGGCCATTAGTTTAAATAACCGATTGGATATGGCCTTCATCCATAAGAACAAACTTTGTCCTTATCCATGATTTTAAACCAACTAATAAGATATTGCTCTTATCAACAGAACCAACCTATGTCTTATCTTTAAGAGTGGCGGTTTAAACAAACCGATTGGATGCGACCGTGTTGTCTGTGCTTCAGGCACAGCTTCAGTACTGCTGCGCTCCTAGGCGACGAGTAGACCGTTCTTCTGAAAACGACGAAGCCTCTGTGGTTTTGGGCGACGAGTAAGCTGTGTTTCAAAGTCGACGGAGCCTCCGTGCTTCTGGGCGACGAGTAGACTGTATTTTGAAGACAACGGAGCCTCTGTGCTTTTGGGCGATGATTAGGCTACATTTCAAAGACAATGGAGCCTCTGTGCTTTTAGGCGACAAGCAGGCTGCATTTTGGAGCCTTTGCGCTTTTGAGGTGAAGGCGTCTTGGAAGAAATCGGCTATCTACTCTTCCGAGTCGAAGAGGGGGTGCAGGTACCTAGCTGTGCTTATGAGTTAAAGGAGCTAGTTCTTGTTGAAGTCTTTTTTAAGATCATTTAATGTCTATTCTCCTTGATGGCTGAGTCAGTTGACCTCCTCTTTAATTGCCATCGTTACTTGGAGGAATTTGAGAAGTTAGTGGCCTAGGACTCAGCGGAATGAACCTATTAAATGAGGTTCGTTGTGCTGAGTTCTAGGTTTATCACATTAATCTGGTATCTTTGACCGACGACCACGTGGCATGTTGGTTGGACCACACTTATCCTATATAAAGAAAAGTTTTTCTGAAGCATCGTCTTCCTCTCAAATGTTATGCTTGATCCTGACTTAGCTTCGAACGGCCATTGGCCTTGCACAAATCGGCTGATGGTTGTGGATCCCTTCGTTCAAAGAGGTGATATCTTTGTAGAAGAACACCTAACTGGTCCTGAGAAGTACCCGAATGTCCAGCATAAGGAGTTTGAACCTGGGCTACGTCTTGGAGGTCTTCGAGGTCCAAACTACGGGGTTAGGATTGATTTTCCACCGATGAGCCCTCTGTCGTGCTCTGTCCTGCTTATCAGCGGCTGTATGCCTTCGTTATGCTCGAAAAGATGCAGAAGCTGATGCACTTTTGAAAAGAGCCAACCGTCGTGTTGTGGACTGAGTTCTCGCTTGGACCAATAACTGCTTTATTAGCCATATTGGAGTTCCTTCGTGTCTGGCTATGAAGTGGTTTGCTCTGGCGAGGCTGCGGGTCTGAAGGGTGCTGCGCATCTGGGGCCATGTGGGAGAAGAATTTGATGGCGACTATATTCACATCTTCCATCCACAGTCCCCTGAGGTATTTTCAGTATTTGTCCATGATGATGACACTGTGAAGATTAACCCCTTTGTAGATCTTTAAGAGCTTTTATTCTTTTCACATAATCATGTAGAGTCTATAATAGATCCTTGTAGCCATAATTTTAATAAAAAGAACTCTTTGTGATCTTTTTTGTTTTGTGACTTTGTCTTTTCTGTCTGCGCGTTTGGTCACCTGCACTTTTGTGAAGTTAGGTGAGTAGCGGGAACACCTACCTGCGCTTTTGACAATATATGTGCATATTTATGCTTCTACAGTTGTGTCTTAGAACATCGAACGATAGTTGTGATTGGTTGGAAATTTGTGACGACCCTAAGGTGCGATAGATGCTAAACCATCTTGACCACCAAATGATAGAATCAGTAATTTATGGGCTTGTGCTTAATGGGATGGATAGTCATTGCATACGTGTATGTATGCTAAGGGATTGAATTATATCACAAATGTAACAAGTAGTTACTTTCAAAACTTCTGTTGCATAGAAATAGATAATTGATAGATGAATTTTCGAATTTGATCAGAATGGAATGAATTACTTGACCCTTGCGGTATGAGATTTTGTGAATGTCCCGTATGAGATTTGATGGATGGGAAAACGAATGGAATTGAGAATCACAAAACGTGTTGGATATTGTCTGTAGATGGTGTGACTGTATAGACGACTTTCAGTTGGGATATAGATTGCTTAATTATGACTTAGCGGTATGACTTTGTCATACAGACCGAACAAGGTAATTTTATAGTTTTGTTGAGACTATCAAAATTGATGACCCTTGAATAGTTAGCCTCGGTATATAGACCCATGTAGATACGAAAGGTATTGGAATAGAAATCGAATCGTTGGAAAATTTATTTTATGGATTGTTAGATTGCTGGGAATTGTATGTATGATTAGGATTTGGACTGTAATGTTATTAGATCGACTTTAGTCGATTGTTGGGTAAGTCTAGAATGAGCCTCTTTGAGAATTAGTTCCTTCAGGGTGACCATAGATAGACTTGACCCCAGTGACGTTGGGTTGCATAAACAATTGTCGGCGTGGTTGGAAAAGGCGATGAGTTGTTCAGATTGAGTTTATACCCATAGGTTTAGGTAGAGTTGTTCGGAACTGTTGGTTGCTTGTTGGCCTAAGATTAAGAACTAAGTATGTTCCCTAGTAGCCGTCCACTCTAGGGGAGTCACCTGAATGATTAGGTTTAGCTGTCTGTATAGCTGGCCTTGGAGACTTGACCGAATAATAAGATGACCATTTACGACTCATAAGATGACCTTTTGGCATTGAATGCAGATGGTGGTAATGAGTATGACCTAAGGAAGTATATGTTATAAGTATATGTTGCAACGTGAGCCTCATAGATGTTTGGCACTAGTGAAGTAAGGTGTCGGTCTATAGCGAAAACTGTAATTGTGGGATGAGACTTGAGTTGTATGTATCGAGTGTGAATTATTCCAAAACATAGAATTGACTGCTCATGACGGGAACGACAGACTAGCACCTAGAGTCGGATAGCTAAGGTAACCTTGAATATTGTGTATCAAGTTGGAAAGATAGATCATTGTTCAAGAAGTTTGGCTACTGATTTTGTAGTCGACAAGGAAAATTGAAATGAGATACTGCGAAATGAACATTATGTTGTATCCAAACGAAGTGATAGGATACGATGAAGATAACACTGTAGAGGGAGCATATCTAATTGTACTAGCTCGGACTTTGGCTAAAATGTATATATTTTGGGGACGCCTAAAGTATGTATATGAATCCAAACGAAGGGTAGGTTGCCATGAAGATAGAGATGCATGGGAGAATGTTGGTGAATCAATAAATGTGCAAATACTTTGGAAAAGAAAATGATGGATTGAATCATTGATGAATTAAGTAGTACAGTTGGATAGCAATCTCGAGATGCTCGAGGGAGCTGAACTTGATCTTGAATTGAAGCTGAATGAGGAACTTATTGTTACTAAGTGAATTAGTAGTATGAGGCGTTCTCTAAAGTTTTTAGGACAAAACTTTTTCTAAGTGGTATATTTTATATGTATTGCCCCACTCCATACAAGGCATTTGGTTGGCTTGTTGGATGTAATCAGAATGTTAGACCGTGACTTGATTTGAAATCAAGAGATTTGAGATTGATGTAGTCTCTCTTAGCTGGCCGAATTGGAATGAGTTTGGAAACGTGGCTCGCTGGTAGGGCTACGTCTAGTAGAAATACGTGTGTTGGAACGGGAAGACCCTTTATGCAAGTTAGTGAAAGTGTATCTTCTCCCCTACTCCTTCATGCTTAATAAAATAGAGTATTGTGTTGCTATGAATTGTTCATAAATATTCTATGTTTTAATCGCTAAATAATAGAGATGCTTATGATGAAAATTATTGAAATGAATAACACATGAACATTGAACTGCTGAATGAATAACACTTAAACTGCTAATGTGACTTGATGCCAGAGAATAAATTGATAATGCCCCTTATGCTTACGTTGCCGAAACAAGTGAAACACTTGAATAATGAGATGCCTTGTGAATGATACCTGATAAGTAAGCAGACTACGTTATTGATACCAAGATATGAATACAACACTTGAATCATTTCCACTCTATGTAACTGTTGCGTAGATATGAGATGTTGCCTATTTTCTTATAAGCAATGAAATGAATGCTAAATGCCTCTGTGAAATTAATGAAATGCTAATTGTTCCTTGTGAAAGGAATGTTGTGAGAATTATTGCAATAAATTGATGCAATGAGAAATGATGAGGATTGGGATCGCTGAATTCACCACGTAGAAAGGATATAATGAAATGATGCGTTGATGCCTTACTCACTTCTAATATTCTTACAATGCGTTTATGTACACGATCGAGTCGGACACGCATTCACATGGTCATGAACAACTTGTATACAAGGTGTTGTTTCCTCAAACGGTACCCCGGGACCTTAGGGGGACCGATTCGACCTAGGAGGAAATGTTATCGTGCTTTTGTGGTACGAGGTATCAGGACATTCATTCGGGCTTGCAACCCGGTGAATGATGTGTCGCATATCCTTCGAGATCCTATATGTCAACATCTAAAATGGTACACTAACACTAAAGGTCATGTTGTAAGGATGCACGCTAATGAATATTTTGTGCAGGCAAAGTAAGTGTATCATCTAACCTATATTTGATGCAGGTACGAGGGAGTCGGCTATCAGTAAGAAATTACTTAATGTAGTATGTTCATTATACATGTTAATTCAGCTTGACCGCTTAACATGTTAGATACAATATGCGAAGATGTTGCCTTTTCATGAATAGTAACATAACATGCCTAACATGATAACACCAAGTATGCTACAATATTGCCTTGCTATGAAACTGATTAATTATGACATACATGCTAAACGACACCTTTCGATGAATACTGCTATAACATGCTTAGCCGTTAACTCAAATGCATGCTTAAAAGACGTCTTCACATGAAAATTGTGAGAACAAGTTTACATGCTTCCTAATGAATACAGCTCATGAATTATAAACTGATGCTAGGCCCCAAATAGAAAGATCACTCTAATAAATGTTTGCTCAGATGACTACTTAGTGTTGGTTTAGGCGAGTGGACAGGTAGCTAGATATGATGATGTATTCTGGAACATAGGGTTGGATCCAGAACTAGATAATGGTTGAAAATCGACCTTAATAAATCTTAAGTCTATAAAGTATTGATCACTTTGGGTTAGCTATAGGGGCTGGTTTCCAGCTAGTAGTAGTCCGAAAACTAGTACACCGTGTCGCTTCAGGCTATTTACACCTGTATGACAGAAGGACCCTTTCGGCTTGTTCCCAAAATGTTCTTTACTTTTAAGAATTTAGATTTAAAAAAATATATGCAGTATCATCAAACAACATCAAAATCCAAAAATTCTAAGTATAAGAAAGGTAAATACCCAAATAATAATCAAAGAATGATCATCAAAATTTGCTAAGAATATTTTCAAAACAAATATTTTTATAATGCACTTATGAAAATAAATATATAGAAGGTTCATACTCAAAATAAGTACGATGATTTCAACAAGGTAAAGAACAAAACCAAGCAATTCTTAAAAGAACTTCCATAAAAGTCATGAACAAGACACTAATAAACAATTTCTCTCAACATCCTAACTTGAAGAAGTAAAACAAATAAATATCAGAAGTTATGAATCATTAATATATTCATATATATCACAAATAGGCATACATGAAAAGATAAAATTAATTAAAAGGCATGTATGCATAAAGTCAACAAATAAAAGCTAATAAGATATCATCAAAAGAAGACTTTAAGGAAGAAGCTAATTGATTCAAGAAGAGATAACACAAATTTGGTCAAAAGAATCAATAGCTAAAGTATGAGGTAAGCATAAGTATGAATAGATACTCTTCAAAATAATATGAAACTTGATCTTAACTCATATCACTACAACAAATAGGACCTACAATAGCAGTTTTTCAATAGCGTTCAAGTGTTTCCGCTTTAGAATGTTATCAACAACAGCTTTCTTTCTGCAGTGCTATAAAAATATCTATCTATAGAGTTTCCCGAATGCTGTAGAATCTATACTACAAAAAAAGCAAAATATCGACCAACTGTAACCACAGAATTAAGTTCCGTCCCTTGGTTTTTCTCGAGTTCCGATAAATTCTAACCTAACCTACCTATTTATTTTCTTCTGCTCAATTGTTGGGTGAGCGCCCAAATTTTTTCCTCTCCAAAAAAAGGCGCCCAAAATTTCCCTACTCCTCCAAAATCCTTAGCTCCAAATGAAAGCCGCCCAAAAATTTTCTCTCCAAAGGAAAGTCCCCCATCCTAGAAAAGAGGGGGAGCCGAAAAGGCGGTAGCCGCGGCATCAAGTTGGAGTCGACGTCAGTGCACGCGTAGCGCTGGGGGTCGGTGTCTCACCATGTCAAAATTTCTATTACCCCAAATCTCTCTCCTCCAATCCGTAAGAAACCCTACTTCGACCGCTCGACCTCATGACTTCGATACTCACCGGCAATTCCTCGTCCTCATCACCACCTACGTCGTCGTCGTGCTCGAACTCGTCTCCTTCTTTCTTTGGCACCACTCCTCGTCCGGGAAGACAACCTGGTTGATTGAGTCGTTGAAGCTGCTGGTCGCACCGAAGGAGAAAGATTCGGAGGTCGAAGACGGAAGGAAGAAGGTCACAGTGTTCTTCGGCACACAGATCGACACCGCCAAGGGGTTTGCCAAGGTAAGGATCAGGGTTAGGGCTCCTTTTATCATTTAGATTGGGAACTCCTTCTTGACTTCGACTTTAGGTTCCTTTTCTGCTTAGGTGCTCGCGGAGGCGGCAAAGGCACGACAGGGGCAAGGCCATCTTCAAAGTCGTCGATCAGGTAGAAAACACTCAAAATTTGGACATAATTTTGTTGCTTTTAGAGTTTTTGAGCTATTGGATTGATCACTTGGGTTGATTTTTCATAATTAGGATGGCTATGCAGCAGATGATGTTCACTACAAGGAGAAGTTGAAGAAGGAAAACCTAGCTTTGTTCTTCTTACCAACGTGAGCTTTTGATCTAGTGATAAGTTTATCAATTTTTTGGTGATTTAACTTTGAATTTAGCTTTACTTATGTCTGATTTGAATGATTTTAGATACGTTGACGGCGAAATGTGACTAGATTTGATTGAAATTCAACAGTGATAAGGTGTATTTATGCTATTGGTATGTAATTTGTTGCTGATGTTTGCTTTTATGCGTTGTATTTGGTCAAAAGGTTGGGAAGAAGATCGACGAGATTCTTCTTAATTAGGGTATTCAATGCTACTTTATTCTCATTATTCTATATAATTAATACTTTCTGAATGGAGCACGAGAACCCTTTGTGGAGCTGAATGTAAGAAGGATTCATGTAGGAGACCCAAAAATTGGGGATTAAGGATTTTAGTTGTTGTTTGTAGGTATCATACACTAGTCTCTGATATAACAGTGCATATGCAACAAATTATGTCTAAATGGAGCAATTTGACCATGATGTCTCACCCTCATTCTCTCTTAGAGCTTGACGTTAAAGTTATTTGGATTTAACTGTTAACTTTTGTTTGATAGCTTGAAAATATGCTTCCTTTACTATGAGGCGAATCATGTCACTTACAAAATTTACCAATTGACATGTGATATATTTTTCCTACTAATTGGTGGATTATATGAAGTGCTCTAATTCTTATTGCACCTTGAGGTTGTTCTATTAAAGGGTCTGCCTGGTTTGGAATAGACTAAGGTCTTCTAAGGTGTCCTTTCCAGGGTATGCACTAATGGAATCATTCATATACATCTTATTCTTTCTGATCATCTTAGTTAACTGTCCAGAATGACTTTCAGAATGTTAAAAGATATTATTTAGACTATAGATGCTATTCTCTTATAGTTGAAGAAACGTCCAAAGTTACTTCTGGCATGTTAAAAACTAACTTGTTAGATTGTTTGTAATTTATGCCAATTTTCTATCGTTTACCCCAAAATATCTTCCCTAAAACTCAGATCCTGCATCTTTTCTCTAGTTGTAGCAGAGAAAGAAGCTAATTTCTGAAGCCGTTGCCCTTGTCGGAACAGACTCACGAGTGGCCAAAAAATATTTTCACATAGCTTAACATCAAAGGTGGAATCACTTCCTGTATAGATTTTGTGGATGCACCTTCTACTCTATTTTTTGGGGAAAATACAAGTTTCTTTTAAGATATGATTCACTTAGAAACATCTTATTGAGAAGGGGTTCACTTGGAAAAAGTGGACAATTAACAGGCACCAAACACATGGGTTTTCTTTTCTGTTGATATTGCATTTCCCGGAGCCTTTTCGTATCTTCTCTCCCCATTTTTGCTAATTTCACTTGATGTTCCTTTGCATTCATTATTATCTACACTATAAGTTATACGGTCAGCTTTAGGACCCAAATTGGTGTTGGATTATTGAGAAGGTGCATGATTACTTGGGCATATTTTTTTGTTGTTTATTGTCAAGTCTCAGTATGTTTTTTTACCATTTTTTCTTTAGGTTCAGCAACCTTTTGATCCTGCTACAAGCTATTATACATCAGTGTATCGACCAAGTGCTGACGGTGATGGTCGCTTCTCTCTTTTTTTTGCCCCTTGTGCTGCTACTAAGTACAATGGGAACATTGCAGTCTTACCTGCTCAGACTGGGCAGTCTGCTCAAGAGGTTTACTTTCTGAATTACCCATTTTGGCTATGTTTCTTGTGTTTATTAAAATAACATTTTTCCTTGGTGGGTTTTCTGAAGTTCTCCTAAACATCCACACACTCTTTATATTTATGCATCTTTTAAATGCAAATGTGCCTTTGATTTTCTCTTCATCTTTTCTTCATGGACACTGATTACTTCATGTTCTTTTTCTCAGAGTGCAAACTCTTTGGTTCAATCTTCGACTGACCCAGATCCTTTAGTAACCCAAACTGCTGGAGTTATGCTAGATATATAGAACATAAGCTATATCACTGGGAACAAAATAAATAGTTTTTTCTCTCAAGTGAGCAGAGCTCAATTATCTTCTTGTTCTTGTTCATCAATATATGATCTTGTGTGAACTTATTTTTTATATAATAATGTGTTTTCTTCTCAATTTTGTGTAGGTTGGTGTATAATTTTTTGATGGTTGTGGATAGCTAGAAGGAAAGAGGAGATTGAATTGTTTTTTAGCCAACTGATATCTTGTAAATGGAATGGTTTATTTTGGACTACTAGGCGTACAACTACTTTTTGTACATCTTGAATATTTTAATGACAACTATTTTTTGTACATCTTGAATGTTTTAATGAAACATGTTCATATTTTGACAAACCTTTTCTATATTTTGATTGATCGAAACTGAAGTTGAGATTGAAATTGTTGAAATCAAAATTACGATTTAACATGAATTTCTATGGTTATTTTTATGTGATACAAAACAGGTTATTCAGATATGAAATTCTGTAGCAGATTTATAGCACTCAAAACATCTAAATATAATAGCATTTTCCAAAACTGTTGGCCGCTATCACGATAGCATATGACGAACGCTATAATAAATTAAATCATCTACAACATTTATGAACGTTATAATCCATCTACAGCATTCACAGACACTATAAAGCATCTACATCATTCACAAATGCTATAAACATCCACAGCACTCACGAACGCTATAAACCATTTATAGCATACACGAACGCTATAATCTATCTACAGCATTCAAGAACGCTATAATGTTATAGCGTTCACATGCCTTGACATACTATAGCATGGGCAATTATAGCGGGCAGAATACGCTATAGAAGGCTTTCTACAGCGTTCTGTGCATGCTATTGTAGGCCATATTTGTTGTAGTGTATATGCCACAAAAAGTTATTTATACCAAAAAAATATATCAATATAAGAAATACATGATCTACATGTAAATGAAGATTTAATGAATATAGTCATGTATCCTTAATGAATGTTTGAAAAACTATCACAAATTCAAAAACACGTATAAATAGACTTTATGAGGCAAATACAGAAAATCAATAATGAATATATTATGTAAGCACAAGGTTAAAATGGAAGTATAAGTGTATACTTGTCAAGTGATAAGAAGCTTGTGCTAAACATATATATTCACAAATACCGATTAAGATAAATATGACATATTAAAAAGAAATCGGCAAGAAGTAATTATCTCAAAACTTTAAAAATAGAGAGTTAAAATAATATTAACTCAAATCAAAACTAAGGTCCTATGGACTAGAGTGATATGCATGCTTTATAAAAAAGGATTAAGAATAACGAGCAAGCATATATAAATGTGTCACACTACTAGAAAATGAGTGATAAACTACATAGTGTGAACTAATCATTTAAGCTAAGTAACTAGTCATGCTAGATAAAAGAAATAATAAAAAAATTAACTAAGCATGCTAGTATTATATCTCACATTGATTTATATAATAAGCACCTAAAGGATATCAATGTGAGCTAGTAGCAAGACATCAAGAGAAACATCTAGATTCTACAAATATAAGCCATTTAAAGAGAATCATTTAGCATGTTACCAAAGTGGCTCTAGTGGCCACACTTGTGTTGGTACAATTGCTTGGAAGATGACCTTTGAGCTTTGCAACCACCAACACGCTTCCTCGGTTGTAGCTCCCCTTCCAGAAAGTTAAGAAATATTTTATTACTATTTATTTTTTAAATTAATGGTTCCTATATTATAGTATATAAATAAATAATAGCAATATTATTGGTGTGGCATCTTAGAATAATTACAAGACTTTCTCTGTGGACCAATTATGTGAAGGGTACGACGTGTTCACCCAAGATTACTATATCTTCTATTGGATTAATTTTAGCTAAATATCGGGGCCTTTAATATTATTATATTTAATGTTGTTGTTATTATTTAACAAGATTAGTTATTACTATTGGTCATTTGATTACATACATGTACTTGTGACCATAAATAAATTATATACTAGATAAATATAATATCGAGGTCCATTTAGATTTTAGGAGGATTTGTTATATATAGTATATATATATATTATTTGAGAAATATTTAACAGTAATTTATTATTATTGGTTTTATTAGAATTTGGTGGTGTGTAAATATAGTAACATATGTTGGTATGTGTATGTAAATATATATATAAATATATATAATATATAAATTTATATGTATATATAAATATATTATGTAAATGTGTGCATTTGTATATATATATATATATATATATATATATATATATATATATAGATATAGATATATAGATATATATATATATCTAAAAATATATATATATATATATATATATATATATATATATATATATATATATATATATATATATATATATATATATATATATATATATATATAGATATATATACAACAATTGCGAATTAATAAATAGTAAAAAAATAAAACAAAAGAGAGCAGCCCATGAAGCCAGCCCAGCTGAAGCTCGGGCTCAAGCCAGCCCGGCCTGCCCAGGAACCCACCCTACCCGAACCAGCCTATGACCTGAACCCTCAAAACCGAGAGTACTGCTCGGGTTTTGAAACCACTGTATATATATGTATGCGAGAGAGCGAGAGCGAGAAGAACTTCGCAAAACCCTAGGATTTCTCGATGCCACCCAGACCTGGGCGCACCCCACCATGCGCGCGCGTGCGGCTGAGCGCCACCGCCGCGCGCTGCCGATCGCCGGAGGCCACACGCGCGCGAACAAACCGCAAGCAACAGCAGCAGCAATAGCAGTTGCAACGATAACTTTGAGGTAAGATCCCGATCTCGATACTCCATCTTTTCGCAAACCGTAAATTGGTTTGGGAAGCCGACATAACCACCTCGAAATCCTAATAATTAGATTGCGTATAGGATGCACGACCTGTCCATGGGATCGACCCAAAGTTGGTCAAAAACCTGTAAAAATAGTACACAAATGAACTGTCATGAGGCCATATTGGAAGGCGATTCCTGATCGATCGGTTGGGAATTTTAGAAATCTAATTGAACACCTTCACAGACAATATAACCATGATCAAAAACCTTCTTTTAGTTTTATTTTTCATGGGTTATTACACAGGTTAAACTGTTTTAAAAATAGGAAAAAACCTAGATAAACTGTTTTGGAAAAATCATGAAACTCATCCACACGACGTGCGTCCCGCCAATCCGGGCAACGTGGTCGCGAACCGAAAATATCGAAAGCTGCGTAATGGTTTTGTGGTCGTGTGGGCTTTGACGGAATTCAAATTGGTCGCGTGTGCGCGACGAATTTGATGCGTATCCGTCAAAATTTACCGTATCGGCCTCTGTGCAAAATTTCCAATTACTTTGTGCACGCTCGTCAGATCGAGACGAAACTTGCGCCAACAGGACCGTATCATTTTTCTGGTCCTGTATGCCAAGTATGATCCCATTCTGAGACAGTTGATCGGACCGTCGTTTTGCGGGTCCCACGGTCCGACTCGACAGGTGATTTTGTGCACGGCCTGCTGGAATCCAACTCTGGACATACGGTTGGGTTCGTATCGAAAAACCGAACCTGTTGACATATAGTTTGACGACTTTAGAGACCGTTGACTCTGGCACGCTTTTCGGTGTAAAGTGGGTCCAACGGCGGATATCGTTTCGCCCGAAATTAACATTTTGCCCCTGTATTCAGAATTGGACTTAAGAACAGGAAATCCTAGCTTGTTTGACTATTCTGAGAACGTTGGTACTGTTTATTTCAGCATCTGGAGACTTCTGTATGTGTTGACTGAGTGTGGCTCATTGAATGGTATATTATTATTGGTTTCTCCAGCTAAGGACCTCAGGCAAGTGAACTTTCTGATTGCTTTTCGATTCATAGTAGTCTTTTTACTTCATGTCTATATATATATCTTGTTGCTTGATGACACGCTCGTCACACGGAGTAGTCGGGAGGAAAAATATCTTAGTAGACATGTGGACTATCCAGAACTATTCCATGATTATTCATGAACAATAGTATCTGTACACGACACGTACAGGATGCCAGATTTACCCACTAGCCGTTCACATTTCGAAATATATATTTCACACCACATAGGTAGATGTCTTTTATTTTTTCTTTATTTCTCTATCGTGCTATGTCATCAGTTATCTTTCAGTTTTCATATCTCATATGTTATTTTCATGTTTTGTTAATTCTATTATGTTTTCGCATTATCGTCGGTTTGTGTACTTGTTCCATTCCTGACTGAAAACCAATATTTTTCAGGTTAGCCGCGATAACTCTTAGCATTGGGAAGGCTTGGGTATGCCGAGGTCAACCTAGAAATAGAAAGCAATTGCATCAATTTCATTAATTGTAAAATCTTGTATTTTCTATAATTATAAATGTTATAATAAATGTAAAAATGTGAATGAGCAGCAAATGTTACTTCTTGAGCATTTATTTCTTGCGGGCTTGACAGCGTTCTACCGTCGACTCTACGGCGTAGGCTGGCTTGGACACGTCTTGTATCTGGAAAAGCAGGTGCGGGTCATGATAAGTTTTTGTGGTGGCCCATGCAGGTCAGTTTTTGCAAAATATTGTGAACTCATGATGGTAAGTTAGTCGTAGTATTGCGAGCCTGCGACCAGAAAATATTCATTCAAAATTAGGATTAAAATAAATTAGGAGAATAACTAGGACTATGAGTCCCTTGTTCAAATTTACCGTTGGGTAGTTAAGGTTATTAGTTAGGCCATACAATTTAGATAGCTTGCTAGATCCCTATAGGTACACTATTACTTTTGATATGACAATGTGATCCAATGTGGATATACTAATCGCTTGGTATATTACACTTGCCTAGAATTAAGGAGTTAATTTTGATTTTGATAAACTATTTAATTTTCTTTTGCTCTATTAGATATAAACATCACATCATGAGTTAGAATTGCCTATTCTAAATTCTATTTTGCTGTAAGGAACTGGTTTATAATTTTGATTCTGTTATTCATATACAAATCTCGAGGTGGTTTGATTCAAAGTTTTTTTCCTCAACCATTGAAATATATATGAGATAAATGTTAGGATGTTCTTATTTTCCCTGTCTTCAGTTATTTCTCCCCGGTCAACCTTTTTACTTTAAGGATTGAGACTCATAGGTAGATGTTTACACTCTATCATAATCAACTAGCTTAAAACTCTAGCAGCTCCTTGAAGTTCTTAGGAATATAATTAGAGTAATTAAATGACCGCGATGACTAGACAGCAGCACACTGTCGCCAATTGTTTGCGAATGGATGGTATGGGTTCACTGCAGCCAGCAGCACACTGGCGAGGCACAACCCATAGAAATAAAATCATTCCGAAGAATCATAGTCTATGGAAAATTGCTAAAACTATATCCTAGTTGACCTCTTTAGATCTTAGATACTCTTGTGTCAATGTAAGGTAGAGTACCCGATAGCCTATCCCAATTGAATCACGGAACCAAGGGTTTACCACCGCCCGAGTTTACGGGCGAGGCATAATTCTTGGTAAAATGACTTCAGACGAGATTACAAGTTTAGAATGCTAGAGAGGATAAGAAAATGCCCTACATGTCCGATAAGATCCAAGGCCAATACTAGTGAAAGTGCTGTAAGTTAAGTAGCATGTCTCCCAATCTAGCATTCCATGGTCCTCGTGATCTATTAACGAGGTAAAGGACAGACACTAATAGGTTTACCTAGAGTATATAATTCAGAAGTCCATAACCCATTAGTCAACCAAGGCCTTATGAATAGAAGATAGTAGGATTGACTGTATAAGCAAGGACACCAGGTAAGATTTTGATTCTCTCAAAACTCAAATTACTTGTGCCTCATTTCAAAAATCTCGCATATTTATATTTTGATACTCTTGACCAATGCTGCCATAACAGCCTAGTTTTTGCAAGCTTACTCTTTTATCGAATTTGATTCAAGACATATGTTTATTGGGGACGCCCGCTAACATATTGTCTAACCAGAATCAGTGTATTACGGTCTGATCAACCATGATGCATTTGATTCGCTCTTCATCTAATTACCCTACGTGGATTGAGATGTAGATGTCTCTAGGATCTCATCCACGACTGCTTTGATAATTCCTCTTGAATTATACATTCGCCTTTGAATCACGTAATTGTATTCAGTGACATCTCTCTTGAACTCTTTATTGTTTTGTCTTTCACCGATTAGAAAGACGAAAGCTCGTAATTGATAGATAGACACAGAGTATTCCCATGGCTATGATAGTTGTATACACAAGTATAGCTATCCACGGCCAGCCAGTGACTAGAACCCTTATGATAATAGTCTGGAAGGTTTGACCCCAATAGAGATTCACGACTCAGTTGTTAGAAATCGTTTCATATGACGTGCCTTAGAGTTGGTTACCCCGTTGACAACTCATTTATACTGTGGACGAGTGGGTCATTCTATTTTATCGACCATGTGTCATTGCACACGCACTCGTTTTCCATTTATTGAGACCCTTGGCTTGACTTACATCTACTGTATCCCATTACGGCGTGCCTTTTTTTTTATTAACAAAAGTCGAGGTGCCATATCTGGACTTTGGAATCCTTCTAACCCATTATTCCTAGAACCATTTCTTAGTTTCTAAGGTGGGTAGACAGTAAGCCTTCTAAAAATTTTAGGATATACGAAGATTACCAATTGATTAGGATAATTTTCCATTAGGTTGATAATTAGTTCCCATGGACTCCCACTTTCCATTTAGATCATTTTGTGTTCCGGCCGTGCCATTAATATTTGGAGCACGAGACCAGCTGTTATCTTCCAACAAATTTTATATGCAAGATCTAGACAAGTCCACCTTCATCTAGGTATATCATGTCCCACTCAAACCCGTCCCCTTGTACTCTATTTTTGTGCTACGACTTTCAGGTTAAAAGGACTAGCTATAACCCTTACCATAGTACCGGTACACTTTTCGACTTCCACTAGAGCCTCAACCTCGACTCAGTTCATTCGACCCAATATATGGTTGTGATCTACTCGAAGCCCATTACGCACATGCCACTAGTGTGCCACCCAATTGAGGTCTCATGTGCTACTTAAACACAAAAGCATGAAGGCACGTTTTTGGGCTTTGGAAACTTAGCTAACCAACCTGACTGGCAACTAGCTCAACCACTTGAGTTAAAGCCTATTCTAAGTTACCCTAACCTAGTAGACATAGTTTTATCTTGGAATCTTATTCAGTCCATATAGATTGAGATCCAAGGTTCATCCAACCAAAGATTGATGCCAGATAGGGAACTCATGAAGACCCAGTAAAACCCATCCAGACATACCACCATAGTTGGCCTATAGAACTGAACTATTTGAAATCGGCCCCTGTATCTATTATGTAATCTCCACCCTTAGAATGTGAATCCATTCGTAACCTTTATCCCATCTACCTGGAAGTCGAGATACGATCTTGTATTGCATTTATACCCCTTGCTCGTGTGTTTAAATAACCACGGAAAAGAATCACAATCTTGATCTCTTAAATTTCGTTCTATTTTGGAACCTTGTTTAGATTAACACCGAAATTTTTTTTTCCATATTGCATGGTTTGTAAGCTCCTCTAAGAAACGAAGGATTCTCCAATTTAGCAAATGACTAGACTAGAGTAGCCCAATCTAGCAAATAAGACAATAGGTTCATAAACTTTCTTCCTATCTGCATCATTGAAAACTCTCTACCGCTCTTGAAACTTCATAATTGCTCTCGATTACCCTTTCTTAACTTCCTGTCCTTCCTATTTCAGAGCAGTGTATGGGCATGCTTATTAGAGTTTATCAACATTTCTTAGCTACTTGTGTAAGTTTGTTGCTTGTTAAATTTTGTGTTGCTTGATAGATACGAGAGGATTATAGATACCATATGCCTAGATATTTGTTGGTAGGTTGTTAGCAACCAGTTAGAAGATTTTAAGATTTTAGTTTGGGGAGTAGTGTGACCAAAGGTGGGTAGAAGTCCTGGAGGCTATATGATTAGGAGAAGAATACAAATTATTTTTGAGGAATTAAAATTTAAGTAGATTAAGGTTCAGGTAGACTGCTTACTGAATATTAAGGAATAGTTATGGATTAGGATTTCGATGACGAAATTATTTTTAAGGTGGGTAGATTTGTAGCTCCCCTTCCCAGAAATTTAGAAATATTTTATTATTATTCATTTTTTAAATTAATGGTTCCTATATTATAGTATATAAATAAATAATAGCAATATTATTGGTGTGGCATCTTAGAATAATTACAAGACTTTCTCTGTGGACCAATTATGTGAAGGGTATGACATGTTCACCCAAGATTACTATATCTTCTATTGGATTAATTTTAGCTGAATATCGGGGCCTTTAATATTATTATATTTAATGTTGTTGTTATTATTTAACAAGATTAGTTATTACTATTGGTCATTTGATTACATACATGTACTTGTGACCATAAATAAATTATATACTAGATAAATATAATATCAAGGTCCATTTAGATTTTAGGAGGATTTGTTATATATAGTATATATATATATATTATTTGAGAAATATTTAACAGTGATTTATTATTATTGGTTTTATTAGAATTTGGTGGTGTGTAAATATAGTAACATATGTTGGTATGTGTATGTAAATATATATAATATATAAATGTATGTGTATATATAAATTATATATATATATATATATATATATATATATATATATATGCACATCGAGTCGTGGTGTACTGGTAACACCGCCGTGCACCGGGGGTGAGGGCCGGGTTCGAGCCCTCCCTCCCACGGAGGTGGCTGGGTGGCGGTGGCCACGGCCTCCGGGCCAAGGTCAGGTGGAGTTGTCCACCGACTTTGGTTTTTTAAAAAAAAAAAAGATATATATATATATATATATATATATATATGTGTGTGTGTGTGTGTGTGTGTGTGTGTGTGTGTGTGTGTGTGTGTGTGTGTGTGTGTGTGTGTGTATAAGATATATATATATAAATGTATATTAAAAGTGTGTATTTATATGTATATATAAATATATTATGTAAATGTGTGAATTTGTATATATATATAAATATATAGATATATATACAACAATTGCAAATTAATAAATAGTAAAAGAAAAAAAAATAATAAAAAACAAAAGTGAGCAGCACATGAAGCCAGCCCAGCTGAAGCTCGGGCTCAAGCCAGCCCGACCTGCCCAGGAACCCACCCTACCCGAACCAGCCTATGACCCGAACCCTCAAAACCGAGAGTACTGCTCGGGTTTTGAAACCACTGTATATATATATGCGAGAGAGCGAGAGCGAGAAGAACTTCGTAAAACCCTAGGATTCCTCGACGCCACCCAGACCTGGGCGCACCCCTCCATGCGCCCGCGCACGGCTGAGCGCCACCGCCGCGTGCTACCGATCACAGAGGACACACGCGCACGAGCAAACCGCGAGCAACAGCAGCAGCAATAGCAGTTGCAACGACAACTTTGAGGTAAGATCCCGATCTCGATACTCCATCTTTTCGCGTACCGTAAATTGGTGTGGGAAGCCGACATAACCACCTCGAAATCCCAGTAATTAGATTGTGTATAGGATGCACGACCTGTCCATGGGATCGACCCGAAGTTGGTCGAAAACCTGTAAAAACAGTACACGAATGAACTGTCATGAGGCCATATTAGAAGGCGATTCCTGATCGATCAGTTGGGAATTTTAGAAATCTAATTGAAAACCTTCACAGACAACATAACCATGATCAAAAACCTTCTTTTAGTTTTATTTTTCATAGATTATTACACAGGTTAAACTGGTTTAAAAATAGGAAAAAACCTAGATAAACTGTTTTAGAAACATCATGAAACTCATCCACACGACGTGCGTCCCGCCAATCCGGGCAACGTGGTCGCGAACCGAAAATATCGGAAGCTGTGTAATGGTTTCGTGGTCGTATGGGCTTTGACGGAATTCAAATTGGTCGCATGTGCGCGACGAATTTGATGCGTATCCGTCGAAATCCACCGTATCGGCCTCTGTGAAAATTTTCCAATTACTTTGTCCACGCTCGTCAGATCGAGACGAAACTTGCGCCAACAGGACTGTATCATTTTTCTGGTCCTATATGCCAAGTTTGATCCCATTCTGAGACAGTTGATCAGACCGCCGTTTTGCGGGTCCTACGGTCCGACTCGACGGGTGATTTTGTGCACGGCCCACTGGAATCCAACTCTGGACATACGGTTGGGTTCGTATTGGAAAACCAGACCTGTTGACATATAGTTTGACAACTTTAGAGACCGTTGACTCTGACACACTTTTTGGTGTAAAGCGGGTCCAACGGTGGACATCGTTTTGCCCAAAATTATCGTTTTGCCCTTGTATTCAGAATTGGACTTAAGAACAGCTAATCCTAGCTAATTTGACTATTCTGAGAACGTTGGTACTGTTTATTTTAACATCTGGAGACTTCTGCATGTGTTGACTGAGTGTGGCTCATTGAGTGGTATATTATTATTGGTTTCTCCAGCTAAGGACCTCAGGCAAGTGCAGTTTCTGATTGCTTTTCGATTCATAGTAGTCTTTTCATTTCATGTCTATATATATATATCTTGCTGCTTGATGACATGCTCGTCACACGGAGTAGTCGGGAGAGGAAATATCTTAGTAGACATGTGGACTACCCAGAACTATCCCATGATGTCTATTCGTGAACAATAGCACCTGTACACGACACGTGCAGGATGCCGGATTTACCCCCCTAGTCGTTCACATGTCGAAACAGATATTTCATACCACATAGGTAGATGTCTTTTATTTTTCCTTTATTTCTCTATCGTGCTATGTCATCAGTTATCTTCCAGTTTTCATATCTCATATGTTATTTTCATGTCTTGTTAATTCTATTATGTTTTCGTATTATCGTCGGATTGTGTACTTGTTCTATTCCTGACTGGAAACCAACATTTTTCAGGTTAGCCGCGATCACTCTTAGCATTGGAAAGGCTTGGGTATGCCGAGGTCAACCTAAAAATAGAAAGCAATTACATCAATTTTATTAATTGTAAAATCTTGTATTTTCTATAATTATAAATATTGTAATAAATGTAGAAATGTGAATGAGCAGCAAATGTTACTTCTTGAGCATTTATTTCTTGTGGGCTTGACAGCGTTCTACCGTCGACTCTGCGGCGTAGGCTGGCTTGGACACGTCTCGTATCCGAAAAAGCGGGTGCGGGTCGTGACATCTGTGCTTTGTCCTGATACAAGTAGCTCCACCTACAATATTAGGCGAAGACTTTGGTATCCAAATAAACTTGGATCCACATTTGTTAGCTTTAGGGACCCATATACTATTTACTCTAGCATTGGTAGAAAAACTCCTACGAATAGGATAAGTTACACTCATGTGTCCAATACGAGAGCAATAGAAGCACCTAATACTAGTATGTACACATGTATCAGAATGTGCATGATTATGAGCATATGACATACTAGAATGATGAATATCTCTAGAGTGAGCATGCATGGATTTGGTCTTAAGAATATCATGTTCTAATAGCAAATCATTATGCAAACAAGTAAGAGAATCAAATTTAGCATTTAAAGCATAATTCTCTTTTTCAAATAAAGCAATTCTAGAAATAAAATCATCATTTTGTTTCTTTAAAGAGTCAATAGAAGAATCATGCAAATGATTTAGCTCATGTGCTTGCTTCTTAAGATCTTCTATTGATGAGGAAAGAGATTTGATTTTCAAAATTAAAGAATCATTCAAGATCTTTAAAGAAACACAAGATGAGTTTTGAGAGTCAAGTCTAGATAATAAATCATTGTTTTCATTTCTCAACAACTCATTAGATTCTTTTAAATGAATAACCTTTTCTGAAAGTTCTTCATTTGTAGAATGAAAAGCCTTAGCAAACTTTAAGGATTGGTTAGCCATGGCTTTCCACTTAGAGCATTTCTTGCATTTAGAAGAAACATGATTATCTATGCTACTAGAACTAAAACCCTCTTTATCGGAGGAGGAGGAATACGATGCCATACACAAATAAACAAGGATCTACTCTAAGGATGTTTAGCCTAACAATAGAGTCCTTGCTCTGATATCAAATGAAATAACGTGTAGGCAACTCTAGAGGGGGTGAATAGAGTTTGTGTCGATAATCACCAAATAAAATTAACTCTATATCACCTCCACAAAAACAACTATCAAAATAGTAAATAAATCAAAGAGAAATGCGGAAGTAAATAAAGATCATAAGAGCATACGCAAACACAGCAGTTTTAACCTGGTTTCCCTCGTGGAGGACTGGTCCAGGCCTGAGAACTCTAGCTTAGGATTGAAATCCACTACTTATGAAATAGTGTACAACCACGTGCCTTTACTCAGAAGAGCACACCAACTTCTTACAGATTTGCAGGTGGTAAAACTTAGAATTGTCCAAGTGACTTTTCTTTTCAACTCTTGCATACAACTTCTAGCTGATATCGCACTGAGCACCTTGGGCTAAGGAGAGTTGTGGCTTAGGAGATATGGAAGAATAAGGCCTAGAGTAGTAGAGCTTAGAAGGCTTGAATATTTGAAGGTAAGAGATGATATGAAATGAGAGAATTCAAGCTCTATTTATACTACTCTGGGGAGGCAGAGTTGGGCCCGAATTCTGCCCCAAGAATTCAAATTTTTAAACGTTGGACAGCTTGTACCAAGCAGGCCCTAAAAATCAGTTCCTGAAAATCAGGGGATAGAGTTTGGCCTGAACTCTATGTGGGGGCAGAGTTCAGCCCAAACTCTGCCTCCTAGGTGGCAGAATGGCCTTTGGGCTTTTGGGCTTTGTGGAGCTTGGGCTTGGTTCAGGAATTGGTCTGTTTGTATGGTAGGGCTTGGAGAGATATGTCTAGGGGTTGAGATGACTCAGTGTGACTCAACGTACACATTCTCCTAGACTCAATAAATTGAAGATTACAGATTTAGAACAAGTAGGAAAACCAAGAGCCCTTTGATGACGCCTTTCTTCTGATATTTGAGCAGTCCTGACGTCTTTTTTCTTGACAGCAGTCGTCCAAGATAGGTCGCTAGGCGGTTTAGAGAAATATCTTTGTATGATGCCATCTTTGGTCCATCATTAATTCTTCATTGCCTATGTCCTAGTTTGATCATGTTTGATCATGCTTACTGCATGTCTACAAATACATGTTAGGCCAGCAAAATATGTTGCAGTACGATACAAGCATAGCAATATAATATATGATAATTAGGACAATGCTAAGTTTAAGTAGCAACATGATAGTGAGTATATGAATATTAGTGACATCATTATGTTAAACTTAACTGATTAGCCATATTCAAAACGGCGATATAATCATTGGGCCAACATTCGATTGGCTATCATTGTAAAATGAGATGTGTTGTAAACCTTGCACTCTACTGCAAGTCATGTACTCTATTTCAATTATCAATAAAGAGAATACATTTATATATTTCTTTTTATGACTTCAAGTTGTCTTCTTATTTCCACTGCTATCAATCAATAGGATATTCTTTTGATAGAAATATATGTTCTCATTATCTTCAATTTGTCTGCTTATACCACTGCGATGTATTCCTATTTGAAGATTTTCAATCATGTATCGTTTTTGCCTTGTACAAGTGTAAAATCAAACTTGTACGACATCACGTCCAAGCGAGTATGATCGGTTGCCAGATATAAATGCGAGGACGAATGACTCTGCAGAATCGGGGCGTGACACTCTTTGGACTATTTTTTTTCCAAATATTTGTTATAAAAGTTCCAAAGTTGATGAAAGCGGTGCAATGAAATCAGTGGAGCACTACTTCCAAGAGACCTATGGCTTTGCAATCTAACAACCCAATTGGCCATGCCTTCAAGTTGGCAATCAGCTGAGGCTAAATTATCTATCGAATGAGGTTAGTTTGTTCACCATTAGTCTAATTTGGTCGATTTAATATACTTAATTTTTTAGCTTTTAATTTCAAGTACATTTTTTTGAAAACTAATCCATAAACACGAAAGAAATAATCCTTCATGTCGGTGAATCAGATCAGTGAGACCTACCACTCCACCAATGATAACTCTAGCTTCACGCTCGACAACATCGACTCCTCCAATATGAGCAAAAAGAAGGGCTACCATGTTTATGGTTTGCTAAACTCTAGGTAGTTTTTTGTGGATTATGACACAATAGTCTTGTAACTAATTATGCATCTAGGAGCTAATTGGTTCAGTTTCACCACTTGAATGCTCTCGATGCAACAATCGACATCCCCAGAGCTGTTTCATGTAAACTAAGAAGAGTTTGTATTAATAATTGCAAACCCTTTATATCCATCTAGTATCACCGAGGTTATAATGCCATAGATGCTTACTAGTAAACTATCAATATTTGTTATTCGTTGCAAGGAAAATTGCTTCTTATCATACATATATACTGATAAAGGAAAGGGGTCTTTTTGGCTTTGAATGATGTCGGGCTCATCACAACTGGTGGTTTAACTAGAGAGAAGGTAGGTTTACTCTTGTCTACAATCTTATACTTGAGGTAAATGAAACTAGTATACCGGACTTTCTCAAAACTTTTTTTTTTGTATAAGCTCACCATTTCACATGTGAAATTTGAAGCTGATGACAAACGATTCAAGTTATTATCTAATAGGCTCTGCTTCTTATTTCTAAATAAGACATCTTTGCATATTAATTTTTATTCTTGGAGATGCTTTAAAGATCTCTCCTTTTTAAGAAAAGAGAAGTATATTTTTATGTTGGTCCTTTTAACTGAGATATGATTGATCTTTGATTCATAATGGTAGTTTCGTATAAGGCAAAATTAGTTCTCTGAAAATGTAAAAAAAAAAATCTTCTCTTTTTGTTAATTTGAAAGTTACCTATGCATGATTTTCCTTTACTAGTTAGTTCTTTGACTAAGAAATAAATTTATTTTGCTTAAGTATTTATTTTACTTAAGTATGTCCGGATTATTTTTGCAGGCGCCTTAGTTACCAATTATGACACATATTATAATCTTCTAAATAGTTAATATTGTTGCATGTGTTAATCTAACTCATTTGTTGGTATGTGAAAATAATATAATATATATAAACCTAGATCATGGTTACAAGTCTTAGTTAAATCTTGGTGTGCTAATTATATGGCTTAAACATAGAGCTAATATAATTGAAAAGGATGGATGTCAACTTTCAGTTTTTTGAAACATTATACCTTGTACTACTCTTTTAGTTGACAAATTAATTTATCCATTTCTTTAAAAAAGAATTGTTCTTCAGAATAATGTTTTAAAGTTATTGGTGTAATATGAGCAGACTACGATGATGAGTAATATTAAAGAGACATTTTCTGAATGAAAATGTATGGAACATGGTTAAGGCATATATAGTCCTATTCTGTTTTTATCTTAAAAAGTCCTATGGAATGATGATGACCTAAAGATGGCCTATGAAATAAGTTAATTTAATTTGCATTTTCAAGTAGTAGCTTGCAATATGCATTTCAAATGGCAAAACCAAACAGAATCGAACCATACTAGCTTAAGCCAATTTGAATTTCTAATACTATTTGGTTCAATTCGCTTTTGGAAGAATGTGGTATGGTTCAATTTGGAACCTTAAACTAAGAGGACGTTTGGATGAAGGTATTTTGTATTTCTAGGAGTCCAATTTTTAGTTCTTTTCCATGGGAAGGGAATTCAATATTTTCATACCCATGTTTAGTTAGGATGAGAATGTGTATCCCGTAAAATTCATTTTTTTTCATTTACATGTTTGGTTCATATAACAATATGAATATTAATTTGTTTAGTTTTTCATAAATATCCTTTTATTAGTATCCTAATAATTCTAATACCTAAATTCACATGTTTGGAATAGAAGTTAGAATTGTGAAAATAAAAATAGGATATTATTATCTAAAGAAGATACCTAATCAATATTTCCAGGAAAGCAAAACTATTCCCAAGAGGGACATTGGGTTTTACTTTTCCAAAACAAATTCTCAATCCTAGATACACCAAACACGGGCAAGGAATCCAAAATTCATTACCAACCCTCCAAAATTTGAACCAAACGCCCCTAAGGGTCTGCCTAGATTTAGGATGAGGAGACTTTTAAGCGAGGGAGAAAAAAAACTCTACTTTGCTTGAGGGTGGGGGTTTATGAGAGGAAGTGATAGATGGTTTAAGTGCGAAAAAATTTAACCGTATTTTGTCCATATTTTTTACCTTCAAATCGAGGGATTAGCACGAGGAAGTGAGGGCTTGTTGTTTGAAAAGTCATAAATACCTCTTCTTTTGACAAGTTTTGATTAGAAACCCAATCAAATATAGTTTTGTGCCATATGTAATAAGAATATTTTGATAACTATTGTATTTTAACTAATCTCCTCCCACTCAAAACCACAACCGCAATAAGGGTTCAGTGCGGTTACGGTTTTGAAAAAATTATGTTCAAGGGAACTAAATCTAATGAGTGCACACCCCTACATTTTCATGGATGTTGTCAAAGATAAACTATGATATTTTTTGGAAAGGCCAAGCCTACACGCTCGGGACTTGTATCGCACATGTTGTATTGCATGTCTATCAGGCATAAACTCTGAAAATAAATCATGGATTTTGTTTGAAATGCCCAACTTAATTATACATCGAAACTTGTACTATATGCTTTCATGTCACGATCCAGAAAATCGCTCATCCTCGCATCAATCTATCCGAATCATCATGCTCGCTGGGGCATGATGCCTTACGAGTTTGGAGTTACACTCGTACAAGGCAAAATGATGCTTTATCAAAATGGTTATTTTTTATATTGTTATTTAGCAGCGGAAGAAACAGAGTATACGAAACAATTCTCTTTATTCGATAAATGAACTGAGATTACAAAGACTTTCAATCGCCCAACTGAATTTGCTAGATTAGCTTACAACACTCAGGCTCTCTTTTGCCCACAAAGGATTTTACCGTTCCATACATCATGCCTTATATACCTCGGCCGCATCAACCTATTGCAAGTTCGAGCATTAATGCGGTCGTACGTCTCAATATGCTACGACATTCCATGCCTCAGCACGTCCAAGTGAAGCTCCACCGCGAGCAGACCATTTCCTGAACCTGCTAGCAAACTAATGGGAGATTAGTACTTTTGTCCTCGCTGTACTGATCAAAGACCCATTTTATCTGAACCGACATTAAGTCGATATATTGAATCATGTAGCATACAATTTAGTAATATTTCTATCCTTGTCTTAGGATCAGTTCATGGCATATTTGAAAGCAGTAAATCAGGTTATCATGGCAAACATGTTATCGATGATTAGCATAAGCAAGAAGGAGCACTACCGTATTGTTTCGTGACTTCTTACCAACATCGACGCACTCACCCTTGTACCGATGCAAGGTGAATATGCCTCATTCCTTCCATATCATGTTATAAGTTCTCTATGCAGGATCTCTGTGCACATGCACTTTCAGCTCATCGGCCCCTATCTATATGAAGATCACTGACATTCACCATGTTAGAATGGACTTATGTTTTCTAAAATACATTGCGACGCAACCCATTCATCCTAGGTTATAAGCCTTACTGAAGGTCCCGCAATGCTCATGCTCCTTAGCCATGATAAACATTCCTCCTAGGTTGAACAATCCTGATGCCTCGATGCACCTATTCGAGGAAACGAACCCATGCACGGGTTAATTCACAGTCCATTTGATCATGCAACTCGCATCTAAGCATACAACCAAACATAGTCTGAGTCTGAAACTCAAACTTTGCATCATTCCATATTTTTCGTATTTTTAAAATGTTCTCACATTCTTTGTACGATTCTGTGCTTTCGATGTTTCAACGCCTCGATTCGATATCCGAGTGAACGACTCAAAGGTCCCAAACAATCGAAGCAATCATACTATGACTTAACGTTCAACGATACGCAATTCGTGCATTTGATGCACGCTCGACACGATCTTTCAATATGCTAGAATTATGTTTATTTCCTCTAACTTGTGCACTGAGGCACGCCTCGATAGGGTATTCAATGCTATGTGACTTCGTGCACTTGATGCACTCATCGGTACGGTCTTTCAATGTTCTATCCTTCTAACTCGTGCGCGGGAGCACGAATGACTTGTGCGCTGAGGCACTCATCAATACAGTTATCACATGTTCTTAGGGCTTGCACACCGAGGCGCTCGTCGTTACAGTATTTCGATGTTCAATAGCGACTCGTGTATTTGAGACACATTGTATTTTGATTGTTCTATCTTGTGTTTTCATCTCTTGATCGAGCCACGCCTGTGGTCTCAATAGGTTAACTTAGCATACAACGATATATTTTAGTTAGGCGTGACGGAGTAAGAAAGAAGAGTCAAAGTTCCCCTACCTTAAGCCAATACGCCTTGTCGTTTTGCCGAGCCGATGCAGCTCGATTTTATAACTTTGTTGCATAGTCAACACTTTTCACTTGGCCATTCGAGCACTTCGTGCTTTGTTGAATTATGCAACTGACTCAGCCTACCGTGCCCATGTGTCAGTCCATTGCGAGATGGTGATTTGGCTTTACGGACCCCGTTGTAAATAAGAAAAAATGTCGACCTCTTATCTTTCAGCGTAAACGTATAGCCTATACGTGAAACCAACTAAAATGAATATTCGTTTGAATCGAACTTGTGCGTTGCATCGATTCGATTTCTTAGAATCTTCGAACCGACTCAATACTTTCTCTTAGGCCAACTTAACACTTGCATCGATCTTACTCGACGTGTTCCTCGGGTCAACGTAACTCTTTGCATCGATCCGACTCGATGCATTTCTTGGGTCAACATACTCTTGTATCGATTCATATCGATACTTAATCGTGTCAATACAACTCTTCGAGTCAACGACTCAGCATAATGTACCATGCGGAGCGGGGCATTACATATGCTGCAATATATGTCTGTCGGAACCATTGTCCCTAACTTTCGTTATTATTAAATAAAAATAATAGTACGCTCCCACCTCGGTTCAAAGTTGGGTTGATGGGACTGATTCCTCCCATCTCAACCACTTGGACTAGAGGTTGATAGATTAAGAACTACTTTTGAAGAAAAAAAACAAAAGTGCAATGGAATAACTCATGAACAGATAAAAAAATAAAGGTTTGTACAATCTATCTATACTACTATATAATAAAAAAAGTTAGGCTAAACCGTGAAAGTTTTTTGTTCCAAAAATACCCTTGCATATGTTTACTAATTAAATCTATAAAGTTAAGAGAGACAAGTAGGTAATTACGGGAGATGTATTTTGGTCTTCGAAAATAGTCTTTGACTTGCATGCATGTTTACAATAATATATAATAATATTAGTATAATAATAAATTAAATAATTAAGGTATATGTCTTTTAGTCTTCATGAGCGGTCTTAAAAAAACCAGAATAATTATTATATTTACATTAGCTATCTTTTAGTCTTCCTAATAATAATCTATAAAATAAGTGTAATGAACATGCATATATACTAGTTCTATATAAGATGAAATGGTCTGCTGCTTTGTTATAGTAGAAGTTCTCTTTACCAAAAATTGGGTCAGCTAATAGTTGAGATCTTTGGTATGGAAAGTTATGGTACTGGGTTCCAGACTAGACCTAGGTATTAGACGACAGTAATTATTTATCCTTAATCTCATAATAAATTCAACGTTTGGTGATACGTAGAACTGCAAATGAGCCAAGCCGTTCGCAAGCTGTTTGAAGCTTGGCTCGATAAAAGCTCGTTTAAGATCGGTTCGTTTAGTAAATTAGCTGAGCTCAAGCTTTATTTTTTTAGCTCATTTAATACATGAGCCAAGCTCAAGCTTAGAAGTACTCAGCCCATTTGAGCTCATAAGTTAGCTCATTTATGAGCTTGCAAGTGTCACGACCCGCACCCTAGAGTAAGGGCACGAGACATGGGTACGTCCAGCCTACGCCGCAGTGTCGGCGGTACAACGCTGTCCTAGGTCACAACATCTAACAGTTTAAGGTAATAAACAGTTATACTCCTCGAATGGGGGTGACATAACAGAATATATCTCAATCACAGCTAAGGTAGAATAGGACAAAGATTGAATGATATAAAAGATGCAAGATCCAAACCACAGGAAATACAATAGAGAGAAAGCTAAGTGTCTATGATAAATCTACTGAAATCCAGAATAATACAGATCCATAATATATACAACTCAATCCAATACTATGAAATAAGATAAAACTATCTATGGAGCAACTGTCTCTACTGCTAAGGGATCCGACTGGAAGTCCGGATCACAAGTGTCCTCTAAGGCTGTCCCATAGAAAGTGTCTAAGCAGGCCTCCTCCTCGTCCTCTGTAAAATTTTCAACAGGTCCAATCAGGACGGAAATGAGCGCATATCTCTCAACAGTTCATAACAGGTTAGGAGTATAAATCATGCAATAGAGTAAAATACAGGAAGTGCTGAAAAGGAAGTACGAGTAAACAGGAGATATTTGTAACTGAAAGTAAATACATGATAAGTAGAGACTGTAAGTGGCTAAGTGATTTAGAGTACAATATGGTTATGTAAACGGCTTAGGGGCACATGAATACAACTAAGAGGCACATGAATACAGCTACTGGGAATAATGATCACATAATCAATTCTACTCACCCCGCCCCAATCAATACACAAGGATCCATTCAAGTTACGTTATAGGCACATGAACACAGCTAAGATATGTGAACTCATGTAATGAGTAGTACATGAGGCACATGAAAGCACATGAGAACATGTAAAAACATGAACTAGTACGAGTACAAGGAGTACCTGATGCACATGATAAAGTATATGAACATGAACTACCCGATGCACCCGTAGAGGGATAACATCTCAGGAAAGGATCCATATAGTAATAATCCGTGAAGATACGTGTCATCATCAAGTAAAGTAATTTAGAGCAAGAATATAGTCCAGATAAGTATGAAAAGATCAGAGAATGTACTCGCCTGCTAACTGAATGTCCAAGATGAAAGTACTGTCCGAGGAGTGGTGTCTGGCTCCTATTTAGAATAGTACAAGTCACAACAAGTCCAGAATGGTAATAAGATGCACTACAATGCGTTCTACATGAATCTAGGTCAATCTAGACCAAAGTCAACTCTTGGTCAACTCTGGTCAACCCTAGAAGTCAAACTAGGTCAAACCTAAGTCAAACAAGTCTATACTAGTCTAACTAGTCTATTCTAGGTCTAACAAGGCTATACAAGATCTAACTAAGCTATTCTAGGTCCTACTAGTCTATACTAGTCACACTAACCATTACTCTACATCCCAAGCCTAAACAAGGCTATGCTAGGCTATATTAGCACCCACAAGACTATTAAGTCAACAATCAATGCAAATTATATATATACTATACATTATACATATACTAGTATATGTGCATGTGCCTTGCACGTATTTTAATATTTCTTAATTAGTTTATGAAGACTCTTTAGGAAGACCAAAGGATAGTCTTCCTAATTACTAAGTTGTCCTTATTAAAATTAATGAACTATTTTTAAATAGTATAAGTATGTAAGGGTATTTTCGGAATTCAAAAGTTTCACCATCTAAGTTTTCCTATTATATAGTAGAATATATACATTATATATTAGACATATGTACATATATACATGATACATACCTATAGGCATACCTACATACATTCATTTATCTCAATACATATATATATACATATGTATAGAGAAAGGGAAACACATGTGCTCATGTGTCATGTGTGTGAGACACATATATATATATATGCTAATGTGTGTGTGTGTCATGAGTGAAGTGAGGTGTCAAGAGAGTGAAAACAGTGTGACATTCTGAAATCAGTGCAACATTGTGTCCTGTGTGCATTTAGAAAACAGTGATATAGGAATCACATATTGCAAAACAATGAACATAGGAAAACAGTTCAGTTCAGCCATAGGGAATTACATTAGTGTGATACAACAGGAAATAGAAAAAATTTGTAAACAACCATAGGAAAACAATTCACAGTTTACATTATGAAGGAAATGAAGGAAATCAGTTCACAGTTTACATTATGAAGGAAATGAAGGAAATCAGTCTCAGGTTTAGAAGAACCATTCTCAGGTTAAAGAAAAACTAAAAAACAGTGAGTGATACATGTGTTCCTGTGTGTAAGGAAAAGAAATCAGTGAAATGGCAAAACCTGTGTACATAAGGTTCCTGAAAATAGTGGAATGCATTTGTGACTGGGATTCAATACTCAGGTAATTAGGAAATGAGAATCTCAGGTTTTTGAATGAGTTAACAGTGAATGCAAAAAGGGAACAGTGAATCACATTTCAGTTTAGCAGTTTTCGAAAACCAACACATCATCCAAAAATCCTATTCTCAATTCAACAGTCCATATTTGAATGAAATACTAAGCTAACATAACAACCAAACATGTGGAAGGTTATTTAACAGTGAGAAGCAAACAAATAACAGGAATTAAATAGTTTAGGAACCTGAAATTTAAGGTATCAGGATATGGTGTCAGTAATATGCAGTCATTCCCGAATTCGAAACCAATTCCACATCAAAAACCTAACTAATCATGTAAACTAAATTCATATAGATTATACATTATAATTAGGATCAAATTAGCCAATAAAAACACTATTTAAACTAACAAAAATGAATTGAAACACAGAGAACCCAATGATACTGATACACGCACAGTTCACTACTCGTGCACACGTGAGATCGTGTCCGACACGACACGAGAGTTTGAGAAACCCTAGGAACCTCGTGTCAGTCACGAGTACAACACGTGTGTCAAGTTCTACATGTCGACGTGGCGTGTGCACAGCGCAATCGCACCCGAGCAGCAGGACAAACAGCCTGCCCGTGCGGGCACACGTGCAACCGCGTGTCCGCGTGTCTGTGGGGACTCGACACGACACCAAAACATTCTCAGTACACTAGAAACACATAAGCGAGATTAAAACCCTAATTCCTATTCAATTACATCTCAGAAAAAGGATCGAAGTGCCCATTGGGGCATTTCACCAAACACCTACACACATAGATTGATACGTGTCCGATACGGACACGTAATGGACTCGAATTCTAGGGTTAGCTAGTCCTACAGTTAGGTTAGGCCTAGGGTTTCCTAGATATACAATAAAATCAATATTCTTTTGTCACGCCCCAGAACCAGAATACTGGAGAGCGGGGGAATGACTCAGCCACCTATGTATTACGGGTAGATGAATACCGTATAATACGATCAATGCTGTCTAAAAGACGAGGGGGTGCATACTACATGAAAGTCTTACTATGGTCATTTTATATCTATTGTCTCAATCATTCAAATAAGAAACAGAAATAGAGAACATATAAGATAAAGCAGTAAGGCGTCCCAAACGCTCAGTCAAAATGTTCTTGATATCTGGCTTTACAAAACATAGCCAGATGATGTGGCAAAGTGTACACAATTGTTATCAGCTGCAGTCTGACTTAATTACAATTATGTAAAGTAAGTACAAGACAATCCGACTAACATGTCGATGCCAAACGGCAAGGTATTAAATAAATAACAAAACGAGCGGGGAAGTAAGGAACCCACTCGAGTCCTCCTGCGATCATCCCTCTAGTATTGACCATCTTGGAGGTGGAAGTAAGCTGAGTCCTCGGGGACCGGCTCTAAATCTGGCCATGCAAAACCAGAGAGGTTAGACCTCTAATAGCAAGTACCGCAAGGAAGCACGATATGAGGAATTAAAACCAGTAATAAGAGAATATGATAAGTAGATCTCTGCTTGCCTCTGGGATTCACATAACATTACGACACTTCGAACCAACCTCCCAACCAAACAAGGACAGAAGTTGGCCCGTCATGTCCTGACATTCTGACCATCTCAGTTAGGTAACAGAGTAGGTACAGCACACAAACAAATTAATTTAAACGGCCATACAACTACTACGGCTTGCTACTGTGAGTTCCAAGTTATCCTGGAATTATGCAATAAAGGGTTCTCCAGTTCTTACTATGTGCAAGCAAGGCTAGTTTACCCAGTCAATCAATTACACTAATCATGAATTAGACGAGTCCCAGCGGGACGCCCGTCATCAATATACAATATACAATAGATAATATAACCAGATACCGCTCCCTGCCCGTGTGGCAGATTTACAGTATCTGTGGGGACCAATCGGCCTGTCGGACACTACTAGTCCCAAGAGGGCTGCCATGTAAGAACTCGGGAATCCATTCTCTCCATGCAATCATTATTTTATTTAACTTAATAGTCTCTACGTTGAGTGAAATCCCATGCCGTGGATCATGGTCATTCAGAATGAGTACTTTCGTACGGGGTATGATATGCACAACTCTACAACGATGCCCGTACGGTTAGGTTGTAGGTCTTACATAGCGTAATGCAACAATCCAAACTAACCACGGAATAATCATGCCTTGACCATAAAGTACACATGCTTCTTTTGTAGAAAATAAATAAATAAATAAATAAATTGAAGCCTGCATGTGTGCCTGTATGTCAATATTCGGGATCGGCCAATCGATTATAATAGTTTATAGTTAATACGAACGTGTCTCATTCATTCAATTCAATAAGACGACTAGCCAGTCTCTTAGTTCCAACTAGGAACGCATGATCAATTATTAGTCAAGTAACAGTCGGGGTTAATTCGTGACAAGGCATAAAAGTTAAATTAGTATTAAGCATGGTCGAGTCCGTAACTAGTATAAAATAGTTGGTAACATATTCTTGAAGCCAAGAAAAAGATCTACAAATTTTTATGTTGGGAGTTAGAAGAAATTCTAGCTACAATTTCGTCAATTAGGACATATAACACACAGAAACAACCAAAATAGGCATTATGCGGCCTATTCTGCGACATGCATGCGGACTAACTGTGACATGCGCCTCATGCAGCATATGCGGCCCAACTGCGATACCATATGCGCCTACTGCGACATGCGCCTCATGCGGCTCAACTGCGACACCATATGTGCCTACTGCGACATGCGCCTCATGGGGCTCAACTGCGACATGATATGCGTCTACTGCGACATGCGCCTCATGCGGCTCAACTGCGACATAATATGCGCCTATTGCGACATGTGCCTCATGCGGCTCAACTGCAACATGATATGCGCCTACTGCGACATGTGCCTCATGCGGCTCAACGGCGACATGATATGCACCTACTGCGACATGCGCCTCATGCGGCTCAACTGCGACATGATATGCGCCTAATGCGACATGCTCCTCATGCTGCAGATGAATATAGAAACGAACAAAAATACTTTTGGCCATAACTTCCACCAAATAAATCGAAATCTAACTTTTCAAAAACTAAACTTTAGTAGAATTTAATTCTCTACAACATGGAACCACTTATTTTTGAAAACAACAATGTTTGATAGATCAAAACCCTAAAATTCATATGAAAACCAAAACTTAAAACTTAGATCTACACCCAACCATCCATGGAAATCAAAAACTTCAAGACCTAAACTTGTAGAGGAAGAGAAGATGAACAACATAGACTAAAAATAAATGGGGATGCATGAAATCACTCATGGTGTGCAAGATGTACTTGCCTCTCACAAGTGGGTTAGGATTTGGTGGAGGAGTAAAATGTGAATGAATAAAGAGAGAGAATGAAAGAAGAACTTTTATATCAAGGTCAAGTGGACCTCCACCATTCATTCTCTCCACCAAATCCAAGCCATCCATTCCTTTCCATGTTGAACCAAACCACACCAAGTTGGTTTCCCATGAACCGAATGAACCAAGAGCCAAGAAAAAGCAGAAAATAAAATACAAAAAAATTAATAAGCACGAAATTGAAGAATTTAAATACAGAACAAATGCATGATAAATATTGAATAAATACATTCAACAAGTACATGTATAAAATACTTATTCTGGGAACGGGGAGTGACATCTCTACCCTCCTTAGAAAAATTCCGTCCTCGGAATTTCAGATCCAAACAGGACGGAAATGTCAGAGCTAGACTAATCTGAGTACAAGTAATTTGAGTAAGAAATTATTCTACAATGTCAAATAGTAAGTAATATATCCATATTTATCAATCTATGACATCAAGCAATTCTACTCATAAGGTGACAAACATGAGGAGTTAAGACAATCAAGGTATATAGAGAGAGATATCTTGTGAGTCAAACAGGTGCGGGTACCGTGATCGGATATCATCCTCACGTTCCCACGTTAACTCTCCTAATGAGTGATGACCCTAAGCAACCCGGATAAGGCTAATTGTTCGGTTCTTGAGTATCTTCTCTCTTCGATCCAAAATGGACATAGGCTGTTCCTCGTAAGACAGGTTGGTACCAACAACCAGCTCGGAATGATCAAGGATATGGCTTGGGTCCGATACATACCTTCGCAACTGAGATACATGAAATACGTCATGCACCTCTCGTAACGAAGGTGGAAGGGATAAACGATAAGCAACATCGCCTATCCTATCAAGAATAACAAATGGTCCTACGTATCTCGGACTCAACTTCCCGCGAACGCCAAATCTAATGACCCCACGGGTAGGTGAGATCCGTAAGAACACGTGGTCCCCAACAGAAAACTCTAGCGGCCTACGATGCTGGTCCGCCCAATGACGATGCCGATCCTGCGCAACTTGAAGTCGCTCTCTAATTCCCTTAACCAACTCAACTGTCTGTATAATCATTTCTGGGCCTAACATCTTCCTCTTCCCGATATCATTCCATGCTAGTGGCGACCTACACTTCTTACCATATAGTGCTTCAAATGGCGCCATCTGGATACTGGCTTGATAACTGTTGTTGTAAGAAAACTCAACTAAGTGCAGGTGGCTCTCCCAAGATCCTCCAAAATCTAGGGTGCAAGCTCGCAACATATCTTCTAGGGTCTGAATTGTTCTTTCTGATTGCCCGTCCGTCTGTGGATGGTATGCAGTGCTAAATCTTAACTTGGTATCCAGACTATGATGTAAGCTCTTCCAGAAATGTGATGTAAAGCGGGTATCTCGGTCTGACACAATGCTGACGGGGACTCCATGCTGCCTGACTATCTGCTGTATATATAACTCTGCCAACTTTTCTGTGGATTGTCCTACTCTGAAAGAAAGAAAGTGTGCCACCTTTGTAAGCCGATCTACTATCACCCAAATAGCATCTTTACCACTTGGTGATCTCGATAAACCGGTCACAAAGTCTATTGTGATGTGTTCCCACTTCCATTCCGGGATAGGAAGCGATTGCAATAACCCAGCTGGCCTCTGCTGTTCTGCCTTCATTTGCTGATATACCAAGCAACGAGAAACAAATCTAGCTATCTCCCTCTTCATCCCGTTCCATCAGAAGTGCTGCTTGATATCTTGGTACATCTTGGTCCCTCCAGGGTGTATAGAATATTGAGAACTGTGACCTTCTATCATAACCTCCTGTCTGATATCTCCACTAGGCATACATAGGCGTGATCCAAACCTAAGCGTACCATCTTCATGAATTTGCATCTCCTTTCTGAGTCCTGACTCACATTCTGCTCTAAGCTTCTGAATCCTTGGGTCCTGTGCCTGAGCTGCCTTGATCCTGTCTACCAAGTCGGATTGAACTTGTAGACTTGTTAGAACTCCTACATTGCTGAGAAGTATAACTTCAATGCCCATCTCCTGAAGGTCTTCTAAGATGGGCTTCTGGGTTGTCAACATAAATGCGCCGCCTCTCCTGCTAAGAGCGTCTGCTACCACATTAGCATTGCCTGGATGATACTGAAGCTCCACGTCGTAATCCTTGATCAACTCCAACCATCTTCTCTGTCTCATGTTCAGCTCCTTCTGAGTAAAGATGTACTTCAGACTTTTATGGTTTGTGTACATGTCCACTCGGTCACCATATAAGTAATGCCTCCATAGCTTCAAAGCAAATACTACTGCTGCCAACTCTAAGTCATGAGTTGGATAATTTTTCTCGTGGTCTCGAAGTTGCCTAGATGCATATGCTATCACTTTCCTATGTTGCATGAGGACACATCCAATTCCCTTACCTGATGCATCGCAATACACTGTAAAACCTCCGGGTCCAACTGGCAATGTAAGAATAGGCGCTGATATCAACTTCTGCTTCAGATTCTCAAATGATGCCTGGCATTCTGTCGACCAGACGAATGATACATCCTTCCGTGTCAAGCGGGTCATAGGTGCTGAAAGCCTTACAAAATCTGATACAAACCTTCTGTAATATCCTGCCAATCCCAAGAAACTTCGCACATCAGCTACGGTCTTGGGTACTGGCCAACTCTCTACTGCTTCTACCTTTTTAGGATCCACTGCTACTCCAGCTCCTGATATGATATGACCCAAAAATAAAATGTGATCCGACCAAAACTCACACTTGCTGAGCTTGGCATACAACTGATTCTCTCTCAGAACCTGTAACACTTTCCTGAGGTGGTCTTCATGCTTCTCTTCACTGGCAGAATATACGAGAATGTCGTCAAGAAATACAACGACAAACTGATCTAAGTATGGCATAAAGATGCGGTTCATCAAATCCATAAATATTGTTGGAGCATTGGTCAAACCAAACGGCATTACTAAGAATTTATAATGCCCATACTTCGACCTGAATGCTGTCTTGGGAATATCCTCCATCCGAACCCTCATTTGATGATACCCTTAACGAAGATCTATCTTAGAGAAAACTCTAGCTTTGCTCAATTGATCAAACAAGTCGTCGATCATGGGTAGTGGATATTTGTTCTTTACGGTCGCCGCGTTAAGCTTCCTGTAATCAATACACAATCTGGATGACCCATCCTTCTTTCCCACAAGTACCACTGGTGCTGTCCATGGTGATATGCTAGCTTGGATGAACTTCTTCTCTTTCAGTTCCTCTATGTGCTGATATACCTTGGCCTGCTCTTAATCCGCCATTCTGTAAACTCGATCTGATATCGGTTTAGTTCTAGGTGCCAATCCTATACTGAACTCAATATCTCTTACTGGCGGTAGCCTTGGAAGTTCTTCGAGAAATACGTCTAGAAATTCTTTAACTACCTTCGGAACTTGAACTTCTTCTATTGCCGTTATTACTCCCTGCTCTTGTTGAGTTGCCCCTGATTTGACTAAGGTGAATCTCTTCATGCCTGGAATATCAAAAGATACACTCCCTCTATGACAATCTATTGTCTCATGACTGCCTTTCAGCCAGTCCATGCCTAAGATAACGTCAAAATTTCCAACAGGAAATTCTATCAATCGGGCGGGTAAGGAATGCCCGCAAACTACAATGCTACATGCTAGAATAACTCTACTACCTCCTACGAGCCCATTGCCAGTGAGTATATTCAACCTCCCTGGCAATTCCTCGAACTCCATTCCTAGCCGTGTCGCAAATTGTGCAGATATAAATGAGTGTGATGCTCCTGAATCAAACAATGCTACTGCGGGATATGAGGCGACGAGAATGTTACCTACCACAACATCTCCCGATGCTAATGCCTCCTCTAAGGACAGAGTGAATGCCTGCCCTCGACCTCTTTGTTGGTTCCCATGTTACGGCCTAGCCTTGTGCTGCTGCTGGCCCCTGCCTTGATGATGCTGGGGTGGTCTATGCTGGTGTTGCTGCATCGGCGGTCCCTGCTGCCAAAACATCTGAGCCTGTGGCATTAACGGACGCTGGGCCAATGGTCTCACTGCCACTGCGGGTCCTCGATACTGTCCTTCCCCTGGTGCTGGCAGAGCAGCTGCACTGGTCCTCCTGACCTCGAATTCATGAGACATATGGTAACCCGATGATCTGGATTTCCACATATCAAACACAGTCCGTTCAATGCTCGACATACATATCTAGTGTGCCCCATCTTCCCACAATAAGTGCAGCCCGCTGGGGGTTACTGATTCTTCTTCTGTTGCTGCTGCTGCCTGGGTGGTGGTGCTGGCCCTCGTATTGCCACATCGTGAATGCAAATGCCAAGGGATGGTGCTGTTGTTCGGGGCGCTGCTCCCCCTCCTCCTTCAATCTGACTGTGAGATCTTTTCTGACCTCCAGTCCTTGCCGTGATCCTCTGAATGGTGATCTCGTGCCTTCGGGTTGCCGTCAATACTTCATCAAAAGTCTGATAATTGTTCCCTTCTATCAATTACAAGAGCTCAAGGTGAAACCCTTGCTGGAACGTCATAGCCCTCTGGCTCTCTGTTGTTACCATCTCTGGGGCAAACCTGCTCAATCTGCAGAACTCCGCTGCATAGGCATCTACCGTCTTACCGGCCTGCTTGAGGTTGATAAATTTCTGTTGTAGCTCAAACTGCGCCACAACCCCATAGTACTTGGTCTTGAATCTGGCGGTAAAATCGTCCCAAGCAACAGGATGTCTGATGCCCACTTCCTCTGATTCCCATCTATCACGTGCGAGATCCTGAAGTAACAACTTCACTTGATCCACACGTTCTTCCGCCGGCACCTTAGCTGCTGTCAGAATAGCCTCAATATCCTTAAGCTATGCATCTGCTGAGATGGCATCCTCTATTCCTTCGAAACGGCGGGGGTTGAACTTGTAAAACCTGGCTGACGCTCCTGAATCTGTCCTCGCCCCTCTTTCCAAAGCCGTCTGCAATTCTTGATTGAGTAATACATTCTGCTCTTGTAACTGAGCGTGCATGCGCTGCTGGGCTAACATCTGATGTTGCTGAGTAGCCATCATCCCTCTCATGATCTCCAGAAGAGCCGGTGTGTCCATTTTCGTAGGGGTAGGTGGAACTGTTGGTGGTGGTAGAACCTCCGGATACTGTGATCCAGCAGCTGCTTCCACTAGTACTTCTTCTTGGATAGTCTCTTGAGTTAGTACCGGCCCTTGTTGCTGACCAACATAGTCATGTTGTCTGTGTCGCTCTTGTTGTTGTTGTCCAATCCTGGCAGATGCGGACGAAGTGCCCCTAAGAAAAGGGACAAAAGAACAATCAAACGATCGGACAAGAAAGATCAATGAAGTCAAAGGATACCAGAATGTCAAGCTAGAGTCGAGAGTAACGAATCATGAGATCAAGGGGGAACATGTGTGATTGAGACATCCTATAAATTAAAATAACCCACAAGTCTGAAATCAGACCTGCATGGGCCACCACTAAAACCTTGTCACTCCCCAGAACCAGAATACTGGAGAGCGGGGGAATGACTCAGCCAGCTACGTATTACGGGTAGATGAATACCGTATAATACGATCAATACTGTCTAAAAGATGAGGGGGTACATACTACATAAAAGTCTTACTATGGTCATTTCACATCTATTGTCTCAATCATTCAAATAAGAAACAAAAATAGAGAACATGTAAGATAAAGCAGTAAGGCGTCCCAAACGCTCAGTTAAAATGTTTTTGATATCTGGCTTTACAAAACATAGCCAGATGATATGGCAAAGTGTACACAATTGTTATCAGCTGCAGTCTGACTTAATTATAATTATGTAAAAGTAAGTACAAGACAATTCGACTAACATGTTGGTGCCAAACGGCAAGGTATTAAATAAATAACAAAACGAGCGGGGAAGTAAGGAACCCACTCAAGTCCTCCTGCGATCATCCCTCTAGTATTGACCATCTTGGAGGTAGAAGTAAGCTGAGTCCTCGGGGACCGGCTCTAAATCTGGCCATGCAAAACCAGAGAGGTTAGACCTCTAATAGCAAGTACCGCAAGGAACCACGATATGAGGAATTAAAACCAGTAATAAGAGAATATGATAAGTAGATCTCTGCTTGCCACTGGGATTCACATAACATCACGACACTTCGAACCAACCTCCCAACCAAACAAGGACAGAAGTTGGCCCGTCATGCCCTGACATTCTGATCATCTCAGTTAGGTAACAGAGTAGGTACAGCACACAAACAAATCAATTTAAACGGCCATACAACTACTACGGCTTGCTACTGTAAGTTCCAAGTTATCCTGGAATTATGCAATAAAGGGTTCCTCAGTTCTTACTATGTGCAAGCAAGGCTAGTTTACCCAGTCAATTAATTGTGCCAATCATGAATTAGACGAGTCCCAGCAGGACGCCCGTCATTAATATACAATATACAATAGATAATATAACCAGATATTGCTTCCTGCTCGTGTGGCAGATTTGCAGTATCTGTGGGGACCAACCGGCCTGTCGGGCACTACTAGTCCCAAGAGGGCTGCCATGTAAGAACTCGAGAATCCATTCTCTCCATGCAATCATTATTTTATTTAACTTAATAGTCTCTACGTTGAGTGAAATCCCATACCGTGGATCATGGTCATTCAGAATGAGTACTTTCGTACGGGGTACGATATGCACAACTCTACAACGATGCCCGTGCGGTTAGGTTGTAGGTCTTACATAGCGTAATGCAATAATCCAAACTAACCACGAAATAATCATGCCTTGACCATAAAGTACACATGCTTCTTTTGTAGAAAATAAATAAATAAATAAATAAATAAATTGAAGCCTGCATGTGTGCCTGTATGTCAATATTCGGGATCGGCCAATCGATTATAATAGTTCATAGTTAATACGAACGTGTCTCATTCATTCAATTCAATAAGACGACTAGCCAGTCTCTTAGTTCCAACTAGGAACGCATGATCAATTATTAGTCAAGTAACAGTCGTGGTTAATTCGTGACAAGGCATAAAAGTCAAATTAGTATTAAGCATGGTCGAGTCCATAACTAGTATAAAATAGTTGGTAATATATTCTTGAAGCCAAGAAAAAGATCTACAAATTTTCATGTTGGGAGTTAGAAGAAATTCTAGCTACAATTTTGTCAATTAGGACATATAACAGTCAGAAACAACCAAAATAGGCATTATGCGGTCTATTCTGCGACATGCATGCTGACTAACTGCGACATGCGGCTCATGCGGCATATGCGGCCCAACTGCGATACCATATGCGCCTCATGTGCCTCAACTGCGACACCATATGCACCTACTACGACATGCGCCTCATGCCGCTCAACTGCGACATGATATGCGCCTACTACGACATGCACCTCATGCGGCTCAACTGCGACATGATATGCGCCTACTGCGACATACGCCTCATGCGGCTCAACTGCTGTAGCTCCCCTTCCCGAATTTTTTTTATATTTTATTATTATTTATTTTATTTTAAATGGTGATTTTTAGAAGGTTAGAATTAATTATTTAGTTATTTAATTATTATTTTGCGGTGATTAAATAAATGTATTTATTACTAGTAGATATTATTAATATTAATTATAATTATAGTATTGTACTGTCTGTAGGGAATTTATGGTATACATATATGTGTGTATAAATACCAGGGATATATACTGGTCATATAGACAAGTAATTATATTTATAATTTATTAATATATGTATATATAAATATATATATTTGCATGTATATACATATATGCATATACATAAATATTATATAGGAGTGAATGAGAATTTATGTATAAATAAATATTATATATGTAATTATATATATAAATATATACAATAGTGCATGTGTGTGTATATATATATAAATATAAATATATGCATATAAATGTATATATATATATATGTATATAGTATATACGCGTATATAGACACGTACGCGTGTGTGTGTATACATACATATATATATACATATATATAGATATTAGGATATAATAATAAGAAGAAAAGAAATAGAATAGAAAAAGAAATAGAAGGAATCAGCAAAAGCAGCAGGAACACTAGGCCCATGAACTTCACCACCCGAACTCCCCTTACGTATACCCGAGCCTTCACAGCCGCGCGAGTATATATCGAGATAGGGAGAGATCGAACAGTGCAAAACCCTAACGCCATCCTTCCCTGACCCGACGTGCGGCCACAGGAGCAACGGCGAACACCATCGCGCGCCGCCGATGGCTGGAGGCCGACCACGGCGTGCGCGTGCGCGAAGGCAGAGCGAGAGGGCAGCAGTAACAGCAGCCCCGCGGAGCCACTTCGCGCCGAGATTTCTCCACGTTCAATCAACGAATCGCCGAACCGATTTTGCAGGTTCGAACCTAATCTATACGCCTTCATCCCTCTTCAATTAGTTTGCTTTGATTTGCGATGTACACGACGATAAACGAGTTCCAAAACCGAGAAAAATCACGATTTCTGGATTCAAAAATTGCCCTGAAAATGCCAAGTTGGCGGTCGATTTGCGATCAGGATATCGCGAATTTTGGGAAACCACTTGAACAATGTTTTAGACAACCTAACCGAGATTGAAACCTTACTTTTAGATTTAATTCTAGTTGCTTATTTTCTGTTTAAAATTAGGTTAAAGTTTTCCAAAAACTTGTTTCCAAAACAATAAAAATCTTCCACACGATGTGCGTCACGCCAATCCGGACGACGTGGTCGTGAACCGAAGGCATCAAAAGCTGCGTAACGGCTTCGTGGTCGTGTGGGCTTTGGCGGAATTCAAATTGGTCGCGTGTGCACGACGAATTTGATACGTATCCGTCGAAATTCACCGTATCGTGCACGTTGTAAATTTCTCAATTACTTTGTGCACTTTCGTCAGATCGAGACGAAACTTACGCCAATAGGACCGTATCATTTTTCTGGTCCTTCATGCCAAGTTTGGTCCGATTCTGAGACTGTTGATAAAATCACCGTTTTGTGGGCTCCGCGGTTCCACTCAACGGGCAATTTTGTGCACGGCCCGCGGGAATCCAACTCTGGACATACGGTTGGTTCGTATCGGAAAATCAGATCCGTAGACATGTAGTTTGAAGACTTTAGAGACTATTGACTCTGGCACGCTTTTTAGTGAAAAGCGGGCCAACGACGGACATCGTTTTTGTCCGAAATTATCGTTTTGTCCCTGTGTCCAGAATTGGACTTAAGGACAGGTAATCCTAGCTAATTTGACTATTTTGAGAATGTTAGTAATATTTATTTCAGCATCCGGAGACTTCTACATGTGTTGACGGGTTGTGGCTCATTGAGTGGTATGGTATTATTGGTTTCTCCAGCTAAGGACCTCAGGCAAGTGCACTTTCTGATTGCTTTTCGATTTATTGTAGTCTTTTCATTTTATGTCTATACATATATCTTGCTGCTTGTTGACACGCTCGTCACACGGAGTTGTCGGGAGGGGAAATATCTTAGTATACATGTGGACTATCCAGAAATATCCCAATATGTCTAATCTTGCACGATAGCAGCTGCACACGACACGTGCAGTGAGCCGTATTTTACCCCATAGTCGTTCACATGTTATAACAGATATTTCACACCACTTAGATAGATGTCTTTTATTAGTTTTTCCTTATTTTCATTCTCTATCGTGCTATGTCATCAGTTTTCTTACTAGCTTTCATATTTCATATGCTATTTTCATGTCTTGTCGATTCTATTGTGTTTTTGCATTGCCGTCGGTTTGTGTACTTGTTCCAATCCTGACTGGATAACCAACATTTTTCAGGTTTAGCCGCGATCATTGTTAGCATTGGGAAGGCTTGGGTATGCTGAAGTCAACCCTAGAAATAGATAGCATTGTATCAATTTTATTAATTGTAAAACTTTGTATTTTTCCTTTAATTATAAATGTTGTAACTGTTGTAATAATTTAGAAATGTGAATGAGCAGCAAATGTTGTACTTTGAGCATTTATTTCTTACGGGCTTGACAGCGTTCTACCGACGACTCTGTGGCGTAGGCTGGCTTGGACACGTCTCGTATCCGAAAAGCGGGTACGGATCTTGACAAGTTTTTATGGTGGCCCATGCAGGTCAGTTTTCGCAAAAGATTGCAAACTCGTGATGGTACGTTAGTCGTAGTATTGCGAGCCTGCGCTCAGGAAATGCTCATTCACAATTAGGATTGAAATAATTTAGAAGAATAACTAGGACTAGGTGTCCATTGTTCACACTGACCATTGGGTAGTTAAGATTATTAGATAGGCCATGCAATTTAGATAACTTGCTAGATCCCTATAGGTATACTGATACTTTTGATATGACATTATGATCCAATGTGGATCCACTATTCGCTTGGTATGTTAGACTTGCCTAGAATTAAGGCGTTAATTTTGATAATTTGTTTAATTTTCTTTTGCTCTATTAGATATAAACATCATTCCATGAGTTAGAATTGCCTGTTTAAATTCTCTTTTTGCTGTAAGGATTTAGTTTACAATTTCTGATGCTGTAATTCGTGTGCAAATCTCGAAGTAGATTGATTTGAGAATTTTCCTCAACTATTGAAACGCATATGAACTAGATACTATAATGTTTATATTTCTTTTGTATTTAGTTACTTCCTCCATGTTAAATCTTTTAATTTAAGTGTTGTGACTGATAGGACAAACACCTACGCTTTATTCTTAGTCAACTTGTTAGGATCTCTAGAAGCTCATGAATTTTTACGGATATAGCTAAAGGAGAATGTTAGTTAACTAATAATGGTTAGACAGTAGCGCATTGTCGTTAATTAGTAGAGAGTGGAGAATGTGGGTTCACTGCAGCCAGCAGCGCACTGGCGAGGCACAACCTACAGAATTAAAATCATTTTAAGGATCATAGGTTATAGAACATTGCTAAAACTATGCTGTAGTTGACCAAGAATTTAGGGATAGTAAGATTGTAGGAAGACTGTATAAGCAAGAACACCAGGTAAGGCCTTGATTCTCTCAAAACTCGAACTATTGTGCCTCCTTTCCAAAAATCTCGCCTATTCATATTTTGACTATCTTGACCAATGCTGCTATTACAGCCTAGTTTTTGCAAGCTTACTCTTTTATCGAGCTTGATTCGAGACATATATTTATTGGGGACGCCCGCTAACATATTTTCTAAACAGAATCATTGTATTACGGTCTGATCAACCATAATGCATTCGGTTCGCTTTTTATTTAATTATCCTACGTGGATTGAGATATAGATGTCTCTAGGGTCTCATCTGCGATCGCTTGACAATTCTTCTTGAATTAAACATTCGCCCTTGAATCATATAATTGTGTTCAGTGACATCTCCCTTGAACTCTTTATCGTTTCGTCTTAACTGATTGGAAAGACGAAGGCTCGTAATTGATAGATAGATATAGAATATCCCCATGGCTATGATAGTGGTATACGCAAGTGTAGCTACCATCGGCCAACTCTAAGACTGGAACCTTGTCTTGAGTTACTCGTCCTCCCTTCGACACTAAACCTACTATCTTGATCTTCTAGTCATGGGAGTCCGAGAATGATTAGGATCTTTCTCCTTGACCAAATGCCAACCTAGGAGACTACCTATTCTCCAGAGACCAAATATTGTGAGCCTCTAATTATCTATTGAAGCTTGCTGTAACTAGAGCTCTTGTGACAATAGTCCGGCAGGTTTGACCCCAATAGAAATTCATGACTCAATTGTTAAGAATCTTTTCCATATGATGTTCATTAGATTTGGTTACCCCGTCGATAACTCTTGTATACTATGGACGGGCAGATCATTCTATTTTATCGACCATGTGTCAATGTACACACTCATTCTCCATTTATTGAGGAACGATCCTTGACTTGACTTATATCTACCGTATCCCGATATGCCGTGCATTATTCTCTATTAACAAGAGTCGAGGTACAATATCCGAACTTTTGAAACTCTCCTAGCCTCATTATTCCTAAAACCGTATCCTAGCTTCTAAGGTGTGTAGACTGTAAGCCTTCGAAAATCTTGGGATATGCAAAGATTATCGATTAATTTGAATGATTCCTCTAGGATGACAATTAGTGTCTCATGGACTCCCACTTTCCATTTAGATCATTTTTGTGTCCCAGACGTGTCATTAATATTCGGAGCATGAGACCAGCTGATTCTTCCAACAAGCTGCATATGCAAGATCTAGACGAGTCCACCTTCATCTAAGTATATCATGTCCCACTCAAACCCGTTCCCTTGTACTCTATTTTTATGGTACGACTTTCAGGACAAAAGGATTAGTTATAACCCTTACCATAAAACCGATATACTTTTCGACTTCCATTAGAGCCTCAACCTCGACTCAATTCCTTCGACCCAATATATGGTTGCGATCTACTCGAAGCCTACTACGCCCATACCACTAGTGTGTCCCCCAATTGAGGCCTCATGTGCTACTTAAACACAGGAGTCACCAAAGGCGCACTTGGGCTATAGAATTGAACTATTAGAAATCGGCCCTTGTACCTATTATGTAGTCTCCACCCCTTAGAATGTGAATCCATTCGTAACCTTTATCCTATCTACTTGGAAGTCGCGATACGATCTTGTATTGCATTCATAATCTTTGCTCGTGTGTTTAAGTAACCACGGAAAAGATCACAACCTTGATTCCTCAAATTTCGTTCTATTGTGGAACCTTGTTGAGATAAACTTCGAGAACGGAATTTCGGTATCGCACACGAAGGGTTCTTGGATTTAGCAAGCGACTGGACTAGAGAAGCCCAATCTAGCAGGTAAGTCAACGGTTCATAAACTTTTATTCCATCTGCATCATTGGATACTCTCCACCACACTTGAAACTTCATAATTGCCCTCGATTATTCCTCCTTACCCTTCTGTCCTTTATTTCGGAGCGACGAAGGTCATGCTTATTAGAGTTTATCAATAATTCTTAGCCACTTGTGTAAGTTGTTACTTGTTAAATTTTAGGGTTGCTTGATAGATAGAAAAGGATTATAGATGTCATAAGCAATAGATAGCTATTGGTAGAAATTTTCGCAAGTAGTTGGACGATTATAAAGTGTTAGTGACATAAAATTTGAGGGAGTAGTGTGACCAAAGGTGGGTAGAAGTCCTCGATGATTCGTAGTTACGAAATGGCTAGGAGGAGGATGTAAATAGTTCTGAGAAATTAAAATTCGAGGATATTGTGGTAATAGTGGATTTTTTTCTTTTTAAATTTTCTATGTTTGAATTTTGACATGTTTATGAGTTAGAATTTCGAGGACGAAATTATTTTAAGGTGGGTAGATTTGTAGCTCCCCTTCCCGGATTTTTTTTATATTTTATTATTATTTATTTTATTTTAAATGGTGATTTTTAGAAGGTTAGAATTAATTATTTAGTTATTTAATTATTATTTTGCGATGACTAAATAATGTATTTATTACTAGTAGATATTATTAATATTAATTATAATTATAGTATTGTACTGTCTGTAGGGAATTTGTGGTATACATATATGTGTGTATAAATACCAGGGATATATACTGGTCATATAGGCAAGTAATTATATTTATAATTTATTAATATATGTATATATAAATATATATATTTGCATGTATATACATATATGCGTATACACTAATATTATATAGGAGTGAATGAGAATTTATGTATAAATAAATATTATATATGTAATTATATATATAAATATATACAATAGTGTATGTGTGTGTATATATATAAATATAAATATATGTATATAAATGTATATATATATATATGTATATAGTGTATACGCGTATATAGACACGTACGCGTGTGTATGTATACATACATATATATGTACATATATATAGATATTAGGATATAATAATAAGAAGAAAAGAAATAGAATAGAAAAAGAAATAGAAGGAATCAGCAAAAGCAGCAGGAACACTAGGCCCATGAACTTCCCCACCCAAACTCTCCTTACGTATACCCGAGCCTTCACAGCCGCGCAAGTATATATCAAGATTGGGAGAGATCGAACAGTGCAAAACCCTAACGCCATCCTTCCCTGACCCGACGCACGGCCATAGGAGCAACGGCGAACACCATCACGCGCCGCCGATGGCTGGAGGCCGACCACGGTGCGCGCGTGCGCGAAGGCAGAGCGAGAGGGCAGCAGTAACAGCAGCCCCGCGGAGCCACTTCGTGCCGGGATTTCTCCACGTTCAATCAACGAATCGCCGAACCGATTTTGCAGGTTCGAACCTAATCTATACGCCTTCATCTCTCTTCAATTAGTTCACTTTGATTTGCGATGTACACGATGATAAACGAGTTCCAAAACCGAGAAAAATCTCGATTTCTGGATTCAGTAATTGTCCCTGAAAATGCCAAGTTGGCGGTCGATTTGCGATCAGGATATCGCGAATTTTGGGAAACCACTTGAACAAAGTTTTAGACAACCTAACCGAGATTGAAACCTTACTTTTAGATTTAATTCTAGTTGCTTATTTTCTGTTTAAAATTAGGTTAAAGTTTTCCAAAAACCTGTTTCCAAAACAATAAAAATCTTCCACACGACGTGCGTCACGCCAATCCGGATGACGTGGTCGTGAACTGAAGGCATCGAAAGCTGCGTAACGGCTTCATGGTCGTGTGGGCTTTGGCGGAATTCAAATTGGTCGCGTGTGTACGACGAATTTGATGCGTATCCGTCGAAATTCACCGTATCGTGCACGTTGCAAATTTCTCAATTACTTCGTGCACGTTCGTCAGATCGAGACGAAACTTACGCCAACAGGACCGTATCATTTTTTGGTCCTTCATGCCAAGTTTGGTCCGATTCTGAGACTGTTGATAAAATTACCGTTTTACGGGCCCCGCGGTTCCTCTCAACGGGCGATTTTGTGCACGGCCCGGCCGGAATCCAACTCTGGACATACGGTTGGGTTCGTATCGGAAAATCGGATTCGTAAACATGTAGTTTGACGACTTTAGAGACTATTGACTCTGGCACGCTTTTCGGTAAAAAGCGGGCCAACGACGGACATCAGTTTTTGCCCAAAATTACCGTTTTGTCCCTGCGTCCAGAATTGGACTTAAGGACAGGCAATCCTAGCTAATTTGACTATTCTGAGAACGTTAGTAATATTTATTTCAGCATCCGGAGACTTCTACATGTGTTGACTGGTTGTGGCTCATTGAGTGGTATGGTATTATTAGTTTCTCCAGCTAAGGACCTCAGACAAGTGCACTTTCTGATTGCTTTTCGATTCATAGTAGTCTTTTCATTTCATGTCTATACATATATCTTGCTGCTTGTTGACACGCTTGTCACACGGAGTTGTCGGGAGGGGAAATATCTTAGTATACATGTGGACTATCCAGAAATATCCCAATATGTCTAATCTTGCACGATAGCAGCTGCACACGACACGTGCAGTGAGCCGTATTTTACCCCATAGCCATTCACATGTTGAAACAGATATTTTACACCACTTAGATAGATGTCTTTTATTAGTTTTTCCTTATTTTCATTCTCTATCGTGCTATGTCATCAGTTTTCTTACTAGCTTTCATATTTCATATGCTATTTTCATGTCTTATCAATTCTATTGTGTTTTTGCATTATCGTCGGTTTGTGTACTTGTTTCAATCCTGACTGGATAACCAACATTTTTCAGGTTTAGCCGCGATCATTATTAGCATTGGGAAGGCTTCGGTATGCTGAAGTCAAACCTAGAAATAGATAGCATTGTATCAATTTTATTAATTGTAAAACTTTATATTTTTGCTTTAATTATAAATATTGTAACTGTTGTAATAATTTAGAAATATGAATGAGTAGCAAATGTTGTACTTTGAGCATTTATTTCTTGCGGGCTTGACAGCGTTCTACCGCCGAGTCTGCGGCGTAGGCTGGCTTGGACACGTCTCGTATCCGAAAAGCGGGTGCGGGTCGTGACAACTGCGACATGATATGCGCCTACTGCGACATGCGCCTCATGCGGCTCAACTGCAACATGATATGCGCCTACTGCGACATGCGCCTCATGCGGCTCAACTGCGACATGATATGGGCCTACTGCGACATGCTCCTCATGCTGCAGATGAATATAGAAACGAACAAAAATACTTTTGGCCATAACTTCCACAAAATAAATCGAAATCTAACTTTTCAAAAACCAAACATTAGTAGAATTTAATTTTCTACAACATGGAACCACTTATTTTCGAAAACAACAATGTTTGATAGATCAAAACCCTAAAATTCATATGAAAACCAAAACTTAAAACTTAGATCTACACCCAACCATCCATGGAAATCAAAAACTTCAAGACCTAAACTTGTAGAGGAAGAGAAGATGAACAACATAGACTAAAAATAAATGAGGATGCATGAAATCACTCATGGTGTGCAAGATGTACTTGCCTCTCACAAGTGGGTTAGGGTTTGGTGGAGGAGTAAAATGTGAATGAATGAAGAGAGAGAATGAAAGAAGAACTTTTATATCAAGGTCAAGTGGATCTCCACCATTCATTCTCTCTACCAAATCCAAGCCATCTATTCCTTTCCATGTTGAACCAAACCACACCAAGTTAGGTTTCTCATGAACCGAATGAACCAAGAGCCAAGAAAAAGCAGAAAATAAAATACAGAAAAATTAATAAGCACAAAATTGAAGAATTTAAATACAGAACAAATGTATGATAAATATTGAATAAATACATTCAAGAAGTACACATATAAAATACTTATTTTGGGAACATGAGAGTGACATCTTTGCTGTAGAATTGAAATTACCTATAGGTTGCAAACCCTCCAAAAAAAACTCCAAGAGGGGTATTCCTCTTGATAGCCGAACTTCTCCAAATTGCCCAAACTCTGAAATATCCTTACATAAACAGCAAGAACAGAAAGATTAGAATCTATAGCTATTGGTTTGGGGGAAAAAGGAGTTAAATAGGAATTTCTATGGATTAAGGAAGATGGAGACTCACCTCTTTCTAAACTTGCAAAATATTCTAATGGAGGCTAGCCCTAATTTCTAGGAAGGGGATTAAATAGAGAAGGAGGACCTAAGTGTAGCCGGCCATGGACTGGAATGGACTAGGGTTAGGTTGCACTAGTGTTGGGTTGGGCCTTCAAGGCTAAGTCACAAGTCATGACTTGTGAAACCACAAGCCATTTCCTATTCAAATAAATTCCTAATTTCCCCAAATTAAATCTAATGAGTTTAATGTCACTAACTTGGGTCAAGCTAGGGTTACTTAACCTAACCAAGTAGTCATGACCTAGGTTAGCCTCTAGGACAGTCTCCTAAGTCAACACTAGTCAAAGTCTAAAACTAGCACCAAATCAATTATACCAAAAATCACTTAAAAATTCTAATAATTATAATTAATAATAATAATTCCAAAATAATTCCAAAATTTTAAAAATGACCAAAATACCCTCAAGCTAGAAATGTGGTAGTGACAAATCTATCCCCCTTAAAATAATTTTGTCCTCGAAATTAAAAGCGAAACTAAACTGCTGAGAAGGATAGAAAAGTATACCTCAAGGTCCAAAAAGATAGGGGTACCGCTCGCGCATCTCATCCTCCCGCTCCCAGGTGGACTCTCCTGGAGAATGATGCCTCCTTGTGACGCATACCAAGGGTATCACCTGGTTCCTCAGAACCTTCTCCCGGCGATCTAGAATCTCCACAGGCTGCTTTGGATAACTGAGAGTAGGTCCAACCTCAATCTTCGAATGATCGAGCACATAGCTAGGATCAGCCACGTACCGTCTCAACTGTGCTACGTGGAATACGTTGTGAACTTCCACTATTGCAGGTGGCAAGTCTAGCCTGTATGCCACGTCACCGACTCTCCCGCTGATAACGAAATGGCCGATGAAGCGCGGGCTAAGCTTCCACCTCCACCAAAACGTTTCGTACCACGAGTCAGAGATATCCGCAGAAAAACCATGTCTCTAACCTAATCACAAGCAAGGTCTCAAGTTACTAAAAATCAAACACGATCAATCAAACAAAACAACAAAAAAACAACCTACTTTAATCCTATCTCTAAATCTGTACCTCAAACTCCAACGACCTCCGGTGGCTATCGGCCCAGTGTCGATGTCTGTCCTGCGCCACGCGAAGTCTGTCCCTGATGAGCTTCACCTTCTCGACTGCGTCAACAACCATCTCTGGTCCCAATAAAGCTCGCTCTCCAACATCATCCCAAGATAAGGATGTACGACACCTACGCTCATATATAGCCTCAAACGGTGACATCTCAATGCTGGCCTGATAACTGTTGTTGTAAGCAAACTCCACCAAATGTAGATGATCCTCCCAGGAACCTCCAAAATCTAGGACGCACATCCGCAGCATGTCCTCAAGCATCTGAATAGTCCTCTCTGACTGTCCGTCCATCTGGGGGTGGTATGCAGTACTAAACTTGAGCTGAGTGCCCAAACTAGTCTGCAGACTCCTCCAGAAATAGGAAGTAAAATGACTATTCCGATCTGAGACAATGCTGACGGGAACTCCATAAATCCTGACTATCTGCCTCATATACAACTCCGCAAGCCTCTCTGTAGATGTACCCACCTTGAATGGCAAGAAGTGGGCCGATTTGGTCAACCTGTCAATGATGACCCAAATCGCGTCTTTCCCTCCTGGTGTATGCGGCAACCCAGATACAAAATCTATGGTGATATGTTCCCACTTCCACTCTGGAATGGAAAACGGCTGTAATAATCCTCCGGGCCTCTGCCTCTCTGTCTTGACCTGCTGACAGACCAAGCATCTAGCTACGAAGTGGAACACCTCCCGCTTCATCCTATACCACCAGACATGCTCTCACAGATCCCTGTACATCTTGTTGGCACCAAGATGTATAGAGTACTGCGATCTGTGAGCCTTCTGCATGATCTGCTCTCTGAGCTCCCCGCTAAGCACACATAACCTGGAACCGTGTCTTAGGGCACCATCCTATGCAAGTGAAAACTCTCCATCCACCAACCCTGCACGAACCTTCTCTCGGATACACCATAAAGCCACATCCTCGAACTGCGTCGCCTTGATCCTATCCATCAAGTCTGACTGTATCTGAAGGCCCCATAACTGCATCTGCACTCCGGGCACAATCACCTCAATCCCAAGGCTCTCCAAGTCTGCAAGTAAGTGCCGATCCATAGTCAAACACATGGCCGTCGGATACCTACTCAAGGCATCGGCAACTACGTTGGCCTTCCCCGGGTGATACTGAAGTGAGATGTCAAAGTCCTTTATCAACTCTAGCCATCTGCCCTGCCTCATGTTGAGCTCTTTCTGTGTAAACACATACTTCAAGCTCTTGTGATCTGTGAAAATCTCTACCCTCTCGCCATACAGATAGTGCTTCTACAACTTCAGAGTAAAAATTACCGCTGCCAGCTCCAGGTCATGGGTAGGGTAGTTCTTCTCATAGGGATGTAATTGCCTGGAAGCATAGGCAATCACCTTCTCATGCTGCTGCAAGACACAACCCAGCCCCTTCCCTGAAGCATCACTATAAATAGTGAATCCACCCGATCCTGAAGGCAATATCAGAATTGGAGCTGTCGTAAGTGTTTGCCATTAAAATCGTTTGATTGCAAATCTTAATACAAACAGAACAGTGTTACAATATAGGACTTAGATGTAGTCCTAGTTGTACACTTTTGTTTAATCTGGGTCCTAAGTGCCAATGGAGCGAGTGGTAATGCGTTAACTCCGTTGACGGGCTGACGACGGTTATCGGTTCTCTGAAGGTGTAGATTGCTCTGGGTGCTGGAGCTTGCTGAGAGGAGGAAGACGTTGAGTGTCTGTATCTGCCTCTCTGGTGATATCTGCCTGTATTGTCTGTATGTGTAGGTCTGTGTGTGGAAGAAGGAAATGATTCCTCTATTTATATCTGGACAGGTTGGCTGCTCATGCGCGCATATGTAGGAAGCGCCGGTACGTGGAGACGCCACGTGGAGACTGCTGATGGAGGCGCATGGATGATGCGCCCTACTCAAGGGGTTGAATTCTTTATGCTGCTGTTGTGAGCCGGCACGTAGCAGAGGAGAAGATCTTTCTGCTGCTGAAATCTTGGATGGGTTGAGTCAAAGGACACGTGTCGTCGACTCATGGCTCAGAGATCTCGGATCTAATGGAGGGATGATTTGGTGGGATGCGCCTTGGATTGGACGCATGATGAGACTTTGGCTCGTGACCTTTAGGAGTCACGAGCGGTTCTGGGCGCATGGCTTTTGAGGCGCATGCAAGCGACTTTTCTTCTGTCTTTCGGGATCAGAGATCAGTCTGGGGCGTATGGCTTTTAAGGCGCATGCAAAGCTTCAACTGGAGACTCTTCTTCTGTCTTTAGGGATCAGTGAAGGATCTGAGGTGCATGGCTTTTGAGGCGCATACGGATGGTTGGGTGGCCACGTGGCAGTAGCCGTCGGGGCAAAGTCATGATGATGCTGACGTTGTGGATGCTTCGTTTTCTGCAAAAGCTGTCCACTTTCCAGACTTGGGAAGGCGTGCTGCCAACTCTGTCAGTCCAGCATTTAATGTTTGGTGACATTCGATGGACAGCTGAGTGGACGCGTCGGTTGGCGTTCCACTAAGCGTATGGGGACGTATGGGGGCGCATCCCTTGTGATGCGCTTGGTACAGGGCGCATCTGTTGAAGGCGCTTGATGTTTGAAGGGGTGTGATGCGCTGTCTAGCCGGCGCATCCTTAATGATGCGGCTGTTTTGCTTCTCGAGTGCCTTTAAATAGCCGTTTGGCTGAAGTCGAGGCGTCCGGTTCATCCATTTAATGTGAGTTCATTGCTCGAAACTCGGAGAGCCATCCACTTGGCGCGTCGGTTTGATCTGCCCGGCCTATAAATAGTGGCATGGAGAGAAGGTTTGCTTCTCATTCCCTCACGTACCTCCAACATGAACTTGGTGCATTCTGTTGATGAAGTGTTCCCGAGGGTGAAGATAAGACGCCTTGTCGTCGTTGATGCTCTTGAAGGTGACTGCTACATCCAAAAGACGGAGTCGAGGGCTTCTGAGGCAGGCGGAAGGTGCCTGTTGCATCCAAAGATAGGGATGCTCGGGCCTCGTCTCCGTTGTTCCGGAAGAGCCGTAGATCGGAATGGCGGTGCTTGGCTCTCTCTTCCTTCAAAATGGGTGCTGCCCACTCTGATTGTGTTGAAAGCTGCTCCTTTCGCCGTAATTTCGGTCACGGTCTTCCTTGGTCTTTGGAGGCTCTTTCGAAGCCTCCCCTGGCCACAGATTTGCGGTGCTCTTTTCTTCCTTGGTTCCATCCAGAGGGTTAAATGCTTTGTGTAATCGAAGCATTTATCAGGCGAGCCTAGCTGGAAGAGCGGCACATAACTGGGCTTCTGCTCGGCCAGGCGAGCCTGGTTGGAAGAGTGGCACATAGCTGGGCTGCTGAAGGGATGCACATAACTGGGATGCTGAAGGGATGCACATAACTGAGCTGCTGAAGAGATGACGGGATGCGCCTGGTTGGAGGTGCATGACATCTGCTGCGCCTAACTGGCAGCGCATGGTGACTGGTAGCGCATGATGACAGCTGCGCCTATCTGGAGGCGCATGGTGGCCGCTGGCTGTAGACTTAGGATCTTTCCTTTGTAGAAATTCTCCTTTGTACAACCTTTTCTAGACATGTAATAGACTTTATATATAAATAAAAAGTCCTTCTTCAAATGTCTATGGTTATTGACTTTGCTGTGAAGTGTTCTGTTCGAGTTCTGGTGCATGTAGTGTCTGCCGCATGGGCTTTCTGGTTGTGAAATTCCATGCTTCTACAAGACCCCCTTCAAAGTTTTCAAAACTTTTGAATAAGTTTTGGAATACTTTGAATAAGAAGCATGGCGATCAGGACGCATGACTGTTGGGGCGCATGCCTGTTCAGCCGCATACTCTTTTTAATTAATGAATATGATAATGCCTCGGTAACCGAAAAGATTAATGATGATCTTTTGGTTTTATCTGCTGTTATCTTCACAAGACCCGAGGCGACGGCTGAGATCACTCGTCATCGGTTCACGCGTGCGACCATGGCCTATAAATAGGTGAGAGATGGAGAGAGAGAGAGAGTTCTTCTGTTCTGTGCCTTTGCCTCCTTTAGAGTTCTTCTAAAAAACCCTAATTTCTTCTTCTCTGATAGAATGGCTCCCAAGACTCCTCGCGGCGGTGCCGGCAAAGGAAAGGGGAAGGAGAAGGAGCCCGTAGAGGCTGTCGTGAGTGACATTCCTCGTCCGCCTGTCGAAGTTCGGCCGGCGGTAGTCGGTGAGCTTTATTGTCTCCTATCGATGTTGAGAACTTTCCTGCCGACGTGCATAGGCCCAGGCCTTTATCATGCACCGTGGCTTTAATTGCTGACGCGCATGGGTTTTACACCCTGATGATGCGCCGAAGCCTTCGCTGACGCGCATGGGCTCAAGCCTTGATGATGCGCCGAGGCTCTACCGCTGACGCGCATGGGTTTACACCCTGATGATGCGCTGAGGCTCCTTTTTCAGATGCGCTTGATACGCGCATCTGACGAGCATGAAGCTCTGATCTTTGTGTTGTCTCTAATATCTTTACATTTTTTGTCAGTGTCGATGACTATCCCACTCTTGAACGAAGTGCTTCTGGATGCTGCGCTCTGCCAGATGGGAGTAGATTATGATGAAGAGGTGATAAACCCTGCTCAAGCGGCTATTATGTTGGATCAGCATCCCGAAAGAATGATTCAAATTCGGGAACAACATCACGGGTTCCTTAAACGGATGATGGAACGTGGCGTTCTGAAATCTGTCACTTCCGATAAAGTGACCTTCTTGAAGCCCGAGTTCCTGTTCGGAGATCGCCTTTCTTCTACTGAAGCCAAGGTGCTGAAGGTCAAAGAAGATTGGTTCTTTACAGCCAGGGGTGTGCATATGACCGTCAGGCAGCTTAAATGTCAATGGCCTTTGTTAACTTTCTGTCGTCTTGCTTCCAAAAGGAGAATGTCCTGGGACATTACTCCATCTCAAGGAGGAGCGGTAGTGGGCGTCATCAGAATTGATTCTTCTTCTGATCAGAGGGATACTCTGGCCCCCTCGCGAGCTGGTACCTCTTACACCTGGCGGACCCTTCGTCCTGGGAGTATTTATAGCGATATTCCCGTCAATACTTTTGCCTTGGGTGCCTCGACTTTTGCTCATCGCATGTTGTTGATGGAACAATCATACCCCAAAGGAGAATTTCGGGTAGAGGGTTGGTGTCATTATGTACTCTTTCTTTCAGAAAATAAAGAAGTACGCAACTTTTTGCGATATGTTCATTTTTTTGTTATTATGAACTTGATGATTTGTGTGGACCTATTATCTTTTGCGCACCTTGGTTTTTAGGCACAGATAATAAGTTTGAAGGAACCGACATGTTTGCTCAGAGGTAATGTGGACGTGGCAATCATTTGGGTTCAAATGGTAGAATTATCCTACTCAGAGGTGTAATGGACGTGGTAGGAATGATCCTGAGAGATACACTGAACAACTCAGAGGTGATGTGGACGTGGAAGTTCTGCGATCAATGTACGACAACGCAGGGGTTGTTTGTACGAGATGTTTACTCAGAGGTAATGTGGACGTGGTAAACATGAAGGGTAGCGTCGGCTTACGTAGCGTAAGATTCCGCTTTGTAGGGTATAGAGGAACAACTCAGAGGTGATGTGGACGTGGTTGTCTTTCTACTAAAGGATGCCACGGAACAGCTGGGTTCCAGAAGCGTATGAGTTTATGGAAGGAGATTGTGTGTGAGCCCTGATGATTGGGCCCACAGGTCCCCTTTTGGGGAAGTACATGCCTGAAGGATGTCAAGAATAGTACTTCTTTAGGAACTTGCCGTTGATGGGCATCATAAACAAGTCTCCATTGGGTTTGGCGAGACGGTAAGCACCGTTTGAGTATACTGTTTCTATGATGAAAGGTCCTTCCCACTTGGGCTCGAACTTTTCGGGTGTCTTGTGAGTTAACACCATTGGCCTTCTGACTGCTAAAACCAGGTCGCCAACTTGGAAAGTCCTCTGTTTGACCCTCTTGTTGAAAGCTTGTGATATACGGGCTTGGTAGAGTTCGATGCGTTATTGAGCCAGGAGACGCTTCTCATCGAGTGCCTCCAGTTCCCGCAGACGACGACGTTGATTGTCCTCTTCTGTGAGTTTGTTTGTTATTGCTACGCGGAGTAAGGGTATCTGGATCTCGAGAGGCAGTACCGCTTCGCTCCCGTAGACCAGAGAGAATGGTGTGTTGCCTGTTGGGGTCCGTACCGTTGTGCGGTAGGCCCAAAGGCATTCGCTAAGCTTTTTGTCCCAGTCGTATTTGTTGGATGACACGACCTTTTTGAGCAGCCTGGCGATGGTTTTGTTGAACGTCTCTGCTAACCCGTTTGCTGCCGGATTATAGGCAGTGGATGCCACATTTTGAATGCGATTCTTGTCACAGAACCTGCTAAAAATGTAGCTGATAAACTGAGGACCGTTGTCATGAATGATCCGCCGGGGTACTTCGAAACGGTAAATGACATGGTGTTTGACAAAGCTGACCACCCTGGAGCTCTTTACTTTCGCGAGTGGGACTGCTTCTGCCCATTTGGAGAAGTAATCGGTGATGGCCAGGATGAAGCGGTGTCCTCTTGATGAAGGAGGGGTGATTGGTCCCACGATATCCATACCCCAGGCTTCGAAGGGCCAGGAGGCGACTGTAGGATGTAGCGGTTCAGACGGTGTATGTATGAAGTCTGCATGAAGTTGGCATACGTGACACTTCTTAGCATATTCAACAGCGTCGGCGGCCATGGTTGGCCAGTAGTAGCCCATACGCCGCAGTCGATCCTGCAACTTAGGACCGGGTTGATGAGCTCCGCAAGTTCCGTCATGAGCTTTTTGAAGAGCTTCGGCTGCTTCTTCGTTGGACAGGCATCGAAGGAGGAGCCCATCGAAGGAGCGTCGATATAGCGTTTTGGTAGCTGTATCGTAGTAGAATCGAAGAGAGCGTCTTCTGACTGAGACAGCTTCCTTCGGGTCCTCTGAAAGGATTCTGTAGACAGCAAAGTCGATGAACGGGAACCTCCAGTCTCGAACATTAACACCAGTGTTCATTGGCATGGCGTAAGCCACTCGCAAGCGCAGGTTGTTTCTAGGACAAATCAAGTCTCGGCCTGTTACCGTGACATAGTGTTGAGTCCCAAAGGGCGCTACCAATGAGGCTGTGAGGCCAGCCAGAGCGTCAGCCTCCAAGTTTTGTAGATGAGGTACGTGTTCGATGAAGAACCCGGTGAAGGTTGAAATGATGTTCAATGCAACTTCATGGTAAGGTATCAAATCTTCATGACGAACCTCGTATTGCCCCCGAATTTGGTTTACAACGAGTTTTGAGTCACCGTAGGCTTCCAGATGGTCAACCCCCAGCTGTTGTGCGAGCTGGAGTCCCATGACGAGTGCATTGTACTTGGCAACATTGTTGGAGCACGGCTTCGAAAGGGAGTAAGCACGCTGGATGACCAGCTGATCGGGGGAGACTAAGACTACCCCCACTCCAGCGATGATTTGGCCTTTGGGGCCTATTCTTGAAGCGCCATCGAAGAACATCTGCCAAACGGAGCTTCCTTCGGTGACGTTGGATTCTTGGACCTCATCCGGGATATCTTCATAGAGCTTTGAGGATTCTGGGATGGGGTGTGCGGCTAAAAAGTCGGCCAGAGCTTGACCTTTAACAGCTTTTTGTGGGACAAACACCATATTATACGGTGTTAGCAAGATCGCCCATGTGGCTAGCCGGGAGTTCAATGATCCTGGCTTCGTCATGAGGACTCTGAGCGGATTGACTCAGGAAATGACCTGAATTGTCTGGCCCGAGACATAATGACGAGTCTTCTGGATGGCAAATACCAAAGCCAAGCACTCCTTCTCGACGGGGTTGTACCGGTGTTCGGCCCCGATGAGCGTTCGACTGAGGTAGTAGATTGCTTGCTCATAGCCTGTATCGCTATTTTGAGCCAGCAGAGCGCCAAGAGAATGATCCATGGTACGGACGTAGAGGAGAAATGGTTTACCGGCGACTGGTGCTACCAGGACTGGTGGGCTCGTCAAGTAGGTTTTGATGTCGTCGAAAGCTTTTTGGCACTCCTCTGTCCAGACATAAGAGACTCCCTTTTTCATGAGCTGAGTAAAGGGTTGACATTTACCGGAGAGGTTTGCTATGAACCTCCGGATGTATGCCAGACGTCCCTGTAAGCCCCGAAGTTCTCGAAGATTCTTCGGAGGGTCCATGTTGAGGATGGCTTTGGTCTTCTCAGGATCAACATGGATGCCTTTCGCCGTGATGACAAAGTCCAAGAATTTGCCGCTAGAAACCTCCCAGAAGGATTTAGCAGGGTTCATCTTGAGTTGATGTGCCCGCAAGAGATCAAAGACTGTCTTCAGGTCCTGTAAGTGATCTCCTTTGAGGCGGCACTTGACCGCGATGTCGTCAACGTAGCATTCGACTGTCTTGCGAAGATGTTGACGGAAGATGGTGCTCATAGCTCGTTGGTATGTCGCACCGGCGTTCTTCAAGCAGAAGGGCATCACTGTGTAGCAGAAAATGCCCTTTGGAGTCCTAAATGACGTATGTTTTGCGTCGTCGGGGAACATCTTGATTTGATTGTAGCCTGAATACCTGTCCATGAAGGACATGCATTCGAAGCCACATGTGTTGTCGATCATCACATCGGTGATTGGAAGCGGGAATTCGTCCTTCGGACAAGCAGAGTTGAGGTCTCTGAAGTCGATACAGACCCGTATCTTCCTATTCTTCTTGGTGACAGGCACGACGTTGGCTACCCAATCTGGGTGCTGTTCCTCACGGATGAAGCTGCTAGTCAAGAGTTTGTCCATCTCCTGATCGATGGCATTCATGACGTCCGGCCGGAAACGTCGCTGTTGTTGTTTGATAGGTTTGGCATCAGGTAAGATGTTCAACCTATGTATTGCGATCTGTGGATCGAGTCCAGGCATGTCTTCGTAGCTCCAAGCAAAGACGTCGATATACTCTTTAGCCAGCTGGATTAGAGACTCTCGGTCTTCTCCTTCTAGGCTTTTGCTGATGAAGATGGGTTTGGAAGAAGATTCGTCCCCAAGGTCGATCTGCTCGACTTCATCTTCGGTGGGAGGTTCACGTAACTCAAAACGAGACTCCCATTGCTCTCCTAGGCGTTGAGCCCAGGGTTCTTCTTCGAAGGATTCCGGCGTTTGGTCTTCGCCTTCACCTTTTTGAGGTTGTGTTGATGTCATGTTAGCTGACTGCACTTTCCTGAAAACTGATCCGATACTGGTATCGGAATCCCAAGTCGACGCTTCGGACGAATGGGAATGTTCTACGTCTTCTGCGTCTGAACTCTCTGGAGTTGATGGTGGCGTGACATAGCCTACCCCCCTTCGATTCTGATTGTAGTAGTTCTGCGGCTTTCCTTTGGGGGTTGAAAACCGAAGAGGGAGATGTCGACCTTTACCATAGTTTAGGCCTTTGTTGCTTTTTAAGTCGTAGCCCATCTTTTGGATGATGTGCTTTGCCGTATCCGTGTATCGGTAGACTTGTACTCTGCCTGTATCAGGTTCTGGCTCGAGTGGCGGAAGGTCTTGACGACGCTCGACCTTGTCCAAAATGATGGATCCTTCGTCTCGACTTCGTGGAGGGGTTATGAAACAGACTCCTTGAGACGGGACTACTTGATTTACATGGACGGTCGTTATTTGTGTTTGCAACGACCGTAGAGCGTTATCTAATGTATACATAGCATTTCAGTGTGGAAGACAAGAATAATTAAAAGACACTCTATTATTGATAAAGTACGAGATCTTATCCCGTGGGATTACATTGTCTAAGGAGGGTGCATCTATATCAGCAGAGATATATTCGCCGAGCTCCTCATCTGTAAGCACTGGGGTCGGATCAGGAGAATCCACCACAGCTTTGACTTTGGGGTCTGAGAGGGCGATGTGAGCCTTCTCTGGCATCTTGGATGACTGCGGGGGCTTGCCCTTAAGACGCACCTTCAAAGGTGCCTCGACTGCGCCTCCTGTGAGTGGTGCCTTCCCCTGTAATTTTGCCACCAGGGGAGCCGATGTTTGAGGCGGCTTTCCCTTGAGGCGTATCTTCAGGGGAGCCTCAGGAATTGGTGCTTTCCCTGATAGCTTGATGCTCATTGGAGGCACCTTTTGGGGTGGTTTGCCCTTCAGTCTGATCTTGCCCAGTGGCTCACTTTTGCTAGCGTTGAAGCCACTGATGGTTGTGTTGGAGGGCGCCAGCCGGTACATTGGGATCCCCAATTTTGATAGCAGCGCCTTCGGGATAATGTTGAGGGAAGACCCCGGATCGATCTGAATCTGGCTCACCTTGACTGAACCGATGTACCCTGTGTAATACAGCGGTCGGTTATGTCGGTGGTGCTTGAGCAGCATGTCCTGTTGGGTGAAAGTTATGTTTGGGGTAACTTCTACCGCACAATGACAGCGCGTACAAGTAGTTGGGAGGTCTTCAGGCTGCTTGACCTGACTGAGAAAGGATTCAGCGTCCTTCAGAGCTTCACAGAGAGCTTCTCGGGAGTCTTTAGAAAGACGCAGGAGCTCAAACAAAGACAAGCGTGCAGGAGTACTGGCCAGTTGTGCCAGTATGTCAAAGTTGTGGGGCTTGGCTAGCCCCGAAGCAGTCTCCTTCCGTAGAGGTCTGTCGAAATGAGCCTCCACCGGCTTCTGCTTATTGGCTGCTGAGGGATTAGACGGGCCCTCCTCAGGGATGGTGCCAGGAGGCACCACCTCGGCGGCAGCTTCGCCGGGCTGAGCTTTCTGTTGTGCACGCATCTGTACTGGAAGTGCCTCTTCCGTTGAAGAAGAGACCGTACGGCAAGACTTGATCTTCCTGCCTTTTGATTTAGAGGTAGAGCGTACCTCCGGTTGAGTCACCTCGGAGACGAGGTCGGGATGAACCCAGAGGACCTCTCCTCGAGATGTGGTGAGTGGAATAAGTCCACTCGCATTGTCACGGGTAGGTGGCAAGTTCACCACCTCCATTGTCGCCTTAGGGATGGGGACGACGCCATCTTGTGTGGTGGTCGGTGGCAAGGTACCGAATTGGAGTGACACCACATTGGCTGACACCGTCTTCTCTTCGTAGTCGATGGAGATTACATCCGCATTGATCATGCGCTGGATGTAATTCTTGAGGACGTAGCAGTCCTTGGTTGGGTGTTCGACAAACCGATGGTAGTGACAGTACCTCGGGTTGTCTACTTTCCCAACTTTGTCGGGCCGCTTTGGGTCCGGAAGTTTGATTTTATCACCCTGCTTCAGTATTTCAAAGAGTTGCAGGGTGTCTTCGTCATTGAATGAATATACCTCCTTGGGTCTCGGCGCTAGTGGAGGTTTCTGAGTAGGCGCAGATGAACCCTTCGAGGCATTAACAGTCAATGCCTGTTTCCCCTTTGCTTCTCGCCCGGAGTTGTTGGCTGCTGACTTTTTCCCCTTATCATCAAAGGCGGGGAAGCTGACACCCAGAAGACGTGCATTGGCCGCCTTCTTTTCTGCGGCTTCAGCTTCGATGATCAGGGAGCTCCAGTCGGAAGGGGGAGTAGAGTTGAGCCAGAGCTTCACTGTGGGAAGCATGTTCATGCTGCAAGAGGAGAGGAGCGCATGTTCTGGCATACCTGGAGGTAGCCTGAAGCAGGCTTGTCGGAAGCGTTCGATGAACACCCGAACCGTTTCTTTCTCCTTCTGGCGTATCTCTATGAGAGATGCCATCGTCATGTCCTTCCCACCGTCGTAGAAGCGATCAAGGAAGAGGCACGTCAAATCATTGAAGGACGATATAGAATTGTCGGGGAGGCTGCAGTACCAGTCATACGCTATCCCTTTTAGGGCTCCAACAAAGATGCTGGTACGGAGCGCGTCCTCCTTTGGAAGATGTCCCATTTGTGACTGGAAATATGTCAGGTACCGACACGGAGAGTCCTTCCCATCGTACGGCATAAGTGTTTGTGGTTTATATTTTGGAAGATAAACCACCTTGTTCCACTCAAGGGGATAAGGCTGGGGAATGCCCATCATCTGGCGCTCCTCTTGCCTGTTTTTGGACTCGAAGTGCTCCCGCAAGTCCTTGATCATTTCGACCACATCCTCCGTGGAGCTAGGAGTCGGGAAAGGTGGTACTACCTGGAGCGGAGCGTTTGAGGGTTCCGACGTCCGAGGTGCTTCTGTGTCGGAGGGTGCCCGTTGAAGGGGTACACTCGACTCCCCATTGACTCCTGGGTCGGGACCGGTTGAAGGTGGTCTGGTCAAGGCTGACCGTATATCAAACACCGCTTGAGTCAATGCTTGTATAGAGGCAGAGAGGGTTTTGAGTCCTCCCTCTAATGAGTCTATGCGTTGGACAATGTCCTGCGGTGGCGCATCAGACTCGGCATCATCCCCAGCCATGTATACTGTCCTGACACGGCCAGAAGTGGATGGATTGGTTGAGGCTTCGCTCTCGGCCTCACTTTCATGTGGGGGAGTCACCTCTCCTGGTGTTTCACCTTGGCCACCCCCAGCCACATTCTGGAGGTCATTCTCAACGGGCGCATCTGCAAGGGCCTGATTGTCCTCAGCTCCATCTTGAAGGGCCTCTTCGTCTCTACCCCCAGCTATGTCCTGGGGGACATCCTCGTTTCGAGGGGCTTGTGGGAGGCTGACTTCGCCTCGAGGATGAAGATCCGCCGCAGCTGTGCTTTGGACATCTTCGTCTTCGGAAGGAGGCTCAACAAGGGTCTGACTACCCCCAGCTTCCTCTAAGAATTTCTTCTTGGACCGAGTGCCTTCGAACACCCCAGAGGTCGAGACTGCTGCCTTGGTTTTCCTTGGCTGGCTTTTGGATGAGGAATTACCAGTCGTCTTCCGGAGTGATGAGGAGTTGGAGACCACATTGCATGAAGCAACTCTTGGCTCATCTTCTGTTGACACCTTCTCCCCAAGGCGACGTCGGAGGGGTGTCGATGACTGCAGCCGCTGGAAGATTGACTGCCTTGGTGGTACTGCCGCCTTGCAACAGCAGTTGATAGTGACCACCGCACAAGTATGTCCCGTGAGAGGCTCATTGTGCTTGTTGGTCGACTCTCCTGACCGGCGCTTGTGAGCGATCACATTACGCAGGTCATTGGAGGAGAGTGCTACCTTCATACCCACTTCAGGCGCATGGCAAGGCCAAACGCCGGGACGGACAGGTGAGTGCTGCGCCCCCTGATCTAATACCAAGCAGGCATCATGATCAGTAGTGGGGGAACAACAACATTTGAAGTGACTTGAACGGACCTCAAACGTACAACCAGAGGAGGCGCGGAAGTTCAAGACCACTGAATTTGCCGCACTCGACTTGGTTGTGCACGCAGTAGATGCGCCCAAGTGAGATGAGGACTTTGAAGATCGACTCGTTTTTGGTGCCGAAGCACCTGAGTCGACCTTGTACAGCTTGCCATCGGCAGCACGCGTAATTGTGAACGCGTGCCTCTGGCCTGCTGCTGGCATAGCACGTTTGTGGCGCATGGCCCGTGCCGCCTTAGATTTCTTTGTACTAGCCCGCTGGGGCGCATAGTACTCAGTATCCAAATTCTCTTCGCCATTACAGCGAGTGAGTCTGTCAAAGACAGAGACTTTTTATGGCGCATCAGAAGTGATGTGCGGGGCATTGGCTGCACCCCTGCTCCGTCGACGCATCTTTCTCGCCTGAGAGGGAGATGGCTGGGGAACGTGGTCAGTCGCACGCTTCCCCGAGAGATGCACTGCATCAGCGGACGCACCTTGGTTGCTGAGAACGTCAGCAGGAAGGGAGGGCTGGATTGGCACATCCCCTTCAGTGGTGGTGCCCGAGGCGTCGACTTTGCGCATCCAGACACGGCGGGTCTTCTTCGGCTTCGGCAGCCGCTTCGAAGGACTCGCGCTTCCTTCAGAAATGAACTCCTCGTACGCCTGTGGATTGAGGCGCACGACCAACGTCTTGTGGGAGGAGCCCTCCTTCACGTCGTCGGCCTGTGACATAACTTTCTCGGAAGAGGAGAAAGAAGTCCCCAGTAGAGTCGCCAGCTTGTTTGCCATTAAAATCGTTTGATTGCAAATCTTAATACAAACAGAATAGTGTTGCAATATAGGACTTAGATGTAGTCCTAGGAGTACACTTTTGTTTAATCTGGGTCCTAAGTGCCAATGGAGCGAGTGGTAATGCGTTGACTCCGTTGACGGGCTGACGACGGTTATCGATTCTCTGAAGGTGTAGATTGCTCTGGGTGCTGGAGCTTAATAAGAGGAGGAAGATGTTGAGTGTCTGTATCTGCCTCTCTGGTGATATCTGTCTGTATTGTTCGTATGTGTAGGTCTGTGTGTGGAAGAAGGAAATGATTCCTCTATTTATATCTGGGCAGGTTGGCTGCTCATGCGCACATATGTAGGATACGCCGGTACGTGGGGACGCCACGTGGAGACTGCTGATGGAGGCGCATGGATGATGCGCCCTACTCAAAGGGTTGAATTCTTCATGCTGCTGTTGTGAGCCGGCACGTAGCAGAGGAGAAGATCTTTCTGTTGCTGAAATCTTGGATGGGTTGAGTCAAAGGACACGTATCGTCGACTCATGGCTCGGAGATCTCGGATCTGATGGGGGGATGATTTGGTGGGATGCGCCTTGGATTGGGCGCATAATGAGACTTTGGCTCGTGACCTTTAGGAGTCACGAGCGGTTCTGGGCGCATGGCTTTTGAGGCGCATGCAAGCGACTTTCCTTCTGTCTTTCGGGATCAGAGATTAGTCTGGGGCGCATGGCTTTTGAGGCGCATGCAAAGCTTCAACTGGAGACTCTTCTTCTGTCTTTAGAGATCAGTAAAGGATCTGAGGTGCATAGCTTTTGAGGCGCATGCGGATGGTTGGGTGGCCACATGGCAGTAGCCGTCGGGGCAAAGTCATGATGATGCTGACGTTGTGGACGCTTCATTTTCTGCAAAAGCTGTCCACTTTCCAGACTTGGGAAGGCGTGCTGCCAACTCTTCAGTCCAGCATTTAATGTTTGGTGACATTCGATGGACAGCTGAGTGGGCGCGTCGGTTGGTGTTCCACTAAGCGTATGGGGACGTATGGGGGCGCATCCCTTGTGATGCGCTTGGTACAGGGTGCATCTGTTGAAGGCGCTTGATGTTTGAAGGGGTGTGATGCGCTGTCCAGCCGGCACATCCTTAATGATGCGGCTGTTTCGCTTCTCGAGTGCCTTTAAATAGCCGTTTGGCTGAAGTCGAGGCGTCCAGTTCATCCATTTAATGTGAGTTCATTGCTCGAAACTCGGAGAGCCATCCACTTGGCGCGTGGGTTTGATCTGCCCGACCTATAAATAGTGGCATGGAGAGAAGGTTTGCTTCTCATTCCCTCACGTACCTCCAACATGAACTTGGTGCATTCTGTTGACGAAGTGTTCCCAAGGGTGAAGATGAGATGCATTGTCGTCGTTGATGCTCTTGAAGGTGACTGTTACATCCAAAAGATGGAGTCGAGGGCTTTTGAGGCAGGCGGAAGGTGCCTGTTGCATCCAAAGATAGGGATGCTCGGGCCTCGTCTCCGTTGTTCCGGAAGAGCCGTAGATCGGAATGGCGGTGCTCGGCTCTCTCTTCCTTCAAAGTGGGTGCTGCCCACTCTGATTGTGTTGAAAGCTGCTCCTTTCGCCGTGATTTCGATCACGGTCTTCCTTGGTCTTTAGAGGCTCTTTCGAAGCCTCCCCTGGCCACAGATTTGCGGTGCTCTTCTCTTCCTTGGTTCCAGCCAGAGGGTTAAATGCTTTGTGTAATCGAAGCATTTATCAGATGAGCCTGGCTGGAAGAGCGGCACATAACTGGGCTTCTGCTCGGCCAGGCGAGCCTGGTTGGAAGAGTGGCACATAACTGGGCTGCTGAAGGGATGCACATAACTGGGATGCTGAAGGGATGCACATAACTGAGCTGCTGAAGAGATGGCGGGATGCGCCTAGTTGGAGGCGCATGACATCTGCTGCGCCTAACTGGCAGTGCATGATGACTGGCAGCGCATGATGACAGCTGCGCCTATCTGGAGGCGCATGGTGGCCGCTGGCTGTAGACTTAGGATCTTTCCTTTGTAGAAATTCTCCTTTGTACAACCTTTCTAGACATGTAATAGACTTTTATATATAAATAAAAAGTCCTTCTTCAAATGTCTATGGTTATTGACTTTGCTGTGAAGTGTTCTGTTCGAGTTCTGGTGCATGTAGTGTCTGGCGCATGGGCTTTCTGGTTGTGAAATTCCATGCTTCTATAGTAAGCCGCTTCTTCAACTCATCAAAAGCTGCCTGACACTCCTCTGACCAAACGAACTCAGTATCCGTCCGGGTCAACCGAGTCAACGGCTCTGCAACCCGGGAGAAATCCTGCACAAATCTCCTATAGTATCCTGCCAGCCCCAGGAAACTCCTGATCTCTGCCACTGAAGACGGCGCTGTCCAAGCCTCAACTGCTGTAATCTTCTTTGGGTCTACTGAGACACCATCTCCAGTCACCACATGACCCAAGAAGTCAACCCTGTTTAGGAAGAACTCGTACTTCGAGAGCTTGCCGTACAATCTCTCCCTCCTGAGTGTCTCCAGCACCACTCTCAAGTGCTCCTCGTGCTCCTCCTCTGTCTTGGAATACACCAGGATATCATCAATGAATACCACCACAAACTTGTCCAAGTACTGGTGGAACACCTTGTTCATAAGGTTCATAAATACTGATGGTGCATTGGTCAGTCCAAACGGCATAACCAAAAACTCAAACTGCCCGTACCGCATTCTGAAAGCGGTCTTGGGAATATCCTCCCTCTTCACCTTCACCTGGTGATAACCTGACCTCAAATCAATCTTGGAGAACTCCCGAGCTCCGATCAACTGATCAAAGAGATCATCGATCCGCGGCAGTGGGTATCTATTCTTGATCGTCAGGTTGTTAAGTGTCCTGTAGTTGATACACATCCGTACCGAGCCATCCTTCTTTGGTACGAAAAGTACCGGTGCACCCCAAGGTGAAGAACTCGATCGGATGAAGCCCTTGTCTACAGCTCATCCACCTGCTTCTTCAGCTCCACCAATTCACTGTTGTTCACTCGATAGACATGCAGAGATATCGGTTCCGTGCCGGGAACCAAGTCTATCGAAAACTCTACATCCCTATCTGATGGAAGCCCTGGCAACTCCTCTGGAAATACGTCCATAAACTCTGCGATCAAGGGATGCGGAGCCACCTGCTCCTCAACTGATGCTCCACAGAAGACTCCGCCGTCCTGCTCTGCCTGCCGCCGGGTATACTCAAACTCTGGCTCTCCTGGCGCCCCAAACAAAACTCTACCCCCTCGACAATCAATGCGGGCGTGGTGTCTACTCAGCCAGTCCATACCTAATACAATGTCGTAGTTCGGTAGTAGCATGACGAGTAAACTCACTCCCAACTCTCGACCTCCCAATATGACGCTCCGCCCTCTGCAAACATCACTCACGAGGATTACCCCACCCCCAATCATGATCTTGTAGATCCTAGGCAATGGTTCAGAAACCAGACTGTGTCTAATAGCATAAGATACTGACACAAAGCTGTGGTAAGCCCCGAAATCAAAGAGTGCAAATGCTGGAAGGGAGTCGAGAAGAACCGAACCTGCTATCAGCTCTCCGATGGCCTCTGCATCCTCAGCCGCCATGGCGAAAGCTCGTCCCTGCTGTCCACCACGTGCCTGCTGCTGGTGCTGAAAGAAATTGGGAATGACGGGAAAAAGTCTCTGTACAGACAGAGGTGCACCTCCAATGTAGCAGAAACGCCAACCTGAGTCGGCACAACAGGAGCTGCGGTCTCGAGGCCCTGATGAACAGGACGAGAGGTGGCCAGCCTCTCGATAGTATCTTTCGAACAGGAGCGATGAGATCGCATCTCCATAACCATCATGAAAACAGATCAAAACAAGAAGCAATTTCTGAGAATGAAGCAAAAATTCAAAGGAGGACAGTTTATACTCAAGGGAAGAAAATAAGAAGCAAATTGTAGATGTACGGAATCTGATAGAGTTTTTCTAGTGTGATTGAGTACCTTCAAAAAGTATACTAATTCCTACTGCAGTCTGCAGTGATATTCTAGTTCGAATACCACTACACTTTTAACCTAGACCTACATGGGCTACCACTAAAAACGTGTCACAACCCGCACCCTAGAGTAAGGGCACGAGACGTGGGTACGTCCATCCTACGCCGCAGGGTCGATGGTAGAACGCTGTCCTAGGTCACAACATCTAACAGTTTAAGGTAATAAACAGTTATACACCCCGAATGGGGGTGACATATCTCAATCACAGCTAAGGTAGAATAGGACAAAGATGGAATGATATAAAAGATGCAAGATCCAAACCACAGGAAATACAATAGAGAGAAAGCTAAGTGTCTATGATAACTCCACTGAAATCCAGAATAATACAGATCCATAATATATACAACTCAATCCAATACTATGAAATAAGATAAAACTATCTATGGAGCAACTGTCTCTACTGCTAAGAGATCCGACTGGAAGTCCGGATCGCAAGTGTCCTCTAAGGCTGTCCCATAGAAAGTGTCTAAGCAGGCCTCCTCCTCGTCCTCTGTAAAATTTTTAACAGGTCCAATCAGGACGGAAACAAGCGCATATCTCTCAACAGTTCATAACAGGTTAGGAGTATAAATCATGCAATGGAGTAAAATACAGGAAGTGCTGAAAAGGAAGTACGAGTAAATATGAGATATTTGTAACTGAAAGTAAATACATGATAAGTAGAGACTGTAAGTGGCTAAGTGATTTAGAGTACAATATGGTTATGTAAACGGCTTAGGGGCACATTAATACAACTAAGAGGCACATGAATACAGCTACTGGGGATAATGATCACATAACCAATTCTACTAACCCCGCCCCAATCAATACACAATGATCCATTCAAGTTACGTTATAGGCACATGAATACAGCTAAGATATGTGAACTCATGTAATGAGTAGTACATGAGGCACATGAAAGCACATGAAAACATATAAAAACATGAACTAGTACGAGTACAAGGAGTACCTGATGCACATGATAAAGTACATGAACATGAACTACCCGATGCACCCGTAGAGGGATAACATCTCAGGAAAGGATCCATATAGTACTAATCCGTGAAGATACGTGTCAGCATCAAGTAAAGTAATCTAGAGCAAGAATATAGTCCAGATAAGTATGAAAAGATGAGAGAATGTACTCGCATGCTAACTGAATGTCCAAGATGAAAGTACTGTCCGAGGAGTGGTGTATGGCTCCTATTTAGAACAGTACAAGTCACAACAAGTCCAGAATGGTAATAAGATGCACTACAATACGTTCTACATGAATCTAGGTCAATCTAGACCAAAGTCAACTCTTGGTCAACTCTGGTCAACCCTAGAAGTCAAACTAGGTCAACTAGGTCAAACCTAAGTCAAACAAGTCTATACTAGTCTAACTAGTCTATTCTAGGTCTAACAAGGCTATACAAGATCTAACTAAGCTATTATATGTCCTACTAGTCTATACTAGTCACACTAACCATTACTCTACATCACAAGCCTAAACAAGGCTATGCTCGGCTATATTAGCACCCACAAGACTATTAAGTCAACAATCAATGCAAATTATATATATACTATACATTATACATTAAACATATGTACATATATACATGATACATACCTATAGGCATACCTACATACATTCATTTATCTCAATACATATATATATATATATATAAATATATATATATATATATATACATATGTATAGAGAAAGGGAAACACATGTGCTCATGTGTCATGTGTGTGAGACACATATATATGCTATTGTGTGTGTGTGTCATGAGTGAAGTGAGGTGTCAAGAGAGTGAAAGCAGTGTGACATTCTGAAATCAGTACAACATTGTGTCCTGTGTGCATTTAGAAAACAGTGATATAGGAATCACATATTGCAAAACAATGAATATAGGAAAACAGTTCAGTTTAGCCATAGGGAATTACATTAGTATGATACAACAAGAAATAGGAAAAATTTGTAAACAACCATAGGAAAACAATTCACAGTTTACATTATGAAGGAAATCAGTTCACAGTTTACATTATGAAGGAAATAAAGGAAATCAGTTCACAGTTTAGATTATGAAGGAAATGAAGGAAATCAGTCTCAGGTTTAGAAGAACCATTCTCAGGTTAAAGAAAAACTGAAAAACAGTGAGTGATACATGTGCCCCTGTGTGTAAGGAAAAGAAATCAGTGAAATGGCAAAACCTGTGTACATGAGGTTCCTGAAAACAGTGGAATGCATTAGTGACTGGGATTCAATACTAAGGCAATTAGGAAATGAGAATCTCAGGTTTTTGAATGAGTTAACAGTGAATGCAAAAAGGGAACATTGAATCACATTTCAGTTTAGCAGTTTTCGAAAACCAACACATCATCCAAAAATCCCATTCTCAATTCAACAGCCCATATTTGAATAAAATACTAAGCTAACATAACAACCAAACATGTGGGAGGGTATTTAACAGTGAGAAACAAACAAATAACAGGAATTAAATGGTTTAGGAACCTAAAATTTAAGGTATCAGGATATGGTGTCAGTAATATGCAGTCATTCTCTAATTCGAAACCAATTCCACATCAAAAACCTAACTAATCATGTAAACTAAATTCATATAGATTATACATTATAATTAGGATCAAATTAGCCAATAAAAACACTATTTAAACTAACAAAACTGAATTGAAACACAGAGAACCCAATGACACTGATACATGCACAGTTCACTACTCGTGCATACGTGATATCGTGTCCGACCCGACACGAGAGTTCGAGAAACCCTAGGAACCTCGTGTTAGTCATGAGTACAACACGTGTGTCAAGTTCCATGTGTCGACGTGGCGTGTGCACAGCACAATCACACCCGAGCAGCAGGGCAAACAGCCTGCCCGCGCGCACGAGCGTGCAACCGCGTGTTTGCGTGTCTGTGGGGACTCGACACGACACCAAAACATGCTCAGTATACTAGAAACACATAAGTAAGATTAAAACCCTAATTCCTATTCAATTACATCTCAGAAAAAGGATCGAAATGCCCTTTGGGGCATTTCACCAAACACCTATACACAAAGATTGATACGTGTCCGATACGGACACGTAATGGACTCGAATTCTAGGGTTAGCTAGTCCTACAGTTAGGTTAGGCCTAGGGCTTCCTAGATATGCAATAAAATCAATATTCTATGGTATAGAATTGAAATTACCTATAGGTTGCAAACCCTCCAAAAAAAACTCAGGGGTATTCCTCTTGATAGCCAAACTTCTCCAAATTGCCTAAACTCTGAAATATCCTTACATAAACAGCAAGAATAGAAAGATTAGAATCTATAGCAATTGGTTTGGGGAAAAAGGAGTTAAATAGGAATTTCTATGGATTAAGGAAGATGGAGACTCACCTCTTTCTAAACTTGCAAAATATTCCTAATAGAGGCTAGCCCTAATTTCTAGGAGGGGATTAAATAAAAAAGGAGGACCTAAGTGTGGCCGGCCATGGGCTAGAATGGGCTAGGGTTAGGTTGCACTAGTGTTGGGTTGGGCCTTCAAGGCTAAGTCACAAGTCATGACTTGTGAAACCACAAGCCATTTCCTATTCAAATAAATTTCTAATTTCCCCAAATTAAATCTAATGAGTTTAATGTCACTAACTTGGGTCAAGCTAGGGTTACTTAACCTAACCAAGTAGTCATGACCTAGGTTAGCCTCTAGGACAGTCTCCTAAGTCAACACCAGTCAAAGTCTAAAACTAGCACCAAATCAGTTATACCAAAAATCACTTAAAAATTCTAATAATTATAATTAATAATAATAATTCCAAAATAATTCCAAAATTTTAAAAATGACCAAAATACCCTCAAGCTAGAAATGTGGTAGTGACAACAAGCTAGCTTGTTTAGAAGCTCGTTTATGAGCTTGTTTAGAAGCTCATTTATGAGATTGTTTAGAAGCTCGTTTGTTCTTTGTTGAATTCTAATTTTATGTATGTTTGTTTACAATATGGTTGTGTGTTATATATTTATATGTCCTTAATAATTGATATTAAAAACTTTTTTAATTAAATTTTTATAAATAAATTATTAATATTATATGTACTTGAATTCAAACCTAACTACCTCAAAATCGAGCCCGTTAAAATTGAAATCAAGCTGAATGAGCATGAATAAAGTTGAGCGAGAATGAAATCAAGCTTAACGAGTTTGATTTTGAATTTATCGAGCTTGTTTATCAAGCTTGAATGCTTGCTTATCAAGCCAAGCTCGAGTCAAACCAAGTCAAGCTCAAGCTTAATATAAACAATCTCGAGCCAAGCTCAAGCTCTAAAATAAATAAAAAATTATTACGCTCTCAATTAATTCTAGTCAAGTCAAGCTCAAGCTTACAAAAGGCTTGGCTCGTTTGTAGCCCTAGTGATACGTGCATGTTCGATTGGACGTCTACATCTTATGATTTCATTTGTCCTTGGTGAGCATATACTTCATTTGTATCCTAGTGATATGTGCATGTTTGTATGGTTTTGGGATGTCCTTATTCGATATTACTTTGAACTGATTAAGGAAAAGATAATAACAGTTCCCATTATAAGGAACTCTAAATAAGTTTATTATATTTAGAATTGTATTACGAACAGTTTTTTTGAACAATTCTAAGTAAACTACTATATCAGAGTTATACTCTCTCTCACCCTCTCTCTTTAAAGTTACTTATGTGTAATTGTATATTTTCTTTTATCTTTATAGGAATTATTTATGTGCAAACATACAGGAAGGGGTGACATAGAGTTTTTGCAGCCACAAAGTAATTGATCATTATTGAATTTGCTAGACCTTTATTCATGATTTTTCCTAGAAGAATACATAAATTTGTAATTCTTGTTGTATGATATTTAAAAAAATCAAATTCCTTTTCTGGACGTTAAAAAACTTACTATCCTTTAATTGCTCAAATGGTTATGAGACAAAATGGCTACTTAATTAGTCCGTAATTCTCATTACATCATATTTACTATTGAGGCTGGGGACTTGTTATATATCTATCTATCCATCTAGCTGGACCCTTAACTGATCCTTCACATCTAAGCTTTTCATCTCATTATTCCTATGTCACTACCACATTTTTGGCTTGAGTGTATTTTGGTCATTTGACTTTTTGGTGATTTTGAATTTTTATTAATTAAATATATGCTAATTGTTTGTTAGGTTGAGACTTGACCTAGAAACTTAGCCTAATCTAGATTAGCCTTGGGCTTAGAGTATTGATTAGGGTAACCAAGTAATGACAAGATTATTAATATCTAGATATTTCTAGGAAAGATATTTACTCTTAGGATATTTGTGAAATAGAAGGCCTTATGACTAGTTGAACCAATAGGAAGGCTTAAAATTGGGTGGACAACTCCTAGCCACTCATCTAGACCTAAAACCTAACCCTAATTCATCTAATGGAAGCCATCAAGTGCCCCCCCTTCACATAAAGGATCCTTAAGAAAGCCTTTGCCTCTTTTTACATTTACTTAGAACCCTATTTGTTCCTCCCCAAAATTCTTCCCCTAATATCCAAATTAAGTCCAATTTGATCCTAATCAATTGAATCATCACTCTCTACCATATTGGAAGCTAGTAGGGGCTTGCTAGCTAGGATTGGGAGTGCTTTGGGCAATTCGAGTTCAAGGGAAAACACTCATCCTCACCCTTTGCATTAAGATTTACTCTCAATAGGTAAATACCATGAAACCCATATAAAATCATGTTTTTTTCATTGATGCATGAATATAGGTATACCCTAGCTGTAGAGTTAGTTTGGTGCTAGTTAGTGTCCATTTTGTGTCCTATCGGACACGTATTAGTGATTTTAATAGGGTGTTCGATGAAATGTTTGTGAGAAATGAATTTTGTTAATTTTAGAATCTAATTGAACAGAAAATTAGGTTAATATGTATATATCAATAATCTAAATGACTGAGTCAAAGTTTGGGTGTTTTTCGTGCCCAAAAAGGACACGCACACACACACTGACACCGTAACAGTACCCTGCTACCCGAGTGTCACTGTGGACACGACACGCCACGTGGCGGCCTGCCACTTGGTACAGACCAAGGGGAAGTGTCTGACATCACCCCCTTGATTCTTGAGTCGTCTCGTGTCGTATTGGACACGCAATCCTACGTGCACACGATTTGCACTGTCACTGTGCGTGTGGATTTTCTAGACTGACACGCACTTCGTGCCACGCGAGGACACAACGTGGACACTATGCAGACACATGTGCACGAAGGTTGACACCTAGGCTAACTAATGGACACGTGTACATGACACAACATGGAGTGTGTTGTGTCCTATTGGGCTCGGCACTTTCGTACGACCCTGTGCACAGGATTCCTGAACCTTGTTTTTCTTTGTATTGCACACTTCGTGCCCACTCTTGTGGACACGAATGACACACCCTAGACACGTGTACACATAGGAAACACTTATAAATGCCTGATTGTTTAGTTTATTGGTTTAATTTTGGTTTCGAATTTAGATTACATGTATCAGTTCATTTTCCAGTTTGGTTTCAGTAAACTGACACTTAATTCATAAATCTATTTTCCTGAGAATTACAGTACATGCTAATGACCCATGTTTCAATGAGGATTTAAGTTAAATGTTAACCTGGGTTTATAACTGAGATTTCAATGTTGAAAACTGAAATGGGAATGGTTTCGAAATGAAAACTGAACCAGTGTAACCTGAGTTTAAAGTGAGTTGGGTTGGGGATTTAAATGATTGAGTTGTTACGTAAACATTGAATTGGAATGGGAAATTGGTTGGGTTTCGAATTGGACTTCACCTATATCAGTGGATGATAATTCAGTTTTGGAATTTAGGTTGTGTATATGTATATGTAAGTTGCTTGTTTAAATTCTTTTGGTTGAATGTTGGGTTTAAAGTGTAAACTGGAATGGGTTGCTAAGAAGTAACCTGAGATTTAAATCAAATGTTAAACTGAGATTTTGCAATGTTTGTTAACTGAGATTCAAGTGAAAACTGAGATGGGTTTTGGATTTAGAAATGTTAACTAAGTTTCCTTTATGAGAAGAACCTGAAACCTGAGAAATTCTAGTGACATGATAACCTGAAATTTGCATATGTTATTTCCTGAGATTTTAAGGGTTAATTCAAACTGAGATTGCAATGTTAAACTAAATTTGCAAATGTGAAAACTGAGTTTAGGTTAAATGTTAATTGAAATGTAGTTAATATACTTGTTTCTTTTCTAAATGTTGAAACCTGAAAAACCAATACTAAACATGTGAAAGTTTAATTCATATGTCATGTTGTTCTTTAACTTGTAAATTTAGTCCATAGTCCACACACACACGTGTATGTATGAATGAACACATGTATATATGAATGAACACTTGTATTTATGAATGTAGAATGCAATATAGTGTGAATATATATATATTATGATGAGTATTGTATAAGTAGGGTTGTGTTGGTAATGGTGTATAGGCCTAGAGGTAGAGTGTTGACTTAAGTTGACTAAACCTAGAGTAGTTTAACCTTGTTAACTAAATTTAGCTAGTTTGACTACAATTGACCTAGAGTTGACCAAGTTTGACTTTGACCTAGATTGACCTAGAAATCATGTAGATTGTATTACAAACTTCTTTAACCTTATATTAAACATATTGTGACCTGTGTTGCTCTAAATAGGACTCATCTACTATGTCTGGACATCTATACTTACCAGATACTCAGGATATCAAGCGAGTACATTCTTTGACCGTTTCATACTTGCTAGAACTTATATTCCTGCTCTAGATTACTTTACTTGTATGTTGTCATGTTGGTAACACGGATTGGTACTATATGGATCTTTTTATGAGATGTTATCCCCCTCGGGAGCATCAAGTACTTTATGTCATGTGTGTTTCACTTACATCATGTATCTTCATGCTTCACCATTCATGTATACTCTTGTGTTTCATGTACTCTCATGTTCACAGAGCCCTCATGAATCAATTTCACGTGCGCTCGAGGATGAGGTAGTGAGATCTTGAATCTTAACATAACATGTCTGGATCCTTGTGTATTGATTGGGGATGGGGGAGTATAAATAGTCATGTAGACAATTTCCAAGGTAGTATAGCCATGTACACCCTCTCATGTTTATTATCAAGTCATTCACATGCCTATCTTGTACTCTGATTCACTAGTCACTGATAGTTCTCTACTTATAGTAGATATTTCTATTACAGTTATATCTTTTACTTCAAGTACATTCCTTCAGTTATTCATATATATTACTCTATTGCATGTTTATTATCTTCTAACATGATATGAACTGCGTGAGATGTTTGTGCTCGTTCCTGTCCTGATCGGACCTGTTGATATATTACATAGGATGAGGATGAGGCTTTCTGTACCACCTAATATGGAGCAGCCCTAGACGACACTTACGAGTTGGACTCTCAGGAGGACCCAGCTCTAGATGATGTTATCATCCCTACTGCCTAGACTAGTTTAGTTAGGCTTTATCTTACTTATGTTGTCATTTGGGATTTGAGTTGTATTATGTTTTGTTATTGTGTCGTTTAGACACTTAGACTTATTTTCCTTTATGTTTGTACTTCCTTTGAGATTTTTATATCTATGATATCGTGCTATTTCTACCTTAGATTGTGATTGAGATGTACCATCTTATTGTTCCTCCGTACGAAAAGTATATCTTGTGCAGTTATACTTATACTGTATTAGATGTTGTGACCTAGGACAGCGTTCTACCGTCGACACAACGGCATAGGCTAGACGTACCCACTTCTCGTTCCCCTATACTGGGTGCGGGTCATGACACATTTTTAGTGGTAGCCCATGCAGGTCTAGATCTGCGGTGGTATTCGAACTAGAGTATCACTGCAGCCCGCAGTAGGATTATAATATTTTGAAGGTACTCAATCACATTAGGAAAAACTCTTAATCAGATTCCTTTTATCTAAATTTGCTGCTTATTATCTTCCCTTGAATATAAACTGTCCTCCTTTGCTATTTTGACTCATTCTCAGAAATTGTCTCTTGTTTGATCTGTCTCCAAGATGGTCGAGACTAGATCACATCACCCAGGTTAAGGGGACACTGATGAGAGGTCTGCCACCTCTCGTCCTCAGCAGCCAGCCCCTGGTACCGTAGCCCCAGTCATGCCAGCTGGAGTGGATATTTTGGCTGTATTTGGAGGAGCCCCTCCACCAGCAGTGCACAGGCTGAGCCTGGTAATTCCAGAGATGCTCTAGCAGCAGCAGCCACCTTCGGGAACCATTGACGCAATCCAGCTGTGCACCTTATTTCAGAAGTTTATGGAGGCCCAATAGGCCCAGCAGCAGCATTAGACTGCAGAGTTTAATCGCGGCATCGATCTGGCCCTGACGGCAGTTGAGAAGGCAGTAGCTCAGTCTGCGACAGTTCAGCAGCTACATCAGCCGAGGGAGAAAGGCATCCAAGACTTCCAGAAGATGTACCCGTGGGACTTCAGGGGTACAAAGGGTATTCTGTACGCTGATGAGTGGGTTGAGCATATGGAGAAGATTTTCAGACTGGCAGAGATTTCGGCGAGGCTACAGATCGAAGCGGCGGCCAGTATGATACAGGATTTGGCCTGCACATGGTACCAGACCGACCCAAGGGTTGGTACGGATAGGCAGACTTGTGCAGCCTTCAAGAAGCTGTTCAACGAGAAGTTTTTCCCAAACGCAGTGCTTGGTGCCCTCGAGACTCAGCTCGAGGCCTTGGTCCAGGGTAATCAGTCCGTCAAGGAGTATGCTGGAGAGTTTTGTCGTCTGGACAGATTTGTCGAGGGGTTATCCGAGGCGACGAAGGCCCGGAGGTTCAGAAAGGGACTGGTCAAGGAGGTGAAGTCTTATACCAAGAGTGCCTGCAGTGCCACTTTTGAGGAGATCTTGGTGGGTGCCTTAGCTGCAGAGGATGATCTTGAGCTGAGGCTCAAGAGGGGGCGAGACACCCAGGAAGCCAGTGGTAGCAGAGGACTGGCCAAGAGGCCGCACTTTCAGCAGCAGCACCAGCAGAGACAGTTCCAGGGTCAGGGCCGTGCACCTTTTCAGCAGGTGCAGCAGCAGCCGAGGCAGCAGCAGCAGCCGAGGCAGCGGCAGCAGGCTCTGAGACAACGGTCCACCGATTGTGCCTACTGCAAGAAGCCGGGGCAAGGGTGGACTGAGTGCCGGAAGAGGCTGGAGAAGTGTCTTCTCTGCGGATCGTCAGAGCATCAGCTGAGGGACTATTCCCTCTTCGCAGGCAAAGCAGCTCAGGGAGCCGGAGCCAAGACTCCAGTAGGCCAGCAGAAGGGACCAGCCCTGCAGACACAGCAGCAGAGGTTTGTCCAGCACCAGCAGCAGGCCAGGGGAGGCCAGCAGGGGCAAGCATTCACCATGGCAGCGGAGGATGCAGAGGCTATTGGAGATCTTATTACAGGTTCTGTTCTTCTTGACTCCATTCAAGCTTTTGCTTTGTTCGATTCAGGGGCTTCCTATAGCTTTGTGTCAGTATCTTTTGCTATTCGACACCATCTTGCTTCTGAATCATTGCCTAGGGCTTGCAAGATCACGACCGAGGGTGGTATTATCCTCGTCGGTGATATTTACAGGGATCGGAGAGTATTTTTATGAGGTCGAGAACTAGATGTGAGTCTGCTCGTAAAGCCACTACCGAACTATGATATAGGACTCGGGATGGATTGGTTGAGAAGGCACCATGCCAGTATAGATTGTCGCGGCGGCAGAGTTCTTTTCTATCCGCTTGGAGAGCCAGAGTTCAAGTTCGCCAGACGGGAGGCAGAGCAGAGCAGCGGAGTCTTCTGCGGAGTTTCAGTTGAGGAGCAGACAGTGCCACATCTATTGATAGCAGAGTTCATGGATGTCTTTTCGGAGGACTTGCCAGGCCTTCCACCGGATAGAGACGTTGAGTTCTCTATATACTTAGTGCCCGACGCAGAGCCGATTTCTCATCACGTCTATAGGGTGAACAACAGCGAGTTGGTAGAGTTAAATAAACAGATAGATGAGTTGCAGGACAAGGGCTTCATCCGATCTAGTTCTTCACCATGTGGTGCACCGGTGCTCTTTGTACCGAAGAAGGATGGATCGGTACGGATGTGTATCGACTACAGGGTACTCAACAACCTTACGATCAAGAACAGGTACCCGCTGCCGCAGATCGATGATCTCTTTGATTAGTTGAGCGGAGTCAGGGTATTTTTGAAGATTGATGTGAGGTTGGGTTATCATCAGGTGAAGGTAAAGAGGGAGGATATCCCGAAGACAGCATTCAGGAAGCGGTATGGCCAGTTCGAGTTTTTGGTGATGCCGTTTGGGTTGACCAATACCCTGGAGGTATTCATGAACCTGATGAACAAGGTGTTCCACCAGTACTTGGACAAGTTCATGGTGGTGTTCATCGATGATATTTTGGTGTACTCGAAGACCGCGAAGGAGAATAGAAAGCATTTGAGAGTGGTTCTGGAGACTCTCAAGAAGTAGGAGCTTTATGGCAAGCTCTCAAAGTGTGAGTTCTTCCTAGACCGAGTTGATTTCCTGGGTCATGTTGTGACTGGAGATGGAATCTCAGTTGACCCGAGAAAGATCACGGCAGTTGAGGCGTGGGTAGCACCGACTTCAGTTGCGGAGATTAGGAGCTTCCTGGGATTGGCAGGCTACAACAGGAGGTTCGTTCAGGATTTCTTCCGGGTTACAGAGCCATTGACTAGGCTTACCCGGAAGGACACAGAGTATATCATGTCAGAGGAGTGTCAGGTCGCTTTTGATGAGTTGAAGAAGCGGTTGACGACAACTCCGATTCTGACATTGCCATCATGATCAGGCGGGTTCACTATCTACAGTGACGCCTCTGGGAAAGGTTTGGGTTGTGTTTTGCAGCAACATAGAAAGGTAATTGCCTATGCTTTCAGGCAGTTACGTCCGCATGAGAAGAACTACCCTACCCACGATTTTGAGTTTACGGTATTTATTTTTGTCTTGAGGTTGTGGAAACACTATTTATATGGAGAGCGTGTAGAGATCTTCACAGACCATAAGAGCTTGAAGTATGTGCTTATACAGAAGGAGCTCAACATGAGGCAGCGCATATGGTTGGAGTTGATGAAGGACTTTGACATTGTACTGCAGTATCATCCAGGAAAGGCCAATGTGGTTGTCGATGCTTTGAGCAGATATCTGACAGCCATGTGTTTGACGGCATATCGTCATTTGCTAGCAGATCTGGAGAGCCTAGGGATCGAGGTGATAGTGCCAGGAGTGGAGATACAGATGTGGGGTCTACAGATTTAGTCAGACTTTATTGAGAGGATCAAGTCGACTCAGTTCGATGATGTTGCTCTGCGGTGCATCCGAGAGCAGGCTCGAGCAGGATTGGTGGATGAGGAGTTCACCATTGTGGAGGATGGCGCATTGAGGCACGGTTCCATACTGTGTGTGCCCAGTGGAGAGCTTCGGGAGCAGGTCATGCAGGAGGCCTACCGATCTCAGTACTCTATGCATCCAGGTGCAAACAAGATATATAGAGATCTGAGGGAGCATGTGTGGTGGTGTGGGACGAAGCGGGAGGTGGCACGCTTCGTCGCTAGGTGCTTGGTCTGCCAGCAGGTGAAGGCAGAGAGGCAGAGGCCAAGAGGGTTGTTGCAGCCGTTGCCCATTCTGGAATGGAAGTGGTAACACATCACGATGGACTTCGTTTCGGGATTGTCGCATACACTATGAGGGAAAGACGCAATTTGGGTCATCATAGACAGGTTGACCAAATCAGCTCACTTTTTGCCATTTAAAGTGGGTACATCTACAGAGAGGCTAGCAGAGATGTACATGCGACAGATCGTCAGGATTCATGGAGTTCCGGTAAACATTGTCTCAGATCGGGATAGTCGCTTTACTTCCCATTTCCGGAGGAGTCTGCAGACTAGTTTGGGCACTCAGCTCAAGTTTAGTACTGCATACCACCCTCAGATGAATGGACAGTCAGAGGAGACTATTCAGACACTCGAGGACATGCTGCGGACTTGTGTTTTGGATTTCGGAGGATCCTGGGAGGATCACCTGCACTTAGTAGAGTTTGAATACAACAACAGTTTTTAGGCCAGCATTGAGATGTCACCGTTCGAGGCACTGTACGGGCGTAGATGTCGTACACCCTTATCTTGGGATGACGTCGGAGAGCGAGCTTTATTGGGACCTGAGATGGTTGTGGATGCAGCCGAGAAGATGAAGCTCATCAGAGATCGACTTCGCATGGCGCAAGACAGACATCGGCATTGGGCCGATAGCCACCGTAGACCGTTGGAGTTCGAGGTACATCTCAGAGACAGGATTAGAAGTAGGATTGTTTGTTTTGTGAATTTTTTTTCATGTTTGATTATTATAGTTAAATTGAGACCTTGTTTGTGATTAGGTTGGAGATCTAGTTTTTTTTAGGATATCTTCGACACGTGGTACCATACGTTTTAGTAGAGGTGGAAAGCTTAGCCCGCACTTCATCAGACCTTTCGTTATCAGCGGAAGAGTCGATGACGTGGCCTACAGGCTAGATTTTCCACCTGTATTAGTGGGAGTCCGCAACGTATTTAACGTGTCGCAGTTGAGACGGTACGTGGCGGACCCTAGCCGTGTACTCGATCATTCGGAGATCGAGGTGGGACCTACTCTTAGCTATCCAGAGCAGCCTGTGGAGATTCTGGATCGACGAGAGAAGGTACTGAGGAACCAGATGATACACTTGGTTCACGTCGCATGGAGACATCATTCTCTAGAAGAGTCTACCTGGGAGCGGGAGGATGGGATGTACGAGCGATACCCTTATCTTTTTGGACCTTGAGATATAATTTTCTATCCTTCTCATTAGTTTAGTTTTGCCTTCAAATTTCGAGGATAAAATTCTTTTAAGGAAGTAGACTAGTCGCTACCACATTTTTGGCTTGAGGGTATTTTGGTCATTTGACTTTTTGGTGATTTTGAATTTTTATTAATTAAATATGTACTAATTGTTAGGTTGAGACTTGACCTAGAAACTTAGCCTAATCTTGATTAGCCTTGGGCTTAGAGTATTGATTAGGGTAACCTAGTAATGACAAGATTATTAATATCTAGATATTTTTAGGAAAGATATTTACTCTTAGGATATTTGTGAAAAGGAAGGCCTTATGACTAGTTGAACCAATAGGAAGGCTTAGAATTGGGTGGACAACTCCTAGCCACTCATCTAGACCAAAAACCTAACCCTAATGCATCTAATAGCAGCCATCAAGTGCCCTCCTTCCTATAAAGGATCCTTAAGAAAGCATTTGCCTCTTTTTACATTTACTTAGAACCCTAATTGTTCCTCCCAAAAATTCTTCCCCTAATATCCAAATTAAGTAAAATTTGATCCTAATCAATTGCATCATCACCCTCTACCATAGTGGAAGCTAGTAGGGGCTTGCTAGCTAGGATTGGGAGTGCTTTGGGCAATTGGAGTTCAAGGGAAAACACTCATCCTCACCCTTTGCATTGAGATTTACTCTCAATAGGTAAATACCATAAAACCTATATAAAATCATGTTTTCTTTTCATTGATGCATGCATATAGGTATACCCTAGCTGTAGAGTTAGTTTGGTGCTAGGTAGTGTCCATTTCGTGTCCGTATCGGACACGTATCAGTGATTTTAATAGGGTGTTCGATGAAATGTTTGTGAGAAATAAATTTTGTTAATTTTAGAATCTAATTGAACAGAAAATTAGGTCAATATATAAATATCAATAATCTAAATGACTGAGTCAAAGTTTGGGTGTTTTTCGTGTCCAAAACGGACACGCACACACGCACGCTGACACCGTAACAGTGCCCTGCTACCCGAGTGTCACTGTAGACACGACATGCCACGTGGCGGCCTACCACTTGGCACAGACCAAGGGGCAGTGTATGACATCACCCCCTTGAGTCTTGAGTCGTCTCGTGTCATATTGTACTCGTAATCCCACGTGCACGTGATTTGCACTGTCACTGTGCGTGTGGATTTTCTTGACTGACACGCACTTCGTGTCATGCGAGGACACAACGTAGACATTGTGCAGACATATGTGCATGAAGGTTGACACCAAGGCTAACTAATGGACACGTGTACATGACACAATGTGGAGTGTGTCGTATCCTATTGGGCTCGGCAATTCCGCACGAGCCTGTGCACAGGTTTCCTGAACCCTGTTTTCTTTGTATTGGACACTTCGTGTCCCCTCTTGTGGACACGAATGACACACCCTAGACACGCGTACACATGGGGAACACTTATAAATGCCTGATTGTTTAGTTCATTGTTTTAATTTTGGTTTTGAATTTAGATTACATGTATTAGTTCATTTTTCAGTTTGGTTTCAATAAACTGACACTTAATTCATAAATCTATTTTCCTGAGAATTACAGTACATGCTAATGACCCATGTTTCAATGAGGATTTAAGTTAATGTTAACCTGGGTTTATAACTGAGATTTCAATGTTAAAAACTGAAATGGGATTGGTTTCAAAATGAAAACTGAACCAGTATAACCTGAGTTTAAAGTGAGTTGGGTTGGGGATTTAAATGATTGAGTTGTTACCTGAACATTGAACTGGAATGGGAAATTGGTTGGGTTTCTAATTGGACTTCACCTATATCAGTGGATGTTAATTCAGTTTTGGAATTTAGGTTGTGTATATGTATATGTAAGTTGCTTGTTTAAATTCTTTTGGTTGAATGTTGGGTTTAAATTATAAACTGGAATGGGTTGCTAAGAAGTAACCTGAGATTTAAATCAAATGTTAATCTGAGATTTTGCAATGTCTGTTAACTGAGATTCAAGTGAAAACTGAGATGGGTTTTGGATTTAGAAATGTTAACTAAGTTTCCTTTATGTGAAGAGCCTAAAACCTGAGAAATTCCAGTGACATGATAACCTAAAATTTGCAAATGTTATTTCCTGAGATTTTAAGGGTTAATTCAAACTAAGATTGCAATGTTAAACTGAATTTGCAAATGTTATAACTGAGTTTAGGTTAAATGTTAATTGAAATGTAGTTAATATACTTATTTCCTTTCTAATTGTTGAAACCTGAAAAACCAATACTAAACATGTGAAAGTTTAATTCATGTCATGTTGTTCTTTAACTTGTAAATTTAGTCTATAGTCCACACACACACACATATATGTATGAATGAACACATGTACGTATGAATGAACACATGTATGTATGAATGTAGAATGCAATATAGTGTGAATATATATATTATGATGAGTATTGTATAAGTAGGGTTGTGTTGGTAATGGTGTATAGGCCTAGAGGTAGAGTGTTGACTTAAGTTGACTAAACCTAGAGTAGTTTAACCTTGTTAACTAAACCTAGCTAGTTTGACTACAATTGACCCAGAGTTGTCCAAGTTTGACTTTGACCTAGATTGACCTAAAAATTATGAATATTGCATTACAAACTTCTTTTATCTTATATTAAATGCATTGTGACCTGTGTTGCTCTAAATAGGACTCATCTACTCTGTCTGGACATCTGTACTTACCAGATACTCAGGATATCAAGCGAGTACATTCTTTGACCGTTTCATACTTGCTAGAACTTATATTCCTGCTCTAGATTACTTTACTTGTATGTTGTCATGTTGGTAACACGGATTGGAACTATATGGATCTTTTTATGAGATGTTATCCCCCTCGGGAGCATCAAGTACTTCATATTATGTGTGTTTCACTTACATCATGTATCTTCATGCTTCACCATTCATGTATACTCTTGTGTTTCATGTACTCTTATGTTCACAAAGCCCTCATGAATCAATTTCACGTGCGCTCGAGGATGAGGCAGTGAGATCATGAATCTTATTATAACATGTCTGGATCCTTGTGTATTGATTGGGGATGGGAGAGTATAAATAGTCATGTGGACAATTTCCAAAGTAGTGTAGCCATGTACAACCTCTCATGTTTATTATCAAGCCGTTCATATGTCTATCTTATACACTGATTCACTAGTCACTGATAGTTCTCTACTTATAGTAGATATTTCTATTACAGTTATCTCTTTTACTTCATGTACATTCTTTCAGTTATTCATGTATCTTACGATATTGCATGTTTATTATCTTCTGACATGATATGAACTGCATGAGATGTATTGTGCTCGTTCCTGTCCTGACTGGACCTGTTGATATATTACAGAGGATGAGGATGAGGCTTTCTGCACCACCTATTATGGAGCAGCCCTAGACGACACTTACGAGCTGGACTCTCTCGAGGACACAGCTCTAGCTGATGTTATCACCCCTACTGCGTAGACTTGTTTAGTTAGGCTTTATCTTACTTATGTTGTCATTTGGGATTTGAGTTGTATTATGTTTTGTTATTGTGTCGTTTAGACACTTAGACTTATTTCCCTTTCTGTTTGTACTTCCTTTGAGATTTTCATATCTATGATATCGTGCTATTTCTATATTAGATTGTGATTGAGATGTACCATCTTATTGTTCCTCCGTTCGGAGAGTATATCTTGTACAGTTATACTTATACTGTGTTAGATGTTGTGACCTAGGATAGCGTTCTACCGTCGACACTGCGGCGTAGGCTGGATGTACCCACTTCTCGTGCCCCTATACTGGGTACAAGTCGTGACATCCTATTACCATTCATTCACCACAGCTATTATTCTATTAACTCCAAATGAATGGCCTTCAATGCAATCTAAAAAAAACAATTATTATATATTCTCATGAAATGTATAGAATTCGGTGGATGAAGCAATCCCATTCTATATCGTATACTTCAAACCACTACTTCTAAATATTGTTAGTATTTTTCCCCTTTGTTGAAGAGACATGAAAAATAGTAAAAAAAAAAAATCTATCCTCCTTCCTCCTTTTAATCTCCATTCAAATCTCTTCTACTCTGAACAAGCTAAGTTTGGGTTATTCTTCCGGAGTTGTGTACAACTATGTGAAGCCGGTAGCAAGGGGATTTTACCACTAGAATGCTTCGTGCATGACTTCTCCGTAGGCCAGTAACTCTAACCTTTTATTATTTTTCTATTTTATTTTTCATGATGATAAAGTAATATTTATCCAACAATCTAAGATATTATCTTTATAATTTATTTCATTCAATTATGTATTAGTGGATGATCATTCTGCTACTATATCAACTTTTATAATTTACAAAAGTATGTTTTGATTATGGCGTAAATATGCTCAGAGTTATTTCTGGATATGCTAGTTTCGTTTGGCTGTTTGATGTGGAATGAGATTTCGTGGATACACAGGGTACAAATGCGCTTTTCATTCTGTTTCTTGGTATGATCAGGAAATGTTTTCTTCACTTTAAACATTTTGATTGTTTAAAGAATGTGTTTTCCTTGGTTACTATAGTAACATTTGTTTTATTTCAATGAGTTGTAAAAGGGTTCTTTTTGGAGACCAAATGTTTACACGCACACATATTCCTATGATAAAACAATTGTTATTATAGTAAAAAGGTTATTACACGCACACATATTCCTATGATAAACATGCATATTCCTATGATCAAATGTTTACATGATCAGGAAATGTAAATAGGTTATTTCAATTAGTTTGTTTATTATTTCGTCCTCAGGCAAATGTTTACATGCACACATATTCCTATGATATAAGGTGTAGACCCATATAGCTCATGTGTACTAACATTATCTCTTTAGTTTTTCAATATTAGAATGTTACTCCGGCGTCAAAGTGGCAATTTTATGTATTACAACATATTGTGCTCTTTGTTTGAAATATTGTGGGCATTTGATTCAACGTTCATAATATTAAAAAATTAATATCCAGGCATGTATTTATATATTATGAACTATATATGTTGTGCTATAATTTTTATTAGAATTGTTTTTAGTTGCAAATGATCTGAATACACAACGATATAAAGTTCGCATATTGTTTTATGATAATATGTAGCATTATAGTCACTTGATAAATTTTATTTTTCAGTTTATCCTTGATCAATTTCACGCATTAACATGTTTGAGTGTTAGCCAAGTTACCCAAGTATTGATTTGTCTAGGAAAATTTATCACTTAATTTTTTAATCACATCTGTTTTATGTCGAATAGTCTGCTTCATTTGAACTATATTACAGTATGATGTTAATAAGTTTGTTTATTTGGATTGGAATAAATATAATTTATGTAATATCTTCTTCGACTCAGACAAACAATACAACTTGAAGATCATTGAAAAACTTTTCTGATAATTTTATTTGTTCTCCTTACGCAATTTTTTTTGAATGTAGACTGTATTAAATTACAATTATGTTGACTTGGCTTATTTCAGTATTAGATGTCTCCTTGAAATCTTTGTTATCCGATTGCACCTTTTGTTAAAGACGCTTTTATTTTATAAATATCCATGTTTATATGCATTTTAGAAAATAATTGCTTTGGAACCTATAAGAAGCTTCATTACAACATAGATCAACACATTAAGTTTGTTAATGTACTGGAAAACTAAATTAGAATCCTTTATTGTGTCTGACAAAAACAAATCCACCTTCTTTTATGCACTATTTACACACAGATTATGTATAGTTGTAGCCCATAAATATAGTGTTACTTCATATATATATATATATATATATATATATATATATATATATCATTTTTTGCATCACCAAGCATTTTTATGTTATCTACCGTTTGATGTTGTTTAAGTCATCTAATCTTAACCGTTGATTTGAACCATTCAAATCAATGGTCAAAACTGGACAAGACTAATTGGTCTGGCACGACATGGTCGAACATTATCGAGGACATCCGCAACGCTCGGAGACGTGGCCCCAGTTGGTTCACGTCGGCTCGTATTCGGTTTGCGACAGCTATCTGGCATGTGTGGAAAGAGAGAAATAATCGGATTTTCGACAGCGTTCAGACTTCACTTATCATAATCATACATAATATAGACACTACCAAAATAAGTCATATCAGCGACGAGTTTAGCGACGCTTAATGAAAAAGTCGCTATTATTTGGCAATTTAGCGACGTATAATTTTTACGTCGCTGGACGTCACTACTACCGACGTTCAGCGACGTATTGCGACTAATTTTTTTATAACAAAATTTTACGTCGCCCAAAAGTCGGTAAACGTCGCTATTGTTTTACTATTAGCGACGTTTTTGCGACACTAGAATACGACGTCGCTATATTTTTAGAATATAGCGACGTTCAGCAACGTCTTTCACTGACGTCGGTAAATCTTTTCCATTAACCCGATCAGGTTTTTCTTTCCCCCCATTCTCACACGAAAATTTCCCAAAAAATTTGTTTTCCCCCCATTCTCCGCTGTCGCCCAGCCTCCTCCTCCACCGCCTCTTCGAGCTCCTCCTCCTCCTCCACCGCTCCTTCTCCTCCACCGACCTCCTCCTCCTACTCCTCCTCTGCCGACCGGCCTCCTCCTCCTTCTCCTCGTTGCTGCGTGCTCCTCCTCCTCTCCGAGCTCCTCCACCGACCCCTCCTCCTACTCCATCGTGAGCTCCTCCTCCTCCTCCTCCTACTCGGCCATCCCAAGATCCCCTCCTCCTCCAACCGAGCTCCTCCACCGAGTTCCTCCTCCTCCAACCGCCTACACGCGCCGCGGAGCTCCTCCACCGCGAGCTCCTTCTCCTCCTCATTTCGGCCACCCCCTTCCTCTATCAGCCCCAAAGCTCAGGTAAACCCTAACCCGATATCTCTAGTAGCCATTTGACATGGACACGACACAGACACGAATACGACACGAACATATATAATATATGTGCTAATTCTCTTTGAGCAGTTATGTCATTTTGTAACTTTACTAAGGCAAAGTTATCTGTAGTTGAGGGTAGACCTCTGTCAACTTTGCTTCTGGCAATGTTTATCATTGTGGCGATGCTAGCGATGTGACAAGACTAATACCTATGCCATTTTATTAACTTTGTTTCTGGCAAAGTATATTGTCGCGATGATGCTAGCTATACGGCAAAGTTAATGTCCAAGCCATTTTTATTAGTGTATTACGAACTTCAGATTCTTATGAATTGGTAAACTGCATGTTCAAGAATCAATTTACAAACCAAAGGTTTTCGATGGTATGTCGAGGCTAAGTCCCTAGTTATATTTTTGTTTCTGTCAAATGCTAAGCCTTTACGGGGTTGTCGAGCCTAGCCAATATAATAGGTTCCGTTTGTTCGGTTGAATATTTTCAATGTTTAATAGACTGGACCTAATATTGAACTTTTGTCAAAAATATAAATTTGATAAACATACACTGAATTTTTACATTTCAATCATTTACAACAAAATACATCACTAAATTGTTACATTTCAATCATTGGGTATGTAATATCACAGAATTGTGAAAGCGTTGGAACAAAGGCCTCGTTTGGTTCACGAAATGGAAGGAAAAGGAAATCAATTCATTGGCATTTCCTTTCCTTTGAAAAATTGCAATTCCAAGAGCCTTGTCCAACTTTGTAGTTATGTTTCTCTTTTGAAAGTCTCATATGTAGTTATGTTTCTCTAAGAGAAGAGCCTTGTCCAACTTTGTACTAATTCTTTCTAAATCGAGTTAGTTATCCTTCTTCCTTCATGATTAAAGTTCGGTTATCATAGTCATGATTATGGATATCCGATATCTTAACCAAAGTGAAATATATCTGAAATGTTAATAACATACATCTTATGAATTAAGCAAGGAAGTAAACAAACACAAATGATCCGAGAAATTGTATACAAGTACATTGGACTTGGACACGAGCACATTGGACTTGGACACAATACATTAGACTTGGACTATTAATCTAACATATACTTCATAGGAATGGTCGATATTACATATTTCGATATCGATACTCATAGGAATGGTATGCTACCGATTTTGATATCGATGCTCATAGGAATGGTCTGATACCGATTTCGATATCGATACTCATAGGAATGGTCGATATGACCGATTTCAACATCGATACTCATAGGAATGGTGTGATGCCAATTTCGATATCGATACTCATAGGAATGGTCTGATACCAGTTTCAATATCGATACTCCTAGGAATGGTGTAATACCGATTTCGATATCGATACTAGTAGAAATATCCTCAAATGGTCCCATGCAGTAGGCAGTAAGGGCATTTCAAGTATATATTTCCTTACCTTATTGGTGTGATACCGATTTCGAAATTGATACTAATAGGAATATCCTCAAATGCTATTACTTTCACAAGTGTTTCAACGATGTGCTTGTATCTATCTTACAGAATTATCCTCAAATGGATATGGAGCTGAATTACTATCTGCGGAATCGTTCGTGGATGTACAACCGTCATCCTGATGACATGTGCGGTGTGCAAGATAAATTCATAGAGGGTGTACACCAGTTCCTGCAGTTTGCCAAGGCGTTCCCTCAGTACATGGACGGTACCAAATTTAAGTGTCCGTGTGTGAGATGTCGCAACTTGAAATATCATCCAGAAGTGGATGTCACATATCATTTATACTCGAAGGATTTTACGCCGAATTACTATCAGTGTAGCGAGCACGGAGAACTTGTGTCTTTAGCATCGAAGTACGAGCCTTATGTGGATGTCCACAACAACGCTCCTTACGACGATGGGTTGGTGAACATGGTTTTTGATGCGGCCGGGCCTAGTTTCGATCCGGAAGATCATGATGCACCTGAGGATGCACCGAACCCCGATGCTGTACAGTTCATGGAGTTACTGGAGAATACAAGGACTCCATTATATCCTGGTTGTGAGGATCATTCACCGTTGGAGGTGGTTACAAGATTGTTGAGCATCAAGTCCGATTTTAACATGTCGTAAGATTGCTACAACCGTCGTATGGAGTTGCTTATAGAAATATTTCCTGAGGGTGCGAAGTTGCCTAAAGACTTCTACCAGTCTAAGAGGATGGTTAGATCGCTCTGGATGGGATACGAAAAAATGATACATATCGCAACGGGTGCATGTTGTACTACAAAGACGACAAGGATGAAGATGCCTGCAGATTTTGTGGTGTCGATCGCTACAAGGCATGTGGTAGAGGAAAGTCTGTCGGTGCCAGGAAGCCTACCTCTTCGATGCACTACTTGCCGTTGACGCCGCGATTGCAGCGGTTGTTTATGGTGAAGGAAACTGCAGAAAATATGAGTTGGCATAAGTGGGAACATACCGAAGGAGTGTTGGATCACCCATCTGATAGAGAAGTATGGAAGCACTTCGATCGAGAGTATCCAGATTTTGCTTCTGATCCGCGTAATGTCAGATTGGGTCTCTGCTCCGACGGTTTTACCCCATTCGGACTTTCGGGATCCCAGTATTCGTGTTGGCCTGTGATCGTCACCCCGTACAATCTACCGCCTTAGATGTGCATGAAGACTCTGTATATGTTCCTCACCGTTATTATCCCAGGTTCGAACAATCCGAAAAGGAACATCGATGTGTATTTACAGCCATTGATTGATGAGTTGAATCATCTGTGGAAAGTAGGTTCCAACACGTACGATGTATCTAGAAAATAAAATTTTCAGATACGGGCAGCACTTATGTGGACCATCAACGACTTTTCGGCCTATGGAATGTTATCTAGATGGAGTACGCATGGTCGTCTTTCATGTCCGTATTGCATGGACAGCACTAAGGCTTTCCGTTTGAAACATGGAGGCAAACCGTGCTTCTTCAATTGTCATCGACAATTCCTGTCGAAGGATCATCCGTACCGGAGGAACAGGAATACTTTTCGTGCTGGCGTTGTGGAGAAGGCTAATCCCCCGCCAAGGTGGCCCGGATACACGATATAGGAAGAGGTAAAAGATTTACCAAGAGTTATTGAGCAGCCTGCTACGGGCTACAAGTGTGATGGATTTGGTCGCACTCATAACTGGACGAAGAGGAGTATATTCTGGGATCTTCCATATTGGAGCACCAATCTGATTAGACATAACCTTGATGTCATGCATATCGAGAAGAATGTGTTTGACAACATAATTAATACTGTAATGGACGTAAAGGGGAAGACGAAAGACAATCCAAAGGCTAGATTGGACTTGGAAAAAATATGTAGACGTCCTGTATTGCATTTGATAGAGGACAGAAATGGGAAGTTGAAGCAGCCTAAGGCAATTTTCTCACTGGAGAAGGAGGATAAAGTGAGGTTTTGTAGGTGGATTCAAGGTCTGAAATTTCCAGATGGGTATATTTCGAACTTGAGAAGATGCGTCGACCTCAAGGAAAACAAACTGACAGGTATGAAGAGCCATGATTGTCACGTATTCATGGAGCGGTTAATTCCGATTGTATTTTGAGAATTCTTACCGCAGGCAGTTTGGGATCCATTGACGGAGCTTAGCATATTCTTCAGGGACCTTTGTTCTAAGAAATTGCTCGTTGATCGTCTAGAAAAGCAAGAGAAGGACATTGCGGTAACACTGTGCAAGCTAGAGAGGGTGTTCCCTCCTGGATTCTTCGACTCTATGGAGCATTTGCCGATTCATCTTTCCTACAAGGCACGTGTTGGTGGACCTCCGCTAGCTGGGAACCGACCCATACAGCTAACCCAAGTTGATCAAAACTTGATAAACAAAAGATTTGATAGGGTCAATTAGCAAAAATCACTTAAAATATTGTTCTAGTACTTTAGACTATCATTTTTTTGGTAAACATGGCTTGTAAAGATAAATCTTTAGAGCCAAGGCTAAAAACTACTGATTACTTTAAGGGGTGATAAAGTCAGATGAGTTTTGGCTCACTATCCTAAGGTTTATAACATCAATTAGTGAAACCACACACTTGTTGGATAATTATGATGTCAGCAAGTCTGATTTAGGAAGTAACTAAATCAGTCAAACAAGTTATTCTGTTCTGTATTAGAAAGAATATTTTTTAATGATATTCTAGACTGTAAAATGTATCATATTAGATAATCTTATGTCAAAGAAGGTCATTCAAATATAAACTGGGTAAATGACTCATATGACATCGAATCCATTATGGAAATATTTTTTACTTTATGAGGAGTTGTCATATCTTGAGATTTACGTAATAAATCTATCATAGCTAAGAATATTATATAATCTGAAATGTTATCTTCAATCATATCTTGTACTGAAGCTGTATGACTCAACATTTTATATTTTACATGATATAAAAATTTTTGTACCTGTCATTTTTTAAAATTATGCTAAAAGTATGATCTTGTAAATTCTAAGATAAACAAGTACCTGCAGTTGCGTTTCAAGACATTAAAAGAGCATAAAAGACAAAAATGTGTTTCTTTACAATAAAAGTCATAAAAAAATTTACAGATCTCTTGATGAAGAGTCTGTTTGCTCTTGACGAAGAGTTTACCTAGAAAATTAATCCTAGATTCATTGAGGAGGGTGGGGTTAAGCTCATAAGTAAGTCACCAGCAGTGACAACCCAAGCGAGTTTGACTGGCCCAAGAAGTCAATTCAATCAGTAGGAACAAACTGAACTTAGGTGACTATTATGAAATACTAACCCTGAGATTAAATTCTCTTATACTAATGTCCAAGAGGCTGTACAATGTTTTAGATAGATACCCCATCTCTATTGTGACAGTGTTCCGGTGTGATATGATAAGGATGAGTTTTAACTCTTAATAAATGCAAACATGATATGCAGGGTTGATTTCTATCACCAACCCTTAAGAGCATCTCCAACCCTATTGTGAGTTTAGAAAAAATGGTTGCCACATAGGAATGACAAACTTTCATTCCAAAAATTCTTCTCCAATGCAAATGTAGAATAAAACATGAAGTTGAAATGGCAAGGAGAATGTGAAGTTGGTTGTCTAGATCTAGACAATGCACTTCACAATGACTTTGTCTCCACATCATCAATTATGAATAGAAATATTTATAAAAAAAGTTGAAAAAGTGGAGGAGTTGCCTTGGAAGTTGGAAAAAAATATTTTTTATTGTCTCCTCAATACTTTTGCATTGGAGAGAGTTTTTCTATCTCATTGTCTTTTGAGATATAGTTTTGCCACATAAACAAGACATTGTCTTGTGGCTCATGCCACATAGGAGCCACGTAAGATTCACAACACTTAACAAGACAATAGGGTTGGAGATGCTCTAAGGATACCTATATAAGAGATCGTGAAGACTATGACTATAGGACATGACGATCCTAGAAAACTCTTATGTACAAACCAGTGCACCATGTAGGTTGGCTTCAGTTTTATTTGCTTGCAAAACAACTATCACCACCTAAAGTCACTATGGAAGAATTGCATAATGGCAGGAGTGACCAGAATACCAAGCATGCATGACCACAGTACAGTGTATATATTTAGTAAAATACTCAAATTCATCATCATGTATATATATTTAGTAAAATACAATAATAAACATTGTCTCAATTAACAGAGAAAGCAATAAAAATTTTATTATAATAATATAAATAAATGAATATACAAAGATCGGAAACATAGAGGGAATGGAGAAAACCCTCCTTTAATTCTTATACGCGAAATATCGATAATTGACAAAAGCAGAATTACGAAAGATTGATTGATCTGTAACTAATTGACAAAAGCACAGTACTTCCTGATCTCGCCCTTAGTGCCTTTAAGGACTTGAAGATTGCCCATGTTCACTATGGGTACACCGAATTCCTTGAAGAACTCGGACTGGTTGTCAACAAAGCGCTGGACCAAGGCCTTGGTGGCAGCATCACGGAGGAGGGCATCGTCGGTGTCGAAGAGGGTCCTTCGCTTGAGGACGAGCTTGTAGTAGCTAGATTCGAACGTCAAGAAACTCCTAGGGTCCATCTCCGCAAGGGTGGTTTGGTCACTGATGCCCTTGCACTTGGTCTTGAGCTTTGCCACGTAACTTTTGTCCAATGCCGGGTCGGCATCGCCTCTTCCAGTGAAGTTAAAGATCCTAGGTGAGAAGACCGCGCAGGTTGCAGTACCAAGGGTCCTAGTAGTATATATAATATTATACATGTATAAATTATAGTCAGATCAATTTTTGTATCATCTATATATGTAGTTAAATATATATTATGAACCATTGTCCGATTAATTTAGGTGTAGTCGTGGACTTTGCACACGCGACATAAATGGCTGACATTGCATGGATAAGTTGGATTTTCTTTTCCATTTTTGATCAGTTGAAGTGCTAAGAAAGTGGGATCGTGAATTAGTAGGTATACTAGTAAGCAAGTGGAGAGAAGGTTTATTATCAATGTAGGGAATAATTGGTGAGCTGGGATATGTTGTATATGAGACCAAAGTTCTTGTTACAGAGAATAATATAATTCAAAGACACTGTAAGGAGTTGCCATGTGCCAACATGAATGAGGTCTTTAGTTTGAATGAGTATAGAAAATTTCACAAGCCAACTTGATTAGCCTCTAATAATGGAATGGGTTATTACCTATAATCATCAGGGCTGGCTCATGGAGATGGAATGCCCTATCCGGAGCCAGTTTTAGTTGTCTTTTGATCCTTATTGTAGGTCGATTCTGGAGGGTCACCCACGATCCCGACCTTTGTTGGGATCACGGTGAACCTGGGGTTGTCATAAGCAGAGAGGGAGTGCCCAAATCCAAAATCTGGGCTTAATTGCTTATCTGCCTATATTTGGCAGTTCACAGTGAATTAAGTGCCAATTGTCGTTGGTACTAATCAGCCGACCCAGAAATTTGGGTTAAAATATGCCGTCTTTAAGTGATCTCATAGTGCAACGAGGTGGAAATTCCAGTGTTTGTTTAGTTAATGGATTCATGTAATGACAAATTAACTTATATCGATAGTTCTCTTAAAAAGAGAGTTACATCCATAACAAACAGGACGCAATACACATAAACTAAATCAATTACGCTATTTGACTCCTAAAATATTTGGGTGATTTCATCTCCTATTATGTGGCATCTAATATGGCAGTTGACATAATAGCTGACGTGACAAGTTTTAACCCAAAAAATTAATTACCCATTTTTTAATGTTAACGTTAATATTAATATTAATATTAATGTTAATGTTAATGTTAATATTAATATTAATGTTAATGTTAATATTAATGTTAATGTTAATATTGATGTTAATGTTAATGTTAATATTAATATTAATATTAATGTTAATATTATTATTAATGTTAATGTTAATATTGATGTTAATGTTAATATTAATGTTAATGTTAATATTAATATTAATGTTAATGTTAATATTAATATTAATGTTAATGTTAATATTAATGTTAATGTTAATATTGATGTTAATATTAATTCTAATGTTAATATTAATTTTAATATTAATATTAATAATAATATTAATTTTAATGTTAAGGTTAATTTTAATGTTAAGGTTAATCTTAATGTTAATTATCATGTTAATTTAATATTAATTTAATTTTAATATTAAATTTTGCTATGTCAGCTGCCATGTCAGCAACCATGACATATACCACATAATGGGAGATGGCATCACCCAAATATATTGGGAGCCAAATAGCATTTTTGAAACCAAATATAAGTTCCATAATTGGACCTTTCCGATTGTTGAAGCTAATGACATGTTCTAGGTTCGGTGATCATATAGTCCTCCCTCATCCCAACCATGGACTTTTATTGCAGCATATATAGGAGAACTTCGACATGGCATTTTAAGCTAACTTTATAAATAGTTAATATTGTTGCGTTAATCCAACTCTTGTATGTTAATATAATATAATATATATAAACCTAGATCGTAGTTACAAGTCCTAATTAAATCTTGGTGTACTAATTATATGGCTTAAACATAGAGATAATATAATTGAAAAGGATGGAAGCCATTTTTTTTAGTTTTTTGACACATTATACCTTGTACTACTTTTGTAGTTGACCAATTAATTTATCCATTTATTTAAAAAGGAATTGTCTTCAAAATAATGTTGTAAAGTTGTTGGTATAATAAAGAGAAAAGTAAAACATGAAATGATATTGTTGTTGTTTTGGCCTTCTTTACTAAAAAAAAATAGTCCTACATTGCTTAGGCCAAATGGGATGTATCTCTTCATATAGCTTTGCTTGTGGAGAGATGCGCATGAGCCTTGGATAGGCACATGGGTGCCTTGTGGGGATGTTTTTCTAGTGGAAAGAAGGTCAACCCAACTGTAACCCCACCTTTCCAAATTTTGTCATAATTCCTTAAAATTAAATGAATTCCCTTAATTTCTTATAGTATTGATAATTGGATACTATTGTTATAATTATGTTCTGAAGGCTTGGGCCTTTCTCATTGAAGCCCACTTCTTGGTTCTGACAACCAAGTTTAAATTCTTTTTTTTTCTTTTCTTTTAAAAGCTTTCATTTTGGGTCAATCAAGAACTTGGGCTTTTCTTTTAAAAGTTGGCTACAGTTTCTTTTTTTATACTCTGTCACTGTAGTTTCCTTTCATTTTGTTTTTGGTAATTCAAACGAATTCTCCAACAAACCTTCTTCTTTCTTCTCTAACCGAATTGTCAGAGAAGAGAATTTGGTTGCCCGCCAAATGTTAGCTTAATTTCCACCCTCCAACAGCCTTTATAAGCACACTTTCTCCTTCCTCTTACCTTTTTACCATTAATTGAGTGGAGAGCTCTTCCATTCCTTACAATTCTACTCTTCTTCAAATTATTCCTTAGTCTCTTCTCGATTAGCCATGGCGGAAGAAGACAGATCAAGCCTCCTCCGTAGATCATCGAGAGTTGCATAAATCCTCGAGGCATAGCAAAGAAGAAGTCGACATCCAAGGAACTGTTGTTCGTTGGCGTGAGGGTTCCTCCAGCTCTTCGTTTGGAGTAATTTCCTCCTGATAGTTCATCGTTCCATTCGATCTAGTTTTGGCAAGAATCGAACTCTTCCAGATTGATTGGGAATCGAGTTTAGATCAATCTAGCTTATATCGATCAATTCTTCTTTTGATCATGTCTAGATGATCATTTGATCGACTCATGTCTTCAACTCGACACCTTGAGGTGAGTTATTCGAAGAATTGCCTGAGATAGTCTACTCTCGGTTTTGATATTCCTTATGAATGAAATAATTGATGTGTAATTTAGATCTTGAGTTTCGATCTGATTTCCTCTTCTGGGAATTTCTAGAATTTTTGGAGATTTGATTTCAGATCTTGATTCATCCATCCGAGACTAACATCTTTAATTTGTGAGTAATATCTCTACATTCATGAATCAAATTATCACTGTTGAAGAATCTGTTCTTAATCTTTTCTCTATTGATCGGTTATCAAATAGAATAGGTTGGAGTTGAACAGATCATCGTTCTGATTTACTTGGGGGTTGTCTGTATTCAAGTAAGTGTTTTTGATTGGTTCTTTAATAGGAGTACTAGAGTTTTCCTCTTGGTTAATCACCCCTGTACCTGATCTCAAAGGGATTTGGAGTTAAATTGAGTTATTTTCTGTCCTTGTGTTTTCTTGTTCGATTTTGGTTCAGGAAAGCGCTCGATCGGACACTTATAACTCATGTCCAACCAGAGGAATGAGTCACCAAACCTTGGCTTAAGTTGTCTTCACAGGTAATTTTTCTAACGTTCCAATTAAGTTGTATACATTTTTGCAATTTCTTCACTGTGAGATTGTGAGACTAGTAGCAGTTGGTATCAGTAAATTAGGACCTGGTACTTTCCCTCAAGTAACCCTGTGATCTAAAAATAGATATACTACATAGAAGGTCGGTACATTATGCATTTTATGATTGCAAGTAGGAATCTGGGGTTGTAACCAATTCTCAAGAATTTTTGTGTATTAGTTAATGAATAGGAGTAATGGATCTTGGTTGTCATGAAACCGAGCTTGGTATTTGATTTAGTTACCTGTTCTGAGGAGATTAGAAGTGCTCTGCTATTTTTCTAGTGTAGGATGGTCTCGAGGGATATGTTGGAGGCTGTAAGGGTAGAAAGGCCGGTATCAAGTTGTAATAACCTGGCAGTTAACTAATTTCTGGCTTATTGTAATATTGAAGCACTGTCAATTAACATAGGTTAAGGGAGAGCTTCATCTCAGATTCTTGACCATGCACTGATATATACATTGAAGTAAATTATCCTTTGAAGCATGATATTAGTATATGAAGATTGGCTATAAGATTATGCCATGGGCTAAGTTAGAAGTTAAGGTGTGGGTTACCTTTATGTTAATTTAATTACTGTGATTGCAAGATTGAAGAGGTAGTAATTCAGCCAAATCAAATCACTCACTAGCATCAGTAATTAAAGGAATGAACTAGTAGAAATTTATCTACTTCTCTATATTAGGATTCAGTTATAATTGACCTGCAATAGACAGAGTAGGTTATGAGATATTGAAGCTAGATGTTGGTAGCTTGGGTATCAATACTGGTAGGTTAGTATGAGTGCCCTGTTACCTATTAAGTATACTTTGTGAAATGCCATTTTAAGCCATGATTCATTATTCTATATTGGAACGTTGTTCTCCATTAATCCCTGACATTGTCTCCTAGAAGAGGGTGTTCAATTAATCCCTAAGGGTATCAAACATTCGACTGTGGTTGGTTGGATTGAACTGTAACTTGTAGATTTCTTTACCCCTATCCTGGAATCTGCAGGATACTAAGTGAGACAATTAGTTGAGATGTAGCAGGACTTGTCCATGCCTTGCTTTCTTTAGAAACACGTGGGTTGATGGCTAAGGAATTTTATTTAGGAAGTCTTGACTGATTCCTGGCATCAGTAGACAATTGTCTACTGATATGTATTTTTTTGACAATTGTTTACTGATAAAGGGATATCTGTGAAGGCTACCTGAACTTTGGGTGTGAGAAAATTTTTGGAAACAGAGGTTGCAGTGACATAAGGCAGTATGAGTATTAGTGTCTCTTGATATTAATATAGATTGGTTGTCAGTTAATGCAACTGACTGAGATTTTGGTTTAACAGCAGTTTGCTATTCTTAGGGTACTATATCTTGAGTTAGTTATTGGTGTTAGTGATGTATAAGAGTTATAAGAGATGGGTCCTTCCAACTGTTTATGAATTAATCAAGTGGTAAGTTTTGCAACTCTATTATCTAGGTAGTTAAGTATTATGAATAATGTGTATTAGTACCTACCAATAATGATACATGGGAACCTTAGAATGTAGCTAGCTTACCTTATACAAGCATGGTTAGATGGTGATATCTTTAACTAAAAATTTGTATATAATTTAATCAATTGTACCAATTTTTAACAGGAGGATATCCAGCATTTCTATTCCCACTTAATTACCCTGAGCAAGGCAAGTATACTCCTCGGATTTGTCCATTACTTATACCTTCTTGTTGACACGATACTTCATGAGTTTGTCTTGTATCTTGTTCTCTGAGTTTGTTTGCGTCTGGAAGGGAAAATACTACATATGTGTGATCAAACCCGAGTTACAATTCATGTGAATAGCTTAGGCCTCGTACCGTACACGCGGGTCCTAAGCTATACCATTTCATGTTTCATGTTCTACGCAAGCCGATCACACGCTCTGGATGTATTTCTATATATTGCACACGTCAGTTTCCTTGTATATTTTATGTTCAGGCTTCATTTTATGTTCCCTGTATTTCCTGTATTTACTTTCCAGTATTTGTGTTCTCATTTTCTGTACTTTATATTTTTTTGTACTCATTCCATATCATGATGTTCTTGTTCATTTCCTTGGATATATTTAGCTCCGCTCCTGACTAGGATATGTTGCAGGTGAGATAGAGGCTATCTGTGATACTTATTACGGGCCGGAGCCTGGAGGTACCTTTGAGCTAAATGGTGTTGCTCTTGACTTAGAGGCTGAGGAAGCCTAATACTTTCCCTTGTAGTTTCATTTCGACTTTGTATTAGAGACTTCAGTTTACATTTCATCTTGTTCGAAAATGTAATAACTCTTAGACATGTACTTGATTCTGGGATTCGATATTATAGATGCTGTGGTTTATATTCATTCTTATCTGGACTTGTAGTTTTCCTAGAGATTGGTACACCTTACTTCATCGTGTCTAACGATAAAGGCTGGGTGTGTCCGACTCGTGTCCAATTATTCGGGAGCGGGTTGTGACATGTTTTTAGTGGTGGCCCATGCAGGTCTATCCTAATGGTACCTAGATATTAGTGTACTATTGGGGGACTTGATTAAACTAGGAAAACTTGATCACAGCATAGGAAAGATCGGGAAATAAGGGTATATCAGGTACATCAGGTACATTGATATTATAAAAATATTGTTTATTTTTAGGTTTTAGGGTTTTGTCAATCAACGAAGTTTTCTTTCTATTATAGGATGGTCAATACGAGGAAGATCGCAGATCAGCTCAGAGTTGCAGGCAGTACGGGACAGTCTGCACCAGACGTTCTGGTAGAGCAGTTTCTGTTACTGCCTCCTATATTTCCTCCGCTACCCTCGACGATGATGTTCGACAACGCCCAGTTGATGGCCATGTTCCAGCAGTTCATGGAGGCTCACAACCACCAGGCCGCACAGTTCCGAGCGACAGTCGTAGATGCACTCAGAACTCGAGAGCCGGCAGCACCAGTACCGGTAGCACCTCCAGCACCAGCAGCACCGAGATCGGGGACAGCCAGGGACTACCAGAACCTCTGTCCGATGAATTTCTGGGGCCACGAGGGGATTGTCTATACGGATAAGTGGCTGGAAAATACGGAGTGGACGCTGAAGATGGCGAGGATCCCGGATGACCTGAAGGTAGAAGTTGCGAGTATATGACTTTTTGATCTTACGAGAGCCTAGTACCGAGAGGAGCCTCAGTTAGCTGTGCCCCAGATTCTTTGTACAGACTTTAAAATTATGTTCAAAGAGAAGTTCTTCCCCGAAATTAAGCGAGACGAGCTTCGTATGCAGTTTGAGGTACTGTAACATGGGACCATGACGGTGGCAGAGTATACGTCGAAGTTCACCCGACTCAGCAGGTTCGCAGAGAACCTAGTCGCCACACCAGAGGAGAGGGCTTGGAGGTTCAAGAAGGGCCTCACCAGAGAGTTGCGACATATAGTGGCGATCAGCCAGGCGACGACTTATACGAGCTTCCTCAAGATTGCTCAGGCTGTGGAGAAGAAGATGGACCCGAGGCCCAAGAGGGATAGGGACATCGGCAGTAGCAGCAATCAGGCACCGACGAAGAGGACTCAGATTCAGACTCAAACGAGGCCACCACAGTCGGCGGTAGTTCAGCATCGTCCTGCCAGAGCTCCAGCAGTTCAGCAGCATCAGAGACAGTAGGGGATCAATTGCACATACTATCATCGGCCAGGACACCACGTTGAGGTCTATCGCAAGAGGCTCGGACTTTGTTTATTCTGCGGGTCAGACGCTCATCAGATGAGAGACTGTCAGCAGGCCACAGCCAGGCTAGTAGGATGACCCCGAGGAGTTAAAAGACCACCACCTACACTACCTAGAGCACTACCTGTTTCACCCCAGAGAGGACCAGCTCTACCACTTTAGCAGCAGTGATTTGCACAGCAGCAGCAGCAGCAGCAGTAGAGAGGAGGACCACAGCGGGGACGTGCTTACGTCATGGCCACAGTTGAGGAGGAGGAGGCAGCTCCAGATGTTATTACAGGTTCTATCATCATATATTCATTTCCTGCCATTATATTGTTTGATTATGGAGCCATACATAGCTCTGTATCATATGAGTTTCTCTATAGACACGGCTTCACACCTAAGCCCACTAGAAGGAACTATCAGATTATGACAGAAAGAGGGGTAGTGCCAGTTAGTGAGAAGATGGATTGTCCTATCACTATAGCTGGGAGGGAGCTTAGAGCTTGACTTCTAGTGATGCCATTCCTCGAATTTGATATAGTCCTCAGCATCGACTGGATGAGTGAGCAGTTTGCTGTAATAGACTGCCATGAAGGAAAGGTTACTTTCAGTCCACCTGGAGTTCCTCCATTCGAGGTTAGAAAATGGATCGCAGAAAGGCCAGAGGGAGTCAACTTCGGAGTAGTTACAGAAGACCAGGAGTTGCCGCATTCGCTGATTGCAGAGTTTCTCGATGTCTTCTCCGAGGAGTTGGCAGGATTGTCGTCATGTAGAGTTTAGCATCGACTTAGTGTCCGGATCAGCGCCGAAGTCCCAGCATTGCTTCAAGATCAACCCGAAGGAAGCTGCATAGTTGAAGGCCCAGATTGATGAGTTGGAAGGCAAGAGTTTTATTTGGTCCAGTGCTTCACCCTGGGAAGCACTGGTACTCTTCGTGCCGAAGAAGGATGGTACTGTTAGGATGTGCATCGATTACCGTGCACTCAATAACATTGCCATCAAGAATAAATACTCGTTACCGCGGATAGATGAGCTGTTTGATCAGCTGAGTGGGGAGAAGGTCTTCTCAAAGATTGACATTAGGTCAGGATATTATCAGATGAAGGTTCGGGAGTAGGATATTTCGAAGACAGCATTCAATACCCGTTACGGCCAGTATAAATTTTTGGTGATGCCGTTCGGACTTACCAATGCCCAAGCAGTGTTTATGAACTTGATGAATAAAGTTTTTCACAAGTATTTGGATAAGTTTGTTGTAGTCTTCATTGATGACATCCTGATCTATTCGAAGACCGAGGAGGAGCATGTGGAGCATCTGCGGACTGTGTTGGAGATTCTACGGAAGGAGAAGTTATATAAGAAGCTCTCAAAGTACGAGTTCTTCTTAGACAGAGTGGAGTTCCTAGGGCATGTGGTGACTGGAGAGAGGATTTCTATAGATCCTAAGAAGATTGAAGCTGTGGAAGCATGGGCACCTCCCAAGTCAGTAGCAGAGATTCATAGTTTCCTGGGGCTAGTAGGTTACTACCAAAAGTTCGTGAAAGATTTTTCCAAGATAGTGGAGCCGATGACGAAGCTTACGCGGAAGGACGAGGAGTTCACCTGGAGCGACGCCTGCCAGTCTGCATTTGAAGAATTGAAGAGAAGACTCACTACATCACCAGTTTTAGCTTTGCTATCCGGATCTGGAGGATTCATCATCTACAGCGACGCATCAGGGAAAGGCTTAGGAAGTGTGCTTGAGCAGAACAAGAACGTCATTGCTTATGCTTCTAGACAGTTGAGGCCTCATGAGAAGAATTATCCTATTCATGACTTGGAGCTTACAGCAGTCATTTTTGACTTGAAACTGTAGAAGTACTATTTGTATGGAGAGCGAGTAGACATCTTCACGGACCATAAAAGCCTGAATTATGTCTTTACTCAGAAGAAACTGAACATGAGGCAGCAAATATGGCTGAAACTCACGAAGGATTTCGACATCAATCTGCAATACCATCCTGGAAAGGCGAATGTGGTAGCAGATGCTCTCAGTCGATATCCTATAGCTATGTTCCTCACTATGGACCGATATCTTCTTGAGGATCTTGAGAGTCTTAGGATCGAGATTGTTCTTCCGGGGGTTCGAGGACAGCTGATGCACATGCAGATACAGTCAGGACTGATAGAGAAGATCAACGAGGTCCAGTTTCTAGATGAAGGACTCAGATGTCTCAGGGGCCAGGCAGGATTTGTCATGACCCTCACCCGCTTTTCGGATACGAAGCGTGTCCAAGTCCAGCCTATGCCGCAGTGTCGGCGGTAGAATGCTGTCTATACTCACTAGTCACGGCAATCTAGAGTCACGGGAAATCTATATCTAACTGAATATCAAGAATCAATATCACGTCCGGTGGACACAAATCCACTACAAATAGACGGAAAAATAGAGAAATACAAGAAATGAACCAACTGAGTAGAACCTGCTAACCAAGGCAATCCTAATTGTAAACTCCGCGATCTGGTGCTAACTCAAACCCTCTCGTCTGCTCCTGTCTCAAACTCGGCTAACCTGAAGAGATCATCAGGTCCTCAGAGGACTAGCAAGATACATAAAAACAAGCCTTTCTAACAGTTTATCATGCATGGAGAAAGATACAGAATAAATAAGTAAAACTGAGCAATGAATAAAGTACGAATCTATACACTGTCTACACATAGATGAACTGCTGAACAAGGACTAGAGAACTCATGTCAAGAAGGATAACCAAATCGAATACTCAAACCCTCGTCCCTAGTGTGGACTCGCAGGTTTGAACTACTAATCCTTGTCCCTAGTGTGGACTCGCAGATTAGCATCACCCTCGTCCCTAGTATGGACTCGCAGGCGTAAACCCTATACTACTAACCCTCGTCCCTAGTGTGGACTCACAGGCTAGCATCTACTACTAACCATCGTCCCTAGTGTGGACTCGCAGGCTAGCATCTACTACTAACCCTCGTCCCTAGTGTGGACTCGCAGGCTAGCATCACCCTCGTCCCTAGTGTGGACTCGCAGGTGTGGACCAATAACTACTAACCTTCGTCCCTATCGTGGACTCGCAGGTTAGCTTCAAGGTTCAAGATACGGAGGAAAAAGCAGTTCGGTTCACGACTCACGACACGACTCAATCAAGGCTCAATGGATACGTCCAATAAGATACAAGGCTAACTGTGAACACGGTCTACATAACAATGATACAAGTATATAAACAGGATATGAAAGGTACATGTCAATAATATGAGAAAACTAGATAGTAAATAAAGACAGTGCATATAAATAAAGCTGTATAGAAAGGCAAGGTATACTTGCCTTAAGTCCTGAGCTGCTGGTACGGGTCAAGAATCCATATCAAGTCCAAATATCCTGTTTAAAGAATTTATAATGTCATTACATAAAATAGAATGGAATGGACTAGTTACTAGGTTATCAATTCCCTAGGATACTGGTTTCCTCCATTTACTATGCCACTATTTCCAATTAACCATATTCCCTATGTAGTATGTTCATAACCCCATGTAACATACCCTACCACAATATGTACATGTATATACATATGGGTATTGTATACCCCTGCCCCTGCAACTGACAGACCCTAATACTCCTCTACTATGGGTTTACGTTATGTATTTAGGGCTCTAGACTTCCTAGAGTGGACTCCCCTTTCACTCCATGCTATTTCTTTGCCGATCTACATTATCAGTTTTCCAAGAAACTGGTACACCTAATCTAGTCCTCATTGATTTGATATACTCAGATAAGTGACTGCTAATATAAGTCAATTTACCCTGTAGTTCAGTTTGGAGTTGATTCTTCATCAGTTATCAGTCCATATTGCAGTTGTATTTAGCTGGGTATCCATTGGATACCCTTGGTTATAGAACACCATATCCCCTTTTGCACTTAGCATTCCTACTGTACATCACCAATACTTCAGGATATTTAAATGTGTTCTGCTAATCACACACAGGTTAACTCCTATTAGGCAGTTGGTACTCTCTCATAATTTACAAGGTCAATGATTCAACTGGGCATGATGTAAAGCAGTGATCAATAGGCCTTGTATTGAACTAAGATATAGGAAGCAACATGTAGGATGCCTCTAACCCATTGCTGGCACACAAGTCCAACAAGGACTGACACTCAAAGTTGGTACTGTACAGTCGATACCATGGGCTGATACCCAACTGGCCTAAACAGTTGGACCCCCAAGGTCTGTGTTATCAACTGATGCAAAAAATAAGATAAACAAGGACTTGATATCCAGTCTCATTAAGGACTAATACCAAGTGCAGGCACATGACTGAATACTTAGTAAATAGGACAGTTGCAAAGATAAGGTGAAGGATGGATACGAATAAAATTTAAACAAGGAAGTGAGAGGACTGAGTAGTGAAAATATGCAGGGACTGAACATGAATTGCTAGGGACTGATACCCACCCAAGGTGTCAATCAACTGGTCAAATGTACTATAATCTCAAGCCATCACTTATTGACTAAAATTAAAATGCTGGGGATTGATGTTATTAACTGAAAGGATCACCCAAGGATGGTAACTGCACATTTAGCAAATACAGGGAGGTTTCCGTGGTATCAAGGATAAGACATGGATTTCCATAACCAATATACATTAGGGCTTTTATGTGAAGGCAATAATGGATAATAGGACATATGTTTGAGAACAAGTTTTCCTTACCCTATTTCACAACTGGACCAAATGGCTAAGTTGAAGATATGGACTGATATCATCAACCCAAGGACTGAACTGAAACTTAACCTGGGTCTTAGCAAGGTATCTGAATCAGGTGTTAAAATACCCCTATTAACTCTGATACAGGATGCAGGATAGGTACATGTATGCAGTCATCAAAAGTAATCATCTAACTTATTATAAATGAATTAAAGTAAAAGATAAACGTATGCACTGAGCAACTGGATTGCAAAGGAGTGGCAAAACTCTGACCTAACTATAGGGTACATATATGTATAAGAAGGGTAGAACAACATGAGATATTCACATGAATGTTTGAAACCTACCAAGTATCAGTCGAGTAGCATATGGACAGGACAATGAGCAAGAATGAACATAGAGGGGTAGGGATGTACAGGTTAATTTGTGAATACAGAAAAATCGTCCTAAGGGAAAAATCTAAACTCCCAGGATGGGCAAGACAATTAGAGGACATGACACCATATCCCAGTGGCTGCACAAGTACAGATCAACATATCTTCAGTTGATACATCTGGCCAACAAGAAGATCATGGCCTGAACCCAATTGTTCCTAACTGAACTCTAATTGTGTTTAAGGGCCAGGCAAACTCAGAGAAGAGTAAAGAGGGGTTTGAATATGTGGTAGATGCAATGGACTGATACATCAACACAATATGGTTAACATGTCAAGTCATAAAGTAGCCTCATATCAATTTTCAAATTTGATACCATGTATAAATATATTGGTATGAACAGATGTGTGATGGCAGTAGGTACAAAAGGACTGGACACAACCAAGGCTAAGGCCTTTGTGGCACAGTGGCCTTGATAATGAAAACCTTGGTACAACTATAAAGTCTGACACAAGGAAAACTGCTATATATATCTATCATCTATCATACATAGCAGTTTCCCTCATCTATAGGCCTGTGTAATCAGTTGACCACATGTATCCAGGATACTAGATGCATCCTTATAGATACAACCTTGCATACCCAGTCCTTAGGCTACCATAGATGTCCACAGGTGTCCTGTCATTTGTGGCTTCCCTATATCATAGAATACAGACATCCTATGTTGATATGTGATTTACCTACTCCTATATTGCCATGTGACCCTCATTAATACCCTAAATGAGCAGAGGATTCCCCATATCATCTCCTTGTCACTTTTACCATCCCTTTAGCCTTCTTAGACATTATCACAAATACTTCTACTGCCATGGACCTATGAACAAAAAAATTTTGTTTATAGAATCAATGTATGATAAGGGAAAGGAAGGAGTTACCTGCTCAATTGGTGGTCCTTCCCGAACCCTCTATTCAACCGCTTCACAGGTCGGAGGCGCAAAGGAAATTAGGGTTTGAGGTCGGCTTCCACCTCCATCTATATATACAACTTGTTGATGAATCTGGGGTTGATGGAGAGATAGGATGGGAGAATTCGATTCTATCCATTGTTCGAATTCAAATCGAATTCGAAATCTTGAAATTTGAAGCTGCGGTTTGAAGGGAAGTTTAAATAGAAGTAAATTGCATATAGGTCCCTATCAACTTATTTATTACGCTTTGGTCCTTCTGCAGTTTTTTTTAAAGTAAACAACTAGTATAAGCATATGATTTTATTTATGAGACAGTGATAAATAATAATAATAAAATAATAAAAATACAGGAGAAAATTGGTCAAGGGGTTTACAACTCTATCCCCCTTAAACAAATTTCGTCCTCGAAATTTAAGTGAAGCCATGATCTATTAGAAGAATAGTTTAACAGTTTGCTATAGAATCATTGTGATTCGTCGCAAGTCAAAATTAATGCTAACACTATAATCTACTGAAAATCTCTGCCATTTGCTCATTGTGGTGTTACCGCATATTCCGTGATCATGGCTAAGGCTCGCCCTCCTTCTGTGGTCGGTGGAGTGTTCAGTATAGCGTTGTTGAGAGTCCAAGAAAAATACATTAGCCGTTAAAGAGATTTTCAAACAGGATGCAAATCAAGGATTCAATGAAATCAAGGACAAGAGATTAACAAGGAGTCAAGACATATGGATGAGATCCTATGAGTCTAATCCTATTTGCAGGCTCACGACGGTACAATGACGTAACCGAAGTGATAAACGTTGACCTGCTTGGGCCACCAAAAAAACTTGTCACGACCCGCACCCGCTTTTCGGATACGAAGCGTGTCCAAGCCCAGCCTACGCCGCAGTGTCGGCGGTAGAACGCTGTCTATACTCACTAGTCACGGCAATCTAGAGTCACGGGAAATCTATATCTCATCCACAGAATAATCATGTCACGATCAAAATCAAAAAAAATACAAGAACTGAACAATAATGAATATAACTGAATATCAAGAATCAATGTCACGTCCGGTGGACACAAATCCACTACAAATAGACGAAAAAATAGAGAAATACAAGAAATGAACCAACTGAGTACAACCTGCTAACCAAGGCAATCCCAATTGTAAACTCCGCAATCTGGTGCTAACTCAAACCCTCTCGCCTACTCATGTCTTAAACTCGGCTAACCTGAAGAGATCATCAGGTCCTCAGAGGACTAGCAAGATACATAAAAATGAGCCTTTCTAACAGTTTATTATGCATGGAGAAAGATACAGAATAAACAAGTAAAACTGAGCAATAAATAAAGCACGAATCTATACACTGTCTACACATAGATGAATTGCTGAACAAGGACTAGAGAACTCATGTCAAGACGGATAACCAAATCGAATACTCAAACCCTCGTCCCTAGTGTGGACTCGCAGGTTTGAACTACTAATCCTCGTCCCTAGTGTGGACACGCAGATTAGCATCACCCTCGTCCCTAGTGTGGACTCGCAGGCGTAAACCCTATACTACTAACCCTTATCCCTAGTGTGGACTCGTAGGCTAGCATCTACTACTAACCCTCGTCCCTAGTGTGGACTCGCAGGCTAGCATCTACTACTAACTCTCGTCCCTAGTGTGGACTCGCGGGCTAGCATCACCCTCGTCCCTAGTGTGGACTTGCAGGTGTGGACCAATAACTACTAACCCTCATCCCTATCGTGGACTCGCAGGTTAGCTTCAAGGTTCAAGACACGGAGGAAAAAGCAGTCCGGTTCACGACTCACGAGACGAATCAATCAAGGCTCAATGGATACGTCCAATAAGATACAAGGCTAACTGTGAACACGGTCTACATAACAATGATACAAGTATATAAACAGGATATGAAAGGTTCATGTCAATAATATGAGAAAACTGGATAGTAAATAAAGACAGTGCATGTAAATAAAGCTGTGTAGAAAGGCAAGGTATACTTGCCTTAGGTCCTGAGCTGCTGGTACGGGTCAAGAATCCATATCAAGTCCAAATAGCCTGTTTAAAGAATTTATAATGTCATTACGTAAAATAGAATGGAATGGACTAGTTACTAGGTTATCAATTCCCTAGGATACTGGTTTCCTCCATTTACTATGCCACTATTTCCAATTAACCATATTCCCTATGTAGTATGTTCATAACCCCATGTAACATACCCTACCACAATATGTATATGTATATACATATGGGTATTGTATACCCCTGCCCCTGCAACTGACAGACCCCAATACTCCTCTACTATGGGTTTACATTTGGTATTTAGGGCTCTAGACTTCCTAGACTGGACTCCCTTTTCACTCCATGCTATTTCTTTGCCGATCCACATTATCAGTTTTTGAAGAAACTGGTACACCCAATCTAGTCCTCATTTATTTGATATACTCAGATAAGTGACTGCTAATATAAGTCAATTTACCCTGTAGTTCAGTTTGGAGTTGATTCTTTATCAGTTATCAGTCCATATTGCAGTTGTATTTAGCTGGGTATCCATTGGATACCCTTGGTTATAGAACACCATATCCCCTTTTGCACTTAGCATTCCTACTGTACATCACCAATACTTCAGGACATTCAAATGTGTTCTGCTAATCACACACAGGTTAACTCCTATTAGGTAGTTGGTACTCTCTCATAATTTACAAGGTCAATGGTTCAACTGGGTATGATGTAAAGCAGTGATCAATAGGCCTTGTATTGAACTAAGATATAGGAAGCAACATGTAGGATGCCTCTAACCCATTGCTGGCACACAAGTCCAACAAGGACTGACACTCAAAGTTGGGACTTTACAGTCGATACCATGGGCTGATACCCAACTGGCCTGAACAGTTAGACCCCCAAGGTCTGTGTTATCAACTGATGCAAAAAATAAGATAAACAAGGACTTGATATCCAGTCTCATTAAGGACTAATACCAAGTGCAAGCACATGACTGAATACTTAGTAAATAGGACAGTTACAAAGATGAGGTGAAGGATGGATACGAATAAAATTTAAACAAGGAAGTGAGAGGACTGAGTAGTAAAAATATGCAGGGACTGAACATGAATTGCTAGGGACTGATACCCACCCAAGGTGTCAATCAACTGGTCAAATGTACTTTAATCTCAAGCCATCACTTATTGACTAAAATTAAAATGCTGGGGATTGATGTTATTAACTGAAAGGATCACCCAAGGATGGTAACTGCACATTTAGAAAATACAGGGAGGTTTCCGTGGTATCAAGGATAAGACATGGATTTCCATATACAATATACATTAGGGCTTTCATGTGAAGGTAATAATGGATAATAGGACAGATGTTTGAGAACAAGTTTCCCTTACCCTATCTCACAACTGGACCAAATGGCTAAGTTAAAGATATGGACTGATATCATCAACCCAAGGACTGAACTGAAACTTAACCTGGGTCTGAGCAAGGTATCTGAATCAGGTGTTAAAATACCCCCATTAACTCTGATACAGGATACAGGATAGGTACATGTATGAAGTCATCAAAAGTAATCATCTAACTTATTATAAATGAATTAAAGTAAAAGATAAACGTATGCACTGAGCAACTAGATTGCAAAGGAGTGGCAAAACTCTGACCTAAATATAGGGTACATATATATACAAGAAAGGTAGAACAACATGAGATATTCACATGAATGTTTGAAACCTACCAAGTATCAGTCGAGTAGCATATGGACAGGACAATGAGCAAGAATGAACATAGAGGGGTAGGGATGTACAGGTTAATTTGTGAATACAGGAAAATTGTCCTAAGGGAAAAATCTGAACTCCCAGGATGGGCAAGACAATTAGAGGACATGACACCATATCCCAGTGGCTGCACAAGTACAGATCAACATATCTTTAGTTGATACATCTGGCCAACAAGAAGATCATGGCCTGAACCCAATTGTTCCTAACTGAACTCTAATTGTATTTAAGGGCCAGGCTAACTCAGAGAAGAGTAAAGAGGGGTTTGAATATGTGGTAGATGCAATGGACTAATACATCAACACAATATGGTTAACATGTCAAGTCATAAAGTAGCCTCATATCAATTTTCAAATTTGATACCATGTATAAATATATTGGTATGAACAGATGTGTGATGGCAGTAGGTACACAAGGACTGGACACAACCAAGGCTAAGCCTTTATGGCACAGTGGCCTTGATAATGAAAACCTTGGTACAACTATAAAGTCTGACACAAGGAAAACTGCTATATATATCTATCATCTATCATACATAGTAGTTTCCCTCATCTATAGGCCTGTGTAATCAGTTGACCACATGTATACAGGATACTAGATGCATCCTTATAGATACAACCTTGCATACCCAGTCCTTAGGCTACCATAGATGTCCACAGGTGTCCTGTCATCTGTGGCTTCCCTATATCATAGAATACAGACATCCTATGTTGATATGTGATTTACCTACTCCTATATTGCCATGTGACCCTCATTAATACCCTAAATGAGCAGAGGATTCCCCATATCATCTCCTTGTCACTTCTACCATCCCTTTAGCCTTCTTAGACATTATCATAAATACTTCTACTGCCATGGACCTATGAACAAACAAATTTTGTTTATAGAATCAATGTATGATAAGGGAAAGGAAGGAGTTACCTGCTCAATTGGTGGTCCTTCCCGAACCCTCTATTCAGCCGCTTCACAGGTCGGAGGCGTAAAGGAAATTAGGGTTTGAGGTCGGCTTCCACCTCCATCTATATATACAACTTGTTGATGAATCTGGGGTTGATGGAGAGATAGGATGGAAGAATTCGATTCTATCCATTGTTCGAATTCAAATCGAATTCGAAATCTTGAAATTTGAAGCTGCGGTTTGAAGGGAAGTTTAAATAGAAGTAAATTACATATAGGTCCCTATCAACTTATTTATTATACATTGGTCCTTCTACAGTTTTTTTTAAAGTAAACAACTAGTATAAGCATATGATTTTATTTATGAGACAGTGATAAATAATAAAATAAAAAAATACAGGAGAAAATTGGTCAAGGGGTTGACAGGATTGCTCGACGCATTCACTATTGCAGATGATGGATCCCTGAGGCACGAAAACTAGTTGTGTGTGCCCAAGGATTTATGGGAGAAGGTTATACAGGAGGCCCCCCAGTTGCAGTATTCTATTCGTCCTGGATCTTCCAAGATGTATAAGGATCTGCGGGAGTATGTTTAGTGGTATGGAATGAAACGAGAGGTTGTCAGATTCGTTTCTAGATACCTTGTGTGCGAGCAGGTTAAGATGGAGCGCCAGACACCAGCAGGACTACTCCAGCCTTTACCTATTTTGGAGTAGAAATAGGAACACATAACCATGGATTTCGTCTCTGGTTTACCGCGTATGCCCGGTGGCAAGGACACAATTTGGGTTATCATGGACAGGCTGACGAAATCCGTTCACTTCATTACGTTCAAGGTAGGGCTGTCGACCGAAAAGCTTGTAGACCTCTACATGCGGCAGATTATGCGGATTCATGAAGTGCCAGTGAGTATCATTTCAGACAGGGACATGCACTTCATATCATACTTCTGGAGGAGTCTACAGCTGAGCTTGGGTTCACAGTTGAAGTTTAGTACCACCTTTCACCCACAGATAGATAGGCAGTCTGAGAGGAAAATTCAGACACTGGAGGACATGCTGCGGGTTTGTGCATTCGACTTCGACGGTTCGTGGGAGGATCACTTGCATCTTGTGGAGTTTGCCTATAATAATAGTCATCAGGCTAGCATCGAGATGACACCGTTCGAGGTACTATATGGGCGGAGATGTCGCACACCTTTATCTTGGGATGACGTTGGTGAGAGGACTTTGTTTGGGCAGGAGATTGTGGTAGATTCAGCTGAGAAGGTCAGACTGATCAGAGAGCATCTCGGAGTTGCACAGGATTGGCAGAAGCACTGGGTGGACAGCAGTAGATGGCCACTGGAGTTTGCAGTTGAAGATAGAGTGTTCTTGAAGATCTCATCGACCAGAGGTATCATTTATTTTGGCAGAGTCGGGAAGCTCAGCCCCAGATATATTGGGCCCTTCGATGTGACAGCACGGATTGGCGAGGTGGCGTATCGACTAGCACTTCCTGCTAGCTTAGAGGGAGTGCACGACGTCTTTCACGTATCCCAGCTTCGATGCTACATTCCAGATCCGAGTCATGTGGTGGACTACTCAGAGCTAGAGGTGGGTCCGAACTTGACCTACGAGGAGCAACCGATGGAGATCCTTGATCGGAGGGAGTAACAACTACGGAATCAGACTATACCGCTTGTCCAAATCATGTGGAGACACCACTCTCCGGAAGAGTCCACGTGGGAGCGCGAGGACGAGATGCGGGAACGATATCCCAATTTATTTGCTTGATTGTACTTTAATATTGAGAATTTTTTTAAAATTCAATAGATGGCTTGTGTTTGAACCTCCTTGTGATTACTTTGAGTTTAATTTTTGTTGTCTTCCAAATTTCGAGGACAAAATTATTTTAGGGGGGAAGATTTGTAACCCCATCTTTCCAAATTTTGTCATAATTCCTTAAAATTAAATGAATTCCCTTAATTGTTTTATAGTATTGATAATTGGATACTATTATTATAATTATTTTCTGAAGGCTTGGGCCTTTCTCATTGAAGCCCACTTCTTGGTTCTGACAACCCAAGTTTAAATTCTTTTTTTCTTTTAAAAGCTTTCATTTTGGGCCAATCAAGAACTTGGGCTTTTCTTTTAAAAGTGGGCTACAGTTTCTTTTTTTATACTCTGTTACTGTAGTTTCCTTTTATTTCGTTTTTGGAAATTCAAACGAATTCTCCAACAAACCTTCTTCTTTCTTCTCTAACCGAATTGTCAGAGAAGAGAATTTGGTTTCCCGCCAAATGTTAGCTTAATTCCCACGCTCCAACAGCCTTTATAAGAACACCTACTCCTTCCTCTTTCCTTTTCACCATTAATTGAGTGGAGAGCTCTTCCATTCCTTACAATTCTACTCTTCTTTAAATTATTCCTTAGTCTCTTCTCGATCAGCCATGGCGGACGAAGACAGATCAAGCCTCCTCCGTAGATCGTCGAGCGCTGCATAAATCCTCGAGGCGTAGAAGAGAAGAAGTCGACATCCAAGGAACTGTCATTCGTTGGCGTGAGGGTTCCTCCAGCTCTTCGTTTGGAGTAATTTCCTCCTGAAAGTTCATCGTTCCATTCGATCTAGTTTTGGTAAGAATCGAACTCTTCCAGATTGATTGGGAATCGAGTTTAGATCAATCTAGCTTATAACAATTCTTCTTTTGATCATGTCTAGGTGATCATTTGATCGACTCATATCTTCTTCAACTCGACACCTTGAGGTGAGTTATTCGAAGAATTGTCTGAGATATTCTACTCTCTGTTTTGATTTTCCTCATGAATGAAACAATTTATGTGTAATTTATATCTTGAGTTTCGATCTGATTTCCTCTTCTGGAATTTCTAGAATTTTTGGAGATTTGATTTCAGATCTTGATTCATCCATCCGAGCCAAACATCTTTAATTTGTGAGTAATATCTCTACATTCATGAATCAAATTATCACTGTTTAAGAATCTATTCTTAATCTTTTCTCTATTGATCGGTTATCAAAAAGAATAGGTTGGAGTTGAACAGATCATCTTTCTGATTTACTTGGGGGTTGTCTGTATTCAAGTAAGTATTTTTGATTGGTTCATTAATAGGAGTACTAGAGATTTCCTATTGGTTCATCACCCCTGTACTTGATCTCAAAGGGATTTGGAGTTAAATTGAGTTATTTTTCGGTCCTTATGTTTTTTTGTTCGATTTTGGTTCAGGAAAGCGCTCGATCGGACATTTATATCTCGTGTCCAACCAAAGGATTGTGTCACCAAACCTTGGCTTAAGTTGTCTTCACAGGTAATTTTCCTAACGTTCCAATTAAGTTGTATACATTTTTCCAATTTCTTCACTGTGAGATTGTGAGACTAGTAGCAGTTGGTATCAGTAAATTAGGACCTGATACTTTCCGTCAAGTAACCCTTTGATCTGTCAGTAGATACACTACATAGAAGGTCGATACATTATGCATTTTATGATTGCAAGTAGGAATCTGGGGTTGTAACTAATTCTCAGGAATTTTTGTGTATTAGTTAATGAATAGGAGAAATGGATCTTGGCTGTCATGAAACCGAGCCTGGCATTTGATTTAGTTACCTGTTCTGAGGAGATTAGAAGTGCTCTGCTATTTTGGTAGTGTAGCGTGGTCTTGAGGGATATGTTGGATGTTGTAAGGGTAGAAAGGCCAGTATCAAGTTGTAATAACCTGGCAGTTAACTAATTTCTGACTTATTGTAATATTGAAGCGCTGTCAATAACATAGGTTAAGGGAGAGCTTCATCTCCGATTCTTGACCATGCACTGATATATACATTGAAGTAAATTATCCTTTGAAGCATGATATTAGTATATGAAGATTGGCCATAAGATTATGCCATGGGCTAAGTTAGAAGTTAAGGTGTGGGTTACCTTTATGTTACTTTAATTACTGTGATTGTAAGATTGAAGAGGTAGTAATTCAGCCAAATCAAATCGCTCACTAGCATCAGTAATTTAAGGAATGAACAAGTAGAAATTTATCTACTTCTCTATATTAGGATTCAGTTATAATTGACCTGCAATAGACAGAGTAGGTTCTGGAAAATTGAAGCTAGATGTTGGTAGCTTGGGTATCAATACTGGTAGGTTAGTGTGAGTGCCATGTTACCTATTAAGTATACTTTGTGAAATGCCATTTTAAGCCATGATTCATTATTCTATATTGGAATGTTGTTCTCCATTAATCCCTGACATTGTTTCCTAGCAGAGGGTGTTCAATTGATCCCTAAGGGTATCAAACATTCGACTGTGGTTGGTTGGGTTGAACTAAAACTTGTAGAATTCATTACCCCTATCTTGGAATCTGCAGGATACTAAGTGAGACAATTAGTTGAGATGTAGCAGGACTTGTCCATGCCTTGCTTTCTTTAGAAACCCATGGGTTGATGGCTAAGGAATTTTATTTAGGAAGTCTTGACTGATTCCTGGTATCAGTAGACAATTGTCTACTGATATGTATTTTTTGACAATTGTTTACTGATAAGGGGATATCAGTGAAGGCTACCTGAACTGTGGGTATGAGAAAATTTCTGGAAACAGAGGTTGCAGTGACATAAGGCAGTATGAGTATTAGTGTCTCTTGATATTAATATAGATTGGCTGTAAGTTAATGCAACTGACTGAGATTTTGGTTTAACAGCAGTTTGTTATTCTTAGGGTACTCTATCTTGAGTTAGTTATTGGTGTTAGTGATGTATAAGAGTTATAAGAGATGGGTCCTTCCAACTATTTATGAATTAATCAAATGGTAAGTTTTGCAACTCTAGGTAGTTAAGTATTATGAAAAATGTGTATTAGTACCTACCAATAAAGATACATGGGAACCTTAGAATGTAGCTAGCTTACCTTATGTAAGCATGGTTAGATGGTGATATTTTTAACTAAAAATTTGTATATAATTTAATCAATTGTACCAATTTTTAACAGGAGGATATCCAGCATTCCTATTCCCACTTGATCACCCTGAGCAAGGCAAGTATACTCCTCGAATTTGTCCATTACTTCATGTGTTGTGCTTTTCTATATTCATGCTTGTACCTTCTTGTTGATACGAAACTTCACTAGTTTGTCTTGTATATTGTTCTTTGAGTTTATTTGTGTCTGGAAGGGAAAATACTACAGATGTGTGATCAAACCCGAGTTACAATTCATGTGAATAGCTTAGGCCTCGCACCGTGCACGCGGGTCCTAACCCGTACCATTTCCTGTTCCATCTTCTATCCAAGCCGATCACGCACTCTGGATGTATTTCAATATATTGCCAACGTCAGGCTCCTTGTATATTTCATGTTCAGGCTTCATTTCATGTTCCCTGTATTTCCTGTATTTACTTTCCAGTATTTGTGTTCTCATTTTTTGTACTTTATATTTTCCTGTACTCATTCCATATCATGATGTTCTTGTTCATTTTTGTAACCCCACCTTCCCTGAAATAATAATTTTTTGTATTTTTCTGGTATTTTAGAATTTTAGACATATTTATCTATGGTTTGTTTTATGAAATATTAATTGTTAGCATCATGATGTTGTTTCAAACTATTTGAATCATTTTGGTAGCTATTAAAATTTTAATGACTTAATAGTCCTTTAATCAATTTTCTTATTTTTTTTAATAAATTTGATTGGTTATTTAGCTCAAGAGAGCAATTCAAATTTTTGTTACAAATTAAGTTTCCCTCCATTTGTAACAACCTTGTAACCAACCTGTAACAAACATTCTAACAACTTTTTGTTCCTTTCTGTAAAATGATAATTGTTTAAGGGTTTTTATGTAAATACTTTACATATCCTCAAATTCTATTTAAAGAACAGTTCCCCCCCTCTCTCTCTCCAAAACTTATTCCTTCTCTTCTCATACACAGAGCAGGGAACTCTACTCTCGACCCCTCCATACTTCTTCACCTCTTCCACCAAGCCTAACCCTAATATGAGCTTCCAACGATCGGCCATGGTTGGGCAGACACCACCACACTGAGCAACGACGACGGCGACTCACGGCTGCACGAGTCCTCTTCCTCTGCGGCATCAGACTGCACTCGAGCCTTTCCCGGCTATTCTCTTTCTCCGGCGATGAAGTTCGATGGCGCCCAGGTGATGGCCATGTTCCAGCAGTTCATGGAGGCACAGAACCATCAGGCTGTGCAGTTCCGTGCTACGGTTATGGATGCCCTCAGGAGCCAAGAGCCGGCTCCACCAGCACCGGTAGCACCTACAGCGCCAGCAGTACCGAGACTAGAGACCGCCAGAGATTACCAGAACCTTTGTCCGATGGATTTTTGGGGCCATAAAGGGATAGTGTATGCTGATGAGTGGTTGGAAAATGCCGAGCGGACGCTGAAGATGGCGAGAATTCCAGATGACCTGAAGGTGGAAGTTGCAAGCATGCGACTTTTTTATCTTGCCAGAGCCTGGTACCGAGAGAAGCCTCTATTAGCCGTGCCCCAGGTTCTTTGGATAGACTTTAAAACTCTATTCAAGGAGAAGTTCTCCCCAGACGTGGAGCGAGATGAGCTTCGGATGCCGTTCGAGGCATTGCAGTAGGGGAATATGACGGTGGCAGAGTACATATCGGAGTTCGCCCGACTCAGAAGGTTCGAAGAGAGTTACGGCATGCAGTGGCAATCAGTCAGACGACGACTTATGCGAGCATCCTCAAGATTGCTCAGGCCGTGGAGAAGGAGATGGACCCGAGGCCCAAGAGGGATAGGGACATCGGTAACAACAGCTATCAGACACCAGCGAAGAGGACTCAGATTCATGCAAGGCCACAGCAGCATCACCATCCAGTCAGAGTTCATGCAGATCAGCCACAGAGGCAGCAGTTGGCGGTTACTTGCAATTACAGTCACCGCCCGGGACATCATTACGATGAATATCGCAAGAGGCTAAGGCTTTGCTTGTTCTGTAGATCACCCGCCCACCAGGTCAAAGATTGTCCAGAAGCCGCTGAGGGACGAGCATAAGGAGAACCGGGACCCTAGAAAGAGGATTTACCTCTTCATGTCCAGCAACCGTAGGGAGTCCAGCCAGAGGGACGAGTCTACCTCCTGACAGCCGAGGAAGTGGAGACCATCCCAATCCCGGACGAGTACTGAAGACCGGAGGCACTCATGGATCGCTACCTTTCTTTCGATGTTTTCTTTTAGCATCTTTGTTGTTTCTCCATTCGAGACTTGTTTCTACAGTCTCCCTATCTTACCGTTGTTTTATAGTACCTAGTAACTGCTAGTTGACTTTTGATTATCTCTTGGTATCCAATAAAATTGTTTCTAAAGAACATATACTATCACTCTCTATCATCACTTAGAATTGTCATAAACTTCCTTGAAATTCTGGATAAAGTTAAGAAAATATTTGACAACCTACCATGACCTGGATTATGGAGGACGTGAGCCCACTGCAGCTAGCTGCGCACTAGCAAGGTATGGGCTCTAAGCCAAAGTAATTACGGGTATTCACAGGTTCTCAGATATTATTGAAGCTAAGTCCTAAATTTATTTTATTATCGGATAAAGTTGATAAAAGTATTGCGGTAATCTAGTATTATCAGGACAATGGAACTGAAGGTTCACTGCAGCCAGATACATACTGGCGGGGCAGGAAATATAGGGAAAGTAACCTCAGGTATGCAAGATCGCCGGATACTATTGAGACTATTATTTCGTGATCATGATTTCTATTACATATTTTTCTGTGACTATCATTTCATTCTACTTTAATCATGCCAATTTTGAATTTTGTATCTGATCGTGCCTAATCGTGCCCCTGAAATTTCGAGGACAAAATTTTCTAAGGGGGAGAGATTTGTAACCCCACCTTCCCTGAAATATTAAATTTTTGTATTTTTCTGGTATTCTAGAATTTTAGACATATTTATCTATGGTTTGTTTTATGAAATATTAATTTTGTTAGCATCATGATGTTGGTTCAAACTATTTGAATCATTTTGATAGCTATTAAAATGTTAATGACTTAATAGTCCTTTAATCAATTTTTTTATTTTTCTTAATAAATTTGATTGGTTATTTAGCTCAAGAGAGCAATTCAAATTTTGGTTGCAAATTAAGTTTCTCTCCATTTGTAACCAACCTGTAATAAACATTCTAACAACTTTTTGTTCCTTTCTGTAAAATGATAACTGTTTAAGGGTTTTTATGTAAATACTGTACATATCCTTAAATTCTATTTAACGACCAGTTCCCCTCTCTCTCTCTCTCCAAAACTTATTCCTTCTCTTCTCATATTTCAGAGCAGGTAACTCTGCTCTCGACCCCGTGATACTTCTTCACCTCTTCCACCAAGCCTAACCCTAATCTGAGCTTCCAAGGATCGGCCATGGTTGGGCGGACACCACCACACTGAGCAACAATGACGGTGACTCACGGCTGCGCGAGTCCTCTTCCTCTGCGGCATCCGACTGCGCTCGAGCCTGCCCCGGCTATTCCCTTTCTCCGGCGAGTCCATCTTCCTCTGACGATTCTTCCATCAACGACTCTCGACGAGTGACAGCGGTGCCATCTCAAATTAGATCGGCAAGCAACGATCCGACGACGGAGCACCCCTTCTTTGCTGAGTCTTCTTCCTCGGCAGCATGGCGACGGCGGCGACGTTTTTCTTCTTTTTGGATCCACGCGGTTACAGAGCAGGAGCTGTTACTCTTCGGTTCAATTGAAGCACTCAGTCGACTTAGTGAGTATGAAATCTCGACGACAATCAAATCCTTGTGGATCGTTTCTTCGATTGAATTTCTGATTGTTTTCCTCCCTTCTTGTTATTCGAATTGTGCGTAGGAAATTTCGTGTAGAATCGGTCGTTTGAACGAAGTTCTGTTCGAATCAATGACAACAATCTGAGGGATCAAGATCGGATCGAACAAGCCATCAGCAAATTGAACTGCAAACTTGAAATATTTGGTAAGTCGCCTCTGTATGTTATTTCAAATTCTTTTGAATTTTGTTTCAGTAGAGTTCCCTCGATCTGAGTCGAGTTTGTTCTTGGATTAATATTCCTCTTTGAACCATGTCCACTTCCTGAAGACGTGTCTGCTCTACAAATCGTGTCTAGGCAGCAATCGTTGATTCATGTGTGTCCATGGCGATGGTTGTACTTGCCGTTCCTCTGTGGTGATTGTCGGATCGATCAATTGATGCACGGCAAATCAATTTTTCTTCAAATCAATTGGTAAAAAATCTATCTCGCCTCTTCTACTGTTTATAATTTAATTCGTTTTGATTGAGCGGTCTATTGTTTCTCTGTGTTACTATTGGACCGATCTATTGATCATGAGGGGATTATGAGAATTTGATTTTAAAACTTCTGAGTTGGTTTGGATGTTCTATTCTTTGAATTTTTAATTCCCGGTCGATAGAGTACTGAGACATCTATCTATATTTATTTTCAATTCTTGCCTATCATATGTTCGGTGAAATGGCTGAGCCATGATTCTTTCTTTTAATTTGGACACAGGGATATTTGTGTCGGATCCTGGAGGTGTTGATTAACTGGACTTGGTATTCTCCCCTGTTTTTAGGATCTGTGGTGCAGTATACATCTGTGTCCAGGATTCAAACACAAGTATGACTTGTGTTGTCTCTATTCCTGTTTTGGTGATTTGAATAGCTTCTGTACCATAACCGTTAGTAATATTAGGTTAGGCTGTGTGAATGTTGTTAGAAATTGAATTTGCAGATCTCGAATGGGAACCTGGCCAAGTCTTCATTGTGTAAATTCTTTGGTTTGAATCTGTTAAATAGCCATTATGGATAAGATATGAAGTTTGAATGTCTTGACTGTTGGTTTTGGGTATTCATGTTTTAGTTAAATTTTTAATTGGAGATTGAGTAATAAGTAGTAATGGTAGCAAGTTAGCTAGACTACTCTACAGGATGGTGAGTTGTGTATCAATGGGATTTCTCTATAGCAATCTATAATTTCTGATCTTTCCTTTAGATACCAGTGATCACTTTAACTTCACATTATGAGTGGGTTTACATATCTTATTTTAAACAGTTCATAGCATATATTGTAAAATTCCTAAATTTCTACTATTTTTTTAAATAAATTTGATACTGATTTTTTTTATTTTTGTATATTGTACATCGCGTAGTTGCATTGTACGTCGCGCACAAAATTTTATTTTTCGTAATTGCTCGACTAGTACGACTATGTGCGAGCGTATATATTTTTGAAAAATATTTTTTTTTTCTATTTTTATAGTTTCGAAATAATATAGATAATAATTATTTTTAGCTATCGTGCCTAAATTTTCAAGTTTATGATTTTAATTATGAAAAGCCTTTCATTTATACAGATATAATAATAAATAATTTTCCTATAAAATGGTATATTAGAAAAGTATATTTATGTAAATATTATTTGGACATACATATATATTTTGTAATTATTTATTAGTTTATTTTTAAATAATAATGTAATTTTCAAACTTATTATTATTAGTATTTTTGGAAAATATATTTTGAAATTATTGTGGCGATTTAAATCTTGATTTAATTTTATGGATTTATTTAAATAGTTAAATTAATATATATATTTGAAATTTGATTGTTTTTAAACTAAAGGATGGAATTTAATTAGATTTAAATTGATTTAGATTTGGATTGAAATTTATTGAATTTGATTTAAAATAAATAGAGGAATTATCTAAAGGGATTTGCAACTATCATAATCCTTATCTAAATAGTAGCTTCCATCTCCTATATAAGGAGAGGCTCATTATTCTCTATTCCATTAATTTTCTCCACCTACAAATGTGTTTGTGCATCGTGTCCGTGCACGTCAAGCCATATCCATTCACTTCTTCTATTTTTCATCCAAATTGATTAATGTTCTCATTAAAGAAATTCTCTTTTCCCTTCCATCTATTTTCTCTTATCACAAATTCTTACTATCCTTTTACCGATCAACCAAGTCCGTCTATCCTAGTAGTCCTTAAATTTCGAGTACAAAAATTTTCAAAGGTGGGTAGATTTGTAAATCATCTTCCCGAAATTATTATTTTTTAGATTATATCTATATATTTTAATTTCGTGTTTAAAAGTAATTTTCGTAGAAATTTTGTAAATGATATTTTGTGATTACTTTTGTTACCAAAAACTAGTTTTAAATTAATGGTTTGAAATAATATTTCTAAAAAAAAATGTTCTCGAATTTTTATTTGAAATATAAAATATATTTTTATTATTTTTGGTCTTCTAAAAATTGATTTTTAAAAAAAATGAGCGATAAAAGGTTTTTTTGTCTATTTATTTTTAAATAACGATTTGGATTTATAAAAGTAAGTTTTATAATATTTAATGACATCGAGTATTATTTTGATATTTTAATCAGTTATTTGATTATATTTGAATTTATTTAAATTATCTTGATGGTTATCAACTATACTTTAAATTATGTTGATAATTTAAATATTGTTTAAAATACTTACGATGACTAATTGGAGCATTACGATTTGTCTAATCTAGATTTGAAATATTATTTGATTAAATGATTTATTTATTATTTGATTTAAATTATTTTGATAAATATTAGATATTTTAAAGTTATTATGTTGAGTTTGATTTGGATTTGGATTCATATGATTTGAATTATTTGATAATATAGAATAATACTTAAAGTTATTATGGTGATCATTTAAAGGATTGCAATCATATTGATTTGTTTTTTAAATAATTTATTTGATTTAAATTTATGGGAAGATTTATCCATTAGAAATTCTTACCCTATTGGAATCATATCTAGCATTAATAAGATCATTTTTTATTTAAATCAAATCCTATCTAATTTAGGAGATAAATCTGAAATAAATACCGATATAAATCCAATACATCTCCTTCTATCAGCCATAATTCAAAATTATTTTTAATCCAATAGAAACTCTAAAATTCATCATTAGAATTTAGTCCCGCTTTTTAGCAGCAAGGGCAACTTAGAACAACGATATCTCCTAGCTCCGAACTCCGTTTCGCTTCCAGTTTTTTAAAAGAAGCGTATCGAGGTAAGGTTTCCAAAAATATATTTTAATAGACAAAATTCGTTCTGTAGATTTCTACAAAACTGTTTGAGTATCTAGTGTCCCAAAAATAAACGTGTTTTAGTATTTTTGCGATTTCGAGAGATTTCGGAAACGAAAATGCGATTCGTTTAGTTTTTCGGAAAGCTAATACGAAAACCTATACCATATCCTAACTTCAGAATTTATTAAATAAATGTAATAGGTGCAGTATTAATTATAATTAGATAATAGACTATTTTCAGCATCTGAAGTTGTTCCTGCACCTTCCTCTTTGTGCGCTGTTGTTGATTCATCGCCAGGACATCATCTTACCTCACTCGGACATCAGGCAAGACACCTTGCCTTTACTGTTTAATTTTTTGCTCAATATCATGCATGTTTTATTTCTTGGTTTTTCAAAATCATATATAGTTGTAAATTATTATACTTTAGTTTTTTTATGCACTTGGCCTAGAGTAAAGGGACCACCTTTGTTTGTGCCGCATTCATTGACTCGACACATGTGTACCACGATGTCACGTGTCTCATATAGATTCGAACTTGCGTACCGACCGTACATCGGTGCGTACAGGACGAGCGTTAGGATATAACTGCTAATATAGTTGTCTAGAAGACTTAGCGGTTATTAGAAATATCGTGGTGGATTCAGCACGAGTAGTGCATGGGAAGGGTGAGACAGTTATTAGGCGCAGGGGCTTTCACATATTTACTTTTCTCTAGCTGCCATTTGTGACTCAGCCGAGAGCTAGTGTGCCGTGCACTTATTTACTTTTCTCTAGATGCCACTAGTGCCTCAGTTGAAACACAAATGTGCCGTGCATTTACTTTCCTCTATCTGCCGTTAGTGACTCACCCAAGAGCTAGTGGTCGAGCATTTATTTTTCTCTAGATGTCCCTTAGCTCTCACTCGAGTGCTAATAGGCCGTGCATTTACTTTTTTCTAGACGCCACTAGTGCCTTGGTTGAAACGCTAACGCGCCGTGTTTCTAATCTCGAGAGCCCTTGTGTAGAACGTTGTCTTCAAAGTGCATTTTCACATAGAATGGTTAAGGACCTTTATTTGTTTAGTCATATATATACTTTTATGTTGAGCTTCTATTATTCAGTTATTGGCATGATATTATGTGTCTTGTTACGTCCCTCTGAGGACCTGGTTATCTCGCTAGGTGTGTGCTCTTATCTTACGCAGGTGTTCTAGCTCTAGCCGTGATCATCGCTATATCTTCGAGGATGATTGCAATTGGATCGTCTTCGCTTCGCTCGCCAAAATTATTTTATTTTCCATGTATTTCGTCTTTTGCTTGTTGGTAGTGGATTTGTCTCCGCCCAACATATTGTACAAATACATTTCCATAGATGATTATATGAATTCTTTATTTTCCTTTATTTGTGGATGGGATTAGTTGTTATGGTTTCTACTACATATTACAGCTTATGTATACATACAAGGCCATGTACTTCGTATGTATACAGCTGGCATGTCTACGTTCCAAGTCCTACGTATTTTGGGACTGGGGCGTTACATATATATCAAATATATTTTGGGGCATTTGTTAAGGATGGAGGGTTATAACAGAGACTTGGCAGGAATGTAATGGATTAGGCTCTAGTGGGTTGTGTGCCAGTTTAACATAGACTGGGCATTAAGTACTAGAGTAAAAATAACTTGGCTAAGATATAGAATTAGGATTGATAAGCTAAGTCTGACTTGAACAATTAGTGGAGTGCCCTAGTCATTGGCTTATGGTTTTGTTATAGGTTGGGACCACATTGGTGTAGATACTAACAGTTGGAAGGAACCATGAAGGCTTTGATAAAAACCTGATAGATTCAACCTTTAGTTAATATTCTGATTATGTCAAGCTTTGTACTACTTTGATATAACCTTAACACTATTATTTATTTAGAGTAGGCTTATTTCTTAGCATTATCTTAGATGATTAGTTTATACAAAGGAAGTGAGTTTTTAGCTATTAAGTAATGATTAGAAATTAACCAACTTGTAATCATGAAACATGAGGACATCCAGCTCTATTTTGTATCTCCCAGAGCAAGGCAAGTACACCGACTTGAACCCTTTACTCTGTATTTCTGTCTTACTTCATGTTCTCATATTGACACGTTGTACACACGATTGATCATTTTTCATCATTCATCGTTCATTGTTCATAGTTCATTGTTCAGTGTTCTTTACTTATACATTGGGTAGGGAAATACTATAGATATGTAACCAATCCTATATTAGCTAGGCATTGACTAATAGCTTAGGTCTCATATCGTGCACGTGGGACTCTAAGCCGTACCATTATTCATGTGCTCTTGTATCCTGCACTACCCCAGTCGGTCACTGTTTGCCATTGATTATAAAAGAACAGAACAGTTTTATGGGAGGACTGGACTTTTACTTCACAATACAAACTCGCTCATACAAAGAAAGCCTAGAAATGAAAACCTAGGTACAGCAATCTAAGTACAATTGTTTAGTTTTGATTCTGGGGGGTGACGATAGAGGCTCGGGAAAGCGACGACAGATCTGCCTTACTCCTTGGACGATCGGACGTAGCCTCGGCTCTGATGAAGAAATGCTCTCGGAGCGTGTGGGAAGACTCTGCTGTGCGTGCGTTTGTCTCTTTGTGTATCCAGCCGGGGGTCCTCTCTCTTGCAAGGGAATGGCACCTTGCTATTTATAGGAATGGGGTGTGATCATTAGGGTTTGCAATGATTGCCCTAAAAGAAGTCGACGGCTTGGGGATTTAATTCCTATTTTCCTTGATCCTATCTTATTGGCAATTAATCTGGACCACTAATCTTGATTGCAACGAATCTGGACTATTAATGCTGATTGTGTAAAATCTGTATGGGTAATTAATATTGATTGTCATGAATCCATGGGAAGCTCGGATCTCCTGCCACGTGTTTAATCCGCGTGATTACAATAAATCTGCTTTGATTTGGGTAGTTATGATGATTGCACTAAATCTGGTTGTTGGGATTTGTCGATAAGTCTTGATTGATTTAATGCCACGTGTCTAACCATCATTACGGGGAAACTGACCTTCTGCCACGTGTCATAACCGCAAGCCACCGCCGCATAAGGGTAGCTTCTTAGGTTTTGAACCGCATGAAGGTGGCAGCCGTATAAGTGTAGCCTCCGAAATCTGAGCCGCATGGGGGTGGTTTCCAGTTAAGCCGCATAAGACTAGCCACGTGTCAAGGCTGCATGGGTATGGCCTCTCAGTATTTGAGCCGCATGGAGATGATCCCCATGATCTGAGCCGCATGAGGACAGCGGCCGCATGGGGTGGCTTCTTAGGATTTGAGCCGCATGATGATGGTCTCTACGATCCGAGCCGCATGAGACCATCAGCCGTATGGGGAGGTGGCAACCGCATAGGAAGCTTTGGAGTTGGTGGATCGTGCCAGCTGTATTGTAGATTTTCTTTATTTTCCGAAGAACGCGCTGTCATGTCAGAGTTCATCATCATTTCAGTCTTTAATGTCAGAGTCTTCACTTTACGTCAGAGCATTTAATAGGAGCAGTAACTTTATGGCCAGCTGTAAAAAGCAAGATGCATAGGGCCATGTGATTCTTTCCTGAGCCGCATGAGGCGCTGATAGATTCCTGAGCCGTATGAGGCTCCTTCTGTTTTGAGCCGTATGGGCTTCTTCTGTTTTGAGCCGCATAGGCTTCTTCTTGTTCTTTTTCATGCTTCTACAAGACCCCCTTCAAAGTTTTCAATTTGAAAAATTGAAATACTTTGAATAAGAAGCATGGCTATATGAGCTCCGCTGGCCGCATAGGATGTTCTGGCCGTATGGACTTCTTGGCCGCATGGCCTGTCTGGCCGCATAGACTCCCTAGCCGCATGGGCTCCCTACCACGCGTGCGTCTCATTAATTGCCCTTAATTCGTTTTAGAGCCGTCTTTTGGAGGAATCCCAAGAGTTGGTTCATTAAATATTTGAATTTTGCCTGCAACACACGACCTGAAGCGGTTATTGGTCCACGTGCCCCCCTATATCTGCCTATAAATAGGGGTACTTTTAGGACAGAGAAGCTTCTTTGCTTTCTTTTGTCTTCCTCTTTTCTTGCCCTAAGCCACTGTCTTTGTTTTCCTTCTCCGATCATCAATCGACGATGGCCCCCAAAGCTTCCAAAGCTTCCAAAGCTCCCAAGGCCTCTGCTGCGGCGAAAGGCAAGAAGGCGGCGGCCTCATCGCCGACTGTAGCGCCCCCAGTCCATCCTGACGTCCACCCTGCCATCAAGGGTAAGGACTATATAGAATATCGAACACTTCAAACCCTGAAACAATGGCTCTGTTGCATATTTTTTATGCACAAGCCTTCTTCCCCTCAGCATTCAATGCGTTCTTCGTCTTTATTAAACTGCCTAAAGTTCAGTGCGATGAAGCCGCATATGTTGTATGGGCCGCATGAACTTCTCATATCCGGGCCGCATGGGGTATGCCCTATGTTTGAGCCGTATGAGAACGTCTGAGCCGCATAAACACCTTTAGAGCTGAACCGCATGAAACCTCTCTGAACAGAATCGTATGAGTTTCTAATAGACTGAGCCGCATGAGGCTCTGGTGTAAAACCCCTAAATTTTCTACTATTTTTTTATTATTAAATTTGGTACTGATTTAAAATTTTGTATTGTACGTCGCATAGTCGTATTATACGTCGCGCATGAAATTTTATTTTTCGTAGTTGCTCGTCAAGTGCGAATATGTACGAGCGTACATATTTTAGAAAAATATTTTTTCTATTTTATTATACACTTTCAAAATATTATATAATTATTATTCTTGCTATAAAAAGCCTTTTTGTTTTTAGCAGTTATTAATCATAAATAATATTTTATTGTATACTAGAAAAAGCATATTATGTAAAGAATATTTGTGCATACATATATTTCGTAATTATTTATTAGTCTATTTTAAATAAAAATATAATTTTCGAGATTTATTAATATTAATATTTTATTATTCAAAAAGATATTTAAAAATAATTATTATTTTTGAAATTATTATTATTGCTATTTTGAAAAATATATTTGGAAGTTATTGTGGCCATTTGAATCTTGATTTGATTTTTGGATTTATTTAAATAGATTAAATTAATATCTATAATTGAGATAGGATTTAATTGATTTGATTTTAAACTAAGAGAATTTGATTTGATTTAAATTAGATTTGGATTTGGATTTGATTGCTTTTAAATTAAATTAGGAAATATCTAAATTGGGTTTAAAGGAATCCTAATTCTTATCTAATTGGGAATTCCCACATCCTATAAATAGGCAGGTACTCCTCCATATTATTTTCACCACAAATCATCTTTCAAACCATCCTTGTCAAAATTTTTCTCTTTTTTCGTCATAAATTCAGCCTCAATTTTCAAATGTTGTACCAACTTCGAATGACCATAACTCCCAACTCCGGACTCCGTTTGACCTCCAATTATTTTTGTTGGAATCGTATTGAGGTATATTTTCTGAATATAAATTTTATTTTTATAAATTCGAAACTTAAATTTCTGTAAAATTTGTGGAGTGTCAGTTGTCCGAAATCTGACACGTTTTAGTGTTTTTGAGATTCTGGGAGAACCAGGAATCAGAATCATGAACCGTTTGAAGTTTCGGAATGCTGACGGAAAAATACACATCATATATTTTTCTCAAAAATTTTCTAGAATATTTTAATTTTGGTTTTTATTTTAGAAGTTTGTCACATCGTCTGAGTTCATCTTGTGTAGCCCTGTGACTATTCTGTACCCAACTGGATTGTCGGTTTCACCAGCAAGGACCTCAGGCAAGACACCTTGCCATTTACTGTTTGTTTATTTTAGCTCATATTTCCTGCATTATTCATTATTTTCTTATGCAAAATAAACTGTGATACATGGCATAACCTGTTAGAATTTACTATTCAGTTTCTTGCTATGTATTATTTTCTTACACATTAAACTTTGAGTTAAGGGACCACCCTTTGTGTGTTGCATTCATAGGCCTTGACACGTTTATACCACTTTCTTGTGTGTCACATACAGGACTCGGACATGCGTGATTGGCTGGCCACCAGTACGTATAAGCCGTGCGTTAGGAAATAACTGCTAATAGAATTGCATGCTAGAAGACTTAGCAGTTATGAGTTGGCATTGGGTGGGGAGAACGTGATTGGAAGTTGACTACCACCCTATCTATCGTAGACTCGCTCGCTACTGAGGAACGATAGGTAGACTATATGCTATAGACTCGCTCGGTACTGAGGAATAGTATATGGTGTTGTGACTCGCTACTGAGGTACTGTATTGGTATTTTCTTGACTTGACCGGGTAGTCATGCGACCATGAACTGTTCTTAAAACTGCATTCACCTAGATTTGGTTAGGCGTCCTTATCCGTTAGGTATGAGTACCTTTGGTTTGGGTACTTGTATCTGACCGTGGCTTGGAACAATAACTTGTCGCGGATTAGTTTGTCACATCTTGTCATTGTTTGGTTGTAGGTGTGACTTACTACTTCGATGAGAAGGTATTGAACCTTGTTGGGGTCCGGATACCATATTGGATTCATAGTATGGAAAGATACGTCACCATGAATTAGTTTACCATCTCCTGTCCTTGTTTGGTTGGGGGGATGGTACGTTCGTTCAATAGGTGTGTATTGGACCATGTTATAATTCAATTGACTTATTTATTTGAGCAATATTTATTCAGTTTATATGGCATGATGTTATGTGTCTTGTTACGTCCCTCTGAGGACCTGGTTATCTCTCCAGGTGTGTGCTATTGTCTTTTGCAGGTGTTCTAGCTCTAGCCGTGATCATCGCTATTTCTTCGAGGATGATTGCACTTGGATCGTCTTCGCTTCGCTCGCCAAATTTATTTTCTTTCTCATGTATTTTTCTTTACTTGTTGGTAGTGGATTTGTCTCCGCCCAACATATTGTATCAAAACAATTCATTATCATTATATGATATCTTTTATTCATTTATTTTGCGTGGATGAGATTAGTTATGGTTCTACTGCATTTTATAGCTTATGTATTCGTACGAGATTTCTATATATTGGAGTGTACTTCGTATGAATACAGCTGGCATGTCTACGTTCCTAGTCCTACGTATTTTGGGACTGGGGCGTTACATGTTTTTGTGGTGGCCCATGCAGGTCGAGATAAATTGTTTGGTTACTTTACCGTACCAAGCAAGCCTGCGTATAGGATTATAGTCTAGGATCTCATCTACATACTTGACCTCTTTTCTCGATTCCATGTTCGACCGACTCATCGATTGTATCTTGTTTGATTCCTTCTATCGTTATTCTTATCTTTACTTCGTGCCTGCTAGAGATTAACCCTACTAGTTAGATGTCCCAAACACCCTTAGCTTAATTCTTTTAAGTTGGGTTGAATATCCCACGACCTGACACACCCTTGACCATTAAGGAGAATACAAATAGGATTATCTAGACTATAGGGACTAGAGGGAATTAATCCATTTGGACAACCAAGCCTTGGTTAATAAAACCGTAGAATGATGGTATAGGAGTAAACAAGACTTAGATCCTTATGACACTTAGACTATTCATATTGGTTCTTATTTCATCTACCCTCGTGCCTATGTTTTACTATCTAAACTAATGATGCTAATGTAGCCTAGTTTTTGCAAGCTAAATTCTTTATCAAGCTTGTTCATGACATATGTTATTGGATGTATCCACTAACGTATTGTCTACTCAGAACCGGTTCATGATGGTCTGATCAACCTAGTACACTTTGGTTCGCTTTTGTCTATTATTCTACGTGAATGGGACGTAGCTAAACTTGTCCTCTAGAGTCCCATCCTCGACTGCCTTAGTAACTCATTTTGAATTATTCTGTCACCTTTGAACCACATATTCGTATTCGATAACACCTCCTTCGAACTCTATATCGCTTTCGCCCTCACCTATTTTAGAAGGACAAAGGTGTTGTACTAGAACTTCCTCTAACTGTCCTATCACCATTACCACCCAATGTAACTATATCTTTGTCTTGAACTACTCGACCTTTCCTTCGACACTAAATTTACAATCTTGACTTTCTAATCACTTGAATTTAAGAGTGATTACAATCGTCTCTTAATCATACCCTCAACCTAGACTACGACCATATAAACTTCTTTGAACCCTCCTATCTACTATTGTGCCTTCTCATCCCCTCCTAATTCTTAATTTCGAGGACAAAATTCTTTTAAGTTGGGTAGGATGTAAAACCCCTAAATTTTTTACTATTTTCTTTATTATTAAATTTGGTACTGATTTAAAATTTTGTATTGTACGTCGCATAGTCGTATTATACGTCGCGCACGAAATTTTATTTTTCGTAGTTGCTCGTCAAGTGCGAATATGTGCGAGCGTACATATTTTAGAAAAATATTTTTTCTATTTTATTATACACTTTCAAAATATTACATAATTATTATTCTTGCTATAAAAAGCCTTTTTGTTTTTAGCAGTTATTAATCATAAATAATATTTTATTGTATACTAGGAAAAGCATAATTATGTAAAGAATATTTGTGCATACATATATTTCGTAATTATTTATTGGTCTATTTTAAATAAAAATGTAATTTTCGAGATTTATTAATATTAATATTTTATTATTCAAAAAGATATTTAAAAATAATTATTATTTTCAAAATTATTATTATTGGTATTTTGAAAAATATATTTGGAAGTTATTGTGGCCATTTGAAATATTGATTTGATTTTTGGATTTATTTAAATAGATTAAATTAATATCTATAATTGAGATTGGATTTAATTGATTTGATTTTAAACTAAGAGAATTTGATTTGATTTAAATTAGATTTGGATTTGGATTTGGATTTGGATTTGGATTTGATTGCTTTTAAATTAAATTAGGAAATATCTAAATTGGGTTTAAAGGAATCATAATTCTTATCTAATTGGGAATTCCCACATCCTATAAATAGGCAGGTACTCCTCCATATTATTTTCACCACAAATTATCTTTCAAACCATCCTTGTCAAAATTTCTCTCTTTTTTCGTCATAAATTCAGCCTCAATTTTTAAAGGTTGTACCAACTTCGAATGACCATAACTCCCAACTCCGGACTCCATTTGACCTCCAATTTTTTTTGTAGGAATCGTATTGAGGTATATTTTCTGAATATAAATTTTATTTTTATAAATTCAGAACTTAATTTTCTGTAAAATTTGTGGAGTGTCAGTTGTCCGAAATCTGACACGTTTTAGTGTTTTTGAGATTCTGGGAGAACCAGAAATCAGAATCACGAACCGTTTGAAGTTTCGGAATGCTGACGGAAAAATACACATCATATATTTTTCCCAAAAATTTTCCAAAATATTTTATTTTTGGTTTTTATTTTAGAAGTTTGTCACATCGTCTGAGTTCATCTTGTGTAGCCCTGTGACTATTCTGTACCCAACTGGATTGTCGATTTCACCAGCAAGGACCTCAGACAAGACACCTTGCCATTTGCTGTTTGTTTATTTTAGCTCATATTTCCTGCATTATTCATTATTTTCTTATGCAAAATAAACTGTGATACATGGCATAACCTGTTAGAATTTACTGTTCAGTTTCTTGCTATGTATTATTTTCTTACACATTAAACTTAGAGTTAAGGGACCACCCTTTGTGTGTTGCATTCATAGGCCTTGACACGTTTATACCACGTTGTTGTGTGTCACATATAGGACTCGGACATGCGTGATTGGCTGGCCACCAGTACTTATAAGCCGTGCGTTAGGAAATAACTGCTAATAGAATTGCATGCTAGAAGACTTAGCAGTTATGAGTTGGCATTGGGTGGAAAGAACGTGATTGGAAGTTGACTACCACCCTATCTATCGTAAACTCGCTCGCTACTGAGGAACGATAGGTAGACTATATGCTATAGACTCGCTCGGTACTGAGGAATAGTATATGGTGTTGTGACTCGCTACTGAGGTACTACATTGGTATTTCTTTGACTTGACCGGGTAGTCATGCGACCATGAAATGTTCTTAAAACTGCATTCACCTATATTTGGTTAGGCGCCCTTATCCGTTAGGTATGAGTACCTTTGGTTTGGGTACTTGTATCTAACCGTGGCTTGGAACAATAACTTGTCGCGGATTAGTTTGTCACATCTTGTCATTGTTTGGTTGTAGGTGTGACTTACTACTTCGATGAGAAGGTATTGAACCTTGTTGGGGTCCGGATACCATATTGGATTCATAGTATGGAAAGATACGTCACCATGAATTAGTTTACCATCTCCTGTCCTTGTTTGGTTGGGGGATGGTACGTTCGTTCAATAGGTGTGTATTGGACCATGTTATAATTCAATTGACTTATTTATTTGAGCAATATTTATTCAGTTTATATGGCATGATGTTATGTCTTGTTACGTCCCTCTGAGGACCTGGTTATCTCTCCAGGTGTGTGCTATTGTCTTTCGCAGGTGTTCTAGCTCTAGCCGTGATCATCGCTATTTCTTCGAGGATGATTGCACTTGGATCGTCTTCGCTTCGCTCGCCAAATTTATTTTCTTTCTCATGTATTTTTCTTTACTTGTTGGTAGTGGATTTGTCTCCGCCTAACATATTGTATCAAAATAATTTATTATCATTATATGATATCTTTTATTCATTTATTTTGTGTGGATGAGATTAGTTATGGTTCTACTGTATTTTACAGCTTATGTATTCGTACGAGATTTCTATATATTGGAGTATACTTCGTATGAATACAGATGGCATGTCTACGTTCCTAGTCCTACGTATTTTGGGACTGGGGCGTTACATCTGGCCATCTTCTAACTTTGTTTCTTTTTATCTTTGATGCTTGCAGCATCCCTGCCGAAGGCTGAGATTATTGTGAAGGAAGAGCTGCTGCCTCCTTTCAAACAAGAGTCATCACTCGTTAAGGAGGTGGTAATACCAAAAATAGAGGAACAGAAAGGAGAGCTGGCGCCTATTGAAGTTGCTGTAAAGGAGGAGCCTCAGTCTGACGGCAGTAGTATTGGAAGTTCTGACCCTCTTGCTCCGGATGAGGATTTCGCTCAAGTAGATCCTTCAAATAAAAAATGGTTGAGGGATTGGTATATGCGCCCCCGCAACTAGGATTTTGTAGGCCCTCATAAATGTCCGTCTTTTTCCTTGATATTTCTGTCTGTCTTTAGCTATAGTTTGTGTTTTCCTTCTTTTGGTCATCAATGTAATCTTCTTTCTTCTTGTCTGAATGAAATGATAGAGGACTTTTCTGGCTTGCTCATGAGATGTAGTCGTGTGAATGTAACTGATTTTGAATGAACATGATACATTCGCTCTATTCTTTGGTTGTAGTAGTTGTCCCAATGGGAGACTTTCTGTGGACCTATTATCCTTGGCGTACTCCGGTTCAGAATACGGATAATAAGACGAGAGAAAACCAACATACTTACTCAGAGGTAATGAGACGTGGCAAGTGTGGGAGTTTTACCGCGGGGTCTTCCTACTCAGAGGTAATGAGGACATGGCAGAAGTGGACTCAGCGGAGGATATTTGTGGTCAACAGTGGACATTTGTGGGCCTATTATCCTTGGCGTGCTCCGTTTTTGGGTACGGATAATAAGACAAGAGAAAACCAACATACTTACTCAGAGGTAATGAGGACGTGGCAAGTATGAGGGTTTCTTCGATGGAGCCTTCCTACTCAGAGGTAATGAGGACGTGGCAGGAGTGGGCTCCATGAAGGGGTACATAGAACGACTCAGAGGTAATGAGGACGTGGAAGTTCTATGTAAGGGGGGATTTGTTTTTGGCGGAAGTGAAACAACTCAGAGGTAACATCGACGTGGTTGTTTTAGGAAATTTGTGGATCCGTTACCCTTTTTTGTGTACTGAAAGTGCGGGTAGTGGATCATGAGGAGGGAGCTCTTTTAAGAAGAAAGTTCAGAGGTATGATCATACATGACTTACTACCTAAAAGACGTGATATAGATTTATCTGGAGTGACCGGAGTGTAAGTTCAGCGGTACCTGCGGGTACATAACTCGACAATCTGGAGAATATGGAGTCAGAATGTAAGTTCAGCGGTACCAGCGGGTACATAACTCAACAATCTGGGATTTGGAAGATGTTGTTTCAGAAATAATACTTCTTCAGGAACTTGCCGTTGATAGGCAACATGAGCAAGTCTTCATTTTGTTTCACGAGGCGGTAAGCATCGTTGGAGAAGACATCCTCAATGATAAATGAACCTTTCTACTTTGGCTGAATTTCCCGGCGGTTTTGTGAGTCATAACCATCGGCCTCCGAACTGCCAGAACGAGATCGTCCACTTGGAATGTTCTGATCTTAACCTTCTTATTGAAGGCTCCCGAGATGCGTGCTTGGTATAGCTCGATTCGTTGTTGAGCTAGTAGGCGCTTTTCATCCAGGGCCTCCAACTCTTGTAGTCGGCGATGGTGATTATCATCTGTCGTCAATCGATAGGTGAGGACGACGCGGAGCGAGGGGATTTGAGTCTCCAATGGGAGAACTGCTTCACTCCCGTATACCAAGGAGAATGGCGTGTTCCCGGTGGCCGTTCGTACTGTAGTGCGGTACGCCCATAAGCATTCGCCGAGCTTCTCATTCCAGTCGCACTTATTTGATGACACGAACTTCTTGAGAAGCTTGATGATTGTTTTGTTGAATGCTTCTGGCAACCCATTTGCTGCTGGATTGTATGGCATTGAAAAAATATTCTGGATTCGGTGTTTGTCGCAGAACCGATAGAAGGCGTGGCTCGCGAACTGCGGACCATTGTCGTGGATGATCCTTCGGGGCAGTCCATAGTGGTAGATTACATGATGCTTGAGGAAGTTGATCACATTTGATGTCTTCACTTCTGTAAGCGGAATAGCTTCTGCCCATTTTGAGAAGTAATTTGTGATTGCGAGTATGAAACGATGTCCTCGGGATGAAGGTGGAGTGATTGGACCGATGATGTCCATTCTCCATGCTTCGAATGGCCAGGATGCTACTGTCGGATGTAGAAACTCGGATGGTTGGTGAATAAAATCTGCGTGGACTTGACAGGCTTTGCATTTTCGTGCATAGTCTATTGCATCCGCAACCATCATGGGCCAGTAGTCGCCCATCCGACGAAGACGGTCTTGTAATTTTGGACCGGGCTGATGGGCCCCGCAGATACCGTCATGAGCTTCGCGTACGGCTTCTTTGGCTTCTATATTTGATAGACACCAAAGCAGTAATCCATCGTAGGATCGTCGATACAGCATTTTCGTCTCTGTATCGTAGAAGAATCTGAGGGAACGCCTTCTGATAGAGGTGGCCTCCTTTGGGTTTTCGGGCAAGATGCCATAGACTACAAAGTCTATGAATGGCTGTCTCCATTCTGGTGTTTTGTCAACCGTCTGAGCAGAATGACTCGCCACAAACTGAACGTTATTCTTGGGATATACCAGTTAGTGGCCTATCACATCCACCGAGTGATGAGCATAGTTCGGAACTGCTAGGGAAGCGGTAAGGCCAGCTAAGGCATCAGCTTCGATATTTTAGAGTCTGGGAACGTGTTCTATGAAGAACCCTTCGAACGACGAAATGATGCTGATCGTCATTTGGTGATAGGGGATCATGTCTTCATGGTGGACTTCATATGAACTCCGGATCTGATTGACGATTAACTGCGAGTCGTCGTATGCTTCAAGGTATTCTACCCCCAGTTCCTTCGTAAGTCGGAGGCCAATGACCAAAGCGTTGTACTCGGCCACATTTTTTGAACAGGGCTCCGTGAGGGAATAGGCCCGATTGATCACCAACCCGGAGGAAGAAATCAGCACCACTCCGACTCCAACGACGATGTTGCCCTTGGGCCCAGTTCTGGAAGTGCCGTCGAAGAACATTCGCCATATGGTATCATGAGAGGCCACATGTGAGTCGACAACCTCATCTGGAATCTCTTCGTATATCCGGGTTGACTCCGAACCTGGATGGGCTGCTAAAAAGTCTGCCAGAGCTTGACCTTTAATAGCCTTTTGTGGGACGAAGATCATGTGGTAGGGAGACAACAATATCGCCCATGTAGCGAGGCGAGAGCTGAGTGCCCCTGGCTTGGTCATGAGGACCCTGAGGGGGTTGACTCGTGAGATCATATGTATGGTTTGTCCCGTGACATAGTGTCGCGTCTTCTGAATGGCGAACACCAGGGCGAGGTATTCTTTCTCCACGGCGGTATATCAGTGTTTCGGCCCCATCATCATTCGACTGAGGTGATATATAGCCTGCTCATGACCTGTATTGTTGTTTTGTGCTAACAGAGCGCCGAGAGAATGCTCCATCGCTCGTACATAGAGCAGGAATGGTTTTTCAGCAACCGGGGCCACTAGGACTGGAGGGTTTGACAGATATTCTTTGATGCTGTCGAAGGCACGTTGGCATTCTTCATCCCATACGAATGAGATGCCCTTCTTCATGAGGTGAGTGAATGGTTGACATCGTCCGGAGAGGTTGGAAATGAACCTCCTGATGTAAGCTAGCCTCCCTTGAAGGCCTCGGAGTTCACGAAGATTTCTCGGGGGACCCATCTCCATGATCGCCTTTGTCTTCTCCGGATCTATATGAATTCCCTTGGCAGTAATGTTAAAACCCAGGAATTTTCTACTAGATACGCCCAAGAAGGATTTGGTAGGATTCATCTTCAAGTTGTGCGCTCACATCAGGTCGAACACTGTCCTCAGATCATGTAGATGATCTTCCTTAGAGCGGCTTTTGACGGCGATGTCGTCGACATAATATTCCACTGTCTTGCGTAGATGGTCTCTAAAGATGATGCTTATAGCTCTTTGATAGGTGGCGCCAGCGTTCTTTAAACCAAAAGGCATGATTGTATAGCCGTATGTGCCAATCGGTGTTCGGAATGATGTGTGCTTCTCGTCGTCGGGAGACATCTTGATTTGGTTGTATCCCGAGAAACCATCCATGAATGACATGCGCTCGAAGCCGCAGGTGTTATCGATCATGATGTCCGTGATAGGGAGGGGGAACTCATCTTTAGGACATGTCTCGTTCAGATTGCGAAAGTCGATACAGATTCGAATCTTTCTATTTTTCTTGAGGACCGATACTATGTTGGAAACCCAGTCCGGATGTTGTTCCTCACGAATGAAGCTACTGGCTATCAGTTTGTTGACTTCGGCTTCGATCGCATTCATAATGTCTGGGCGGAAGCGTCGCTGTTGTTGCTTGACCGATTTTGCGTCTGGCCGAATGTTGAGCTTGTGAAGTGCAACCTCGGAGTTCAGTCCTGGCATATCTTCGTAGCTCCAAGCAAACACGTTGATGTATTCTCTGACGAGTTGTAGTAGTAATTCTCGCTCTTCGTCCGTCAGATTCTTACTGACGAAGATGGGCTTTGGAGAGGACTTATCACCGAGATCGACTTGTACAACCTCATCCTCGGTGGGAGGCTCTCTTTGTTCGAACCGCTTCTCCCATTGTGCATCTAGTTGTTGGGCCCACGGCTCTAATTCAAGGAGTTCGGGAATGTCTTCTTCTTCTTCGTAAGCGTCGGCGAATGCCATATTGACAGACAAGACTTGCCTGACTACATCTCCGATGCTGATATCTGAATCAGAAGTTGGTGATCCGGTTGAGTGTGAATGCCAGTCGTATTCCTCATCTGAGCTTTCAGGGGTCGTTGCAGGCGTAACATACCTCATTCCACATCGGGTCTTATTGTAGTAATCCCGTGGTTTTCCGGCAGGGACTGGCAACTGTAAAGGTAACCGCCGACCAGTGCTGTAGTTCAAGCCTGGTGTAGTCTCCAGATCATACCATTGTCTTTGCATAAGGTACTTGGATTGAGAGCTATACATCTAGAGGGACAGTCTCCCGACGTCCGATGCGAGATCGACTTCTTCTATTGCGAAGGATTGTGGATCATTCTTCCGGCCTAAGATAATTGGATGGTCTTCTCCCTCGACTATGAAGTAGGTGCCTTCCACAGGAGTAAGTTGATTTGCGGTGTAAACATTCGTCACTTGCGTGTGTAGGTGGGTGCCTATACCGTGTTCCATAGTATACATTGTACAAAGCTTATCAAGCTCGAGGTAGTTCAAAGACAGCCCTTTATTGATGAAGTAAGGTATCTTTTCCAGTGGGATTACATCATCTGCGGATGGAACATCAGTATGAGCAGCCACATACTTGGCCAATTCTGGTTCTTGTTCGGCCACCCCTTGTATAAATGAAGACTGGAAGGATGACTTGGGAAGCTTAATCATCAGGGGTTCCGCTGGTGGGGAAGAACGTGGAGCTGTTGGCGAACTAACGACCCCCTGTTTGGTGCTTGATGCTAGGCGGGGAGTTGTTGGCTCGCTAGGAGTCCCTGACTTCGCATTGGGCTGACGATTCATCTTGGGAAGACGTATCGTTATTGACTTGTCACAGGGTTTGAGCTTCTCTGTTTGTGGCTGACCGGCTCTTGGCAGCCTAATTGTTAGTGGCTCCGTTGTGGGTTTTGGCGCTTGGCCAGACCTTGGCAGTCGGATTATCATTTTCCCCTCTTGTGTCGAGAGACTGATTGCATCCTTACGCAGAGCGGCCGTAAGGGGTACAGTTTTGCCGGGTTTGCGAGCTTGAAGGTGGATCGTCAGAGGTTCTTCTGATCCCGTTGTTGTCTCAGTTTGAGCTAGCATATCTCTTTCGATAAGGTGCCTCTTCGACTTCTCGTACAAGCAGGAGTCCGAGTAATAAGACTCGACCCCTTTGAAGGGATCGATGTTGGCAAATTATGTCCTCACGAAGCCGTGCTTGTCGACATACTTGAAGCACTGGTGCAGCGTGGAAGGCACGATCATGTAATCGTGTATCCAGGGACGCCCCAGGAGAATATTATAGGAAGTGTCCGCATCTATGACATAACAAGTCACTTTCGACTGCAGATCGCCAATTTGGCACTTCAAGCGAATCTTCCCGATCGGGTAGCTCCTGTCCGAATTAAAACCGCTGATGGCGGTGCTTGTCGGCGTCAGGCGATGCATAAGGATGCGAAGATGGTGCAACAGACTCTTCAGGATGATGCTTATGGAAGAACCGGTATCAACGTGCATCCGATCCACCTTTACGTCACCGATGTATCCAGTGTAATACAACGGACGATCGTACAGGTTGGTTTTAATGAGCATATCCTGCGGAGTAAAGATGATGTTGGGCATTGTACCTGTGCAAGCGCTGTTCTGGAGATTTGCAGGCAGGATCTCTCCCGTGAGGTTGACCTGAGCCAGATATGCGTCGGCATTCTGGAGTACATCGCTCAGTGCCACGTGAATATCTTTGGAGAGTCTCAGGAGCTCGTATAAAGACAATTTGGCCGGTGTGTTGGCCAATTGTGCCAAGATGTCGAAGTTATAGGGCCTCTCCAGCCCATGAGGTACCTCTTTTCGGAGTCTCTTTCGGCCTAGGGTTTTCGGTCGTCGAAATTTGAGAAGGTCCTGGAGCGCCAGTAGTAGCCGGCTGATGATCTTCAGTCGAGTTATCCGGTGTATGTTAGGATTGCGCACCTGACCGGGTGACAACAGCTATAGCTTCTTCGACATCTGCCGAGATTGTACGGCAGGATCTGATCTTTCCACCCTTCTTTCTGCCAGTGGAGGGTGGTGTGGGTTGAGTCACTTCAAGTACTAGGTCCGGATGGACCCACATGATCTCCCCTCGTGATGTGGTGAGGGGCACTAGACCAGCAGCCTGATCTCGAGGAGGTAGAAGATTAGCAATCTCCATTGTTGCCCGAGGGACAGGTACTACGCCGTCTTGAGTCTCTGTCGGAGGGAAGCTGCCGAACTGTACTGACACCATGTTGGCTGTCACGGTTACCTCCTCGAAATCAATGGCCAGAGCCTTCGAATCGACGAGGTGCTGAATATATCTCTTCAATTGGAAGCAGTCCTGCGTGGCGTGGTGGACGTAATGATGATAATGGCAGTACTTGGGGCTTTCCATCTCGGTCGGTCGAGGTTCCCGTCTAGGTGGAGGGAGCTGGATTCTATCTTCTTGTATGAGCATGTCCAAGATGGGCTTGACATGACCGTCCTCGAAGGAGTAAGTCATCTGCGGCCACTGCTTTTCAGCTGGCTTTGATTTCGGCTTCTGGGTTGCGTCGGCCATCATAGCCTGTTCGTCCTTGTTGTCTCGGTTATTGGAGGAATTATCCCCGTTGTTGGTGTTGGCATTAGGGCGTTTGTCCTTGTCCTCTCCCTCCGAGATGTATAATCCCAGTTGGCGAGCCTTCTTCAACTTATCTTTGGCGCTAATGGCACCGATGATGAACGTCTTCCAGTCCTTAATTTGACTTTCACCCATCTAGAGGCTGATTGTTGGGAGCAGTCTCTTTGGGCAAATTTCAATTAAGGAGGAATCCGGATTTCCAGACGGCAACTTCATTGCGGTTTGGCGAAACCGCTCAATATAGTTCCTTGTCAGCTCCTTCTCCCCTTGAACAACATCCATGAGGGTGGACATCGTCACGTCTTGTCCTACTTCGTAGAACCTCTCCAAGAACATACACTTGAAGCCGGCAAAGGAATGGATACAGTTGTCTGGCAGGTTACGGTACCAGTCGAAGGCGACCCCTTCCAACGCCCCGATGAATAATCGTGTGAGGATGGCGTCGTCATGGGGCAGATGGTCGGTTGTGACCTTGAAGTAAGTAATGTACCGACTTGCAGAAGTCTTGCCATCATAGGTGTCACGCCCCAGAGCCAGAATACTGGAGAGCGGGGGAATGACTCAGCCAGCTACGTATTACGGGTAGAAGAATACCGTATAATACGATCAATGCTGTCTAACCAGACGAGGGGGTGCATACTACATGAAAGTCTTACTATGGTCACTTCACATCTATTGTCTCAATCATTCAAACAAGAAGCAAAAATAGAGAACATGTAAGATAAAGCAGTAAGGCGTCCCAAACGCTTAGTCAAAATGTTCTTGAGATCTGGCTTTACAAAACATAGCCAGATGATGTAGTAATATATGCACAATTGTTATCAGCTGCAGTCTGACTTAGTTACAATTATGTAAAAGTAAGTACAAGACAATCCGACTAACATGTCGGTGCCAAACGGCTAAGTATAAAGTAAATAACAAAACGAGCGGTGGAGTAAGGAACCCACTCGAGTCCTCCTGCGATCATTCCCCTAGTATTGACCATCTTAGAGGTGGAAGTAAGCTGAGTCCTCGGGAACCGGCTCTAAATCTGGCCATGCAAAACCAGAGAGGTTAGACCTCTAATAGCAAGTACCACAAGGAAGCACAATATGATGGATTAAACCAGTAAGTAAGTGAATATAATAATAGATCTCTGCTTGCTACTAGGATTCACATCACATCACGACACTTCGAACCAACCTCCCAACCAAACAAGGACAAAAGTTGGCCCGTCATGTCCTGACATTCTGATCATCTCAGTTAGGCAATAGAGTAGGTACAGTACACAAACAAATCATCTTGAACGGCCAATCAACTCCTACGGCTTGCTATTGTGAGTCCCAAGTTATCCTGGAATTATACAATTAGGGATTCCTCAGTTCTTACTATGTGCGAGCAAGGCTAGTCTATCCAGTCAATCAATTGCGCCAATCATAAATTAAACGAGTCCCAGCGGGACGCCCGTCATCGATATACAATATACAATAATATAACCAGATACCGCTCCCTGCCCGTGTGGCAGATTTACAGTATCTGTGGGAACCAGCCGGCCTGTCGGGCACTACTAGTCCCAAGAGGGCTGCCATGTAAGAACTCGGGGATCCATTCTCTCCATGCAATTATTATTTTATTTAACTTAATAGTCTCTACGTTGAGTGAAATCCCATGCCGTGGATCATGGTCATTCAAATGAGTACCTTCGTACGGGGTACGATATGCGCAACTCTACAACGATACCCGTACGGCTAGGTTGTAGGTCTTACATAGCGTAATGCAACAATCAAATCTAACCACGGAGTAATCATGCCTTGACCATAAAGTACACATGCTGCTTTGTAGAAAAAAATAAATAAATTGAAGCCTGCACATGCCTGTATGTCAATATTCGGGATCGGCTAATCGATTCCAATAGTACATAACATGAACGTGTCTCATTCATTTAATTCAATAGGACGACTAGCCAGTCTCTTAGTTCCAACTTAGGAACGCATGATCAATTTTAGTCAAGATAACCATTATTATCAATGGTGACAAGGCATGAAGGTCAGCTTGTATTAAATGGGTCGAGTCTATAACTCTCAGGGTTAAGTTCCAGTCTCACTGGGTATCCATAAACCAATCAAGACACAGGGCACATTCTACACAACCATATATATTCAAAATATTAACATGCTAAGATTATCGAGTTCATAAAAAAAAACCGTAAGGATATAATAGGAGAATTATCATGCCACCATTAAATGAATAAATTATAGAACAAATAGAAACACCCAGGTCAGGAAGTCACGCCAACAAGTCTATGCTAAGGCCAACAAGTCACGCCAACAAGTCTATGCTAAGGCCAACAAGTCACGCAAGAATTGTACGCGTAAAAAGGGTACGCCAAGTTTAGTAGGTAGGAGTGAGCGTATAAACAGCGTGAGCGTGAAAAGTGGTTCACGTTGGCACTCACAGCGTGAGCGTGAAGGGTAATTCACGCACGCACAGCGTGAGCGTATGAGCGTGAAAAAGCGTAATAAGAAATTCACGCACGCACAGCGTAAGCGTGATAAGAAATTCACGCACGCACAGCGTGAGCGTGACTCAAATGTCACGCTAACACGTAAAGACGTGAACGTGACTCAAAATTCACGCTGGCACGTAAGAACGTGAGCGTGACTCAAAATTCACGCTGACATGTAAAGACGTGTGCGTGACTCAAAATTCACGCTGACACGTAAAGACGTGAGCGTGACTAAATCTTCCGAACTCCTATCTTATGGAACTTTCGTTCCAAGCCAGAAATGAGGTTCCCATGGTTCAGAATGGTGTGGAATGAGAAGCTCTGCCACATGAAACTATCTATTTCCGAAAACACGCCAGGTTGGAAGATCAAAACCCATGGACAACCGAAAACACAACAACTTAGATCTGGAAGAAACGAGCCAAAGAAATCAAAAATGTTAAGTAGTAAACTCTCTTAGAATCACAAGAGGAAGACAAATGAACCATAAAAATGGGTGGAGGAGAAGCAAGATGTACTTGCCTTCTCCTGGTAGGTGGAAGAGAGCGATGAGGAAGAAGAAGAAGTAATGGTGAAGGAGAGTTATGAGGAGAGAGAAGGGGATGGGGCTTTAAATAGAAAAGGGGGTGGTAGGTGGGGTTCGGTTCATGTGAACCACCATGAACCCGAGAAGAACCCTCCTAGGCCGAACCTATAAGCAAGACTAAAAGCAGAGAATAACAGCAGGAAATAAAATGCAGATAATTAATTATTCATAAAATTAAAGGAATTTAAATACAGGATAATACATGATAAATATTAAATAAATATATATGAGTTATACATGTATAAAAATACGCATTCTGGGAACGGGGAGTGACATCTCTACCCACCTTAGAAAAATTTCGTCATCGGAATTTCAAATCCAAGCAGGATAGAAATATCAGAGCTAAACTAATCCAAGTACAAGCAATTCTAGTGAACATGCAATCATTTTTACCATATCAAAAGCAAGTACTATATATGTAAATTCATCAATCCACCATATCAAGTAGCTCTACCCATAAGGTGATAAGCATGAAGAATCAGGACAATCAAGGTATACAGAAAAAGATATACCTTGTGAGTCAAACAGGTGTGGATACCGTGATCGGATATCATCCTCACGTTCCCACGTTGACTCTCCCAAGGAGTGATGACCCCAAGCAACACGGACAAGACTAATTGTTCGGTTCTTGAGTATCTTCTCTCTTCGGTCCAAAATGGACATAGGCTGTTCCTCATAAGACAGGTTGGTACCAACAACCAGCTCAGAATGATCGAGGATATGGCTTGGGTCCGATACATACCTACGTAATTGAGATACATGAAACACGTCATGCACCTCTCGTAAAGAAGGTGGGAGGGATAAACGATAAGCAACATCGCCTACCCGATCAAGGATAACAAATGGGCCAACGTATCGCGGACTCAATTTCTCGCGAACGCCAAATCTAATGACCCCACGAGTGGGTGAGATCCGCAAGAATACGTGTACCCCAACAGAGAACTCTAACGGCCTACGATGCTAGTCCGCCCAATGACGATGTCGATCCTGCGCAACTCGAAGTCGCTCTCTAATTCCCTTAACCACTTCAACCGTCTAAATAATCATTTCTGGGCCTAGCATCTTCCTCTCCCCGATATCATCCCATGCAAGCGGTGACCTGCACTTCTTACCATATAGTGCTTCAAATGGCGCCATTTGGATACTGGCTTGATAACTGTTGTTGTATGAGAACTCGACCAAGTGCAGGTGACTCTCCCAAGACCCTCCAAAATCTAGAGTGCAAGCTCGCAATATGTCTTCTAAAGTCTGAATCATTTTTTCTGATTGTCCATCCGTCTGCGGATGGTAAGCCGTGCTAAATCTTAACTTGGTACCCAGACTATGATATAAGCTTTTCCAGAAATGTGATGTAAACCGGGTATCTCGGTCCGACACAATACTGACAGGGACTCCATGCTGCTTGACTATCTGTTGCATATATAACTCTGCCAACTTTTCTGTAGATTATTGCCCTACTCTGAAAGGAAGAAAGTGTGCTACCTTTGTAAGTCGATCCACTATTACCCAAATAGTGTCCTTACCACTTGGTGATCTCGGTAAACCGGTCACAAAGTCCATTGTAATATGCTTCCATTTCTATTCCGGGATAGGAAGCGGTTGCAATAACCCAGCTGGCCTCTGCTGTTCTGCCTTCACTTGCTGACATACCAAGCAACGGGAAATAAATCTAGCTATCTTCCTCTTCATCCCGTTCCACTAGAAATGCTGCTTGATATCTTGGTACATCTTGGTCCCTCCAGGATGAATAGAATACTGAGAATTGTGAGCTTCTGCCATAACCTCCTGTCTGATATCTCCACTAGGCACACATAGACGTGATCCAAACCTAAGTGTACCATCTTCATGAATTATCATTTCCTTCCTAAGTCCTGACTCACATTCTGTCCTAAGCTTCTGAATCCTTGGGTCCTGTGCCTGAGCTGCCTTGATTCTGTCTACCAAGTCGGATTGAACTTGCAGACTTGTTAGAACTCCTACATCACTAGGAAGTATAACTTTGATGCCCATCTCCTGAAGGTCTTCTAAGATATGCCTCTGTGTTGTCAACATAAATGCGCCGCCTCTCCTGCTGAGAGCGTCTGCCACTACATTAGCCTTGCCTGGGTGATACTGAAGCTCCACGTCATAATCCTTGATCAACTCCACCCATCTTCTCTGCCTCATGTTTAGTTCCTTCTGAGTAAAAATGTACTTCAGACTTTTATGGTCTGTGTACATGTCCACTCGGTCACCATATAAGTAATACCTCCATAGCTTCAGAGCAAACACTACTATCGCTAATTCCAAATCATGAGTTGGGTAATTCTTCTCGTGGTCCCGAAGCTGCCTAGACGCATATGCTATCACCTTCCCATGTTGCATAAGGACACATCCAAGTCCTTTACCTAACGCATCACAATATAATGTAAAACCTCCGGGTCCAACTGGCAATGTAAGAATAGGTGCTGATATCAACTTCTGCTTCAAAGTCTCAAATGGTGCCTGACATTCTGCCGACCAAACGAATGGTACATCCTTCCGGGTCAAGCGGGTCATGGGTGCTGAAAGCCTCGCAAAGTCTGACACAAATCTTCTGTAATATCCTGCCAATCCCAAGAAGCTCCGTACATCTGCTACGGTCTTGGGTACTGGCCAACTTTCTACTGCTTCTACCTTCTTGGGATCTACTGCTACTCCAGCTCCTGATATGATGTGACCCAAAAATGAAATGTGATCCGACCAAAACTTACACTTGCTGAGCTTGGCATACAACTGGTTCTCTCTCAGAACTTGTAACACTTTCCTGAGGTGGTCTTCATGCTCCTCTTCACTAGCAGAGTATACGAGAATGTCGTCAAGAAACACAACGACAAACTGGTCTAAGTATGGCATAAAGATGCGATTCATCAAATCCATGAATATTGCTGGAGCATTGGTCAAACCAAACAGCATTACTAAGAATTCATAATGCCCATACTTCGACCTGAATGCTGTCTTGGGAATATCTTCCTTCCGAACCCTCACTTGATGGTACCCAGAATGAAGATCTATCTTGGAGAAAACTCTAGCTTTGCTCAACTGATCAAATAAGTCGTCGATCCTGGGTAATGGGTACTTATTCTTCACTGTTGCCGCGTTAAGCTTCCTGTAGTCAATGCACAATCTGGATGACCCATCCTTCTTCCCCACAAGTACCACTGGTGCTACCCACGGCAATATGCTAGCTTGGATGAACTTCTTCTCCTTCAGTTCCTCTATGTGCTGATATACCTTGGCCTGCTCTGAATTCGCCATTCTATAAACTCGATCTGATATCGGTTTAGTTCCTGGTGCCAATTCTATACTGAACTCAATATCTCTAACTGGTGGTAGACCTGGAAGTTCTTCAGGAAATACGTCTAGAAACTCTTAAACTACCTTCGGAATCTGAACTTCTTCCATTGCCGTTATTACTCCCTGCTCTTGTTGAGTTGCCTCCGATCTGACTAAGGTGAATCTCTTCATGCCTGGAATATCAAAAGATACAGTCCCTCTACGACAATCTATTGTCATGACTGTCTTTCAGCCAGTCCATGCCTAAGATAATGTCGAAATTTCCAACAGGAAATTCTATCAACCGGGCGGGTAAGGAATGCCCGCAAACTATAACGCTACATGCTAAAATAACTCTACTAACTCCTACGAGCCCATTACTAGTGAGTATATTCAACCTCCCTGGCAATGCCTCGAACTCCATTCCTAGTCGTGTCGTAAATTGTACAGATATAAATGAGTGTGATGCTCCCGAATCAAATAATGCTACTGCGGGATATGAGGCGACGAGAATGTTACCTGCCACAACATCTCCCGATGCCAATGCCTCCTCCAAGGACAGAGTGAATGCTTGCCCTCGACCTCCTTGCTGGTTTCCATGCTGCGGCCTAGCCTGATGTTGTTGCTGGCCCTTTCCTTGATGATGTTGGGGTGGTCTATGCTGGTGTTGCTGCATCGGCGGCCCCTGCTGCCGAAACATCTGAGCCTACGACATTAACGGACGCTGTGCCAACAGCCTTACTGCCATCGCTGGTCCTCGATACTGGCCTGCCCCTGGTGCTGGCAGAGCAGGAAACTGTTACCCTGGTCCTCCTGACCTCGAATTCATAGGACATGTGGTAACCCGATGGTCTAGATTTCCACATATCAGACACAGTCCATTCAATGTCCGACACACATCTCTAGTGTGCCCTGTCTTCCCGCAATAAATACAGCCCGCCGGGGGTTGCTGGTTCTTCCTCTGTTGCTGTTGCTGCTGCCTGGGTGGTGGTGCTGGTCCTCGTATCGCCACATCGTGGATACGAATGCCAGTGGATGGTGCTGTTGTTCGGGGCGCTGCTCCCCCTCCTCCTTCAATCTGACTGTGGGATCTCTTCTGACCCCCAGTCCTTGTCGCGAGCCTCTGAATGGTGATCTCATGCCTTCGAGTTGCCGTCAATACTTCGTCAAAAGTTTGGTAATTGTGCCCCTCTATCAATTGCAAGAGTTCAAGATGAAACCCTTGCTGAAACCTCATGGCCCTCTGGCTCTCTGTTGCTACCATCTCTGGGGCGAATCTACTCAATCTGCAGAACTCCGCTGCATAAGCATCTACAGTCTTGCCGGCCTGCCTGAGGTTGATAAACTTCTGTTGTAGCTCAAACCGTGCCACAACTCCATAGTACTTGGTCTTGAATCTTGCAGTAAAATCGTCCCAAGCCACAGGACGTCTGATGCCCACTTCCTCTGATTCTCACCAATCACGTACGAGATCCTGAAGTAACAACTTCACTAGATCCACACGTTCTTCTGCCGGTACCTTAGCTACTGTCAGAATAGCCTCAACATCCTTAAGCCATGCATCTGCTGAGATGGCATCCTCCGTGCCCTCGAAACGGCGGGGGTTGTACTTGTAAAACCTGGCTGATGCTCCTGAATCAGTCCTCATTCCTCTTTCTAAAGCCGTCTGCAATCCTTGGTTGAGCAACACATTCTGCTCTTGTAGCTGAGTGTGCATGCGCTGCTGGGCCAACATCTGATATTGCTGAGTAGCCATCATTCCTCTCATGATCTCCAGAAGGGCTGGTGTATCCACTTCCATAGGGGTAGGTGGAACTATGGGTGGTGTTGGAACTTCCAGATACTGCGGTTCAGCTGCTGGTTCTACTATCACCTCTTCTTGAATAGTCTCCTGAGGTGAGACTAGCCCTTGTTGCTGACCAACCTGGTCATGTTGCCCATGTTGCCCCTGTTGTTGCTGCCCAGCTCAGACCGATGCGGACGAAGTGCCCCTAAGAAAAGGGACAAGAGAACAATCAAACAACCGGACATGAAGGATCAATGAAGTCAAAGGATACCGAAATGTCAAGCAAGGGTTGATAACAACGAATCATTAGATCAAGGGGGGACATGTGTGATTGAGACATCCTATAAATCAAAATACCCTACAAGTCTGAAATCAGACCTGCATGGGCCACCACTAAAACCTTGTCACGCCCCAGAGCCAGAATACTGGAGAGCGGGGGAATGACTCAGCCAGCTACGTATTACGGGTAGAAGAATACCGTATAATACGATCAATGTTGTCTAACCAGACGAGGGGGTGCATACTACATGAAAGTCTTACTATGGTCACTTCACATCTATTGTCTCAATCATTCAAACAAGAAGCAAAAATAGAGAACATGTAAGATAAAGCAGTAAGGCGTCCCAAACGCTTAGTTAAAATATTCTTGAGATCTGGCTTTACAAAATATAGCCAGATGATGTAGTAACATATACACAATTGTTATCAGCTGCAGTCTGACTTAGTTACAATTATATAAAAGTAAGTACAAGACAATCCGACTAACATGTCGGTGCCAAACGGCTAAGTATAAAGTAAATAACAAAACGAGCGGTGGAGTAAGGAACCCACTCGAGTCCTCCTGCGATCATTTCCCTAGTATTGACCATCTTGGAGGTGGAAGTAAGCTGATTCCTCGAGAACCGGCTCTAAATCTGGCCATGCAAAACCAGAGAGGTTAGACCTCTAATAGCAAGTACCACAAGGAAGCACGATATGAAGGATTAAACCAGTAAGTAAGTGAATATAATAATAGATCTCTGCTTGCTACTAGGATTCACATCACATCACGACCCTTCGAACCAACCTCCCAACCAAACAAGGACAGAAGTTGGCCCGTCATGTCCTAACATTTTGATGATCTCAGTTAGGCAACAGAGTAGGTACAGTACACAAACAAATCATCTTGAACGGCCAATCAACTCTTACGGCTTGCTATTGTGAGTTCCAAGTTATCCTGGAATTATGCAATTAGGGATTCCTCAGTTCTTACTATGTACGAGCAAGGTTAGTCTATCCAGTCAATCAATTATGCCAATCATGAATTAGACGAGTCCCGGTGGGACGCCCGTCATCGATATACAATATACAATAATATAACCAGATACCGCTCCCGGCCCGTGTGGCAGATTTACAGTATCTGTGGGAACCAGCCGGCCTGTCGGGCACTACTAGTCCCAAGAGGGCTGCCATGTAAGAACTCGGGGATCCATTCTCTCCATGCAATCATTATTTTATTTAATTTAATAATCTCTACGTTGAGTGAAATCCCATGCCGTGGATCATGGTCATTCAAATGAGTACCTTCGTACGGGGTACGATATGCGCAACTCTACAACGATACCCGTGCGGCTAGGTTGTAGGTCTTACATAGCGTAATGCAACAATCAAATCTAACCACGGAGTAATCATGCCTTGACCATAAAGTACACATGCTGCTTTATAGAAAAAATAAATAAATTGAAGCCTGCACATGCCTGTATGTCAATATTCAGGATCGGCTAATCGATTACAATAGTTCATAACATGAACGTGTCTCATTCATTTAATTCAATAAGACGACTAGCCAGTCTCTTAATTCCAACTTAGGAACGCATGATCAATTTTAGTCAAGATAACCATTATTATCAATGGTGACAAGGCATGAAGGTCAACTTGTATTAAATGGGGTCGAGTTTATAACTCTCAGGGTTAAGTTCCAGTCTCACTGGGTATCCATAAACCAATCAAGACACAGGGCACGTTCTACACAACCATATATATTAAAAATATTAACATGCTAAGATTATCGAGTTCATAAAAAAAAAGCGTGAGGATATAATAGGAGAATTATTATGCCACCATTAAATGAATAAATTATAGAACAAATAGAAACACCCAGGTCAGGAAGTCATGCCAACAAGTCTATGCTAAGGCCAACAAGTCACGCCAACAAGTCTATGCTAAGGCCAACAAGTCACGCAAGAATCGTACGCGTAAAAAGGGTACGCCAAGTTTAGTAGGTAGGAGTGAGCGTATAAACAGCGTGAGCGTGAAAAGTGGTTCACGTTGGCACTCACAGCGTAAGCGTGAAGGGTAATTCACGCACGCACAGCGTGAGCGTATGAGCGTGAAAAAGCGTGATAAGAAATTCATGCACGCACAGCGTGAGCGTGATAAGAAATTCACGCACGCACAGCGTGAGCGTGACTCAAATGTCACGCTAACACGTAAAGACGTGAGCGTGACTCAAAATTTATGCTGGCACGTAAGAACGTGAGCGTGACTCAAAATTCACGCTGACACGTAAAGACGTGTGCGTGACTCAAAATTCACGCTGACACGTAAAGACGTGAGCGTGACTAAATCTCCCGAACTCCTATCTTATGGAACTTTCGTTCTAAGCCAGAAATGAGGTTCCCATGGTTCAGAATGGTGTGGAATGAGAAGCTTTGCCACATGAAACTATCTATTTTCAAAAACATGCCAGGTTGGGAGATCAAAACCCATGGACAACCGAAAACACAACAACTTAGATCTGGAAAAAACGAGCCAAAGAAATCAAAAATGCTATGTAGTAAACTCTCTTAGAATCACAAGAGGAAGACAAATGAACCATATGGGTGGAGGAGAAGCAAGATGTACTTGCCTTCTCCTGGTAGGTAGAAGAGAGTGATGAGGAAGAAGAAGAAGTAATGGTGAAGGAGAGTTATGAGGAGAGAGAAGGGAATTGGGGCTTTAAATAGAAAAGGGGGTGGTAGGTGGGGTTCGGTTCATGTGAACCACCATGAACCCGAGAAGAACCCTCCTAGGCCGAACCTATAAGCAAGACTAAAAACAGAGAATAACAGCAGGAAATAAAATGCAGATAATTAATTAATCATGAAATTAAAGGAATTTAAATACAGGATAATACATGATAAATATTAAATAAATATATATGAGTTGTACATGTATAAAAATACGCATTCTGGGAACGGGGAGTGACAATAGGGATTGATGTTGAACGGCTTATATCTTGGTGGAAAAGGGACATCCCTCCATGCAGCAGGGTATTGTTGCCGTATTCTGAGGTCTTGGAAAGTTTTTCGGGCGTAAAACAATGCCCGGAGCTCTTGGACCTCTCTTCTTGCCTCCCTGGCCTCATCAGCAGCGGTGGGAGCCAATATTTCAGGAGGATTTTTGCCCGGGTTTGGTGCCGCTGAGTTCGAGTCCGCATTGACCGCGGGACCCAAACTTGTTTGGCCATGCGTCCTTCCTTGCAGAGTTGGAAGAGCCGCTTTGATTTCGTCCACGGATTTGACCAAGGTACGCAGTATGGCCTCCAGAGTGTCGATGCGTTGGCGATCACTGGGACCATCTTGATCGTCGTATGTCATGAATGCCATCCTTACACGAGCCGAAGTGGAAGGGACGGTGGACGACGTGCCCTCTGAATCATATCCCTGTACAGAGAAGACGTTGGGGTATGTGGGAATATTTTCCTCTGGTTCGGACTCAGAAGGAATAGCACCCCCAGCTTCAGAGCTTGTCTCGTCTTGAGAATCGCGAACATCCTCGAGGACGTCGGCACCGGCTGTATCTGTTGGGAGAGTTGTTTCTCCGGGCTCATCTTCTTGGAATACCTGATTGTCGTGGATGTTCGGAGGAATGCTACCCCCGGTTCCAGCGACCCCCAGTGATGTAGATGATGAATCTCCCAATGTAGTAGATTTTGTCTTTGAACGGGTACCTTGGAAAACTCCGGTGGTAGGCAACCGCTTAGGTGATAGTTTCTTGGTCACAGTAGTAGAAATCTTCGGGCTGGAGATATTTATTTTCTTCCCTCTTCCGCTGGCGGGGATTCTCTGAGCAGAGTTATAGGAGACGACGGGAAGCGCCTCATCCTCTGAACTTGGTTGTTGCAGTCTTTGGAAGATGGACCGCCGGTCTTCTCGTACTGCCGCATTGTTGTAGTAGCAGTTGACAATGACTTGGGTGCAGTGATGTCCGTGGGAGGACTCTTTGCACACAGAGTCCCCTTCTCTTTTCTTGCGTTTGTGAAGGATCACGTCACGCAAGTCAGATGGGTCTCGAGCAACCAAGTTTGCTCCCTGGTTGCGGGAAGACTTTTGGGAACCACTCTGTCCGTTTGCCGTCGGGGGTTGGACTCGAGTGGTTCTGTATAACATCCCATCAGAGGCACGCATAATAGTAAGCGAAGCGCTCGGACGGTCAGAGGTTGGGACAGCCGACTGAGTTTGCCGAGCTCATGCTGCCCTAGACTTCTTCACTCTAGCGCCTGAGGGCACATAGTAGGAAGAGTCTAAGTAGTACTGCAAAGAGTCAGACACATTTTCTTGGGAGCATGAGAGATCAGGGCCATAGGAGAGGCGGTCGAAGACAGAGCCCGAGCTACGTGGAGTGGATAATATGCGGCTGGAATCAGCAGTCTTTATGCGGCGGGCAGTCGTGGCCGCATAGGCCTTCTTCATGCGACTGGAAGTCTCGGCCGCATGAGTCTCCTCCATGCGGCTGGAAGTCTTGGCCGTATGGGCCTTCTGTATGCGGCTGGCAATTTTGGCCGCATGTGCATCATGCATGCGGCTGGCAATCTTGGCCGCATGAGCATCATGCATGCCGCTGGCAGTTTTGGCCGCATGAGCGTCATACACGCGGCTGGCAATTTGGCCGCTTGAGCATCATGCATGTCGTTGGTGCCTTTATTCGGCTTCTTTCTGAACAACATAGAGTCCCTCTTTGCCCCTGCAAGTCCAGCATCGTAGTGTTTTCCTCTGCCGGACTTGGGGACAGCAGAGTCATCTATGGCCTGAAGTGGAGCCGTATGAGAGTCATCCTTGCCGTCTTGGGCAGCAGAGAGTACTTCGTCCAGAGCTTGGGGAGGAGCAAGTGACTTGGGCCTCCACTCCCTGCGAGCCTTTTTCGTGCGGGCTCGCTTCTGGATCGGGTCGACGAACCTTCGGAGAGCATTTCTTCAAACGCCTGTTGGTCGAAGCGGACGACCATCTTCTGTTGTGTAGAGCCGAGTTTGGCCGTATCCGATTGTATCACCAACTTCTCAGCCGTGGAGAAGTTTGTCCCCAGCAGAGTCGCCATCGTGTTTGCCATTGATTATAAAAGAACAGAACAGTTTTATGGGAGGACTGGACTTTTACTTCACAACACAAACTCGCTCATACAAAGAAAGCCTAGGAATAAAAATCTAGGTACAGCAATCTAAGTACAATTGTTTAGTTTTGATTCTGGGGGGTGACGATAGAGGCTCGGGAAAGCGACGACAGCTCTGCCTTACTCCTTGGACGATCAGACGTAGCCTCGGCTCTGATGAAGAAATGCTCTCGGAGCGTGTGGAAAGACTCTGCTGTGCGTGCCTTTGTCTCTCTGTGTATCCAGCCGGGGGTCCTCTCTCCTGCAAGGGAATGGCACCTTGCTATTTATAGGAATGGGGTGTGATCATTAGGGTTTGCAATAATTGCCCTAAAAAAAGTCGACGGCTTGGGGATTTAATTCCTATTTTCCTTGATCCTATCTTATTGGCAATTAATCTGGACCACTAATCTTGATTGCAACGAATCTGGACAATTAATGCTGATTGTGTAAAATCTGTATGGGCAATTAATGCTGATTGTCATGAATCCTTGGGAAGCTCGGATCTCCTGCCACGTGTTTAATCCGCGTGATTGCAATAAATCTGCTTTGATTCGGGTAATTATGATGATTGCACTAAATCTGGTTGTTGGGATTTGTTGATAAGTCTTGATTGATTTAATGCCACGGGTCTAACCATCATTACGGGGAAACTGACCTTCTGCCACGTGTCATAACCGCGAGCCACCACCGCATGAGGGTAGCTTCTTAGGTTTTGAACTACATGAAGGTGGCAGTCGCATAAGTGTACGCCTCAAAAATCTGAGCCGCATGGGGGTGGTTTCCAATTGAGCCGCATAAGACTAGCCATGTGTCAAGGCTTCATGGGCATAGCCTCTCAGTATTTGAGCCACATGGAGATGATCCCCATGATCCGAACCGCATGAGGACAGCGGCCGCATGGGGTAGCTTCTTAGGATTTGATCCGCATGATGATGGTCTCCACGATCCGAGCCGTATGAGAGCATCAGCCGCATGGGGAGGTGGCAACCGCATAGGGAGCTTTGGAGTTGGTGGACCGTGCCAGCTGTATAGGAGATTTTCTTCGTTTCTCGAAGAATGCGCCGTCATGTCAGAGTTCATCATCATTTCAGTCTTTAATGTCAGAGTCTTCACTTTACGTCAGAGCATTTAATGGAAGCAGTCACCTTATGGCCAACTGTAAAAAGTAAGCTGTATAGGGCCACATGATTCTTTCCTGAGCCGCATGAGGCTATTGGAGAATTTCTGAGCCGCATGAGGCTCTGATAGATTCCTGAGCCGCATGAGGCTCCTTCTGCTTTGAGCCGCATGGGCTTCTTCTGTTTTGAGCCGCATGGGCTTCTTCTTATTCTTTTCCATGCTTCTACAGTCACATACTCTGATAATTATTTCAAGTGCATGTTACACTGATAGTCTAGTTCATTATTTTGGATCTGGTACTATAGTTTCATCGTTATTCATGTACTATAGTTTCATGTTCCGGTTCTTGTACCATAGTTCATATTGTAGTTCATTATTCGTGCATTTCAGTTTACTTTGTTTAGTGCTTCTTGTCGGGGTTGTACTTTGCTCTCTTCCTGACAGGATACGTTCTAGGTGTGCTTGACAATCTTGTACCACCTTAGGCCAGAGCCCGAAGATGGTGGAGTTGTGTTTCAGGATGGACTTAGAGTTGCAGTGCTCTAGATTAGATCATTTTCTAGTTTTATTTAGGGTTTGTATCATGTTTATTGTATTGAGTATTCATGATTGTATAATTTTATTCTAGTTACCGGATTTATCTCCGGATGATATTATATTGACTTAGTAGATTGTGGAGATCTATTCTGGAAACGTGTATAGCAGCTGTGATGTTTTATGTATCTTGTATCTTGGAGTTTTCCTTAGAATTGTACAGTTTACTTCGTCGTGTCCATCGACGAAGGCTGGGCGTGTCCGACTCGTGTTCGATTATTCGGGAGCGGGTCATGACAATTTCCTTGGATATACTTAGCTCTGCTCCAGACTAGGATATGTTGCAGGTGAGATGGATGCTATCTATGATACTTATTACGGACAGGAGCCTGGAGGTACCTTTGAGCTAGCTGGTGTTGCTCTGGACTTAGAGGCTGAGGAAGCCTAGTACTTTCCTTTGTAGTTTCATTTAGACTTTGTATTAGGGACTTCATTTTACATTTCATCTTGTTGGAAAATGTAATAACTCTTCGACGTGTACTTGATTCTGGAATTCGATATTATAGATGCTGTGGTTTATATTCATTCTTATCTGGACTTGTCGTTTCCCTAAAGATTGGTACAGCTTACTTCATCATGTCTAACGATGAAGGCTGGGCATGTCCGACTCGTGTCCGATTATTCGGGAGCAGGTCGTGACACCAACAAATGAAGCATTAATGCTTTTTATCATGTTCCTGGAATTAATTTTCTTTGGAGCTAAGCCTGTAGAGCCTAAAAATCAAGTTGCGCCTTCAATATACTGATCAGTGATTAACTTGCACCCCAAAAATTAAGTTGTGCCACTGATATGAAGCTCAGAGAACAGACTGCGCCACTAATCAGATTGTGCCTAATATCAGACTGTGCCTAGTCTCTTCGCGCCAAAACCTACGTGGCATCTGACACTTAATGGTTATCATTACCTGACAATACTGACGGCTGACACAACAGTGAACGAAAAAAATCTCTTCGAATCCCGTGAATTGTGCCGCTCAAGAGAAGTTGGTGGATAGCTTTCCTGTATACTTCGTGAGTTGCGCCCAGGCGCAATCTAAACAAAATCCTTAGTTGTGCCTGGGCGCAACCTGAACGACTTTTGATCAGAAGCTACCACGTGTGTAGGCGTAGCTCAAATCAAGCGCAGTTGGACTTGTTGACTGAAGCTCGTGCAACCTGATAAAGTTGAGACAACTTACATTCTAAAAGCAGGATGACGTGGCGCACATGCCACTAATCTCTCAAGACGTGTCTACTATCCTATACACGACCACGCGCATCTCAATCATATAATGCCACGCGTCTAAATACAGTTAGTACACGATTGATAACTGAATGAAAGTTGGCGCAACAGGAGGTTGGCGCAATCAGTATGGCGCAATCCAGCCTCGCGCACATCAGAATAACTGCTAAAATAGTTATTTCCTGAACTCTATAAATTGAGTTTCCAATCATCAGAGAGGGAGATCAATAACTCTTGCAAAAATTGTTGTTGCGTTCTCTAGAGGCTACAGTCTTCAAGTTCACATAGTCCAAGGGATAAAGTGATCGTCTCCTGATCAGATTCCTAAAGTTGTACTTCCCCAGAATTCATTGTACTTTGTACTCTTTTACAAGTTTGGAATAAAACAAATTTTTTGTTTTTGCAAACAAAATTACGACTCTGCTGGGGACGACTTTCTCCTCCGACAAGAAAGTGACAACTCAATGTGACATTGCGTCGATCGGCAAGACGCAGAAGACTCTGGTTGTTCAAGTCAACCAGACAGCCTACGAGAATATGATCAACACCAAGAGCAACAAGCGCACGGTAGCTATCGCCAAGAACAGGACTGTGTGTACTCCTAAATCTCCCACAGTCGCTGTTGCCCAAGCGCAACTTGAGTGCTCAATGACCAAGGTGCAATCCGCCTAAGTGGTTCCGGTACAGCCTGTTTCTGTTGCTAGGGCGCAATCTGCTCACTCTGCTGCCCATGCACCTAATACAATCTTTGTTGCCGAGGCACAGTCGGTTCAAGCTACTGTCAAGGCACAGTCTACCAATGTTGCTGCCAAGGCGCTACTAGTAGTCCATAGGACTATGGCGCAAACCAAGCAATCGGTAACCCAGGCGCAATCTGCTACTCCGGTGCAACTTAAGGGAACTAGTCTTTTGGCTATACCCTCTTCCAATTCTTAAGTTCTGAACTTAGAGAATTCATGTCCTAGTGCTAACACTAGACAGAACAAAGGAAAAAGTCTTATGGCATTTTCTTAATTGGCACAATCTACGCCAAAAATGATCACATAACAGAACAAAGGGAAACGCTTCTTATCTAACCCTGTTCAAAACAAAGGAAAGTAACCTTTGGTCTTTCCTCAAACTTCCCTAGTCTATGACTCAGAGGAAGATGTATCAGATTCTATTCCTGTAAACAGAGGTCCTCGAATCTCTGATATCGGAAAGAATACTGATCAGAGAGGTATCTTACCTACCCCTATGGGGTCTGGTCAAGACCTTCCTACCTTACAAATTTTAAGATCCAAGCAAGGAAAATTGAAAATGTCACAAACAAAGACACCGGGAATGAAATTTTCAGATTTACGCACTTATCTCAATAGGCGTCAACCAATATCAACTTTGGCAAAATACAAGAACCCTATGCCAAAGGCCAATCTGCACCAAAAGTTAAAGTTTGAAAAGAAAGACCCATCTACTTATGCTAATGAGTTGAGTACATCTTTGTACACTCAAGGAACTAAACACCTGAAGAATAGGAGATATGTTCCTAACATCATTAAGGAATATATTCCTCTGACTTCTTCTCGTCCTGTAGGTGTAACTGACCTCCGGCAACGTCTTACACAAAGGCGGAAGACTACGGAAATGTTTTCCTCACCTCCAAATCGTACTTCAAATCGCCACTGCCTACATGAATTTGTCATCAACTGTTGTTGCCAATCGGCTCGACGATCTGTCTTCGATCGTCCGAACAATGCTTCAACTCCTGAACATATAATAGAAGACGAAGATGAACTATTATATGCTTCTGTTAACATGACTTCTCAAGGCACTGGGGGTAGGAAACGTCCAAGACGTAATGCATCCCGTAATCCTAGTCAACAATACTTAGACCGGATACATGCATCCAATGAAGGTGTCTTTCAATCCACTAGATCGAGAAATCGTCATATGATCCAAGATGTCTTTAATCAAGAAGATCTCCTTATCACTCATGTGGGGGAGGACTCTCTTTCGGAGTTTGATGCAGATAGTGAAAGTTCTGAACAAACTATCTCATCAATAACAGCAAGAGAAGTAACACCATATACCATTACAGAAGATCAAGATGTCTCTACATCAACCAGCCAAGAGCAATAAATTGTTGCATTAGAAGACAAATTGAAAACCATGGCAGAAATGGTTGCAAGCATGCACACCATAATGGTAGCTCAACATACAGTACCTCCGATTATAAATCCTGTTACAAATCCTGAGCTTATAGTATCTTCTGTACCTGTTAATCTGGGGGTACCATCCCCTCAGATTACTTCTGTGCCAATTCAAGCTGATCCAAGTCAGTCTGGTACTGGGGGTGGTAATTACCACGCTGTTCCTCCTCCTAACACTTCTAACCAGCCCACCAATTCTCAAACATCAGGGGATGCAAATGAGGCCGTAAAACTTCTGCGCACTCAGTTTGAGGCTTTCAAGCAGAAGGATGGCCTACAAAGATTGGGCATAAAGCAACCATATCCTACAGAGTGGAAGGAAGTTCCATTTCCTCCTAAGTATAAACTTTCAACCATTATGCTGTTTGATGGTAGCACTTCTCCAAGTCAGTACATTAATCATTTCAAAGTGATGACTGGTCAATTACAGCCAAATGATGCTCTTCTTACCAGAGTGTTCGTCGGTTGTTTAGCCGGTGCAGCATATGACTGGTATCGTAGCCTCACAACAAAAAAATAGTTAAATAGCGACTGAAATTTCAGTCGCTAAAATAGACATTTCCGTCGGTAAAACGATTTAGCGACTAACCGACGACTACAATTTTTCGTCGCTAAAAGCAACGTCGCTGTTCAATTTTAGTCGCTAGTTAGTCGCTACAGCGACTAACTGTCGACTGAAATAGCGACTAAAAATAGCGACTAACTATCGACTAAGCAATTAGTCGCTGAATCAGCGACGAATTTACGACTAAATTGCGATAAACTTACGATTATAATGGTTATAGTTGATATCTAGCGACTGACCTGGTTAGTTGTTGGTTAGTCGCAAGGTAGTCGCTTCATTATCGCTGGTTAGTCACTTCTATTATTTTTCCAATTTTTTTTAGTCGCCGGTTAGTCGCTATTCCATCGCTGAATTATTTAGTTTTCCCAGTTTTGTAGGAATCATGCTATGAACATCCTGTAAGGCTAATATAAACAAGTTCACAACACACATAAATACAATGCAAACAACTTTTAGCACCACAATAATTACCAATGATATAAACAAAAACAATAACATACACAAAGTACATAAACATAAAAACTAAGGAATATATATCATAGTCATGTCCACCATGTCCAACATGTCCAACATCAACCATACACTATCCATACAAAAAGATAAACTAGTACAACATTCACAAAGTAAGAATGCCAGTAGAAGGAGTAGCATGTGTAGGATTGGTAGTAGGCTGTGCAGGTGGAAGAGCTCGAAAATATATCGACGATTGCGATGCTAACGACCCGGTACCGTACACGCTACCGCCCTTTCCTCTCCCATCGGCAGATCTTTATCATGAGTTTGATCCCAACCTTCACTCAGACCTTCTTCTTTAAGATCACTCATCTGTTTTAGGCCATCAAGATACACCCAGGTAGCAACATTAGTATCTCCATATGGCTCATACTAATAACCTAATCAAAGTATCTCAAAAGTAGGCATATGTTTTCATCATATCACCAAAATAGAAGCAGCAAATTGAATCAAACATATAACGGCAGGAAAAAAAAACATATGAAGCATACTCAAAAAGTAAGAAAAGTACTTCCATATGATCAAGCTTATTAATGTAATAACTAAAAAAAATTAAATCTTAATATATGAAAATTTGAGTCAGAGATTTGTGTGCAGAGTTCATATATCATCGTACGAAAGCTGCAACATTCCAATCACCCATATTGACAAAAATATAAAAGCCACGTGAGACTCAAACTATATACTTAACCCACTGATACTCAAAACCATAATGATACTGAAACAAAAGTTAAAGACAACATACAAAGGGAATCATAGTTACAAATTTTCCCACTGATACTCAAAACCAGAGCGATACTCAAACAAAAGTTAAAGCCAAAGTGATAATCCACTCATCATAGGCCATAAAGTATGCAAAATCAGATACTGCATACAGAGGGCAGCATACAAGGATCCAGGCAACAATTTCCCATAAATCCAAGTGATACTCAAAGCCCAAACAAAACTATACTCAAAGCCAGTGATACTCAAAGAAAAGTTAATACTTAAAAAAATTGGGGTACTCAAAAGTAGAAGTTAATACTAAAAACTATACTCAAATCCAAGTATCCATCATGAAGTGACTCAAGAAACCTGGGTACTCAAAACTGATACCCACATACTACACAAGAACCAAAATGTAGAATTCTGTAAAATGCAAAATGCAGAATACTGTTGGATACTCAACAAATATCTAGGCAGCATATATGCACCCAGAATTTGCAGGCAACAGCAGCATGTATCAAGTATCAAGGTTACCATAATAACCATCAACTCTTGTAGTTATGCAGGAAAAAAAACATGGATGGAAGAGGTTATAGAAAACAGACATCAAATCAGCATTGAAAGCCCATATTTGTATAAAAAAGGAGAGGACCAACTACAGGTCATATCCTATGGATTTGAATTTGTTGTCCAATCGCCAAACCACAGTTAAAAATATGATTAGTGAATAAGGTACATGGATGAGAGAATACCAATAATTAAGTCTCTTTTTGCCATACATTGAACTCGTTTATCTGAACATATCCAAATGAAATATCGCCATTGTCCATTTTGTCAAGTCGATAGAATACTGGAGTACGAGCAACAAGCTGCCTTTGGACCTTTATTGACTGGATAGGCCCGCATTTACCATGTTTAACCTACATGCATGTTTCACTGTGGAGTATTATCAGAAGTTCGAATAAAAATAATGACACCCATTGGCATTGAAATTAATACCTCAATTGTCACACATGTTTCCTTCGGGCCTTGCAGCAGAGTGGAGACATCAAATGCTGACTTCTGCTTCACATCCACACCATTGACTGACAAAATTTCACCCCCCTAGGGCATGGCTAAGTTAGGCTGGAAAGAACTCTATAAATAAAAATAACATAAAATAGACATGGCTAAGTTAGGCTGGAAAGAAAATAGCAAATATAGTTACAACTATGTTCACCTAGAAAGAGCATCATCATTGAAGGTTTATTTCAGTGGGCTTCTTTAATCCTTTCTGTCATAACACCTACATGCAGTAAAAATTAAACATTTGATGGTAAATATTATGTTCCTTTATGGCAACATGCTTGTGCTGTTTGACTTAAAATTGCAGTTGACAACAAGTTCAGCACACCACATTGTTTAAAAGGCGTGAACTACTTTTTTCTCTCACTAGCATAAGACATTTTTGCATAAAGTAACTTAATTAAGATATACTTCAATTCCAAAAGCATTAAGAGAGGCTTTATATATTAAGTTACCTTGTCAAGTGACATTTAACTATTAAATTTATTGTGTAATGGATTATGCCTGCCATAACAGATAAATGTTAACATGAAACTATCTAGTGTAACTAATCATCATTCATATTCATGGGCGGTAGACGGACAAATATGGTACCTAGGCGGCCTAGGAGGGTTAAGGCCAGGCTTAAGCAGGTGCCTAACACCCAAAATAGTTTCAGACGTTAGGCAATATGGCATTGTGTCTGCAGGTGCTGGGCCTAGGTGTATGGCTAGGCAGCAGTATAATCTGAACACAACTAGCAGATGGTTTGGATGATCTAGACACGCTTACCTGTAAGGGCCACCTGCTAATATTAGTAGGTCGAGTGTTCCAACTTTAAAACAAGATGCCAAATAGTACAAGTTGTGTGTTATTTGACTACTTTATGACAAAATATCAGCTCTGTCAAGGAAATTTTATAGATCAATAGTCAAAATCCAAAAGATCATTTTATTGTTGGAAGCTTGGCATAGTGAAGAAGCAAAATGAAGAGAGGCCAACCAAGACTTTGGGATTTGGAGGTTATAGGTGTAACAACTGGTTTAGAGAGGTTCAATGTCCCACACCAAGGCTAACCATAAGAGAAAACATTGTATTAGCGAAGATTGAAGGATGAACCAGCCTAGTTGTTGAAGAAAACATGTTCGAAAGGAAACAAAAAATGACATGTCCGGAAGGAAACTTATGGCTAGCCTGGTATTGGCCTAGAAGAAATAATATTTTCTAGAATATACTCCTCGATGAAGTTGAAACAAGTAAACCAAGATGTATGCAACTTCCTATTAAAGTTCTGCACACAGATGGCCTGTTGTATCAAACGTAGACAGGAAGACTTTCACAGGGAGGAGTGCTCAGTTTTTCTTTTGTTGCACCTCAGAAAATCAGAGCACTATATCTTACAAACCTCCAAAGATAATAATAGTACTGTTTAACAACCTTCATTCTTATAAACTTCTACTCACTTCCTTCTAAAAAAAAATCATTTTTACACAAGAAAATAAAATTTAAAACGAATGTTCCAATTTAATTCGTGTCAATAAATCCAGTGCATATTAATATTTATATTCCACCTTCACACAGTTTACTAAGACGTAGTACTGAAACAAAATATTGCTTACCTGAACAATTTCTTTATAAATTTCAACATCAATCTCTACTGTAGTGATGATTTCTTCTATATCTCCAAGTATCACATGAAGCCTGAAATAGGAAGAAGAAAACCAATATCTATATTACGCAACTTTAAGATAAAAATAAAATATCAGTGAAGGAGAGCTCTAACGAATAAAGAGAGGAAAAATAGAGAACAAGTCTCTGTTAATAATATTAGCAAGACATGCATCCTAAATGGATATACAAATAGTTTTATATGCAAAGTACAATCGGTTACAAAAGATAACTTCAGGGGTGAGTATATTTTTCTCTTCACACCTAACTTGATGAATGCATATGCTCCACAGCCACAATGCTAGGTTGAAAAAATATACATAAAGAGTAAGAAACTATTTGATCAGTTTTAGTGCCCCAATACACCTATCCCAATGACCCTCCTGTTAGAGAACTCCATAGAGTGATGAACACATGGATAATAGAATAAAACGGAACTTTCATAAATATGTATATGTGCAGCATGCATGATATCTAGAGTTTTCCACTTTGAACGGAAGCATTACCTAGCCATCTCTAGTACATTGCTTGTGCTATTGTTTCTGGATGCTATGTTTCTCATGGGCCATGCATGTTTTGTTATATTGGAGGAATTTAATGGCACTGGTGGTTTCTTGATCAGAAGCACATAATTTGTACAACTATTGGTCATTGTTTGGATATTTATGATTTTGAATGCTTTTGATCCCTGTAGCTATATGTTGTAATGTTTATACTAGTAATGTTCATGAACTGCTACTTTTCTGAGGTTATAGGACTCTAAAGAGGCCTCTTCTGATATACAAAAAAGTATGGGAATCTCAATAATCTACAAACTACTCCACTGTTGTATATGCTACTTTTGATGTGTTCATCTTCATCTACGTATAGGACCTCAACTTAGCCCAGTCACCATTTGTTCAATAGAAAAGCATACTTCTTCTTTTTTTATATACAAACTTAGAACTATATAGCCCAGTCACCATTTGTTCAATAAACATGTTGCAATATGGCTATTATTCTATATGTTCAATAGAAGTATGCTTTTCTATTGAAGTATGCTTTTCTATAGAGCAATAGGGCTATTATTCCATAGAAAAGAGTGAGATTTACTTCTATTATTCCAGGTTTATAGAGCAAATGATAATAGCCCAGTCACCATTTGTTCAATAGAAAAAGCATACTTCTTCTTTTTCCAGGTTTATAGTTCTAAACCAGTCACAAATGGTGACTGGACTCTAAAGAGCAATAAACCAGAAGAAGTATGCTTTTCTATTGAACAAATGGTGACTGGGCTATTATCATTTGCTCTATAAACCTGCAATAGGGCTATTATTCCATATGTTCAATAGAAGTATGCTTTTCTATAGAGCAATAAACCAGTTTTGAAGTATGCTTTTCTATTGAACTATATACTTCATGTTGATGTTTAGTAGTCCTCACTAGTTTTTTGCTCTGTGATTTGTTTGGTAGTGTTACGAATAATGTTATTTGACGAATTATATACTGAAGGGCCTCTGATTTTAAACTTAAACAGCTCAGTATCACTTTAATATATGCTCAATAGTGTAAGAGTTAATGAAAAATATGAATACAGAATAGTGTCAGCTCATGGATCTTACTAAATTGTGTTATCATCTGTTGTACTTACTGAAAATATGAATACAGAATAGTGTAAGAGTTTTGCAACTTTACTCCCTTAGGTAAGCTAGTTAACATATCATTTGTTATTTTGATAGTGTTGTTAACCTGCATTGTTCTGGCGCTAACAAGCATAGTTTTGCACTAACAAGCATAGTTTTGCACTCGTCTTCATTCTAGGAACAAACCCTTTTTTTCATCCAACAGAAATTTATAAAAAATGACCTAAAATCCACGGACGGAGTCGGCTGAGGAGTCAGGGGCCTCTGCTTTGAAGTCCCGTCGAGAGGATGGAATCGACATGAAGTGTCAGGGGCTGCAGCTGCCTGATCCTGAATGTTGCTCCTAACAGGCTCCATCGTCACAGGCAACAGTGTGGAGAGTCTCATCTCCTTGCCTAACTCGTAAAACCCTATCGGACAATTCGTCGAACACCTCACCTCCATTTCCATTCTCGGCAAATCTCACTCTTGTACGTCTCCTCCCACACCCGACAGCTTCGCTCTCCTCACCCATTCCCATTCGACTACTTCCCCTAGCGGATCATCGGGTCACGACTCTGCATAAAAAGAGAACCATGTCAACTATAAAAAATCAATCCCAAAAAAAAAATTCACCAAAAGGAAGATCGAAATCTAGACCTGGATGGAGTCCAGCTGGGAGAGAAGGTCCATGGCGATTTGGGAGGCCTCCCGCGGGTCGGAGTGTTCGAAAAAGGAGGTGGAGTTTGGTGAGGCCGTCGAACCTCTCCTGGTCTATGACGTCATGGATGACGAAGTGCGAGCACGAGGAACTTTTGTTCCTCACTCGCTGTGGGTTGAGGCCGCCGTACAAAGGAGAGGCTCATGTTGACGGACTTGGTGCCTTCTTCGAGCACGAGGAACTTTAGTTCGATGTTGACCGGCGCGCCGTCGCCGCCTCCGGCTGCGGTTATGACGAGCAGCCTCCCTTCGGACCCGTCGATGCCGACGAAGGAGAAGAAGGTACAGATGACGACGACGATGGTGTAGACACGACCATAGCCCAGTCAGGGAGGATCTTGTAGGTCTTGTCGGAGACGGCGGAGGCATTGTCAGTGAAGGTGCTGCTGCTCCTCCTGTGTCTTATTTTCGAGAGATTGATTAAGAGATGAAGAGGTTGGAAGAAGAGTTGGTGGTGGTTGGAGCCTTGGAGGTGCAGCATGAGTTGATCTCGAAGAGGGCAAAATTTTAGGGGGAAAGAAAGCTGAAATTGGAGGGATCAAATATTTGGAAATGAAAAAGGGTTGCTTCTACTGCTAACCCAATGACGAAAATTTCAGTTACTGGATAGTTGATATTTAGAAATTCGAGCCATCAACTAATTACCGACGAAAAATAATTAGTCGCTATAAAAATTATTATATAGCTCCGACGTTTTAGTGACGGAAAATCGACATTCAATGAATTGAATTACGAATTCATAAATTTTCAGTCGCTATTTAGTCGCTGGTCTAGCGACTAACTATTGTCAGTCGCTAGGTCAGTCGCTAATTTGCCATATTTTTGTAGTGCCTGCCTGATGACTGTATCACTTCTTTTGCTGGTTTCAAGCAAATGTTCTTGGAACGATTTTATGAAGGAGTCAATGACATGACGATATCTATCCTCATTAAAATTAAACAGAGGCACAATGAATCCACAGAGAGTTTCATTGAAAGATTCCGTCGAGAGGCATTCAAAATGCCTTTAGGTACTCCATCTGCTATAATAATAGACACTTGCAAATCAAACTTGTTGCCTATTATCAGTATGTGGACGGGATCTACACAATTCTAGGATTGGCCTTCTTTTATTGTTAATGCAAAGGCGGCAGAAATGAGTACCGAAAAGTTCAAGCAGTTAGGAGTCCAGATGACTCACCTTAACCAAGATGAACATTCTACACCTGGAGGTAGTAATCGCCAGAATAATCGCAAGAATAAAGAAACATTGGCCATCAATCTTAAAGGCAAAGAGTCTTTGGCTGTCAATGTCACTCAGACGGCATCCACCCCATCAGCACCACTGCAAAAGTCAACTCGTCCAAAAGAAGAGTATTCTTTCGACGAAGACGATACTTTAAGTATCTTCGATTGCTTGATCAAAAGCAATAAGCTTCAGCTTCCAGAGACAAAGCGACCAGAAGAAGTTGGTAAAATTGATCACCCTAAATACTGTGTTTATCACAGATTTATAGGCATCCAACCAGAGCATGTTATGTGCTCAAGGGCAAAATTCAGGAGTTGGTCAACTCTGGAGCAATTACTCTACAGTAGGACGAGAAAACGGTGACTGCTAATGTGGTTTCTCTCCAATTTGGTGATTTTCTACCACAACTCGTACAAGATGGTGTTGTCCCCATTCTAAGGACTACTCTAGAAATTGTGAATATCCTGCCTCCTCAAAACGAAGGTCTTGTTCCAATGTCAACTGACAGAGGAGAGATTATGTGGATTCATCCAGATCTGGTTGCAGAATTTGAAACGCCTTCCTCTTCTAAGCAAAAGAAGCATTCTAAGTCTAAATCCAAGAACTGTAATATGGTATCCTTTGAACCATTAACAGAAGAAGAAATCCTAATGGGCACTAGATCTGGGAAACCCTATCTTCGGGAGTATTCCGAAAATCAAGAGAACCCTGCTCTATCCCCGGATGCTCTTCCTCCATCATCTTCTCCTGCTGAAGATACACCGTCTACATCCTTGCCAGTGGTTGAACCATCTCCTCCTAAACCAACATCAGCAGACAAGGAAAAGCAACCTGTTCGCTTTGATAAAGCGTTGAAGAAGTCATCATCTCTTGGACTTGAAAAGCCTTACAATTTTGACATATTGGCTCAATTGGCCAATAGTCCAACAAGATTGTCAATCTTTGAACTTTTATGTCTCTCAAAAGAAACTCGTGAGACGTTAAGTGAAGCCATGATGCAGGTTGACACTTGTTTGACTCTTCTTAAGAAGCCTGAAAAAGAGCCAGTCAGCTGTGCACATTGTCATAGTATATTTGAATTGATACCCAATATCACTTTTACACAAGATGACATGTTATTAGAAGACAATTGTCATGATCGTCCTCTCTATTTTACGGGATGTATGGACACCATAAAAGTCGACCGTATTCTGATTGATCCCGGGTCTGCACTTAGCATCATGCCAAAGTCCTTATTGGACGCTTTGAAAATCCCAGTACATAATCTTTCCACAACTATCACTACCATCCTGGGATTCAATCAAGGAAGAAGTGAACCTTTGGGGAAGATACGCCTAAAACTTTAAATTGGCAATCTTTGTACAAAAGTAACTTTCTATGTTATTGACAATCATGGTTCATACAATGCTTTGTTGGGAAGGTCATTCCTTTATGAACACAATATTGTACCCTCTACACTCCACTAATATTTCAAATATGTGGATGGTAATGGAGAAGTCCAAAAAGAGGTTGTAGATCTGAATCCTTTCAAAGGAGTTGAAGCGTATTTCAACGATTCTCGTATGTACAAAGAGGAATTCATGAAGGTGGTACTAGCAATGGACACATATGAAGAACAGAAGAGTATACCTAATGATACTCTGGTGATTCCAGTCAAAGGATGTACCTCCTGTCCTCAGTCTTCCCAACCACTGACTATCTATCTACCTTCCCATGAGAAGTGACCTAAAGGTGATAGTCAGGAACAAAGGGAGCTCACCTCTTCTGAGCCGCTTGTAATCGATCTTCGTCGTAAGAAGCTCCCTCCTCCTTCTCGTTCTTCTTCTCCCTTTCTTGTAATCAATCTGACTAAGCCTGCTAAGGCTAAAGTCCCTGTTGTAAATGATGGTGTAAAAATTAATAAAACATCTCCTTTGCAGTATACTGATGTCTTTTACTATGCTCAGTGTTATCTGGATATGCTAGATAACTTTAAACTACTTGCAATAGAAGTCGTATCATCTCGACGAAATGTGGTATCACTGGATTCAATACAAGAGTCGTACTTCTTAGTACCGTCTCGAAAGAAAGATGAAAAGCCTATATTCTTCAATAAAAGAGAAGAACCAAAAATCATGCTCTATAATGATAATAGAGATGATACAGGAAGGCTACAATTACGACGCTATTGTCCACAATCCAAAGCCATCATCCGTAAAATGGACTATAATTTCAGAACAGGTCTCAACAATGGTAAAGGAAGGCGAACCCCTCTTCGTATTGTTGTTCCAAAAGAAAAATCACAATAATACCATAGTAAAACGAAACGAGGACTAGGTTATATGTCACCACTTCCAACTCCGGAACCTTCTGAATCTGTTGAAGAAGAACGTTCAAACTCTTCTGATTCTATCTCATAGGACTCTGATACCAGTATCGGTCATGTTCATAAGGTGATAGTATCTTCTAACATGGTGTACACCGAATTCTCAGAAGATGACGAAAGTGACATTGAAGAAGCTACAGAAATGGATCCTTGGGCACAAAGGATGGACAATCAGTAGAAACTTCGTTTTGAACAACGAGAACCACCTACTGATGATCAACTGGTCTAAATCGATATTGGAGAGAAAGGTGTATCACGACCAATCTTCATTAGCAAGACTCTCCCAGAAGATGATAAAAAAGAATTAATTCACCTTATTCGTGAATACATTGATGTCTTCGCCTGGAGTTACGAAGATATGCCGGGATTAGATCCTCAAATTGCAACTCATAAGCTTAATATTTTGCCGGATGTCAAACCGGTCAAACAACAACAACGGCGATTCAAGCCTGAAATGATGGATGCAATTGATGATGAAGTCAAAAAGCGTATAGCTTGTGGCTTTATCAGAGAAGAACAACATCCTAACTGGGTGGCCAATGTCGTCCATGTCCTGAAGAAGACCGAAAAGGTTCGAGTTTGCATATACTTTCGGGATCTCAATGATGCTTGTCCTAAAGACGAATTCCCACTCCCAATTACTGATGTTATGGTCGACAATACATGTGGATTCGAACGAATTTCTTTCATGGATGGGTTTTCTGGATATAATCAAATCCGGATGGATCCTGAAGATGAAAAACATACTTCGTTTCGTACTCCTCGGGGTGTGTACTGTTATACAGTCATGCCGTTTGGTCTTAAGAACGCAGGTGCAACTTACCAGCGGGCTATGAGCACTATCTTTCGAGATTATTTGCGAAAGACTGTCGAATGCTATGCTAACGATATTGCTGTCAAAAGTCGTCTCAAAGAAGCTGGCATCTTTTCTTTGAAAATTAAAGTGACCATCAGTTCATTCACTTTATTTGACTTATCATTCATTGGACATTTAATGTCTCTTGTTTAAATAATTTGAATTCACATCCTTTACACCTCTGAATTTCGATTATTTATATCAGCAACCTGTTATGTCCTTATTACCTCTAATAAAGTTGTCCATTGAAATAACAGTATTGCTAAATTTTATATTATGCCATGTACACATTACCTCTGAGTAGATATAATAAATATTGTTATTTTTCAAAAATCTTGAAATATATCACGTCCAGTACCTCTGAATATATTTTCTATTCTATTACTTATATCTATAACAAGATATGCAACAAGTAATGGAACCATATAAAAAGTTTTTACTATTTTTTTCTGCAAAAGAAGAAAAAGAGTACATTGAAAAAATAGCATTTGCCCATCTTTCACTCTGAAGGATAGATGATAAGTTCTGTAATTTGTTTCTTCAGAACTTGAATTCTTCCATCACGAGAATCTAGCACTCTCTGCCTAGCTTCAATTCGTCCTGATTCAGGATCGAAAGGTTGTAGAGCAGCAGTTCGGCATTTTAGTTCTTCATTTTGAAGACGTTCAAATTCTTTCTTTCGATCCTTCAAAATATCCACCTGATCAACAGCAGATTGATACAATTGATTTTCTTGTTCTATGTTTTGCTCAGTATTTTGGTGTTCTGCCTGAAGTCGAGCAATTTTGGCTTTTAGACCAGCAGCCTTTTTCTCTTCTTCAATAGCCTTAGTCTTGTGACTCTCAGTAACAACAGTTACGTCAGATATTTGAACATCTAGCTCAGAGGACTTTCTAGTGACAATCAGCAGAAATGTCTCAAAATCAGCTTTACTAATCTCTGCTTCTTGAACCATGGTTTCATATTCCATGTTTACTAGAGGCTCGATATCTCCTCCTTTCAGCTCTTTGTAAGCCTTAATTGAACTCTCTAGTTCATCCAAAATATGTTCCAAAAATGAAGCCTGAGCTTCGTCTCCTTGACTACGGATGCCTTCAATCAAGAATGTAGTAGGAGTTCTAATGGTACTAAAAGGGACATCTTCTCTCTCCATAACTCTATGAACTAAAGGCTCCAGAGACGTATAGAAGACTCTCGTTAAAGAGGTTACCACAAATTTGTTAGCTGCCAGGGCCCCTGGAGTGGCTACTATGTTTGAAGAAATCTTCACAGCTTTAGCAGGAGGGGGTATTTCATCTGGAGCACTAATATGAGAAGAGCTTCCTTCCCCGGCTGTAGTCCCCGTGGGTGCTGCTACAAATTACATATGTTATGACTCATAAATGCTGAAAATGTAATAACAAATCATTTATAATGAGGAAACTTACTTGGGCTGAATACTTTATGAGGAGTCTCAATCGTCTTAGTTGCATCAGACTGAAGTTTGGAAAGAGTCTCTGTAGACATGGCGGCCTGACTACTCCCTACTCCTGATTCAGTCGTAGGTGGGAGTTATTGGAGTTTTATTTATTTCAGTTGCCACCTTAGGCACTTCAGGTGGCTCAGTGGTTGCGGATTCCTTAACTCTAAGAAGATTGACAGGTTCCACATCCTCCTCGTCTTCAATAAGCGAAGGATCTTTATCAATTGGGATTTCTTGCGATGGTGATACATTCGCTAAAGTTGGTTTTTCTTTAGCAAGGTTGTCCCAATCTTCATCATAAGTTTCATCATCAAAATTACAACCATTCAATGCATCAATCACTGCTTCTCCTGAATGAGTAGATATTTGAGCTTGAGAGGTATCTTGTGGAGGTAGATCTTGTTTCAGAGAGAAAGCTTTTGGACTCATAGCAGTTGGAGAGGGAACCGTTATCCCTGCTGCAGCAAGTACATTGGCAAGAACATTTACTGTCACAATGGCAGGAGAAGGACGAACATTTATTTAAGCAATCAAGGAAAAGCAATTTAGATATATATATATATCTCTGGTATAAGTTAAAATAGGAGGATATTTCACAGCTTTGATACTACCTTCTTGAGATGGTTCCTCTTCAGCGATGTCCAACCTTCTTCTAACTTCTTTGAGTATCGGTGCGCTTAGCCCTGCAACAGCCCCGGTATGAGTACCTTCTGGATCAATCAAGGAAGCAGAAGTTCCTCCTTCAGTAATCTTCCCTTGTTTCTGAATAGAAGAAGGAGTAATGTCATTCTCTCCAGATGAAGAACTGAGAAGCAGCTGTTTTGATTGAGAACGAGTTATTCTCGTAGTCACTGGTTCATTGATAACCAGTGATGTTCTTTTCTTCTTCTCCGGAGCCCTTGGATAATTAGGAAGATTATCCCGTTGAGGAGAGACTGTCATTTCTTTAGTCTTTCTCTTCTTCAGACCTTTGACAGGGGATTTGTCTTTCCGCATCTTTAGAGATATATCTAAAAGATCTTGAACCGGGTTAGCAAAATTCATTAAAATTGATGCTTCCAGGGGTACATCAGCAGGGTCTCTGTCTTCTACATCTCAGAAAGACTGAAGAGTGCGTTTTCTTTGTTTACTTCTCCTTTCAGTTGCAAAGCTATGTGAAGGATTGAAGTTTTCAGCAAATGTGTTCGCTGAAGTGTAGAATTTTGTATATGAATATAACATACACGGACCTTGGGGAAGTTTTTAAGGCATAAAAAAATAGCCTTTGTGCCCCGAGCATTGTAATAATTCCAAGCTCTAGCCCCATCAATGAGATAACCTGTAGCTTGGAGGCAAGTGGTTGCATTTCCTACACGAAGTTGATCATACCCGAATTGTCGTGCAAATCGACTCGGCAAATACGACTCCCAGTAGCATTCTTCCTCAAATCTATAAACCAAGTGGGATGGTCGGATTATTTTAAGCCAGGAAAAGATGTTTGGACTTAAACGGAGTGTTTCTTCGGGTAAATCCATCATCTGTGGAGGCATGGCGTCATATCCTGTAGGAGGCCCAACACACTGAAAGAACCATCCTGATCCACGATTCAGTGCAAGTTGGCATTCTGTAAGAGCAGTGTATTTTCAGTGGGCGTTAGCAAAATGCCCAATAAAATCTCCATCAGGAGGTCCCATATCTGGGTCCATCAAACAGGGATGGTGTAGTAATAACCATCCAAACAAATAAGTGAATGGCATTTCTGTACGAGGAAAATCCGACCGATTATCATTTTCTTTCAGCATAGTGTCCACAAAAGAACGCAATCTTGCGTTCAGGCGATAGGTCATGGCTGAAAGCAGATCCATCTTGTATCCAACTACAAGACGTGTCACAGCGAACAGGACACCTCGATGAAACCTGTCAACTGCACTAGCCCCTGGAACTACAAAGCGTCGGAGCCATAAAGATAAAAAGCCTGCCAATTGGGCTTCTGGAGACATAGGTCTGTAACTCTGTCGAAGATAACTTTGAAGAACGTCGCCAGCCTTGAACTAACCCGAGTCCTCAGTTAGAGTGACATCCCCATGATTATGCTTCTCCATCAATAATTGTATATCACTCCTATCAAAAGGTTCAAAGAAACGAGACGTACAGGCTTGACTATCCAGTGGCTTGTCCTCTTATACATGACCCAGGAACAGATATGGCATCCATTTTGTAATATAACAAGTACCCGCAGTGGCACTTTCATAATAGAGTGAGCAGATTTTATAGTGGCATAGCAGCTCTTGGAAAACTGCGATCATCTGGGGATTCTCCCTTGCTAGAGCATCTAATTCATCATTTGTGGGTACATATTCTTCATAAGGATTGTCACCCATCGGCAGATGAGAAATATATTCCATTTCGTTAAGAGTACACCCCATTTCTCCATGAGGTGTCATGAAAGTCCCAGTACTTTTGTTATATCTCTCTACTAAAGCCAAGAACATGTGAGGGTTTGGATGAATGCCAAACAGCGTAGTACAGATGGGATTGTAGAGGCCCAGATCAATAAGCATGTCTTTGAATTCCTCCAAAATCTATATAGACAAACTACTCCAACGTTTCATTCCAGGATTTACCAGGCCTGTCATTCGCATAGCACGGTCTGGATATCTTCCTTCAGCTTTTACAAATGTATTTGCAAAAATTGATACTCTAACAGGAAGGAGCAGAGAAGAGTCCTCAGGAGGAATACAGCTCGGTCTTAAACCTCTCAAATGTGTGCTATATTTTTTAGAAGTGCTGTAAAAAAGGTCTTTGTTCTGTGGACCTGCTTTATAACAGATTCGGCCGACTCTTGCTTGTTGGAGAGGAGTCAGATCCCATGACATCCTCCTAGGATAGCTCGTAAAAGCATACTGAGATAATGCCATGGACCTGGATATTTCTATTAGATGTATGGCATTATTTTCCTATAAGAAATATCTTGTTTCTTTTCTTGCCTTAGGCTGGGAAGTCTTCTTGATTGCATCTCCAAATAAAAAGGCAGGTTTCTTGTGGACTGTAGTATCCAAGCTCTGCAGAGGTTCACCGTTCATTAAGTTCAAAAGGGTTTGATTGTCCTGATCTATGAGCAGACTTCTTCGTGCTTCAGGGCCATCGTAATGAGGAAAAGTGATATGAGACAAATTCTTCCTGTATTCTGGGACATTAAATGTTGAAGCAAACTTCTCTGCATCTGGGTCTTCCCTGAGATTGACTGCAGAGAGATGCATAAATAAAAAAATTATTATTAGAAACAAAAAATAAAGATATATGATTTCTTGAATCACACAGATTTTTTGAGTTGCGCCACGAGATGTATTGTGCGAGACTTAAGTTACGCGATATATCGAGTTGCACGACAACCCAAGTTCCGCCACATGCTATGTTGCGCGAAACTCAAGTTGCACAACACCTCAGGTTGTGCCACAATTTTTACTGTGCACAACAGTATTCGTAAAAACGAATACCGTTCAAAGAGAGAGCGATCACACCCTAAGAAGGGGTGATGCAAGGTTTATGATGCACCATACTCTAAAAAGAGGGGCACAGATCAATTATTGATGAAATCACAAATTAAATCGGTTCGCCCCTAATCACCTTCCATGGCTGGATTAGCTATCTCTCGACGAAATGAAGGCGGCACATATTGTGGTACATGGGTAGGCGGAACACGAGTCGAAGAAGTGGCGATAGCTTTTCCTTGTCAGCAGCAGTCCTTTTTGGGGCTATGTCGTCAAGAAGATGATCAGAGAAGAGGGTTGCAAAAGTTTTCTCAGAAGATTAAAAGTGAAAGTAAAGAATTACAGTGGAGTAAACGGGGATTATTTATAGCCAGAAAATCAGAATCCTAACAGTCATTCCGAATCGTGCATAACAGATTGCATGAGACCGGCGCAACCTGACTTAGTCAAAAACTTTTATCAATTCAAAGTATTCCAAAATTTTGTAATATTTTTAAGTTTTGAAAACTTTGAAGGGGGTCTTGTACAGCCTAAAAATCAAGTTGCGCCTTCAATATACTGATCAGTGATTAAGTTGCGCCCCAAAAATTAAGTTGCGCCACTGATATGAAGCTCAGAGAACAGACTGAGCCACTGATCAGATTGTGCCTAATATCAGACTGCGCCCAGTCTCTTTGCGCCAAAACCTACGTAGCATCTGACACTTAATGGTCATCATTACCTGACAATACTGACGGCTCACACAACAGTGAACGAAGAAAATCTCTTCGAATTCCGTAAATTGTGCCGCTCAAGAGAAGTTAGTGGACAGCAGTCATGTACACTTCGTGAGTTGTGCCCAGGCGCAATCTAAACAAAATCCTTAGTTGCGCCTGGGCGCAACCTGAACGACTTTTGATCAGAAGCTGCCACGTGTGTAGGCCTAGCTCAAATCAAGCGCAATTGGACTTGTTAACTGAAGCTCGCATAACCTGAAAAAGTTGAGACAACTTACATTCTAAAAGCAGGATGACGTGGCGCACATGCCACTAATCTCTCAAGATGTGTCTACTATCCTGTACACGACCACGCGTATCTCAATCATATGATGTCACGCATCTAAATACAGTTAGTACACGATTGACAACTGAATGAAAGTTGGCACAATAGGAGGTTGGCGCAATCCAGTATGGCGCAATCCAGCCTCGCGCACATCAGAATAACTGCTAAAACAGTTATTTCCTGAACTCTATAAATAGAGTTTCCAATCATCAGAGAGGGAGATCAAGAACTCTTGCAAAAATTGCTGCTGCGTTCTCTAGAGGCTACAGTCTTCAAGTTCACATAGTCCAAGGGATAAAGTGATCGTCTCCTGATCAGATTCCTAAAGTTGTACTTCCCCAGAATTCATTGTACTTTGTACTCTTTTACAAGTTTGGAATAAAACAATTTTTTGTTTTTGCTAACAAAGCCCCGTAGGGGCTCAGCGTCTCGGGCTCGGGCTCATGAGGCGTAACGTGACATTTTATTGGCTAAGCCCAGATGGCGCGGTAGTTAGCACGGCAGTTAGCAGGACAGTTTGCGTACGGTGCACACAGGTGTAGTTGGCGCAATTGGCATAGGTTGCGTAGATGGCAGACGCTGTGCGCCAATTGGCGCAATCGTGTCTGTGCACAATTTGAACGATTACGTAACATTCTGGGAGAATTTTTTTTATGTCCTGATCTTTTCGTATACCGGACGGTTACTGTGCGTGCCTATATATGTTTCTCTCCTCTCTCTCTCTCTCTCAAGATATAGTTCATAATTTTCTTACAAAATTTTTCCAGAGTTAAGAACAGAGAAGAGAGAAACAAAGCGAGTACGTGCCATCCGAGGAGTCAGTAGAGCAGAGTGTTCCAAAGTTTTTTGTCGAACTTGCTGGTTCCTGGAAGCTGATCGTGTGGGACGAATCTAGCTTTGATCGCCGGTGATCATTCACCCCAGCAGGTTGTTTTCTTATTCTGTCCATTTCATCTTTTGTTCATCCACTTGCAACTCGTTCTGAACGAGTACATATTTGATCTAATCTAAACTTGCTAGTGAAATTTTATCGTTGCTACTACAAAATCTTTTGTGCCTTCTTCGAAGTGTTACAATTGATTTCGTTTTCTCAGAATCCTCTAGAATCTCTATCATGCACCTTCTTCGAAGTGTTGCATAAATCAGTTTTTTATCGAAAATCACGCCCCAGGACTAACAGATATATATGGAACATGGTTAAGGCATAGTCCTATTCCCTTTTCACCTTAGAAAGTCATATGGAAATGATGGTGACCTGAGATGGCCTAAAAATGAGTCAATTTAATTTGCATTTCATGCATCCCTCACATATACACAAACCTCACATGCATCCCTCACATAACCTACTCATGTATGGATCTTCACAAATACAGCACACACACACATGATGTCCTAGGACTGCACGCACACACACACACACACACACACTCATGATGTTCTAGGACTGCACACACACACACAAAATTTGAATCTATACTTACCTGCACACTCACTCTTCTGGACTGAACACAACCACTGCTACTACAGACCATTCCCCAATTGTCTGTTCCTACTATCTTATTGCAGTATCTACTACTACATGCTGCTGATACTTCTAACTAGGGGTGTGCATATTTGGACCGAACTGACCAAATCAAGCTAAACCAAACCAAACAAATCAGTCGGTTTTTAATCAAATCGATGGTCCGCTCGGATTGGTTCGACTTGAGTATTTAAAAAACCATCCGATTTGGTTCGGCTCTCAGTTTGGCCATTCCAAATTTGCTTAAACTGAACCAAACTGAACCCAGTTAGTAACGGTATAAAATTAGGTTTATATCTCGTCCAACTTATCCATATCTTACGGTTTAGAGTCCTTGGACTGTGGAATATGGAGACGGTTGTGTAATGCCCCGCTCCGCGCGAGACATTTGGGTTGGCTTATTGGATTCGATCAGAATGTTAGACCATGACTTGTGTTGCGAATAAAGAGAATTGAGACTGATGCAGTCTCTCTTAGCTGGCTAGATGGAATGGGTATTGGAACGCGACTCGTTGGTGGAGCTACGCTTAGTGGGAATATATGCAATCGAAACAGGAAGATCTTTTATGCAAGTAAGTAGAACTGTCCTTCCTCTTCACTATGCCTTCATGCTTAATAAAATAGAGTATTACGGTGCTATGATTTGCCCATAAATGTCCCATGTTTTAGTTGCTAGATAATAGAGATGCTTATGTTGCCTAATATTGAAATGAACAATACATAAACATTGAACTGCTGAATGAATCACATTTGAACTGCTAATGTGAATTGATGCCTGCTGCTGAAAAAAATGTATCACTTAATCAATGAGATGATTTGTGAATGATAGAATAAGAAATAAACTGGCTATGCTATCGACCCAATGAACTTAATGAAACACTGTTACGTATATTCTGTGTAACGGTTGCCAAGATATAAAATGTTGCCTATTTTCTTATAAGCAATAAAATGATAATATTGTCCCTATGAAATGAATGAGATGCTACATGCCCCTTGAGAACTAATGATATGATAATGCTTCAATGTATTTAAGTTGATGCAATGCGAAAGGTAGAAATTGATGCAATAAGAAATGATGAGGCTTGGGACCGCTGAGATATCCAAGTAAAATGATGGTAATGTTGAGAATGAATAGGTCATTGAGCATGACTTGAATAAGATTAATGAGGATGCACTGTTGTCTTTACTTCTTTTAATATTTTATCATGCGATTTTGTGCACAATCGAGTCGGACATGCATTCGCATGGTCATAGGACAACTTGTATACAAGGGATGGGGATATGTTTTCTCGGACAGTACCCCAGGACGTTAGGGCGACCGATCCGGCCTATGAGGAAACATTGGCGTGCTAGCAGGAGCACGGGTCTTGCGAGGCATCCAGGAGGCTAGCTACCTACCTTGATGTCATCGCATTACCAATAAAGTCTTATATGTATAATAGTCGTATTCTAAAATACAGTATGGTGATTATATATATATATATATATATATATATATATATATATATATATATATATATATATATATATATATATATATATATATTTAATTTTTATCCAATTACAATTATTCTCCATACTAATTATTATTTTTTGTTAATAATGACTATCAATTTTATTTAACTATTTACTTTTTATTTACAAATAGGACCCTAGGAAAATTTTGTACTTTTAAATTGTTCAGACACCTCATACATCTATGTGTCATCATGCATGGGTTTAATTAGTATGTTTGAAAAAAAAGATATAATAGAGAGAGATAGAGCAGGCCCCTTCCAACCGACCTCCCTCTCTCCCTCACCCTTCATCATGAGTCAGCACAACAGCAACTATGTTGTCCCCTTCTCCTTTCTTCATCAAATTCTCGTACATACATGTCACCTTCTCCTTCTTTAACAATTTCCAACATCTTCCTCCATTATTCTATATTAACCAATTTTAACCCCTTATCTCTCCATCCATCACCTCTAACCATCATCTTCATTTTTCTCATCTTCATCATCCTCCTTTCCTTCCATCTAAACACCAACACCACTCCTCCTTCCTCCTGCGCACCCGTATCCACGTCCATCGGCGCGCCTCTGGCTACTGCTGTCGTCGACCAGTCGGTCGACCGGACCCCCTCCACCGTCGGCGCCTCCTCCCTTCGACCGCAACCTCCATCACCACCTCCAACACCACCATCTTCATCTTTATCTCCATTTCAATCATCACCACCATTATCAAAACCCTAATCCCCCTTTTTCAAATAGAAGAAAAAAGGAAGAAAAAGATTGAGCAAAAAAGGAGGAGACATTGGAGAAGATGGAGCGAAACCTAAATCCCCAAATTCCCAAGGCAAGCCCTTCCTCCTTGACTCTCCTTCTTTCTGTCAATCTTTATTTCTTGATTTTGTATCTTATAATAAATTAGGAACCTTAACTCACTTTTTTTATTGAAGTAAATTCCTGAAAATTGATATATGTCTATATATATGATATGGGCACAAGAACTAGGACATAATATGACACACTCATATTCACATATATCTATATATAGCATTAAGTTTACTTGCTACTTTTCTACTGATCAATCATTAATATCTAATACACATTTTTATAATATGTTTCTTAAAATAATTATCATCATGTAGTTTCCTATAAGCATCATACAATCATTAAGAGTAATATGCTCCTACTATTGTTTGCAAATATGCTAGCTTAGACCAAATTGGCAACACCCTTATCTTCTCCAAATATCTGTGCCCTTTACATCCCTATTTCCCAAAAACCTTTATTACTTGGAGTTGGAATATTTGTTGCTTCATGGATCATTACATCTTGCATTAGGAGATCTGACTTTGTGCAGATACACATATTTTTACCTTTTCATAAGAGTGAGGAGTGTTTGTTGGCAATAAGCATTGATCCCCTACCCTCCAACTGTTACTGACAAGCAGTCAGTATTCAGTAAAGTGTCTCAATTGGGCACGCAATTAATAATTCATGAGTGCAAGAGATGAGCTAGTAAATGTCTAAATGCTTTTTATGAAAGGAAAACTTATAATTATTGATTTAGTTTGATTTTCTGGACTTGTATAGCAAATTCGGATCAATGATAAAATGCTAACATAGCTAACTGCTAAAGCAAAGTGTACAATTGGTAAGAAGATTCTTGTTATGCAATTTTTGTTTTATAAATATATATTGCGTGTGATTTCCGGGGTTGAGGGTTGCTCTACCGAAGGGGTCAGCGAAACCGGGTTTATGTTTTATATTATTATCTCTTGCGAAATTCTCGGAGTCAATAAATATAAAGGAGACACTACCGAAATTTTCAAAAATTCTAAAAAGTTGGCCAAATTTTGGAAAGTCGAAATGGTTAAACCCTAGTTCCTAAATTTTATCAATTTCCTAGTACAATTCAAATCCTGAAATCGCTTGAAAGTGTTACCTTAGGCACACAAATTTTAATTTGACATTATTTTCCGCTAAAGATGGAAATCTCCTGCTTAACTTTATTTTTGTTTTATGTGTGTTTTCTATCACACTAACAACGAATTACAATTTGAATTTAAAACATAAATTAGAGTACACTGTAGATTATAATTGCATCGGGATCGGACAGAAACCTTTAGATCATACCTTGGAAATATTTGCAATATTATATTTTAAAAACTGATCAGTCCCTGTTATCGGCATTCGTACGACCATACGATGTCCGAGGTGATGCTTAGCTCACTTTGTTGTTTCCTATTTTCCATTAGATTCCGAATCCACGAATTCGGCCATATAATATCCAAATGGTTCCGATATTCTTGAAAATTTTCAAGTCATACGACAATTATTATAACACTTGATTCCGATAACTCGAAAAATAACTCATGTGTTATCCTGATTATATCACATCATTATGTGATTTCTGATACTAATGGGATGGAAAAAGCTAAGCACCGCCTATTAATTATAAATCTGGTCCCGGATAAATGGAATTATTGCCAAGATATTAGGTGTTGTGTGATCCAGAAGTGTTTCTCTAAATATTGTATTTGCATACAGATTTGTCTGAGGTTTACACATTTATACCTAACACCTAAAATTCTTTTGGGAAGAGATGCTAATACTATAAGAAAAGTTTTTATAAGTAAATCTACTTTTAAAATTATCCTTTCCTCCAGTTCAATTTTGATAATTTTATCATCTTGCCTTACTTATCTCATTCCTTGACTGATGGCTTGCTCGTCGTATTAACGACCTAGTTTTGTTCACTAGGATTTGATGAAGATAAGGAGAGAATGCCAATGTACACTGAATATGATCTTAATGAATAAGACAAAGAGGAGGTCGACCTTGGGCATCAACTAGTATTTTGCAACTGGTTGTGTATTATATGTATTGGATTAATGGTTGTAATCGGGTAGAATAATAAAATTTTTATTTATAGTTTAGAATATCCTTTAATCAAATTGCTAATTATTTGTATTATGTACCATGTGACCTGTGGTAATCCTATCCTAGAACTGTACGGGCGACAATCGCGAATATGGATACTGGAGTATTCATATGGCGCGTAGCCTGGGAATGGTGTTACGTACTCGGCTCGTCGTATTTTGGGAGTGGGGCATGACAATATGGCAACGTCCGTATGGTTTAACAACACCAGTGGCTATATAGTCAGGATGCACGCTAATGAATGTTTTGTGCAGGCACAGTAGATATATCTGCTAACCTGTATTTGCTGTAGGTATAGAGAGTTGGCTATCGGTAAGAAATTACTTAAATGTGATATATTCAATATATATATATATATATATTGGTTCAACTTGCCTGCTTAACATGCAAAACAAAATAATGTTGTGATGTTGACTTTCAAATGAGAACCTTCTTAAAATGTTAAATTTCAGTATGCCAACTTCTTGCCTTGCTATGAAACTGCTTAGACATAACATACATGCTAAACGATGCTTTCTATGAGAATGATCATAACATGTTTAAGATATTAATGCTAACGATACCTCAATGATACCTTTGCATGATAACACCAAGTATGTTATAATGATGCCTCCACACGAATGATGTTAAGGACAAGTTTACATACTTCAATGTTTTTGCTCATGAACTGTAAACTGATGCTAGGCCCCAACTAAAAAGATCACCCTAGTAAATGATTGCTAAAATTGACCACTTAGTGTCGGTTTATGTCACGACCCGCACCCGGTATTTGGGTACGAGACGTGGGTACGTCCAGCCTACACCGCGGTATCGGCGGTAGAACGCTGTCTAGTCATCTCCACAGTTTACAAATACAACCACGCAGTTTATGTTTATTTTTCACAAGGTAAACAATTCACAGAGGGGCCAAAACTAATGAATTCTATAAATAACTTGGAGAGATAGATAATGAATAAACTGATAACTCCAATATCAAAATGTACCAAGTGTCACAATCTCCAAAGAAAAGTAAAGTACTAGTAGTATCAACTCATGAGTCTCAAAATAGAAAATACATCAAAAGTCTCAAACTGAACAAGCTATGAAGATAATAGAATAAAGCTACTGAAAGCCATCCGTAGCAGGCAAGTCTGCATAGGCAGCCTCCAACTCGTCCTGTGCACCAAAGTCGGGATCTGTAGTGTGCTCATAATATGTAGTGCAAAAGTCCTCTAACTCATCACCTAAAATGTTGGTTATCCAGTCAGGATTGGAACAAGCACACAAACTGAAAAACTATCCGCAACATATAGGATTGACAGCACGTGAATATATCATATGTAAAAGAAAGCTGAACAGTGATATGATGGCATAGTATATCTAGAATAAAGTATGAATCGTAGAGTAATATGTCAACTGGAATGAGTATGAAAGCATAGTGACATGTCAAGCGGTAAAATAATAAAAGACAATCTATCTAAAGTGAATTGAAATACCCTTTTAGACATGTGAACGGCTAAGGGGTAAATACGGCTCACTGCACGTGTCGTGTGCAGCTGCTATCATTCAAGATTAGACATATGGGGATAGAATGGGAAGTTCACATATCTACTAAGGTATTTCCCCTCCCGACCAGTACACATGAACCCAAATAAGTCACGAAAAGAAGCCAAACAAAAGTATAATAAATAGGGGTTCATGTTTCTCACTCGTGTGTCCATCGTGTCATCAAAACAAAAGAACATATGAATGTATACTGCACAACCCATCCGAATTGGAAGTAGAACAGAAAGTGTACTTGCCTGTCGCCTCGAGCTGTGAATACCAACTTAATGTTGAGTTGGAGTCCAAGGAACCTGTGATATGTATTAACTCTAGATCAACATATGTATTAAGCAAGGTAAAGCTGTTTTGGAATTATTGTCAATTACTCATACTATTCTAAATGGTTTCAATTGAACTTGGGTGGTTCCACCCTTGGCAACTACCCAGTGTAATCCTATAAGTACATCTACAAGAGTCTATGCAAACCACCCATGCAACTGGGACCAACTAGGACACGTAACAATGTCTAGGTGATCCTGCAGTAAGGACTCTACTGTACAGTATTCAAGTGAGGAGACAAGGGCTGTTGTGGGCATGGGGAAGCAGGACAGGTACTAAGGGTTGTATGCAGGCATTATATAGGCAATTAGGCATCCCCTCTATACTGGTTTGTTCTGAAATTAAATGTCCAGGCTGCAGGGGACATACAATCTACATAGCACTGCATATCACCCCTAGCCTGCTGAGCAATCAGTGGTCACACAATGTATGGTGGGTTGTCTAAGATGTTAGCATAGGTTTAGGTCCAGAAGAGGACTGTACAATACTATGTGTGGGGTTGATACTCTTGGCAGGGGTTGTTCTAAGAGCTGCATTGCAGGGCCACTCGATACAGTGTACATAATTCCTATGGTAGTGTATTTGCAGATAGGAAACCAGCTACAATAAGAACTTGTACAAGGAAATCATGAACAGGTTGAACTAGCACAAGGATCATATATGCCACTGGCATGCTGAAGGGAATATTTGTACAAACTTATCTAACAATATAATGCTTACCTGTCCCCTTGCATATCTACTAGGCATCAATGGGTACCTACAATGTCAGGCCACTTGGATATAAATGTAGGGTGAACATCCTAGTGTACCACCTGTCTTCTTGGTTTCCAGGTTTAACCTGAGTGATCACACCCAGCCCTTCTTCATACTGGCATGGTGCAGACATAGCCTGCCACCATGGCAGCAGTTCAACTCTCAACACTCGATGAACTATAGGCACTTCCTTTATGACATTCCACCTGAGTTCATCTGTGTCCTGCGATTTACTGATTTGTACAACCTTGTAATGCAGTTTGTGTAGAAAGTATTAACTTCATGCTACTAATGCCAGTTACTACTACAAGATTCTACTGCATATGCTCATAGGGAGGAATTTCCTGTCCTCTATAAGCCCACATAATTTACAAGGTACATCAAGTGAACTTAGTACTTAAGTGTATATGTATGACTCAAATTGGACTGGAACCACATGGGAAAATGGATTACACTTATTTGCAATTGCCAGTGAAATCCAGTATTCTACTAATAAAGAAGACAGTGCTGCAGAGCAAAATCATATGTAGAGAGCCTATCCTCTGTAGAAGATCTTAATGTGTATTCAGGGATTGTAAGGAAAAACTAATTTTTTTACAGGGACTGTAAGGTTGAATTCAAAGTGCAAAGTTAATTCTAACCTGCAGATGACTGATACCAATGTAATCCCCAAATGTAAAGAGGACTGCAATACATACTATGGAGTGATACCTTCAATCCAAGGACTAAGTTTAAGGGAAACTGGACTGTACACTATATGGACAGATGTTCTAAGTGAGCTGTAGGCATTAATGAAGGATACAGTGGACTCAAGACTAAAACTGAATACAACCATGGGCAGGGCAATTAGCAAAGGAGTTCACTTGGGTTGAAACAATAGCCAAAGGAGCAGAACATGAGCGAGTCCTGTAACTTGCAGTGGTCTCGTGTTTTGAGTAATTTCCAACTGCAGTGAATACTTCATGTTCTCAGGAAATACTGGGTGTCAGAGCCCCATGGTACATTCAAACCCTCATATGATACCTGTCACATGTGTAAAGGGAATGAACTTATTACGTCTGCTGGTTATTGTTTGCCTAATGCCCCAGTTTTCTAAGCATCCTGATTAGACATCAATTAGATACTCCAATCTATGTGATACACTCAATCTGATATCGTTTTGGTATCAAGTCTGATACAATTAAGCCTGGTATTGAATCACCTATATAGATATAGCCAATGGCTATCCATTACTCCTGTACTTGTGAGGTACAGGGAACTGTCCTTTAGCGAGGACTCTAGGATACGTAAAAGTACAGGGTTTAGATCTAGGACTCTTGATACAAGGACCTATTAATTGATGATCTGGACTGAGCCAAGGGTTCTAGAGTTTGTATATAGAGGGGAAACCTATAGGTAATAACTGAGGAAACATATGACAATTGCACGAATTGTACTACCCACATTCCTCACCAATGCCATCATCCTACCCATCCTAGGCATTACATCAACTGTGTGGTGTGATGCGCTTAAACAAGAAAAGGAGTCTAGAATCTTACCTCAACGATGGAACCTGGGGTCGATGGTGTCGCGCGCGCAGCCTTGAAAAAGGGAGGTTCACAGAGCTTGCAACGGGGACGGAGAGTCTTCTAGGGTTTAAAGGACTTGGGTCGGCTGCTAACATCATCTATATATGCTGGTGGGGAGAGCTCTTAGAGGAGATAAGAAGGAAATCAAATTCTTCTCATCCAAAAGTCCAGAGTTATCATCCTACTCTGATTCAAATTCAAATTGAGCATGGGAAAGAAATCGGTTGGAGGAGGGATTTGATAGAGATTGGGTTTTAAGGATCGGATCTGGTTTTATCTCTTCGAAAATTTAAATTAGAACTGAGTAATGAGTCGACAGGTGGATTTGAAATTCACAGAATTATACCAAGGTCCTTATTAATACTGGATATTAGCAATAGGCCCCCAGTTCCCTTCTCTTCTTTACAAAAAAAACTAATAAACATGTATTACATGAATAACTTGATTATTAAATTATAAAAATGCAATAGTCAATAATCATCCCTGTTTAATAAAAGATAAATAAGCGAAAAATAATTGGGGATTTTCGGGTCAAGGGCTCACAAATCTACCCACCTTAAAATAATTTCGTCCTCGAAATTAAAGGTAGTTACAAGGGTAAGGATTTGAACCTCAAGTCTCAAAAGATAAGGATAGCGCTCTCGCATCTCTTCCGCTCTCTCCCAAGTGGATTCGCCTGGCGAATGGTGCCTCCACCAGTCGAGATTTTATAGGTGCTAACTAAGGGCTTAGATACAAAGCTATATCTAAAAGTAAAAGTTGCAGATATGAAGCTGTGACTGGCTCTAGAATCAAAATGGCTGAAAAGATTTAGGGAGAACAGAACCTGCATTCACATTAGGAGGTACTAGTGTCTTTTCGACCGACATGGCATAAGCTCTGCCCTGCTGCTGCTGTGGTATCGTGGGCCTCGTCGGTGCTCCCGTGGCAGGAGCTGCTCTTTGTGCGGCATGAACCTGTGCCGCGGGACAATCCTTCATCTGGTGTGAACTCGAACCGCAGAATAGGCATACTCCAAGTCGTTTTCTGCATACCTCCCACGTATGGCCTGACTTCCGGCAGTAGGCGCAGGTGGGAGTCGTCTGTCTAGGCTGGCTCTGTTGGTTCTGCTGAGTGGTGGTGCCTCTAGCTGGAGGCTGGTTCTGCTGTTGCTGGTAACGGGGCTGTGGCTGAGGTTGCTGTACTGCGGTTTTCCCCGGAGCATTGGATCGCTTTGCCGATCCGGACTGGCTGTTGCCTCCACCATAGGCGTCTCGGTCCCTCTTCTGTTTGCGCTTCATCTCCTTCTCCACGTCTTGCGCAACCTTCAAGATCTTCTCATATGTGGTGGCTTGGCTGGTGGCTACGGCTATACGGATCTCATGTGATAGCCCCTTCCTGAACTTCTTGGCCTTGGCTGCAGGAGTCAAGGCGTCTGCAAATCGACTGAGTCGGGAGAACTCGGCAGAATACTCGTCAATGGATAGGTTGCCTTGTTCAAGACTCTCGAACTCGTTCTCCAATTCTTCGCGAGCCGCTTCAGGATAAAACTTCGTCTTGAATAGTTCTTTGAATTCCTCCCAAGTCACGTCTGGCACTGTGAATCGGGGCTCATCCCTGTACCACGTACAGGCGATGTCATAGAGCTGCATGCTCGCATTATCAACCTTCTGGTCTTCGGGGATTCGGGCCCTCCGGAGATTGCGGTCCACAGTCATCAGCCAGTCATCGGCGTAGAGAATTCCCTCCGTACCCTTGAACTCCCAGGGCCTGAGGTCTGTAAAATGTTTGGAGGTGCCGGGACGCTGTAGGGGAGCCTCCCTAGCCTGAAGAGCCTCACGGAAGACGTCAGCCTGTCGGGTTTGGGAGTTCATGATCTGCTGGACGATCCCGAGGAGGGCAACATTATCCAACGGAGGTGGTGGGGGCAGAACTGGTGCCGGATGCGGAAGGGGTGTTGTCTGCTGGAAAGGTACAGGCTGGTGGAAGGGTGCTGGTGGTGGGATTGGCGAAGTGAACTGAGGAGGTGGCGGAAGGTCATCACGGCGAAATCTCGTAGCCTGCGGCTGAGGAGTCTCGCCTAAGTAGGTGAAGTGATCTCCGTGAGTCGGTGGGGTTCCATTCGTGGAGGACCCACCAACGTTTGCTGGGGTGTTCGGGCGAGCGGGGTTCCTGCCTTGATCCATCTACTGCCACAAAGTAAAAGTGTTAGTTGGTATGAAGATTCAAACAGGATGCAGATCAAAGGAATATTTGAGATCAAATGTAGAATTCAATAACGATGTTAACATGTGGAGATGGTCCTTAAAGTTTACTCCTACTCGCAGGCCTGCAGTAGTACATCTAAGTTGAGCACTACCACAAGTTTTGCTGTGTTTTGCGAAATCAGACCTGCATGGGCCACCATAAAAACGTGTCACGACCCGCACCCGGTATTTGGGTACGAGACGTGGGTACGTCCAGCCTACACCACGGTATCGGCGGTAGAACGCTGTCTAGTCATCTCCACAGTTTACAAATACAACCATGCAGTTTATGTTTATTTTTCACAAGGTAAACAATTCACAGAGGGGCCAAAACTAATGAATTCTATAAATAACTTGGAGAGATAGATAATGAATAAACTGAGAACTCCAATATCAAAATGTACCAAGTGTCACAATCTCCAAAGAAAAGTAAAGTACTAGTAGTATCAACTCATGAGTCTCAAAATAGAAAATACATCAAAAGTCTCAAACTGAACAAGCTATGAAGATAATAGAATAAAGCTACTGAAAGCCATCCGTAGCAGGCAAGTCTGCATAGGCAGCCTCCAACTCGTCCTGTGCACCAAAGTCGGGATCTGTAGTGTGCTCATAATATGTAGTGCAAAAGTCCTCTAACTCATCACCTAAAATGTTGGTTATCCAGTCAGGATTGGAACAAGCACACAAACTGAAAAACTATCCGCAACATATAGGATTGACAGCACGTGAATATATCATATGTAAAAGAAAGCTGAACAGTGATATGATGGCATAGTATATCTAGAATAAAGTATGAATCGTAGAGTAATATGTCAACTGGAATGAGTATGAAAGCATAGTGACATGTCAAGTGGTAAAATAATAAAAGACAATCTATCTAAAGTTAATTGAAATACCCTTTTAGACATGTGAACGGCTAAGGGGTAAATACGGCTCACTGCACGTGTCGTGTGCAGCTGCTATCATTCAAGATTAGACATATGGGGATAGAATGGGAAGTTCACATATCTACTAAGGTATTTCCCCTCCCGACCAGTACACATGAACCCAAATAAGTCACAAAAAGAAGCCAAACAAAAGTATAATAAATAGGGGTTCATGTTTCTCACTCGTGTGTCCATCGTGTCATCAAAACAAAAGAACATATGAATGTATACTGCACAACCCATCCGAATTGGAAGTAGAACAGAAAGTGTACTTGCCTGTCGCCTCGAGCTGTGAATACCAACTTAATGTTGAGTTGGAGTCCAAGGAACCTGTGATATGTATTAACTCTAGATCAACATATGTATTAAGCAAGGTAAAGCTGTTTTGGAATTATTATCAATTACTCATACTATTCTAAATGGTTTCAATTGAACTTGGGTGGTTCCACCCTTGGCAACTACCCAGTGTAATCCTATAAGTACATCTACAAGAGTCTATGCAAACCACCCATGCAACTGGGACCAACTAGGACACGTAACAATGTCTAGGTGATCCTGCAGTAAGGACTCTACTGTACAGTATTCAAGTGAGGAGACAAGGGCTGTTGTGGGCATGGGGAAGCAGGACAGGTACTAAGGGTTGTATGCAGGCATTATATAGGCAATTAGGCATCCCCTCTATACTAGTTTGTTCTGAAATTAAATGTCCAGGCTGCAGGGGACATACAATCTACATAGCACTGCATATCACCCCTAGCCTGCTGAGCAATCAGTGGTCACACAATGTATGGTGGGTTGTCTAAGATGTTAGCATAGGTTTAGGTCCAGAAGAGGACTGTACAATACTATGTGTGGGGTTGATACTCTTGGCAGGGGTTGTTCTAAGAGCTGCATTGCAGGGCCACTCGATACAGTGTACATAATTCCTATGGTAGTGTATTTGCAGATAGGAAACCAGCTACAATAAGAACTTGTACAAGGAAATCATGAACAGGTTGAACTAGCACAAGGATCATATATGCCACTGGCATGCTGAAGGGAATATTTGTACAAACTTATCTAACAATATAATGCTTACCTGTCCCCTTACATATCTACTAGGCATCAATGGGTACCTACAATGTCAGGCCACTTGGATATAAATGCAGGGTGAACATCCTAGTGTACCACCTGTCTTCTTGGTTTCCAGGTTTAACCTGAGTGATCACACCCAGCCCTTCTTCATACTGGCATGGTGCAGACATAGCCTGCCACCATGGCAGCAGTTCAACTCTCAACACTCGATGAACTATAGGCACTTCCTTTATGACATTCCACCTGAGTTCATCTGTGTCCTGCGATTTACTGATTTGTACAACCTTGTAATGCAGTTTGTGTAGAAAGTATTAACTTCATGCTACTAATGCCAGTTACTACCACAAGATTCTACTGCATATGCTCATAGGGAGGAATTTCCTGTCCTCTATAAGCCCACATAATTTACAAGGTACATCAAGTGAACTTAGTACTTAAGTGTATATGTATGACTCAAATTGGACTGGAACCACATGGGAAAATGGATTACACTTATTTGCAATTGCCAGTGAAATCCAGTATTCTACTAATAAAGAAGACAGTGCTGCAGAGCAAAATCATATGTAGAGAGCCTATCCTCTGTAGAAGATCTTAATGTGTATTCAGGGATTGTAAGAAAAAACTAATTTTTTTACAGGGACTGTAAGGTTGAATTCAAAGTGCAAAGTTAATTCTAACCTGCAGATGACTGATACCAATGTAATCCCCAAATGTAAAGAGGACTGCAATACATACTATGGAGTGATACCTTCAATCCAAGGACTAAGTTTAAGGGAAACTGGACTGTACACTATATGGACAGATGTTCTAAGTGAGCTGTAGGCATTAATGAAGGATACAGTGGACTCAAGACTAAAACTGAATACAACCATGGGCAGGGCAATTAGCAAAGGAGTTCACTTGGGTTGAAACAATAGCCAAAGGAGCAGAACATGAGCGAGTCCTGTAACTTGCAGTGGTCTCGTGTTTTGAGTAATTTCCAACTGCAGTGAATACTTCATGTTCTCAGGAAATACTGGGTGTCAGAGCCCCATGGTACATTCAAACCCTCATATGATACCTGTCACATGTGTAAAGGGAATGAACTTATTACGTCTGCTGGTTATTGTTTGCCTAATGCCCCAGTTTTCTAAGCATCCTGATTAGACATCAATTAGATACTCCAATCTATGTGATACACTCAATCTGATATCGTTTTGGTATCAAGTCTGATACAATTAAGCCTGGTATTGAATCACCTATATAGATATAGCCAATGGCTATCCATTACTCCTGTACTTGTGAGGTACAGGGAACTGTCCTTTAGCGAGGACTCTAGGATACGTAAAAGTACAGGGTTTAGATCTAGGACTCTTGATACAAGGACCTATTAATTGATGATCTGGACTGAGCCAAGGGTTCTAGAGTTTGTATATAGAGGGGAAACCTATAGGTAATAACTGAGGAAACATATGACAATTGCACGAATTGTACTACCCACATTCCTCACCAATGCCATCATCCTACCCATCCTAGGCATTACATCAACTGTGTGGTGTGCTGCGCTTAAACAAGAAAAGGAGTCTAGAATCTTACCTCAACGATGGAACCTGGGGTCGATGGTGTCGCGCGCGCAGCCTTGAAAAAGGGAGGTTCACAGAGCTTGCAACGGGGACGGAGAGTCTTCTAGGGTTTAAAGGACTTGGGTCGGCTGCTAACATCATCTATATATGCTGGTGGGGAGAGCTCTTAGAGGAGATAAGAAGGAAATCAAATTCTTCTCATCCAAAAGTCCAGAGTTATCATCCTACTCTGATTCAAATTCAAATTGAGCATGGGAAAGAAATCGGTTGGAGGAGGGATTTGATAGAGATTGGGTTTTAAGGATCGGATCTGGTTTTATCTCTTCGAAAATTTAAATTAGAACTGAGTAATGAGTCGACAGGTGGATTTGAAATTCACAGAATTATACCAAGGTCCTTATTAATACTGGATATTAGCAATAGGCCCCCAGTTCCCTTCTCTTCTTTACAAAAAAAACTAATAAACATGTATTACATGAATAACTTGATTATTAAATTATAAAAATGCAATAGTCAATAATCATCCCTGTTTAATAAAAGATAAATAAGCGAAAAATAATTGGGGATTTTCGGGTCAAGGGCTCACAGTTTAGGAGAATGGGTTGGATTCTGCTCGCCAGTACATAGATGACGTACTGACCCACGTTGTGGGCACTCTTTTAGGTGATTGTGCTTGGAAAGTTCGGTACACAAAGATTGGCTTGATCGGTCCCGCAGTATTGAAGATTTGTTGGGCATGCAGAAGCTCTCCTTCCAAAAGATGATGTCTTTTGTCTATAAAGGGCATAATGTATGGAATATTATAATCAGTTGTACTAGTGAGTTGTAAGCCAAGTCGGTATATCAAGTTGTAATCCAATGTATTAAAGTATGAAATATAAGCTTTGTGGCATTTGTTCAGTTGGCTATCAATGTAAAGTGATATGTGTGGTAAACTTTGTATTCTATTACAAGTCATGTACTCTACTTCAATTATCAATAAAGAGAATATATTTTTATATATCTCTATGCGACTTCAACTTATCTGTTTATCTTCGCTATTATAAATCAGTATTGTGTTTCTATCTGACAAGAAAGAATTTCCTCATTACCTTCAATTTGTTTGCTTCTGCCGCTGCGATGTATTCCTATTTGAAGATTATCAATGATGTACCATCTTTGCCCTGTCAAGTGTAATACCAGACTTGTATGACATCACGTCCAAGCGAGGACGATAGATACCAAGAGTTAAATGTGGCTGAAATGACTCTACGGAATCGGGGCATGACAGGTTGCTCATATTCTTAAATCTCTACTCTCCCTCTCTCTCTCTCTCTCCCTCCTAAATAGTGTAAACATATGTTACCTGGAGTAACCGCTCTAGTTCTCTACTGGTCGCTCTAAGATTATGATTTATTTTCGAGATCATTTTGGATTTGTGGAAGAAATTTATTATGCAAGTAATTTACTTAGAAGATTACTGCCCACTTTGATATCTCATACAAACATCTTCCAAACAAGAGATGGTTATGATTTCTTTTTGTGTGAATATTTACTTTGTGAAATATATTTATATACTTGAATTTTTGTCTGATCAAAACCGATCAGCCGAATCGATCCGAACCGAACCAAGTTGGTCGCTTTCAAAATCGTACCAACCAATTGGTTGGTTTGGTTCGACTGTGATTATTTTAAACCGATTAAGTTCGGTTCAACTTCGATTGTGACCAAATATGTCGACCATCGAACGATGCACACCCCTACATCTAACTGTTACTGCTAATGCCTAGCAGCTACTATTGCTGACTATTATTGTTGCATTGTTGTTGCTAATGCAGCATGTCTTTGTACACAAGTGCATCTCCCTGCACCTACGTACACTACCGAAAAAGGGCTTTTGGGATGACACTATTAGATACGCTACTTTAAAGAGTCCTAAAATATTAATATTAATTAGGACGAATATTTATTTTGTGATAAATGATTATATTATTTAGGACAGGTTCATAAATGGGCGCTGAAAATGTATCTTATTTAAGACCGACAATTTGTTCCATCCTAATAAACTTCGGAGGGAAAGAAAAATAATTGGACGTCAAAATTTTGCTCCAATCTGAGAACTTTCTCAATTGTTTTAGACTTTTAGAACAAGGTTCAAAACAATGTGTGATATGAACCGTTGATTTTAGGCTTTAGTCATCTAAACCTATTCTCTCTCTCTCTCTCTCTCTCTCTCTTTCTCTCTCTCTCTCTCTCTCTCTCTCTTTCTCTCTCTCTCCTCAAACGAATCCAAGAAATTCAGCTACGGGGAAGAATCAAAAAATTTACTGTAGGAACAAAAAGTTATACAAAATTTAGAAAAATGATAAAAACGAAGCAAATTTGGAATACCAATACATTTCGATAGATGGAGTGTCAAAAAAATGGACCATGTCCATTTTTCGACAGACCGTCTGTCGGAAAATGGACATGGTCCAGGGGGGTGCGGTTCAATGTTGGTTTGGTTGGGGGTTAATAGTTAGTGGTTGGGGGGAGTTACATTTGGTTGTATATGAAGGAAGAGGAGGGGGAGTTACATTTGGTTGTATATAAATCACCTATGAGCGTGGGCACAGTTAGCAGGTATCTTTCAAATCCTGGAAGGGTATATTGGAGTGCGGTCAAGTGGATTCTACGATACCTTCAGGGCACTGCCGATTGGAGACTTTCTTTTGGTGGTGACGAGCCAAAGCTGGTTGGGTATACCGACGCTGATATGGCTGGAGATGTCGATACGAGGCGATCGACTTCGGGCTATGTGATGATGTTTGCTGGAGGAGCGGTATCGTGGCAGTCGCGATTACAGAAGTGCGTTGCCTTGTCGACGACAGAGGCAGAGTATATTGCGGCGACGAAGGCTTGCAAGGAGTTGCTGTGGATGAAAAAGCTGTTACAGGAAATCGGGCTGAAGCAAGAGCAGTATACTATGCTTTGTGATAGCCAGAGTGCCATTCACCTTATGAAGAACCAGACATTTCATAGTCGGTCCAAGCACATCGAGACTCGGTATCATTGGATACGGGATGTGGTTGAGAAGAAGGACGCGATGCTTGAGAAGGTCCATACTGATGACAATGGAGCGGACATGCTCACGAAGGTTCTACCAAGGGGGAAGTTTGAGTACTGTAGACGGATCATCGGGATGACGAGTTCCTCCACCTAGTTGTAAAGGGGGAGATTTGTTGGAGTGGGTGGGGTTCCCAACCTATGTGGAGAATACCCCGGAGAGCACCATCCGTGTGTCGGAGAAGCTCGGGGAGTGCATGGATCCTATTTTGGAACATATATGGTAAGGAAATATATGATTGGATTTCCATGTTTACTTTGATTATATATTTATGATTAGACCCTTCATATAGTAGCTTTCCATATAATTGGGCTTCCAATTATGGCAAGCCAATTATGATTGGATTTCTATTAAATATATGATTGATGCATATTGGAAGTTTCCATATATATTGGCCTTCCATGTATGGATTACCAAGGGCTTATAAAAGGGTGATGCATGCTAGTTGAAAACTCATCTCAAAACAAGAGTGCTTTACAATCTTTGAGAGAGAGAGAGGATTAAGGACTATTGTGAAGGAGAGATTGCTTCGAATATTTTTCGGCATCTCTTGTTCTTCGGAGTCCGCAATCAAAAATTTCTTCTTTCAAGTGAGTTGTGGTGAACCATGTTGGATCGGGAGGAGCTTGTAGAGGGTGTATTCTCTTTATTCCATTAGTGGAGGTTCTTCAGGGTTAGACTCCGATCGTCCCGTGGTTTTTTCCATTAAGGGTTTTCTACGTCAAAAATCTTTGTGTCTGCGATTGTGTTTGGAATTTTTGGTTTGTGTGCTTTTTCTCGGTTCTCTCGCAGGACTTTCTGGTTTGGGGGAATGGTTTCCGCGCTTCGTTTCCAACAGAGTGGTATCAGAGGTTTGGGTTCAAAGAAGTGTCAGGAGTTGACAGTCAAACCAGGAAGCAGAGATGGACGTGAAGTCGGTGCGCATGGTGAACCTAAACGGTACCAACTACCATTATTAGTGGAGCAAGATGAAGAATTTGCTGTTCGTCAAGAAGCTGTATCTTCCAGTATTTACATCCGAGAAGCCCAGTGACAAATTTGATGAGGACTGGAACTTCGAGCATATATAGGTGCGTGGGTACATATGGCAGTTCGTTGACGAGAACGTGTACAACCACATTGCCAATATTGAGCACGCGAAGACGTCATGGGATAAGCTGGAATCTTTGTACGCGAAGAAGACCGGGTAAACAAGTTGTTCCTGATCCGGACGATAATGGGTCTGCGGTACAAAGATGGGATGTCTATTACGGATCACTTGAGTGATTTCCAGGGCGTAGTTGACCAGCTATCTTCGATGGGAGTCAAGTTCGACGACGAGGTTCAAGGACTATGGCTTTTATGTACATTGCCAGACTCGTAGGAGACCGTACGAGTATCTATGATCGCTTCTGCTCCAGAGGGCATGGTCAGTCTGGAGTTTGCCAAGAGCGGGATGCTGAATAAAGAGATGCAGAGACGTTCTCAGGGAACTTCATCCACATCCCACTACTCAGAGGCATTGGTTTTAGAGAGCCGCGGAATGGACAAAAGCAGGGGTCCAGGTGGTGGCAGAGACAAGAGCAGAGGGAAGTCCAAGGGTCGTTACGAGAACTCAGAGTGTTACCATTGTGGCAAGAAGGGCCACATCAAGCGAAACTGTTTCGCTTGGAAGAGAAAGAAGAAGGACGACAAGGGGAAGCAAGATGAGAACACTACAGCGACGGCCTCAATACATGGAGACGATGTGATCGTCGTAGGTGATGAGATTATCACAAACCTCGCCTGCGATGACAATTCTTGGCTGGTGGACTCAGGGGCTTCAGTGCACGTATCTCACAACAGGATACTATTTACCACTTACACGACAGGCGACTGTGGAGTGTTGAAGATGGGCAACAGAGATGTGTCGAAGGCGGTTGCCATTGGAGATATGCATTTGAGGACGAAGATGGGTGGAGTTCTTGTTCTCAATGATGTTCGTCATGTCCCTGATATCCGTTTTAACCTGTCGGTTGGAAGGTCGGATGAAGGGGGATTCTTCAGTCTCTTCGGGAATAGTCAGTGGAAGCTTTCCAAAGGTTCGATGGTGATTGCCAGAGGAAGCAAGAAGTCTGGTTTCTACTATATGGAGAGGAGCACACAGGAAGCACAGGAGGTAAATATAGTCAGTGATGCGTCTACCAAGTTGTGGCACAGGCGGCTCGGCCATATCAACGAGAAGGGGATGAGCTACTTGGTGAACAGGAAGGTGATTCCATGGCTCAAGTCTACAAAGTTGGAGAAATGCACGCACTGCTTAGCTGGGAAGCAAAATAGGGTGTCTTTCCAAAGTCATCCAAGTTCAAGGAAGCCGGAGTTGCTCGAGTTGATTCACTCGGATGTCTGCGGTCCTATGAAGGTAAAATCTATTGGTGGTGCTTCTTACTTTATAACTTTTATTGATGACTGTTCCAGGAAGGTTTGGGTCTATGCCTTAAAGACTAAGGATCAGGTGCTGCCTACTTTCAAAGAGTTTCAGGCCTCTGTTGAAAGAGAGACGGGCAAGAATTTATTGTGTGTTCGGTCTGACAACGGCGGCGAATACATTGGTCCCTTTGATGCTTATTACAGAGAGCAATGGATACGACGCCAGAAGACTCCGCCCAGGACACCTCAGCTCAATAGTATAGCGGAGCGCATGAACAGGACACTAATGGAGAGGGTGCGGTGTTTGCTGTCAGAAGCAAACTTGTCGGGCAGTTATTGGAGGGAGGCTCTTCTCACAGCTGCTTATGTTATTAATTTATCTCCTAGTGCTCCTTTGTAGGGTGATGTGCCTGACAAAGTATGGTACGGCAAAGAGCCATCATACAATCACCTCCGAGTGTTTGGCTGTAAGGCCTTCGTGCATGTATCGAAGGACGAGATGTCTAAACTTGAGCCGAAGACGAGGCGATGCGTCTTTGTCCGCTACGGTCGGGATGAGTTTGGCTATAGACTCTACGACGCAGTGGAAAGAAAGCTCTACAGAAGCAGGGACGTGGTATTCGTCGAGGATCAGACCATGACCAATACTTAGGATTCCGAGACGCCTTCTGAGGCTGAGGAATTGCTTGAGTTAGAGTCATTTCACTTTCAATTTCCAGAGGACATCGCAAAGGATCTAATTATGGGGGAGCCAATACATGGAGTTGCTCCCAACCTTGATCATCAGCCTGCTGATGGTGGTCAGGGTGTCCCTCAGGAGGATGAGTATGCCGGGGAGGCGGTTCCTGAAGAGGAGGAGGCTTTTGGTATACAGCCAGCACCAGTGGCTCCACTGAGAAGGAGCAACAGAGAGCGTCGACCATCTATGAGATACTCACAGGGTGAGTATGTGCTATTGACGAACGGGGTTGAGCCCGAAAGTTTTATAGAGGCTATAGAAGACGAATACAAACAGGAGTAGATAGAGGCTATGCAGGAGGAGATGAGTTCCTTATACGCCAATTCCACTTATGAGCTGGTACGGTTGCCAAAGGACAAGAAGGTTTAAAGAATCGATGGGTGTTTACAGTGAAGCAGACGGATGATGCTACTTGCCCTCGATACAAAGCGAGGCTGGTAGTTAAAGGCTACGGTCAGCGAAAAGGCATAGATTATGATGAGATATTTTTGCCTGTCGTCAAGCATTCGTCTATTCGGGTGGTGCTAGCATTGGCAGCCAGTATCGACTTAGAGGTCGAGCAGATGGACATGAAGACGGCATTCCTCCACGGTGACCTTGAGGTCTGAAGCAGGCTCCGAGGCAGTGGTACAGGAAGTTTGAGTCATTTATGGAAGGGCATGGCTATACACGGACGACGTCGGATCACTGTGTATTTATGAGATATTTTGTCGATAATGATTTCATTATTTTATTGCTCTATGTAGATGACATACTATTAGTGGGTCGGAATGCCACTAGGATAGCGGAGTTGAAGCGCCAACTGGGCGCGACCTTCTCTATGAAGGATTTGGGTGCAGCAAAGACTATTCTTGGGATGGAGATCAGCCGAGAGAGAGAGTCCAAGTTGCTACACTTGTCCCAAAAGAAGTACATTCACCGGGTACTTCAGCATTTCGGGATGGACGGGCCGAAGAAAGTGAGTTGCCCCCTTGCGGCTCACTTTAAGTTCACTGAGGAGTAGTGTCCATCTGCCAAGGATGAAAAAGAAGATTTGGAGCGGGTTCCATATGCTTCAGCTGTGGGGAGCCTTATGTATGCTATGGTGTATACGAGGCCATACATCGCTCATGCAGTTGGCACAGTTAGCAGGTATCTTTCAAATCCTGGAAGGGTACATTAGAGTGCGGTCAAGTAGATTCTACGATACCTTCAGGGCACTGCCGATTAGAGACTTTCTTTTGGTGGTGACGAGCCGAAGCTGGTTGGGTATACCGACGCTGATATGGCTGGAGATATGGACACGAGGCGATCGACTTCAGACTATGTGATGATGTTTGCTGGAGGAACGGTATCGTGGCAGTCGCGGTTGCAGAAGTGTGTTGCCTTGTCGACGACAGAGGCAGAGTACATTGCGACGACGGAGGCTTGCAAGGAGTTGCTGTGGATGAAAAAGCCGTTGCAGAAAATGGGACTGAAGCAAGAGCAGTATACTTTGCTTTGCGATAGCCAGAGTGCCATTCACCTTATGAAGAACCAGATATTTCATAGTCGGTCCAAGCACATCGAGACCCGGTATCATTGGATACGGGATGTGGTTAAGAAGAAGGACGCGATGCTTGAGAAGGTCCATACTGATGACAATGGAGCGGACATGCTCACGAAGGTTCTACCAAGGGGAAAGTTTGAGTACGGCAGGCGGATCGTCGGGATGATGAGTTCCTCCACCAAGTTGTAAATGAGGAGATTTGATGGAGTGGGTGGGGTTCCCAACCTATGTGGAGAATACCCCGGAGAGCGATGAGCGCCATCCGTGTGTCGGAGAAGCACGGGGAGTGCATGGATCCTATTTTGGAACATATATGGTGAGGAAATATATGATTTGATTTCCATGTTTACTTTGATTATATATTTATGATTGGAACATTCATATAGTAGCTTTCTATATAATTGGGCTTCCGATTATGGCAAGCCAATTATGATTGGATTTTTATTAAATATATGATTGATGCATATTGGAAGTTTTCATATATATTGGCCTTCCATGTATGGATTACCAAGGGCTTATAAAAGGGTGATACATGCTAGTTGAAAACTCATCTCAAAACAAGAGTGCTTTACAATCTTTGAGAGAGAGAGAGAGGATTAAGGACTATTGTGAAGGAGAGATTGCTTCGAATATTTTTCGGCATCTCTTGTTCTTCAGAGTCCACAATCAAAAAATTTCTTCTTTCAAGTGAGTTGTGGTGATCCGTGTTTGATCGGGAGGAGCTTGTAGAGGGTGTATTCTCTTTATTCCATTAGTGGAGGTTCTTCAAGGTTGGACTTCGTTCGTCCCGTAGTTTTTTCTACAAGGGTTTTCCACGTCAAAAATCTTTGTGTCTGCGATTGTGTTTGGCATTTTTGGTTTGTGTGCTTTTGCTCGGTTCTCTCGTAGGACTTTCTGGTTTGGGGGAATGGTTTTCGCGCTTCGTTCCCGACAAGAGTTTGGTATGGAAACATGTTAGAATAATAGATCTATGCCATTATATAGGAATTGACACACAAGAGACACAATTACACATGCATCACCAAAACTAACCATGTGTATCATGATGTACCATGACACGATCACTACGTATCCAATTGAGGACACAAGGACACAAGCACAAGCCAATTAGACACCAATTTTTTTTGGGAACATGTGTCAAACACTTGGTGGTCAAAATTCGTAATAACACAAATTGAACGCAGAAATCATCATTTCTCAAACCTAGATATACCAAATTGAAAGCTTCTAACACCTAGATCTAGCATTAGAGAGTCAATTCCACCCATGGAACAGTTCCTAGGAGTTCAATTGGTGTTTTTAACCATAAAATTGGTGAAAAATAGAGAATTACCCAACTTGTGTGTCCCTCTTGAAGAACTTCAAATTTGGATATGAGGAAGTCAAATCGGACACGATCCTCCTTGTTTGTACTCATTTTCAAGCTTCCTCTTGTGCTCCAAGCCTCTAGTTGTCAAATAGAAGATGAATGAATATATTTGGTGGATAATTGGTGTTGGAATTCAAGTTTTAGATATGTGAAAAGAAATAAATGGATGGAGAGAAGCTTGAAAAAGAACTAAGGAACTTTTGGAATAAAATTTTGATTGGAATGTTCCACTAGTGGTCCACAATGTCATCTAACTAATCTAATAGAATATTCTTTCCGTGACACAAACTCTAACTAATTCTATTTAACTATTATTCTGACTAACACCAAGCTAATAATAACGATAAAATTAGCAACATGCAAAATTACCAAAATACCTCTAAGGTGAAAAGTGATAATTTAGAGACTCGATTATATATGGGGAGAAGAGACGAGCATACCTATCTACTTAATTTTCTGAAGGATAACCACAACACGTTCTGAACCACATGGCTGATGAAGAATTAAATGTGTCAAACACGAAACATACACACTTCTCTCATGATAATTATTGCACTTCGCTGACAGTGATAGTCTCATTAGGGTTCCTAATCTTTCTCAACATGTGTACCTTATTGATCATCATAAGTCATAACCTAATTTGCTTACAAAATAACAACTATATTACCAACTAAAGCCTTTGTCGATAACCTGATTCTAAAAGAAATCATAGATCAAATCATCGAATTACTTTCGCTGAAACCATAGGTTTGCGGGGATATCAAATCTTGGGGGTAATAGAACTCTTCTTTTTCTATATATCAAAGACCTCAATCATTGGCATCACGTACCAATATAGTAAATACAAGTACTAGGCTTAAACACAATTAGCCGAGGAAATGAACAAATTTCATTACAATATAAATAATTAATGGAACGTTTAAATCTGAAATAATATGAAAGATGGAGAAATGTGGAAACTCTGCCTTATTGCTAAATGAAATCAACCTCCAAAACGTCGAGAAGATTAATTAAGAAAGAGATGAAGGGATGATATGTAACTTAATTGACAAGAGCACAGTGCTTCCTGATCTCGCCCTGATTGCCTGTAAGGACCTGGAAGTTGCCCATGTTCACCATGGAGACACCGAATTCCTTGAAGAACTCGGACTGGTTGTCAGCAAAGTGTTGGACCAAGGCCTTGGCGATAGCATCACGGAGGAGGGCATCGTCGGTGCCGAAGAGGGTCCTTCGCTTGAGGACGAGCTTGTAGTAGCTGGAATCGAACGTCAAGAAACTCCCAGGGTCCATCTCCGTAAGGGTGGTTTGGTCACTGATGCCCTTACAATTGGTCTTCAGCTTTGCCACGTAGTTCTTGTCCAATGCCGGGCCGGCGTCGCCTCTTCCAGTGAAGTTGAAGATCCTAGGAGAGAAGGCTGCGCAGTTTGCAGTACCAAGAGTATGGGCACCTAGTAGTATATATAATTATACATGTACAAATTATAGTTAGATTAATTTCTGATCATCAAATATGCATTATGTGTTGGAGTTTTGGTTTTTTTCCTTTAGAAAAACTTTAGTCCCACATAGGAAAAAACAAAGAGATTGTATCTCTATATATTAGCTTTACTATTATTGGAGATGAACATGTGGTGTGGAGGTGCACATGGGTTTGCCATGTGGGGTTATTTTTTTAATGGGAAAAAGGCTAAATCAACAATAAAAGCATTCATGCTTTTTGCTCTTGGGAAATTTATTTCCATGGGAGCTAAGCCCCGTCGGGGCTTAGCGACTCGGACTCGGACTCGGACTCGGGCTCGGGCTCGGACTCAGGCTCAAGGGCTCATGAGCCACTTGTGCGACCACATTACGCAGCCCGTTACGCGTGCCCAGTTACACTGGCCCAGTTACGCAGCCCAGTATGCAGTCCAGTGCGCGCAGTGTGCGTAGCGTGCGTAGCGTGTGCAGAGTGCACAGTGTGCACAGCGTACACAGCGTACACAGCGTACGTAGAGTGCGTAGTGTGTGCAGGTTGCGTAAAATGGCTGTGTACGTAAAGTGCAAATCACGTTGGTTACGCGAGTGGCACAACTTGCGGCAGAACGTGTCATTGCATGTTCTGAGCGGTTACTCCATGTTCGGGATAGTTATTACCACATCCCTAATATTGTGCTAACCGGGCAGTTGTTACAGGGGCTTTATAAGGTCTCCTCCTTCTCTCTTACAGTTAAGGACAAATACACAAGTAGTAGACAGAAAGTTTACAAGTGCTTAGAAGCTGTGAGAGAGAAGAGAGGTTTTGTACCAGCATTAAGTTTTGCTCGGGAGTTCGTATTCATCCGAGGAGTCAGAAGAGCAATTCCAAGTTCTCCGACGAACTTGCTGGTTCCTGGAAGCTATTCGTATGGGGCGAATAAATCTTTGAGCAACGGTGATCATTCACCCCAGCAGGAGTTTTTCCATCTTTCGCCTGTCACCTTCTTCGTTTTACAGAATTCTATTAGCGCACCTTCTGTGAAGTGTAGCACTAGTGGAATTTCTCTTACGTACCTTCTGTAAAGTGTTACGTTCTGTGCACCTTCTGTGAAGTGTAGAACTAGTAGAATTTCTCTTACGTACCTTCTGTGAAGTGTTACGTTCTGTGCACCTTCTGTGAAGTGTAGCACTAGTTGAAATTTCTCTTACGTGCCTTTTGTGAAGTGTTACGAAATAACGATTGTTTGTACAATTGTTACGAAATTTCAGTTTTCCATCGAAAAATTGTGCCCTGGCATTAACAATCTCAAAGCTTTAGCGCTACGATGGAAAACGTTAATGTTTTACTCTTCAATTCTGACTTTTGCAAGTTAGAAAAGTTTGATGGAGAACATTACCAAGTCTGGAAGAGGAAGGTATATCTCACCCTTCAACTCAACGACGTAGATCACGTACTTCTAGAGGAAGAACCTACTGTTTCAGATGTTGGGTCTGCTGCCGCAATTACCGCGGCTACTAAACTTCAAGCAAAATAGAGAAGGAAAAATAGTATTTGCAGGCTGCTTATCCTGAATGCTATGGAAGATTCCCTTGCAGAATCCTATTCTAAGAAGACTATCGTTAGAGACATATGGGAGTCTCTAGAAAAACTCTATGAAGAAGACAAGAACCGTAGTAAAATCTTTGTGGTTGAAAAATATCACAAGTGGTTCTTTAAGGACGAAAAGTCTATGCTGCCGCAGGTGAAGGAGTTCCTGAAACTGCGACAGAAGCTGGAAGACGAGGCGATGCCCCTCCCCGACAAGTTTGTTGTTGGAGGGATTGCCTCAAAGCTCCCCGCTGGGTGGAGCATGTTCTATGCAAACATGCATAGGAAGAAGCTGGAGATCACCCTTGAAGATCTCCTGCAGGAAATCTATATTGAGGACCAGATACGGGCTCAACTGAAGGTGGACACACTGTCCAAGCAATTGGCTAACGCCAATATGGTTCATACCAATGAACCAAGGGAAAAGCAGGCGGCTTCCCACAGCAAGAAGAAGGACCCTGACAATCTAAAAGTCAAGGGAACTTCTTTCAAGAAAAAGAAGCCAAAGTCTCAAATGCCTTGCTTCAAGTGTGGCAAGAAGGGCCACTTTAAGAATGAGTGCAAAGCAAAAGCCAAGCAATCGAAGCAAGGAGAACCTAGTAAGGTAACTATGATCACTGATGTTGTTGCTATGATTGTGCAGGTTGATGCGGTAGGAACTGATGCTGACTGGTGGATAGACACTGGAGCCACCTGCCATGTTTGCTCCAGCAAGGAGTGGTTCACCACCTACACCCCTACTTCTAATGTGGTTATGGTGGCGAACCAAGCACAAGCTGAAGTGCTCGGGATCGGGATGGTGGTGTTGAAGCTGACTTCGGGGAAGTCTCTGACGCTTCAAGGCGTAAAGCACGTATCTGCTATTGCCAAAAACCTGATCTCAGGAGGCCTACTCTGCAACGCAGGCCTCAGGATGGACATCAATGCTGGCCAGATGGTGATGTCTATCAGGGGAACATATTTCGAAAAAAGCTTTTTATACCGAAGGAATGTTCAAAATTCAGCTTGTAAATCAGTTCAATGTTGTTAATACAATCACTCATTCTGCTTATACTTATGAGTTGTGGCATAATAGGCTAGGACATGTTCATTCTAAATGAATTAACAGAATGTCTAGTCTAGGGCTTATCTCCAAGTGTGGGGGTAAGGTAGAGAAATGTGAAGTTTGTGCTCAACTAAGATCACAAGAAAACCCTTTCCTCGGGTTAATCGAAGTACAGATCTTCTGGAGTTAGTACACTCAGATATCTGTGACTTCAAACAGTTCTCTACAAAGGCCGGGATAAAGTATTTTATAACCTTCATCGATGACTTCTCAAAGTATGCGTTCGTCTATTTGCTGAAAGCTAAAGACGAAGCATTTGAGAAGTTCAAGGAGTTCAGAGTCGAAGCTAAGCGGCAGACTGGACAACAACTTAAAAGAATAAGAAGTGATCGAAGTGGGGAGTACAGGTCTCATGAATTCACATCGTTCTGCAAAGAACATAGAATTGTTAATGAGATTATGGCTCCGTACTCTCCTCAATCAAACAGAGTAGCAGAGAGAAAGAACAGAACGTTAACAGAAATGATTAACTCAATGTTGTTGACTGCTGGCCTTCCTAAGTGCTACTGGGGTGAAGCTGCATTAACGGCCACTTTTATTCTAAATAGAGTGCCTCATGCAACTTCAGACGTTACTCCTCATGAACTCTGGTTCAAGGTCAGACCTAACTTGAATGTCATTCGAGTGTGGGGGTGTCTGGCATATGTCAAGCTTCCAGATCTGAAGATTCAAAGCTTGGGACAAGGACTACTAAGACAATCTTCTTGGGGTATGCCGAGAAGAGTGATGCTCGGAGATTCCTTGATATTGAGTCAAATCATATCATTGAATCTGCGACAGAATATTTTGAAGACAAATTTGTAAGGCACAAGAATATTATTCTTGCGGATGTACCGGAGAACAATGAGGGTGCACAGCAAACTGAAGTCTTCAATGAAGATGTGGTCCAAGAAGATGTTGTTGAAACATCGATTGAACCAGAACAAGCTGAGCCGTCAGCTAAGCGTGTGAGGAGGCCGAAGGACTTCGAAGTGACTTTGTCACCTATCATATGGAAGCAGATCCGCTTACCTATGATGAGGCAATAAAGACCAGAGATGCAGTTTTCTGGAAGAGACGATTGACAATGAAATTGATTCCATCACCTCAAATAACACTTGGGTGTTGGTTGATCTTCCTGAAGGAGCAAAACCCATCGGATGCAAATGGATCTTCAAGAATAAGATGAAAGCAGACGGAACTATTGACAAGTTCAAGGCTAGGTTGGTAGCCAAGGGTTTTCTCAGAAGCAGGGATTGACTATTTTGACACGTATGCTCCAGTTGTCCGGATGACCACCATCAGGATGTTGATTGCTCTTGCAGCGATACATAAGATGGTGATACATCAGATGGATGTGAAAACGGCTTTCCTAAATGGCGAGCTGACCGAAGAGATATACATGCAACAGCCAGAGGGATTTGTCGTCAGCCAGAGGGATTTGTCGTCAAGGGTCTTGAAGACAAAGTCTGTAAGTTGGTGAAATCTTTGTACGGTCTTAAACAGGCTCCCAAGATGTGGCATGAGAAATTTGACAAGGTTATAAGGTCAAATGGCTACATGGTCAGCGACAGATAAGTGTGTTTACACGAAGTTCGCTGATGGAAGAGGTGTGATCGTTTGTCTGTATGTGGACGACATGCTTATCCTAGGTACGGATATGAGCTGTGTCACGGAGACAAAGAGGTTCATCTCGAACAGTTCATATGAAGGACTTGAGAAAGCTGATATGATCTTAGGGATCAAGATCATCCGGACAGACACTGGACTAGCGCTGTCCAGTCTCTTTATATTGAGAAAATGATCACTCGTTATGGGTATCGAGATCTTCCAGGGATCGATACGCGTACAGGTGTGATCTGAAGCTGAAGCCTAATTCAGGGGAAAGCGTCAGGCAGCTGGAGTATGCAAGCGTAATCGGGAGTTTGATGTATGCTACTACAGACACAAGGCATGACATAGCTTTCGTCGTGGGAATGCTGAGTCGTTTCACGAGCAACCCTGGTGTTGAATACTGAAAGGCTGTAAAACGATTATGAGATATCTCAAGAAGACTCAGACATATGTACTGTACTACAGCGAAGATCCGCAGGTAGTGGAAGGCTTCAGTGATGCCAGCTGGTGCTCAGATTTGGAGAGCGAGAGGTCCACAGGTGGATATATTTTCACAATGGATAGAGCTGCTATATCATGGAAGTCAAAGAAGCAGACAATGCTCTCGCGGTCATCCATGGAATCTGAGTTCTTTGCACTTGACACCGCAGCCGAGGAAGCAGAATGGCTTCGGGAGCTCATATATGATCATCCAGTGGTTGGGGCACAAATACTGGTAATACCGATATACTGCGCAACCAGGCGACTGCGGCAGTGGCATCAAATGACCTCTTCAAAAAAGAAGAGGACTGTACGGTTAAAGCACGGGGCAGTACACGATCTTATTAAGAGAGGTGTAATTGCAGTGATTGATTCGAAGTCAGGAAAACCTGGCGGATCCGTTCACCAAGGGCCTCAAGCGCCAGCTGGTCGATGACTCAGCATGTAAAATGGGCTTGAAGGCATTTTGATATTAGTTATTGTATTCCTACCATAAAGTTTTATGCTATTAGTTCAAGGATTTATCTACTAGGCATCTAGCTTTTGGTTCAAGGGAGGACCATTAACTGAAAGAATATCAGGAATGGTGGGTACATGTTCTATTGGACATGGAGAGGTTACGGACCTATAACCACTGTTGTCTACTGTTGTTTTTTGCGAAAAACGGTTCCTGTGGGAAGGTTGGCTTAATTGCCTTAATGAGTTCTCAGACAGAGTGAATGCCTAGTGTGCTTTACAGGAAGCACGATAGAGCAGCACTACAAGGAGTGAAACTCCATGCTACAATGGGGTGAATCCACAATAAGGTTCCTATATGTGGGGTGCTGCCCAGGAATAGGATAAAGCCTCGACTTAGCAGGCCAAGTCACAGCGGCGTAGCACCGCAAATAGGCAATTAGCCTAATACTGTATGTTAAAAATAAAGAGAGGTGTAGTCAGCACTACAAAGAGGAGGAGTTCCTCATGTTACAGTGGCACGACACTACGATGAGGTACCGATTAGGGATAAAGCCTCGGCCTTGCAAGCCATATCGTTGCGGCGTAACAATGCAAGGGAGCCTAAGGCTTCATGCTGGATAGTTTGGCACTACAAAGAGGCGGTTGCCTCATGCTACAGTAGTATGACACTATGATGAGGTTTCCGGTACGGGATAAGGCCTCGGCTTTAAGCCATGTCATAGCGGCGTAGCACCGCAAGGGAAGCGCAAAGCGCTTCATGCCATGTCTCTTTATAATGAACTCACCTATAGTGTATGGACAAAGAGATATCAGGCCGTCTCTTGAGGGTAAACTTGTAGACGTCCAAAATTATACACTGAAACCAGGCTAGCACAGGGCCTTTAATGTGTAGCCAGAAGCACATGTAACTACATTGTGTGAGTGGGAAGAATTTCAGCTATGATGCAGAATTCAAGGCTTAGTCCATTCTTGTATTATAGTCTGTTGTTTGAACCATGCGGGAAGATTCAAGTCGTCAGCGACATCTCTCCTAATGCATGATGGACAGTTACTGTGGGGAACACTTATATCCATATATATAGAGATATGGGGGATTGTTGGAGTTTTGGTTTTTTCCTTTAGAAAAACTTTAGTCCCACATCGAAAAAAACAAAGAGATTGTATCTCTATATTAGCTTTGCTATTATTGGAGATGCACATGTGGTGTGGAGGTGCACATGGGTTTGCCATGTGGGGTTATTTTTCTAATGGAAAAAAGGTTAAATCAACAATAAAAATTCATGCTTTTTTCTCTTGGAAATTTATTTCCATGGGAGCTAAGCCCGCGACTCGACTCGGACTCGGACTCGGGCTCGGACTCGGTCTATGAGGCGTAATGTGCCATTTTGTTTGCGCACTTTGCACTTAGCACGTCAGCATCGTCGCTAGGCGCATAGTGCGCTTAAGTTGCGCTCGTTGCGCGAGCCACTTGTGCGACCACATTACGCGGCCCGTTACGCGAGCCCAGTTACGCTGGCCCAGTTACGCAGCCCAGTACGCAGCCCAGTGTGCACAGCGTGGCAGAGTGCGCAGTGTACGTAGCGTACGTAGCGTACGCAGTGTGCGTAGAGTGCGTAGTGTGTGCAGGTTGCGTAAAATGGCTATGTGCGTAAAGTACAAATCACGCTGGTTACGCGAGTGGCACAACTTGCGGCAGAATGTGTCATTGCATGTTCTGAGCGGTTACTCCATATTCGGGTGGTTATTACCACGTCCCTAACATTGTGCTAACCGGGCAGTTGTTGCAGGGCCTTTATAAGGTCTCCTCCTTCTCTCTCACAGTTAGGGACAAATACACAAGTAGTAGATAGAAAGTTTACAAGTGCTTAGAAGTTGTGAGAGAGAAGAGAGGTTTTGTACCAGTGTTGAGTTTTGCTCGGGAGTTCGTATTCATCCGAGGAGTCAGAAGAGCAAGAGTGTTCCAAGTTCTCCGACGAACTTGCTGGTTCCTGGAAGCTATTCGTGTGGGGCGAATAAAGCTTTGAGCAACGGTGATCATTCACCCCAGCAGGAGTTTTTCCATCTTTCGCCTGTCACCTTCTTTGTTTTACAGAATTCTATTAGCGCACCTTCTGTGAAGTGTAGCACTAGTGGAATTTCTCTTACGTACCTTCTGTGAAGTGTTACGTTCTGTGCACCTTCTGTGAAGTGTAGCACTAGTGAAATTTCTCTTACGTACCTTCTGTGAAGTGTTACGTTCTGTGTACCTTCTGTGAAGTGTAGCACTAGTTGAAATTTCTCTTACGTACCTTTTGTGAAATGTTACGTAATAACGATTGTTTGTACAATTGTTACGAAATTTCAGTTTTCCATCGAAAAATTGTGCCCCGGCATTAATATTATGAACCACTGTCAGATTAATTTATTGTACCTGATAGAACTACATGATCTTTTGCAGATAGGCCTTTGGAAGAGAAGAGGGTATGCAGTTGAGTAATGTTGAGGAAAGTGGGTGGGAGACTTCCGATGGTGTCGTTCGAGACTGATCGTCTTGAATCTCTACAGCCGGTCAGTACCGGATAAAATGGTCCTTTCGACTGAAATTAAAAAAGTATATAACCAAATTAATTAAGAACATGCGTGATATAAATTTATATGTATGCTAGCTCGACATGATTATACGTATGTTATTAATTACGTACAAAGCCACAGCATCTCTAGCTGCTACAGCTAAGATGTCAGCACAAGACACAATCCCGGGGCAAGCCTTCTCCAACTTTGCCTTGACACGATCGATACTCATAACCTCTGAGACTTAGGTTTGGCAGTGCATCCTTCTCAGCTGGACTGCTCTTCGTGCCGTTCAGTAGGACCGAGCCATCACATCCCTGCATGCACAGAGTAGCAATATATATAAATCAAATTAACCATGATTGAAATGATTAAGTTGGTCATGTTTAGAAAGAAAAATGTGGTTAATCTCATATTATATGTAAGGCATACATTAACGAAGCAATCATGGAAATGGAGCCTGACAAGAGGACCGCTGAGGGGAGCAACCGACAAGACTTTGTTATCTCCTCGAGGATGATCTTTTCGGCATTAGGGCACGTCTTTGCGTAGAACCCTGCCATAAGACCTTGTGCATCGGTCAAGCCTGCAGAGAGAAGCAGCACATATTGAAGTACTGCCAAAGGAAGCAAGAGCTTCATCAAGAGAGCCCTCGAGGCCATTCTCATCCTTGGGTTGCAAATTAGAGAGGATGTGATATCAGAAAAGCTCAATCCGATGCTTAGAGAAGGGTTTCAAGTGGTGTTTATATAGGAGAAGAAGTGGACTTAGAAATGGTGCATAGTAGTGGCTGGCATATGGGAGTTGGATTTTATTTTGCATTTTATATCAAATTATTGAATTGTCAATTAAGCAATTAGTGTTGGATTGTGCTTAGTAGGTATGATTAACAAGCCGATGAAATAACTTCTATTAGCTAGGGAAGAAGTTGGTATTTATGGTACTTGGAATCATTTGTAATTATAGCTGACCAAAATAAAGTTGGCATTTGCCAAGCCTAATTAAGTAGTCTTTTGGCTGAAGGAGTATAGAATTTAGAAAGCACAACTTGATTAGCTTCAACATGTCGTGATTGGCAGTTCGCGCTGGATTAGCTTCAAAAACATGTCGTGATTGGCAGTTCATGCTGGAGTGACTCCGGTACTAATTAATGATATGTATCTATAACAATATGCTTTCTTCTTATTAGTTCAATGTAAACCTGAAACTGCAGCCTATGTTTCCTTAGTGAACATTGCAAGGAATCAACAAATATCAATCACAAAGTTAATTTACCTGGTTAAAGAAGTTGGGCATGACTAGGAAAATAGACCACAAATTTTTGGGGTCAGCCGTTTAAATCCTTTTGGTTTTTTGGTTCAGCCCTTTAAATCCTTTCGTTTCATTAAAATCTGTGATGTGTTTGGTTGGGGGGAGAGTGAGGAAAAAAAAGTAATTCATATTACCATAAATTTTATTTTTCTTTCATTCACGTCCCACCAAACTCATCGTAGCATTGTAACCCATGATTTTCTTTATTGGTATTTTATACGATACATGTACGTATGTACTTGTATTTTCTCGTATTGTATGTTTCGGTATTCTGATCATGAGATTGAGTTTTCTTGTACGTAATACATGGATTACTGATCTAGTATCATGATCCTTGTAGTAGTAGAATCGATATATTTGCCTGTATTATGGATTTCAGTCTCGATATGGTTTTCTGGTTTCATAATTGTTTCGATTTTAGTGCATCGAGGATTGCCGAGTTACGTCTTGGTATACTAGATTTTTTTTTTTACTTGATTAATCATCTCTCTTTTTTTTACAACTTCAGTCTATGTTTGTTTAGGCTTATCACTAGTCCTAGCATCTCTTTAGCTATTACACTACCAAAATAAGTCATATCAGCGACGTATTTAGCGACTCCAAGATAAAACGTCGCTATTTTTTGGGGGTTTAGCGATGTTTGTCTAAGACGTCGCTGTTTGTCGCGAACAACGACTAATAGCGACGTCTAGCGGCTGCAATTTGTTAAATGGAATCTGCGTCGCAAGTTCGTCGGCACGTCGCTGATATAGCGACGTGTAGCGACGCATTTAAGCAGCGTCGCCATTTCTTAAATATCAGCGACGTTTAGCGACGTCCTTATGGATGTCGCTAATCGTTTCATATAGCCAGCGAGGGTTTCCTTTCCGATCATTCACAAATTTTTTCCCCAATTTTGGCGCGCTCCTCCTCCGCGACGCTCCTCCGGGCGATTTCCCTCCTCCGGCCTCCTCCTCCGCGGTGCTCCTCCGGCGATCTCCTCCTCCGGCCCCTCCTTCTCTCCTCTCCTTCCTCAGGTAGCTGCTTCTTCTTCTTCTCCTCCTCCTTCCTCAGGTTGCTCTCTCTCTCGCTTCTAGTTCGTGTCCACGAGAGCGTGGACTCGCTGCGGGGGATACGAGACTGACAGTGGACTCGCTGCGGGGGACACGAGAGCGTGGACTTGCTTCTAGTTCGTGTGACACCTATTTTGTTGGTTTGGACACGTCGTGTCCCACTGTGTGGACACGAGACTCACAGTGTGACACCTATATACTGATACTGGGAGTTTTTTTGGGCATATCAACTGTCAATTTGATGTTTTGCTTGGATTCGAATTCTAATTTAGGGTTCGAGCCCTATTTACTGATACTGGGAGTTTTTTAGGCATTTTCAGGATTTTGAAATGATGAATAAATTGACTAATAATTATTATCGAGCCCTATAAAATTTCAGCTATGTCACGAAGGATGGATACTAATCCTGTGAATGAGTTTTCTCCTAAGTATTCTCGACAGTTGAGTATGATTTAGCTCACTGACATTACTGAAATATGGAATGATTAGTGTAGGGTATGTTGGTCAGGTTTTGGCAGAGTTGGGATATGATAGTATGCATGTTACAATTAACAAGAATGCTGTTGACACCAAATGTTGCACGACAGGTTACTTGAGTAACCTGGAATGTTTTACCTACTAAACAAATGGTTTGGGCAAGGGTGTGTATAGGTTTGTCATCAATGGTATGGGATTTTGCCTGCCAAGTTCTGAACTGCAGTCCAGGCTGCCTGCTTAGTTGAAAGTCTTAATTAGACTTTCTGTTCAGTACCCTTTGACTGAATTAAGTTGACCTGAATACCATATTTTAAATCCAAAATCTACGGTACGACATGGTGATCAGGACATAGTCCCTGCAGCCATTCGACTGGCGGCGAGGCAGAAACTATGTAGCCGTAGATAAAGTTGACTGTCCTCCGACCCTCATCCTTCGGCAATGATGATACGACAACCTATCACTATATCTTATATAGTAGTAGATGATGTCTTAGTATTACATTATGTGAGTTCATCTTGATTCTGTTACATTCTTCAGATACTAGATACGATAAGAACATATACTACACCATATGTACAGAACATAGATGATTCACACTAATGTATGCTAGAATGAATCTTGGGTTGTGTTCTGAGCCATCCGTTCTCATACTTGGCAAAAATCAAATTTTTTGTACTTTATCTGCTTTCGAAAATGTGCTCAAATTACATAATGGTTCCGTTAGTTAGCTTGCTTATGTTACAATTTATTATTTGTGAATATCGATCTTACCAGATGGCACCCATGATCCGAGGAGCGACACGTCGTTTGAGGGAAACAGTGAATGCTGAGGTGGCTCCTCCTACAGTTAAGGAGGAAGTGGCACCGGTTGCTAGTGAGACCGGGAGTTCTATTCATCCAGCACCGGTAGCTAGTGAGACCAGGAGTTCTATTCATGCAACACTTGCAAGGGACGACATCTCTCCTCACGCCAAAAATCTCGCTTTTTCGAGGTGGTTGCGTGATCGTATCACTGAGCGTTTGCGTGAGCTACATGGTTCTCATTAGCTATTAGTACTTATTTGTATTGGACTATTTGTATTGGGTTGTTTTTATATTAGACTATTTGTATTGGACTACATATATGAATTAGTACTGTGTCAATCTCTCATCCCTCGGCAATGATGATACGACAACCAACCAGAGAGGATACTCTGAGAGATCCATCTGAGTAGGACGTATACTCTGAGAGATCACCTTTACAAGTATGATATCAGTAGTGGGATTGAGTGTGTACGTCCTACTCAGATGGGTCTCTCACCGTTACTATTTTTTTCTGACAGCATGGTGGATGTGCTCCGTCAACAGATTCTTGTTCCGAGCCAAAACTTTGCCCCGGAGCTCAAGTGGACATCCTTGGTATAGAGCTCGAGTGAGAGGTTCCTGACAGCATGGTGGTCTCCTTTGTCAAAGTATCCGTGCTCATCACACATTGGTTGTGGGACGAGCACGGATACTTTAACAAAGGTGACCACCATGCTGTCAGGAACCTCTCACTCGAGCTCTACACGAAGGATGTCCACTTGAGCTCCGGAGCAAAGTTTTGGCTCGGAGCAAGAATCCGTTGACGGAGCACATCCATCATGCTGTCAGAAAAAATAGTAACGGTGAGAGACCCATCTGAGTAGGACGTACACACTCAATCCCACTACTGATATCATACTTGTAAAGGTGATCTCTCAGAGTATACGTCCTACTCAGATGGATCTCTCAGAGTATCCTCTCCGGTTGGGTTGTGTTCTGAGCCATCCGTTCTCATACTTAAAAAAATATGAATTAGAACTGTGTTTTGTATTTTCGGCGAACCCAGAGATTTGATTCTGTATTTTGTATTTTGATTTCTGTATTTTGGCTCCAGCTCCATTTGTATTAATCTACAGTATGACATGGTCCCTGCAGCCATTCGACTGGCGAGGCAGAAACTATGTAGCCGTAGATAAAGTTGACTGTCCTTCGACCCTCATCCCTCGGCAATGATGATACGACAACCTATCACTATATCTTATATAGTAGTAGATGAAGTCTTAGTATTATATTATGTGAGTTCATCTTGATTCTGTTACATTCTTCAGATACTAGATACGATAAGAACATATACTACACCATATGTACAGAACACAGATGATTCACACTAATGTATGCTAGAATGAATCTTGGGTTGTGTTCTGAGCCATTCGTTCCCATACTTGGCAATTAAGTTGTGGACCATTATGTTTGACATTGTTGTTATAAATTTTCATATATCTGTGTTGATTGATGAGATTGTGTTTCAAACGTGTTCGTGATTGTGTGTATCTGTGTTGTTTAATACTGTGTTCGTGATACACACCATTGTTGTTGTAACAAATGGTGTAGAGATGCTGCAGGGGATGCTGCAGGGGATGCTGCAAATGCTGTATTTTTTTATTTTTTTAATATTAGCGACGCTCAGCGACGTTCGGCGACGAAAATAACGTCGCTAAGTAAGTACCCCAATCTCGCTAACTGTGATGAACATCGTCGCTGATCGTCAGTAAACGTCGCTACGTAAAACGTCGCTAAACGTCGAGATATGTCGGTACTTTAGCGACGTCAAAACGTCACAAAACGTCGCCATTTGGCTCTCAAGCCAGGTCAGCACGATGCATGTCAAGTCGCTCAACGTCGCTAGGTTACGTATGTAAATGATGACGTTTTCCGTCGCTGGTGGTCGCTGACTTAGCGACGAGTTCGCGTCGCTAAGTATCGTCACAATAGCGACGTATTACGACGTTTTCATGTTTAGCGACTAGGTTAATCGCGCTACGTGCAAACGTCGCTAAATACGTCGCTAATTGATATTAGCGACGTATTTTCCCGATTTAGCGACGTCTTTTGGCGTCGCTGATTTGACAGATTTTAGTAGTGTTAGCTTATCGGTCATTACCGACACATACATTGGTCCGTATCACATGTACCACCTAAAAAGATTTTCCTTATCTAATCCTCAACTTAAGTTACATCCAATATCTCAACGATTACATTCATTATTATCCTATTTTCTAATGTATATCTACTCAATCTAATTAGTATTCTCATTTTAGTTACACTTATTTTTTGGGTTTGTTGTTATTAATTGTCTAACATTGTGATTCATAAAACATGTTGGGTAACTTTTCTTTTAAGCTTATGAGTATCCTGCTATCACAAAACAACCCCAAAACATCTTCATCTCAACCATGTTGTCTTTTGATTTATATAAACAACATCCTTCACAATTGTTCCATGCATCATGATGAACTATAGTCCTAAATTTCAAAAATTATCACTTCTTGGTATCTTTTGTTCGTCAATATGTACTTGCTATCTTTCCCTTTTTACTTTTGGTAGAAACCTGGCATGCTCTGTATTTGTCCTACAAAATTTAAATTCCTTAGATTCTAGAATCTCTCCATGTTCAATTTTAGATTCTAACTATTTTCTACTCTTGTCAACCTGCACAATATCATCAACAAAATCATACACCATGAAAATTCTAAATTTGGAAGGTAATTTCAGAAATAATTAGCACAAAAGGTAATGATTATGATGTTGATCCTCAATGTAAATCGTGTGGTATATATATACTTGATCAATTGTACAATAGTCATGATATATAACTTTATCATATATGTAGATATTCTTAATAATCTCAATATAATTACTAGTTACCACCAAGATGATGGTTTAGTGGTAACACTAGTAAGGAAAGGGTGACGTAGGTTTGAATTCTAGCTAGAATAATAATTAAATGAACAGGGGACTTGCACTACTAAAATACACCGAATTAGCGACCGCCATATCCATCGCTATCTGTCGGGTAAATCAACTTAACGACGGCTAACCGACGGAATTGGCTGAAAAATCCGTCGGAAAATCGCCCGTCGCTAAACAAAGTTCGTCGCTATTCTGTCGCCACTCGACTGCTTAGCGACGGATTGCCGTCATCATGGATCGAACATTTAGCGACGGCTAGCCACGGATTTTCGTCAAATCAATTATCGAAAAGTTTTTTATACTACTTTTTAGTAACGGACAGGTCCGTCGGTAATATGTCGGTAACTTCGTATCATAGAGTTTCTGATACGAAAAATCTGACGCGAATACGTCGCTAGCCGTCGCTAATTCTCGAAATAAGAACGACGGTTTAGCGATGAAATATCCGTCGCTTAGGTTCTGGAAATCTTTATATTTCCATAACCTTGTCGACGGATAATCTGTCGCTAATCCGTCGACATCCGTCGCTAACTGAAATTCTCCAGTTAGTGACAATATTTCGTCGCTCAGCCGTCACCTTTCGTCGCAAGTCCATCACTAACTGAAAAATTTTGAAATTTTTTTACATAAAACACAGCATTTCCTGTTCGTACAACATCTGAAACATCGAAACATCACAATATGTATCACACCTCACACAAACCCACAAACCAATATACCTCATACACCAATATACAAATATCTATCACAAATACATTACACAAACCAACATACATCAATGTACCAACAAACCAATATACATCACACACCAATATACAAATATCTATCACAAATACATCACACAAACCAATATACAACAATGAGACCCGGAGCAATCCTCCGTTGAATTTCTATATAATAAAAGTCTAGGTAATAGTATCCAAAAATATCCAAGTCTATAAAATAACCATGTCTAGAAAATAAAAATCCGTCAAGAGTTGTAAAACCATCCAAGTAAAACCCTAAATAAGTCTACCGGAAAAAATCGGTCAAAAATTATATCATATATATATATATATATATATATATATATATATATATATATATATATATATATATATATATATATATATATATTATTGTCCTCTACGTACGCGCAGAGAGATATCCCTCCAGCCATTGCGCATATGTAGGATCCACGCCAGCAGTTCAATATTCATAAGAGATGACTGAAACTCCTGGTGCAACTGTCCTCTGGTGCCACCACTCAGCAGTAGGTACCACTACTGACTCAGCAGCAGGAGGTGGCACTACCTCCTCAGCAGTCGGTACCACACTACCGACTCAGCAGCAAGAGGTGGTACTACCTCCTCAGGAGTAGGAGGTGCCACTACCTCCTCAGCAGCCATCTGTGCCTCTCTCAAGCGACGTCATCGGGTCTTGGGTGCCATCTGGTAAGATTGATGGAAACATGGAGATTAATTAGGGATTAAACAAAATGATAATATTAAACTTGTAATGTGAAAGATTCATTTGTATGGAAATGACAGTATTAGACGTCATCTGCGTCCTCATCCTCTTTGGATACTTTAACCTCTTCGGATACTTCAACCTCCAACGATGAATGACCCTCAGCAGTCTTACTTTAAACTTGAAGCCATTAACGACATAGCCTGACAGTACGGAATGAGTCTCACATCCAGGATATAGAGGAGTATCCGCATCGTACACCATATCCTGTATTTCTGCAAATAGTTCACCTTGCGATGACCACAGGCCGTAATCACGTACGAAATCTTACGGGTCAAATGATCTCTCACAGTCACCACTTCTTCGTAACGTCTATTGCGACAATTACCACATGGCACGATCAACGAAGTAACGATCCATCGCAGATTGGATGTGAAAATCTATGTCGCTCTACTTCCCCTGCTTCTCAAGAAGGCCCCCTCCCTGACCCCCTCTACTTCCCTGCTTCTCATTCGACTCTTCAGCCTCCTATTTTGTATCATATGATATCCATCTCAACCAAAGAGTAGAGAAGTGTAAAAATTTAATATTAACCAAGGATCGGTATCGAAATCGTTATCATCATGAATCTCATGGCTTGTTCTACTAGGCATAATATAAAACCAAACGTGTGAAGCAGAGCTTCACATTCAAAATATTAGAAGGAAAAAATTTGCGATTGGTGGTAGGGCGAGCCAGAATCCTTTGAAAGTATTCTGGCTCGCCCTACCACCAATCAAAATTTTTCTAATATTGTGAATGTGAAGCTCTGCTTCACGTTTGATTTTATTATGCTCTGTTAAAACAAGCTATAAAATTCATGGTGATACTGATCCTTGGTTAATATTAATATTTTTACACTTCTCTACGCTTTGGCTGAGATGATATCATATGATGCGGAATAGGATGCATCATGACCCGAATGAGAAGAAGAAGAGTAGGGAGTTCACTCTATACACTCATCCGCCTACGATATACACTCTTACTTATGCAAGCCTTTGAGGTAATTAGCATTATACTAGATTTTCGAAAAAATCTATAACTCTGATAGGCCGAAAAGACTTGGCATAAGTAAATTTAATTTTCAACACTTACCTAACTACTACTAAGATATCTTATATATATATATATATAATATATAATATATAATATATATATATATATATATATATATATATATATTATTATATATATCCTTCTAGGCCGAAAGACTTGGCATAAGTAATTTTCAACACTTACCTTACCTAGCTCACTCTATAACGTATCTTAAATTTAATTTTCAACACTTACCCTGCCGCCTAGACGCCTAAGCGATCATATCGATACTCATAGAAATAATCTGATACCGATACCGATTTGTAAGACAAAGTAACAGATTTGCAATTAAAAATATATAGTCCGATATAGATTTGCAATTTTCAGCACTTACCTTCTCATTCGACTCTCTCAACCTCCTCAGCAGGTAGTAGGGCGAGCCAGAATCTTTTGAAAGGATTCTGGCACGTCCTACCATCCATCGCAAAGAATTCTGGCTCGTCCTACCGCCTAGACGCCGCCTAAACGATCAATACCGATACTCATAGAAATAGTCCGATATCGATACTTCGTCGCTCTACTTCCCCTGCTTCTCAAGAAGGCCCAAAAGACTTGGCATAAGTAAATTCAATACCGATACACTCTATACACTCTTACTTATGCAAGCCTTTTGAGGTAGTCAGCATTATACTAGATTTTCAAAAAAATCTATAACTCTGATAGGCCCAAAAGACTTGGCATAAGTAAATTTAATTTTCAACACTTACCTAGCTACTACTAAGATATCTTATATATATATCCTTCTACGATACTCCGATCCGAAACTGCCGATACTACCGATATCGTCGATACCAATACTCATAGGAATAGTTCGATACCGATTCCGATACCGATACTTTGAACCTTGATACTAAGTTTATATATATATATACTATTCTATGATACTCCGATCCGAAACCGTCGATACTACCGATATCGCCGATACCAATACTCATAGGAATAGTCCGATACCGATACTTTGAACCTTGATACTAAGTTTATATATATATATATATATATATATATATATATATATATATATTATATATATTATATATATAATATATATATTATTATATATATATATATATATATATATATTTTTTTTTATATATATTAGATATATATATAATATATATTATTATATATTAAATATATATTAATTAGATATATTAATTATATTATATATATAATTATATATCTATATAATTATATATATAATATATAATATATATATATATATATATTATATATATATATATACTATTTATATACCGATACCAATACTCATAGGAATAGTCCGATCCGATTCCGATATCGATACTTTGAACATTGATACTAAGTTAATATATACTAATTTATATACTAAGTTTATATTCTGATACCGATACTTTATATGTGTGTGTGTACTAATTATATACTAAGTTTATATTCCGATACCGATACTTTGTGTGTGTGTGTGTGGTGTGTGTGTGTGCGCGCGCGCGTGCGTGTGCATGCCTGTGTGCGTGTGTGTGTGTGTGTGTGTGTGTGTGGTGTGTGTGTGTGTGTGCCGCACGCGTGCGTGTGCATGCCTGTCGGCCCCGGCCTCCAACCCCCACCCCCACCACCGCCGACTGCCATCCCCACCGCCAACACGAAACCCGCCGCCCCCGCCGCCCTGACCCGAAACCTCCTCCCCCCCCCAAGCGACCCCCACCCCCACCACCGCGACCCCCACCCCCACCCACACCGGCCCCCGCCTCTCCCCGCCGCCGCCCCACCCACCCCCCCCCAGCGACCCCCATCCACCACCATCGGCCCCCACCGCCCCCTGCCGCCCCGACCACCGAGAGTATGTAAGAGAGAGAGAGAGAAGATTACCTGGAGAGAGAGAAAGTCTGCGGCCGAGAGAGAGAGAGAGAGAGAGAAAATTTGGGGGAATGAAAAGTCCCCCCCTGTCGGCTAAATTTAAGTTAGGGCTGGAAATTTAGCGACGGAATGGCGACGGATATATTCCATCGCTATGTGGTCGCTATGCCACCCTAGCTGGCATCGCTATGTGGTCGTTAATTTTACGGCAATTTTTTCAACATTCTCCGTCAACTTTTGCCAACTAAGCGACAGCATCGCGACGGATTCTTCATCCGCCACTATATCTCCGTCGACTTAACGACGGATTGGCGACCTTTGCTCGTCCTTAAAATAAAATAATAAATTATCGACTTTTTGCCGACAATCAGTCGAAACTTTGTCGGTAGTCGGTCGCTAATAGCGACGGACAGAATCCGCCGCTATATGTCCGTCGCCAAATGCCTGTATTTTGGTAGTGTTTGGTGCTAGTAACCTACGAAAGAGACGGTCGTAAAACATATGAATGCCTATTCTTCTTCCAATTTTTTTTATTTACTTCCTAGTAGGTAAATTGCTTCCGTAGGATCGCCTACATAAAATCAATTGATTCTAAAATTCTAGCTTTATTTCTTAATCCTTGCTCAAAATTTTAAACGGATCACAAATAATTTTATTATCATTATATATTTGCATTCTCAACAATTATTTTTGGAAATTACTTCTAAATAAGTTTTGTGTAGAAATGTAGTCCTTTCAGGAATTGATATATATATATATATATATATATATATATATATATATATATATACAAGCTATTTATATTGTATACGTGAGAGCCTTGCACATAGCATAGGATTATTATTGATTTGTCTTTAGTTTTAGACTTGTTTTTCAGAGGAGGCAACCATTTATATTTACAAGTGACTAATGGTTTCTTTATAAAGTGTAATTAGTCGCTTTTGGAGGGACAAAGTCACTCCAATATGTATGTACTGTGTTAGTGCCGAGGCACAATTTTCGATAGAAAATTTTGAAACTGAAACAATTGTACACACAACGTTTCAAATGCAGCACCTTAAAGAAGATGTGCAACAGAGATCCTGGAGGATTCTGAATTACGAGGATCTAAAAAGATTCTACGTAATACACAAAAAATCTAAAGAGACTTTGTGCAAGCAACTATCGGCAGTAGAGCTTCTAAAAAGAAGTTACTGTAAAAGGCAACAGCAGCGATGACAGGCGAGAATGAGATGCTGGGGTGAATGAACCACCGTTGCTCAAAGCTTTATTCGCCCCACACGAGCACGAACAGCTTCCAGGAACCAGCAAGTTCACGAAGAACTTCTGGAACGCTCATAAGTCAATAATTGAGACTTGAACGGGCTTCCTGGACTTAACAGACTCCCTCAACTCTCTTCTTGGTGCATCTTTCAAAGGAGGCCAAGGGGCTCTATTTATAGAGTGGAGTTGAGACTTCACCTCTTCTCCTATCCGATGTGGGACTAAAATACCAATACTCAAAAATAGAGTTTGATATTTTAGATCGTCCCACAATCAGCATAGAAGTGTGCTAGTCCACGCCTACCCTCCGAACACTCCCGTGCATGCACGAGACATCCTGGAGTCTGTGTCCGAGTCCGAGTCCGCACAACAAAAATTAACCTACATCCTTGTTGGATTTAATCCTTTTTCCTTCTAGGAAAATACTTCCACATGGCACAAACTTGTGCCCCACTACACCTCATGTGCACACCCTCAACACAAGCAATGCATTATATTGAGATACTCACCATTTGGTGTAGCCGATGTGGGACTACCTTTTCTAGTCCAAAGGCAAAAATACCAACAATCCCCCACATATCTCAATATATGGGTTGAGCGTTCCCCACAGTTACTTCCCATCATGTATTAGGAGAGATGTCGCTACGACTTGAATCTTTCCGCATAGGTTAAATAACAGCATGATACAAGAATAGACTAAGCCTTAAATTCTGTACCATAACTGCAATTCTTCCTACTCACATAATGACATCAACTGTGCTTCTGGCTGCACATTAAAGGCCTTGTGCCAGCCTGGTTTCAGTGTATAATTTTTGGGCGTCTACAAGTTTACCCTCAAGAGACGGCCAGATATCTCTGTCCATACACTATAGGTGAGTTCTTTATAAAGAGTCATGGCATGAAGCATTGCGCTTCTTTGCGATGCTACGCCGCTATGACATGGCTTAAAGCCGAGGCTTTACCCCACCTGGGTACCTCATCGTAGTGCCATACTACTGTAGCATGAGGTCACAGGCCTCTTTGTAGTGCCAAACTACCCAGCATGAAGCCTTGCGCTTCCGTGCGGTGTTATGCCGCTATGACATGGCTCGCAAAGCCGAGGCTTTACCCTACCTGGTACCTCTTCGTGGTGTCATGCCACTGTAACATGAGGACATCGTCCTCTTTGTAGTGCTGTATACTTCTCTTTATTACGATTATCATACAGCATTAGGCTACCTGCCTATTTGCGGTGCTACTCCGCTGTGACTTGGCTTGCAAAGCCGAGGCATTACCCCTACCTGGGAACCTCATGGTGGAGTCACCCCACTGTAGCATGGAGTTACACTCCTTGTAGTGCTGTGCTACCGTGCTTCCTGTAAAGCACTCCAGGCATTCACTCTGCCTGAGAACTCATTAAGGCATTTAAGCCAACCTTCCCACAGAAATCGTTTTCTGCAGAAAACAATAGTAGACAACAGTGGTTATAGGTCCGTAACCTCTCCATGTCCAATAGAACATGTACCCACCGTTCCTGATATTCTTCCGATTAGTGGTCCTCCCTTGAACCAAAAGCTAGATGCCTAGTAGATAAATCTTTGAACTAATAGCATAAAACTTTATGGTAGGAATACAATAATACAATATCAGAATGCCTTCAAGCCCATTTTACAAGTTGTGTCATCGACCAGCTGGCGCTTGAGGCCCTTGGTGAACGGATCCGTTAGGTTCTTCTGACTCCGAACATCAATCACTGTAATAACACCTCTCTTGATAAGATCGTGTACTGCTCTGTGCTTCAACCGCACCATTCTCTTCTTCCCGTTGAAGAGTTCATTTGATGCCACTGCTGCTGCCGCCTGGTTGTCACAGTATATCGGTATTACCGGTATCTGAGCCCCAACCACCGGAAGATCATACATGAGCTTCCGAAGCCACTCTGCTTCATCTGCAGCAGCATCCAATACAAAGAATTCAGATTCCATGGAGGAGCGAGATAACATAGTCTGCTTCTTCGACTTCCACGATATAGCAGCTCCGCCGATGGCGAATACGAATCCACCTGTGGAATACTCGCTCTCCATATCTGAACACCAGCTAGCATCACTGAATCCTTCCACTACTGACGGATCTCCGCTGTAGAAAAGTGCATATGTCTGAGTTTTCTTGAGATATCTCATAACACGCTTCACAGCTTTCTAGTGCTCAATGCCTGGATTGCTAGTGAACCGACTCAGCATTCCCACTACAAAAGCTATGTCAGGCCTTGTGGCAGTAGTAGCGTACATCAAGCTTCTGCTGACGCTAGCGTACTCCAACTGCCTGACGCTTTCCCTCGAATTTGGCTCCAGCTTCTGATCACTCCGGTATGGTGTATCAATAAAAGGAAGATCTTGATACCCGTAGCGAGTGAGCATCTTCTTAATATAATGAGATTGTGACAGCGCTATTCCAGTGCCTGTCCGGATGATCTTGAGCCCCAAGATTACGTCGGCATCCCCCAAGTCCTTCATACTGAACTTGGTCGAGAGGAATTTCTTTGTCTCTGTGACGCAGCTTAAATCCGTACCTAGGATTAGCATGTCATCCACGTAAAGACATACGATTACTCCTCTTCCGTCAGCAAACTTCGTATAGACACACTTGTCTGTTTCACTGACCCTGTAGCCATTTGACCTTATCACCTTGTCAAACTTCTCATGCCACATTTTGGGAGCTTGTTTCAAACCATACAGAGACTTCATCAACTTGCAGACTTTGTCTTCCAGACCTCTGACGACAAAACCTTCTGGTTGTTGCATGTAGATCTCTTCGGTCAGCTCGCCATTAAGGAATGCCGTTTTCACATCCATCTGATGTATCACCAGCTTGTGTATTGATGCTAGAGCAATTAACAATCTGATGGTTGTCATCCGAGCTACTGGAGCATAAGTGTCAAAGTAGTCGATCCCCTGCTTCTGAGCAAACCCCTTGGCCACTAGCCTGGCCTTGAACTTGTCAATGGTTCCATCTGCTTTCATCTTCTTCTTGAAGATCCATTTGCATCTGTTGGGTCTTGCTCCTTCTGGCAGGTCAACCAATACCCATGTGTTATTGGAGGCGATTGAGTCAATCTCGTTGTCTATCGCCTCCTTCCAGAATACAGCATCTCTGGTCTTCATCGCCTCATCATAGGTCAGCGGATCTGTTTCCATATGATAGGTGACGAAGTCATCTCCGAAGTCTTTCGGCCTCCTTGTTCGCTTAGTTGACGGCTCAGCGAGTTCTAGTTCAGCTGGTGTCTCCTTGACGACAGCTTCATCTTGGACTACTGGTTCATTAAAGACTTCTGTCTGCTTTGTACCCTCATCATTCTCCTGAAGATCCGCGAGAACAATATTCTTATGTTTTGCAAACTTGTCTTCAAAGTATTCAGCATCGCGAGATTCGATGATATGGTTTGACTCGATATCAAGGAATCTCCGAGCATCACTCTTCTCGGCATACCCCAAGAAGATCGCCTTCGTAGTCCTTGTCCCCAGCTTCTGAATCTTCAAATCCAGGAGCTTCACATAAACCAGACACCCCCACACTTGAATGACATTCAAGTTAGGTCTGACTTTGAACCAGAGTTTATGAGGAGTTATGTCGGAAGTTGCATATGGCACTCTGTTCAGAATGAACGTTGTCATTAGTGCAGCTTCTCCCCAGTAACACTTTGGAAGACCCGCAGTCAACAGCATGGAGTTCATCATCTCTGTCAACGTTCTGTTCTTCCTTTCTGCTACTTCCGTTGGATTGAGGAGAGTACGGAGCCGTTGTCTCATTGATGATTCTATGTTCTTTGCAGAATGATAAGAATTCATGAGACCGATACTCTCCGCCTCGATCACTCCTTAACCTCTTGAGTTATTGTCCAGTTTGCCGCTCAGCCTCGGCCCTGAACTCCTTGAACTTCTTGAATGTTTCGTCTTTAGACTTGAGCAAGTAGACGAAAGCATACTTTGAGAAGTCATCGATGAAAGTAATAAAATACTTCATCCCGGCCTTTGTAGAGAATTGTTTGAAGTCACAGATATCTGAGTGAACCAACTCCAGAAGATCTGTGCTTCGATGGACCCTGTGAAAGGGTTTCCTTGTGATCTTCGTCTGAGCACACACTTCGCATTTCTCTACCTTACCCCCACACTTGGAGATAAGTCCTAAACTAGACATTCTGTTAATCCTTTTACAATGAACATGTCCTAACCTATTATGCCACAACTCAAGAGAATAATCAGAAAAAGTGATTGCATTTATATTATCATGCTGGGTTACAACAAGCTGAATCTTGTACATTCCTTCAGTTTGGAAAGCTTTTCCGAAGAATGTACCCTTCTTGGACATCACCAACTGGCCAGCATTGATGTCCATCCTCAAGCCTGCGTTGCAGAGCAGACTTCCAGAGATCAGGTTCTTAGCAATTACTGGAACATGCTTCACACCTTGAAGCATCAGAGTGTTCCCCGATGTGAGTTTCAGCTCCACCATCCCGATCCCCAGTACTTCAGCTTGTGCCTGGTTTGCCATTATGACCTTCTCTGAAGTTGGCTCATAAGAGACGAACCAGTCTTTGTCTGAACAGACATGGCATGTCGTACCAGTGTCTATCCACCAGTCCAAGTCAGCCCCCACAGTTGCAACCTGTGCTATCATGGCAACTAGATTAGTAATCATAGAAACCTTACTAGGCTCACCTCGTTCTTTGGGCTTGGACTTGCATTCGGATTTGTAGTGGCCCTTCTTGCCACAATTGAAGCAAGTCACATGGGACTTGGACTTCTGCTGCTTGAAAGCAGGACCCTTCACTTTCAGATTCGTGAAGTCCTTCTTTTTGCGATGAGAAGCAGCCTGCTTCCCCTGGTACTCTCTGGTTTGGACCAGATTTGCCTTCGCCAGTTGTTTGGACAGAGTATCCATCTTCTGTTGAGAGCGCATCTCGTCCTCAACATGGATCTCTTGCAAGAAATCTTCCAAGCTAATTTCCATCTTCTTTCGATGCATCCTTGCATAGAAGTTGCTCCATTCTGTAGGAAGTTTTGCGACGATCCCTCCAACGACAAACTAGTCGACGAGGGGCATGTTCTCGTCTTCTAATTTCTGACGCAACTTCAGAAACTCCTTCACTTGGGGCAGCATCGCCTTCTCGTCTTCGAAGGTCCACTTGTGGTATTTTTCTACCATGAAGATCTTGGACCGGTTCTCGTCATCTTCATAGAGCTTTCCCAAGGAGTCCCATATCTCTTTGGCAGATGTCTTCTTGGAGTAGGACTCTGCCAGAGAGTCTTCCATGGAATTGAGTATCAGTAGTTTGCATATACTGTTTTCTCTCTTCCACTTCGCTTGCTTGGTCGTAGCAGCGGCCACAACCGCAGCAGATCCAGTGGTTGGAACGATCGGTTCTTCTTCTGACAGCGTGATCAACATTCACGAGTTGAAGATTTAAAGTGACCTTTCGTCTCCATATCTGGAAGTGTTCGCCATCGAATTTCTCCAACTTGTTAAAGCCGGTATCGATGAGCGAAGCACGAGAATTATCCATCTTCTCAATAAAGCTTTGAGATTGTTAGTGCCGAGGCACAATTTTCGATGGAAAATTCTGAAACTGAAACAATTGTACACACAACGTTTCAAATGCAGCACCTTAAAGAAGATGTGCAACAGAGATCCTGGAGGATTCTGAATTAAGAGGATCTAAAAAAATTCTACGTAATACACAAAAAATCTAAAGAGACTTTGTGCAAGCAACTATCGACAGTAGAGCTTCTAAAAAGAAGTTACTGTAAAAGGCAACAGCAGCGATGACAGGCGAGAATGAGATGCTGGGGTGAATGAACCACCGTTGCTCAAAGCTTTATTCGCCCCACACGAGCACGAACAACTTCCAGGAACCAGCAAGTTCACGAAGAACTTCTGGAACGCTCGTAAGTCAATAATTGAGACTTGAACGGGCTTCCTGGACTTAACAGACTCCCACAACTCTCTTCTTGGTGCATCTTTCAAATGAGGCCAAGGGACTCTATTTATAGAGTGGAGTTGAGACTTCACCTCTTCTCCTATCCGATGTGGGACTAAAATACCAATACTCAAAAATATAGTTTGATATTTTAGATCATCCCACAATCAGCATAGAAGTGTGCCAGTCCACGCCTACCCCCCGAACACTCCCGTGCATGCACGAGACATCCTGGAGTCCGTGTCCGAGTCCGAGTCCGCACAACAAAAATTAACTTGCATCCTTGTTGGATTTAATCCTTTTTCCTTCTAGGAAAATACTTCCACATGGCATAAACTTGTGCCCCACTACACCTCATGTGCACACCTCAACACAAGCAATGCATTATATTGAGATACTCACCATTTGGTGTAGCCGATGTGGGACTATCTTTTCTAGTCCAAAGGCAAAAACACCAACATATTGTACAAAATTCATTAACCTGCTGCTTATTTGAATTGTATCACAAAGCGATACAAGAATCGTTTGGAGCCAGCGCCAGGCAAGATGCCCAATTGCATGATCACAGTAAGTAGAGTTATACTTCTAAAATTCATCACCGTAAATTTTATTTAGTTATTTATTTTTTAGATTAGCCCAGTCAACTATGTTCTTGTCTTGAACTACTAGCATCGAAGTTTTTTTCCCATTTTTGTGTGGACTGAGATTCGAATCCATGTCCTCTCGTCTCCTCCCTTACCAGTGCTATAAATATTTATATAAATGTTTACGCCCAAATGTAGTAGAATGTATGAGCTTTATCTCTCCATTAACAGAGAAATTAAGTATAAAATTCCATTATAACCCAAATAAATGAATACAAAGAGAGGAAAATAATAAGAAAAAAAAGAGAGGAGAAACCCGGCCTTATTAAACAAGCTCACCCTCTTATTTTATAATGCGTTAGAAACTAAAAAAGGAGATGATTGGATCTAGATTTGTAACTAATTGACAAGAGCACAGTGCTTTCTAATCTCGCCCTGAGTGCCTGTAAGGACCTGAAAGTTGCCCATGTTCACCATGGACACACCGAATTCCTTGAAGAACTCGGATTGGTTGTCAGCGAAGCGCTGGACCAAGGCCTTGGCGGTGGCATCACGAAGGAGGGCATCGTCGGTGCCGAAGAGGGTCCTTCGCTTGAGGACGAGCTTATAGTAGCTAGAATCGAACGTCAAGAAACTCCCAGGGTCCATCTCCGCAAGGGTGGTTTGGTCACTGATGCCCTTGCACTTGGTCTTCAGCTTTGCCACGTAATTCTTGTCCAATGCCGGGTCGGCGTCGCCTCTTCCAGTGAAGTTGAAGATCCTAGGTGAGAAGGCTGCGCAGTTTGCCGTACCAAGAGTATGTGCACCTAGTAGTATACATAATTATACATGTACAAATTAATTATAGTTAGATTAATTGCTGATCAGCAATATACGCATTAATATATATAATTAAGAACAATTGTCAGATTAATTGTACCTGATAGAACTACATGATCTTTTGCAGATAGGCCTTTGGAAGCAAAGAGGGTATGCAGTTGAGTAATACTGAGGAAAGGGGGAGGGAGACTTCCATTGGTGTCGTTCGAGACCGATCGTCTTGAATCTCTACGGCCAGTGAGTACTGGATAAGACGGTCCTTTCGACTGTAAAATTAAAAATAACCAAATTATTACATACATGCTCTACATTATCCGGGAAACCTATGACTATCACACCTAGCTACTCTAGGTTTGGGGGCGTTAGGTTATTAATCTTACCAAAGCCACGGCATCTCTTGCTGCTACGGCTAAGATGTCAGCACAAGACACGACCCCGGGGCAAGCCTTCTCCAGCTTGGCCTTCACACGGTCGATCACAGCGAAACCTCTGAGACTTAGGTTTGGCAGTGCGTCCTTCTCAGCAGGACTGCTCTTCGTTCCGTTCAGTAGGACCGAACCATCACATCCCTGCTTGCGGAGATTAGCCATATATATATATATAGAGAGAGAGAGAGAGAGAGAGAGAGAGAGAGAGAGAGAGAGAGAGCTTAGTCGTGTGGTTTAATTTCTATCAAGAAAGAAAGGTTATGGTACATGATTTTGAAGGCTTACATTAACGAAACAATCGTGGAAATGGAGCCTGACGAGAGGGCCGCGGAGGGTCGGAGCAACCGACAGGGCCTTTGTAATCTCCTCGAGAACGATCTTTTCGGCGCCGGGACACGTATTCTTGTAGAAGTCGGCCTTCAAACCTTGTGCATCGGTCAAGCCTGCCGAGAGAAGCAGCACCACAAGAAGTGCTGCCGAAGGAAGCAGGAGCTCGACCAAGAGACCCCTCGAGGCCATTCTTCGTACTTGTACTCACCAAAGAGATTAATGAATGTGTACGTACGTACTTGGGAAGATCAGAACTATAGCTCAATTTGATTTGATGATGCTTAGAAGAAGGTTTCAAGTTATGTTTATATATAAGTAAATTAAGCTGTGGACAACGAACGCAGTGGCTGGAATTGCATGGAAGTTGGATTCTATTTTTGATTTTTTTCGATTAGATTAAATGAGCTAGCTAGGTAATATTAATCAAGCATGTGGGTTAGTAGGTGTGATTAAAGAAATGGGAGAGAAGGTAGAAATGAAATGTATAAATTATAGGGAGCAGGTTAATCATTATGGGGAGGATCTTTAATTAATTGTGAAAAAAAGTTGCGTAAGAAGCAGCACAAGTTGACCAAGTATCGAGAGAATTAGGTTACTACTACATGTGCTATACCGCCCATAAGCTATCATAGTAGCAGAATGGGTATAAAATTGCAGAAAATAGCATAACATGAAGAGTTCGTTATTCATGGATTATATATCAGAAGGACTTCACATACAGACGAGGCCATGATTGCGCTTTCATCATCATTTATTAGTAACGAGATTAGGTTTGGTTTGATAAAAAAATTCGGTTTGATTATGGGTTTTGAAAATGGAAAATACTATATGTACCTCCAAAACACGGAAAAAAAAAAAAAATCAAGTAAGACTTATGCAATTATATAAGTTTTTATTATTATTTTATGCAAGTATGTAAGTAACCTCAATTTTATGCATATTTTGTTATTAGAAATGTGTATATTTGCTAATTTAACAACAATATGTATGTGTTTTAAAGTCTAATTTTGCTAAATTAACTATTAGTCTAACTTTGGGTGCAAGTTTAATTAAATACAATGATTGTATGTGTAAAACTATATTTTTAATATAATTTAACCATAATTTTAACTTTTTGGTGGTCCGTTAAACGATAAAAGAATAGTACAACCAAATAAACCGAATCGATTATCTATTCGGTTTCGATTTCGGTTATGACTAACTTCAGTTTGATTTTGTATTTTTAAAATTTTGGTTTATTCAGTTTTGACTATTTCGATTCGGTTGAAATTGAAAAAACTGAAACACTCACCCATGGACCCCTTCTTTTGAGAATTATAATTTGAGTTTTTCTGTGGGTGGAATGTAGCTTCAATGGATGACAAACCAAGAAAATTGTATTTAGATGGAAAGTCCAATAGTACTTTGTGAATTTCAGGATGTAGTTAACACATTGTGCCATTAATAATTATGAAATCCTGCATATATGTATTAGGTTTCATGGAATGTTAAGTTTCATAGATATTTAATTTTATTAAGGAGAATTTTAATAAAATATTCCGAAGTGATATGCAAGAGGCCCCTTATAACATTTGTTGGCTGTGTGCGGCTCTGTATGTATGTTCACACACACATAAAATGATCAAAAGTTCAAATTCTCTTTTTCTTTTAGTCCCACATCGGTTGTGCATAAGAATAAACTTGTGTATGTATTAACTTGTTGCAAACTTGTTTTGGCCTATCAGTCACATGTCTGTGCCGTTGAATGTTGATTCAAATTTCTATTTAGGTTTCTCTTACTCTGAACTGAGCTAAGTTAAGGTCAATTTTTTCAAGTTGTGTGCGAGGAGTTTTACCACTAGGAGGATTAACACTTAGGACAATATTTCATATGCGACTTCTCCGGAGGCTGGTAATTTTATTTAATTTACTTTGTTTACAGATTATTAAAGAAGATAAAAGTAAATATATCTGATAATATCATCGGAACTAAAGATATATGTAGATTGAACCCAAATTAGCACTATTGAGTATTAACCACTACCAGGATCGTACTCAACTCTACATGAGGCATTTTGTTGGCGCACTTTGCACTTAGCACGTTAGCATCGTCGCTAGGCGCATAGTGCGCTTTAGTTGCGCTCGTTGCGCAAGCCCAGTTGCGCTGTCCAGTTGCGCATGCCCAATTGCGCTGCCCAGGTGCGCGCCCAGGTTGCGCGGGCGCGCTGGTTGCGCTGCGTGCGCAGTGCGTGCAGTGCACGCAGTGTGTGCAGTTCAGTGCGCGCTTTGTCGCGCAGAGTGCAAGGAGCGCGGGGTGTGCGCAGTTGGCGCAACTTGCAGCAGAATGTGCGTTTGCATGTTCTGGACGGTTGCTACATGTTCGGGGTAATTTTTACCACGTCCCTAACTTTGTGGCAACCGAACAGTTGCTGCAGGGCCTATATAAGGCATCCTCTCTCTCTCAAGGTTAATTACAGAATAGAAAGAGACGCCACCACAGAAAATTTACGAGTATTTTTTTAGCACAAGTAAACAGAGTATTCAGAAGTGTTCTTTAACATAGTTCTGATCTTCCAGTAGCCTTCGAGAGAGAGAGGAAAGGTGCCGCACCAGCGTTGCTTTTGCACGGGAGTTCGTGTCCGTCTGAGGAGTCAGAAGAGCAGGAGTGTTCCAACACTATTAAAATATCATCTAATAGCGACGTAATTTAGCGACGACAAGAAATGACGTCGCTAGTTATGAAATATAGCGACAGCTTTATATACACGTCGCAAAACGTCGCTGCCTAGCGACGTTCCGCGACAGGAGTTTACTACGTCGCTGGATAGCGATGTTCAGCGACATATTATTAGCATATGTTGTCAATTTTGTGACGTTTAGCGACTGCAACACTTGATGTCGCTAAAATTTTTACTTAGGGCACACCGTTTCCTTCTTTCCCCCTCACTCTCACTCGAAAATTCTAATTCCCCCCCCCCCGGCGACTCCCTCCCCCTCTGTCAGTGCCCTCCCACCCCCGGCGACCCCCTCCCCCCCGGCGACTCCCTCCCCCTCCGGCGAGCTCCTCCTCCTCGAGATCATCCTCCCCCAATCCGAGCTCCTCCTCCTCTTCCTCAGGTAAACCCTAACCTAACTCCTCTCCCTCCTCCTCCTCCTCTCCTACGGACACACACACACACGGACACACGGACACACATCGTGTCCCCAAAGACTCGTGCCCATTGGATTCGTGTCGAGTGAGAAATCACTCTCGTACTGGTTCACACTAGGTTCGTGCACTGTGTCCAATTTTGGATGTGTTGAGTTTCGTTTGTTTTTGGACACATTGTGTCGAGTATTTGGACACGAGTTTGGTTTGGGAGACACGTACACACATGACACTTGTATATGCACACTTGACACTATGCACTCTTTATCTCTCTAGTATATAAATGCATAACTTATTGAATGTGTATATTGTGTCCCATTGGTTATAGCCTAGTATATGTAAATATCTTAACCTATATATGTATGCCTATATATATATATATATATATATATATATATATATATATATATATATATATATATATATATATATATATAGTAAATATATAGGTAGTTGTGTGATTGATGGCTTGTTTAGATGTGGTAGTGTGGTAGTATGGTAGTGTGAGTGTGAGTTAAGAGGGATATTGAGGTAAGTGTTAGATTGTGTGTGTGTGTGTGTGTGTGTGTGTGTGTGTGTGTGTGTGTGTGTGTGAGTGAGAAAGGTGAGAGGGATTTAGATATGTATCCATAAGTTAGTATCCTAAGTTAGATATTTAGGATAGTATCCTAGGCACTAATTTAATATCTTGTTTAGGATGTTAGTATCCTAGAGTTAGATAGGTGAGTTAATATCTTAGGATACTAGAAGTTAGTATCCTAGATAGGTTAGTTAGTGTCTTGGATAGGTTAGTTAGTATCCTATTTATCCTAGATAAGTTAGTATCCTAAGTTAGATATCTTAGGGTAGTTAGATTATGCTAGTATCTTGAGGGTATCAAGATAATAGGATATTAGGATATGGGCTAGAAGTTAGTATCCTAAGTTAGTACCCTAAGTTAGTATCTTGGCTAGAATTTGGTATCCTAGGATAGTTAGATATCCTAGTATCTTAAGAGTGTCCTAGATTAGTCTATGGTAATAGGATACCCTATAGGGTATATCTCTATGTAAATATTAGAGTATCTTAGGAGTGTTGGTATATTGTTAGAACGGTAGAGTTAGTATCCTAAGGTATCTAAGGTATTAGCAAAGTAATGAGAATTACCTATAGCCTAAGGATAAGGTATTAGCTAAGGTAATGGGTATGATGTTAAGGTAGGTGGATAGATACTAGCCTAAGGTAGATGGTAATATCTATTAGTCTAAGGTATTGAGTTATCTACTAGCCTAAGGGTAGGATATTACTAGGATATGATATTATCTAGTATCTAAGTTAAAGTGGATGTTAAGGTATTAGTTACCTAGACTAAGATATTGAGATTCCAACTTAAGGTATTGGTATTGGGATACCAATAGCGATAAGGTAAAGGGTACCTTGGTAGGTAATGACTAGAAATAGGATATTTGACTTAGATTTGACCTTGTTTGACCAAGGTTGACTATTTTGACTGAAAGTCAAAGTAGAGTCAACATCTGACCTAGATTGGACTAAGAGTTGACAAAATCAACTATAGGTCAACCTTTGACCTAGTTTGACCTTGTTTGACTTTGTTTGACTTAGCTTGACCTTGTTTGACTTTGTTTGACTTAGTACAACCTAATTTGACCTAGATTGCATATCATTGTTATTAGTAACTGTCCGCTACTAATGTGTGTCCCATAATAAGACATAATATACGAATTTGTGCCTGTTAGATAACGTGTGTCCATCTTTGCAGAATTATTTTCAAATGGATATGAATTACTACTTGCGGAATCGTTCATGGATGTACAATCGTCGTCCTGATGATATGTATGATGTGCGGGATGAATACATAGCGGGAGTAGAGCAGTTTCTGCAGTTTGCTAAGGTGTTCCCTCTGTCACGCCCCGATCTGGAAAATCGCTCGTCCTCGCTAGATTTTACCCAAATCATCGTCCTCGCTGGGGCGTGATGCCGCACGAGCCTGGAGTTGCGCTCGTGCAAGGCAAGATAACAGTTTACATAGTGATTATCTCAAATTCGTAACATAAGCAGCGGAAGAAAACAAAGGATAACATAAGAATCTCTTTTATTAATAATGAACTGAAGGTTACAAGGGTCTGAATAGCCCAACATAATATGCCAATTGGCTACAACGCTCATGATCTCTCTAGCTCACAAAGGATTACATTGTTCCATACATTATGCCTCTTTATAGCCACCAAGTAGTCTTCGGCCGAACATCTCCATGTCGCAAGTCCGAACGCCTATGCGGTAGCTCCTCTTGAACGCCAAGGACTCCATGCCTCGGCACGTCCAAGCCAAGCCCCGCCCCGAGCCGATCATAACCTGAGCCTGCACATAAACTAGTGGAGGATTAGTGCTTTCGTTCTCGCTTCGCACTGATCAAGACCCGCTCGCACCCAAACCAAACACTTAATCATTTAGTGAGCATGCATTTTAATTTGGTGATCTTTCTATTTAGCCTTAGGATCGATTTCATGGAAATACTTAAACATAGCACCATATCATAAATGTGTCCAATACCGTGTCCCTGCGACAGATACAGTTAGACATAATATGACATAAACATAGTGATCGTGCTCATCTTCGTCCCATATTTCCTAGCCTGCAATGGTTAGCACTTAGCATAAGAATTCATAAAACTCACGCAACCAACCGATCATAAACTTAGACAATGTATAAGGGTCGCAGGCCCTGCGCCTGCACCCAACTCTCATCTCAGCCCACCGGCCCTATCTATATAAAGGTCACGATGTTTCGCACTGTAATGGACTTGGCAACTCATATGTGTAAGCCTACGATCACTTCGATACGGGTTGCCAGCCCAGTATCCGAAGGATCCCAAACTTACGGATATCATAGCTTATCACAGCACTGGACGGTCGCAATCCGGCCGAATGTTGTGCACCATAAATACCACACACAATTTCCTCCTAGGCCGAACGGTCCCGGTGCCCCGGCAAAACCGTCCGAGGGAAGCCGTATCCGTGCACGGGCAATTCGAGTCCATTGACCATACAATACGCCCCATAGCAAACACACATAACATTCCAACCAAATCCTCTATTTCATAAACATAGTCTCGATCCATAAACGGTTTCTCGTGCCATAAACGGTTTCCCGTGCCATAAACATATTCGCGTCTCATAAACATAATCCACCATTCATATGGGGACCTCCGTCGGCGTTATGTCCCAACACATACATATTGATGCACGACGTCCAACGGCTTAGACATCTCATACTTGTATTCAACGCGTACCATTCGTAAGTTATTCTCATAGCATAATTTTGTAATTACTTAGTCTTTTCGTAACATAAGTGTCCGAGGGCACGCTCAGCACCGTAATCAATATTCTACGCCTAGTGTTCAATATTCTCGGAGCCGTGCACACGATGCACATCTCAATATCGTCGTTCAATGTTCTACCATCATTGCCGTACCGCGACTCGTACACTTGATGCACGTCGCTTCAATTGTTCGATTGTTCAGTGTTCTATCTTAGTGTTCAACGAATATTTAGATCTTTCATCGCCGAGCCACGCTCGCTAACTCGATAACATCTTACGCATTCTATAACATATTTTATTAGACGTGAAGAAATAGGGAGAGAGAGTCAAGAACCCGCCCACCTTAAGCCGATACGCCTTTGTAACGCCCCAGTCCCAAAATGCATAGGACCAAGTACGTGAACATGCCAGCTGCACATATACAAAGAACACTCCAATATATGGAATTCCTCATATATGCACATACGCTGTAAATAAATAATCACAGGCCAGAATAACATATCTAATCTCATCACAGCTCAACACAAAAGATAATGAAGTCCAAATAAATAAATAAGAGTATCAAAAGATAGCCGGGTGAACATACTCACTCCAAACAGCTATAAAAAATTGTCTCACAAGATCGGAGTCCGACCTCCACAAAATAGAAAGAAAGAGATGTAAAATAATGTCAACAACTGTCTCAAATATGGAATAGACTAGAAGTCATAAGGCACTGCCTCATCATCAATGTAAGATAGCTCCAATGCCGCTCCGTACTCCTGTGGAATATTGTCTAAACCTGGAGAGATAACCAGGTCCTCAGGAGACATAGCAAGATACAAGAAAACACTATGCCATAATAACTGTGATAATATAATAAGAGAAAAAGGTATGCATGCAACCGGGTTCCTGACCATTCTACTATGAATATGCAGTTGAGATACAATCCTTCGACGTATGAGCCCTGGCTGAAAATAGGATCGACATAGTTCCCATAGAGGGTACCAGGGGCCTATGTCCGTAACGCTCGGGAAGCGTCAGAGGACACCATGTGCAAGGGGCTACGTCCATAATGCTCTGGAAAACGTCAGAGGGCGCCTGGAGCCTGCGTCTCCGGAGGAGCGCACAGGTAATCATGGAAGTGTAAAGAAGCCCATACGTCAGGTATTGTTCTCCCCACCCAATGCCTATTATCATCATCTCCATGACTGATATGAACCTCTAGTAACTGCCAAGTCTTCTAACATGCAATACTAGTGGTAGTTACTCCTATCCGTCACACGCTCCATACGCATCGGTGGCCAGCCAACTGCGCGGAAACGTGTCCTATATGTGACACACATTATGTGATACAACAAGTGTCAAGGCCATATGAGATATACCAATACCTCAACATCAGTAGGTGGTCAATAAACTAAGTCAATGCAAGAGAATAAATAAAGCAAGAAAAACGACCGATAGAGTCGCTTGCACCCAAGTGTGACTTGGACACACAGTTTAAATATCACGAAACAATGCTAAAAATAACAACTGAAAATAAGAATATAATAATCACATAGTAGGGTGGCAAGGTATCTTGTCTGGTGGTACAAAGTGGCAAGTCCAAGAGTAGCAAGTGTCAGCACCAAAACTCACAAATCACAGATGACTCCAAACGCTGAATCAAACATCAAAAATAATCTCGGTGAAGAAGATATACCTAGAAAATGCCTGTCCAAAAGTCAAATTCTGGAACAGGGGCAAAATTATAATTTCGGGTCAAAACGATGTCCGCCGTTGGACCCGCTTTGCACCGAAACGCGTGCCAAAGTCTACGATCTCTAAAGTCGTCAAACTATATATCTACGGTTTTAGTTTGAGGAGAGGAACTCAACGGTATGTCCAGTTTTGGATTTTGAGGAGCCGTGTACCAAATCGCCCGTTTGAGTGGGTCGTGGGCCCGCCAAAAATTGGGTTCCAATTCGACCTTCTCAGAATCGAACCAAACTTAGCATGCAGGACCAGAATTTCGATCCGGACCTGTTGGCGCAAGTTTTGTCTCGATTCGACGACTGTACACGAAGTTATGGATAAGTTTACAAAACGTCGATACGGGGGTATCTCGACGGATACACGTTGATTTCGTCGCACACACGCGACGAAACTGAGTTCCGTCAGTTCTCACACGTCTGCAACGTCCATACGCGCCTTTCAATGCATATAACACGCGACCACGTCGCCCGATTTGTCAGGGCGTACGTCGTATCGTGGAAATTTTTCTGAAATTAACACTTTAGAAAACAGTTTTTCGCCCAACTTTAACGCTGATTTAATACTCGCACAGAAAACGAAATTCATATCTAGAAAGTGCGTTGTAATCGTGGTTATATTGTCTTTACCTGCGTTCAATTAATTTCTGAAAAATCTCGACACACAGATCGAAATCTGGCTTCTAAGTTGTGGTTTGGGACTGCTTTCTAAACTTTGTTTTCGACAGTTTTTGGGACAACTTTGCCTCAATTTTTCGAGCTTTCCCCTGGGGTTCCCAGGATTCTATCAGAAGGGGATTGGAGAGGGTCATGTCTACTACGCACATCATTCGATAGATCAAATTTTTGTTGAACGGATGCGAAGAAATTGAAATCAAAAGATGGTACCTCGCTGTTTGAAAAAAAACTGAGATCTCCCAAAGGTGCTGTCGGCCTGAGATGCACGGGCTGCGCTCTTGCGGTGGTGCGACGCTCCCAGCGGCCAGCAGTCCGTCGAGGGGTCGAGGTCGAGTAGGCTTCACGAGGGAGAAGAGATATGGAGGGTTAGGGTTTGGTTTTGACGAGGTTGTAATATATACTCCGCCGTTGCTATTCCTAATAGGATTAGGAATCTATGGGCTCGGGTTTGCTATTAGGGGGTCGGGTGCTAAAGGTCTATGGCAGCTAGTTTTCTGCTGGTAACACTTTCGTGTGGGGTCGGGCTAAAGTATGCAGCTGCTAGCTGCTATTACCCAATGGCTTGGGGGTCGCCCCCCCTATTACGGCAGCTGCTGCTGCTTTGTTCGTGGGGGGCTCGGCCACAACAAGATTTTACCCTTTTTTTTACACAATAACTAAGTATTTATATATAAACATATATATATATATATCGAATATATATATATATATATATATATATATATATATATATATATATATATATATATATATAAGCAAGCAATAAATTCCAAAAGTTACCAATAAATTCCTAAAATCCTAGAATTTATTATACACCTTATTTAATAGAAATATTAACATGCACACTTATGATAATTTATATATTTACACACATACTTTAATTATACTAATAACTTAATAGTAAATAGATCCATAACTAATAAAAATACGTAACAAATTAATTTAATTTAAAAAAAATCAATTATAAATTATGGGGGTTTACAGCCTTGCCGTTTCGCTGAGTTGAAGCGGCCCGCTTCCATAACTTGGTCGCATAGCTAACTCTCGGACTTAGCCATTCCTTTGCTCTACTCGGTTGATTTGGCCTATCGCGCCCATACCATGTTCCGTAATCCAGCATAAAGGCATAGCCTGCACACCAGATCAACTAACATCAGCACTTGCTCAAACGGGACTTATCCTCTGTATCGATTCGATTCTTAGATTTCAACCGACTCAAGGCTTACCATTGGCCAACGTAACACTTATATCGATTCGCATCGATACTTCATCGGATCAACGCAACTCTTCGAGTCAACGACTCATCATAATGTACCGAGCGGAGCGGGGCATTACATAATATACCACTCAAAACAAGGTTCGTCCTCGAACCGAAACCAATACTTAATCTAAGTGCCTCGCATAGATCGTTTCACGATCTCGTGCTACCATCGTTGGAATCATACAACTTAGGTTGGATCATACACATATTTTAGGCATCCCACCAATATATGCATTTCAGCCAAGCTTAGTTGTAAGATATCGGGACAACTAACAAGCTCTTTTAAATCCTCAAGCACCAATCAGTCTGTACTCGACTTAGTCATATCTTAGCGTCTATTCCCAATTACTTCTCGTATGCATCATTCCATAGCATGTGATCCTCTTCCAAACATCTCTGTACATAACTTAACTCGAAACTATTAGTTCGATCTCATAAGCTTCTCGCCGGCCGCCTAATACTCGCATTGCATCAAGTCATTGCGCATCCGATCACAACAATTCTCCGCAACGCCTATTCGCCCAACCATTTGCCTATCTCTCACATAATCCAAGTCTTTCATTAAACCGTTCATAACATTTGGCCTTAACGACATGGACTAAGTCCGACATGTCACAAATTTATTTGTCTACAATCCGTACTAAGTCTCGCACACAACTATCCCAACACGACCCACGTTCTCGAACTGTCTACGTATCGCATCTGGGGCTACCCCCGCTAGGTAACTTATCCTGACATCATGCTTAATCTCTCCCGACCCAGAGGTCAACTTGAGTCTACGATGCTCAAAGACAACAATCTTTCCGACCCAAGGTCTCTGATGACACGCCTATCTCTGATTCTCGACCGAGTACGACTCCTTACTCAATTCTCAAATCAATCCCGACTAGTTCGTTTCGTAACATAGATATCGCACTCAACACACATATCATAACCGTTACTCAAACCGATCTACGATACCACTTTTTTCGTTCTACTTTCCGTCGCCCTCGCGCATTGCAGAATTCTTGCAATCGCCTTACCGCATCACTATATTAGGCACGTTCCTCAACATATACTCGATCATCGACCAACCAGGTCTATTTGCGTATCCATTCGATCGATCATAAACTTTCGAGCTATATCGATCTAATCGTAGGTGACTCACTAACTTCCGAAATACGATACTCACTCGCTTAGACTTATCCTCAACATGCACTACCTCATCTTTCATCCTTGACGAAATTTCTTACGCGACTTCATTGGGTCGTCCTATGGGACTTCAACATTCACTTAATTTGGCGGTCAAGTCTTCTAGGGTCATCTGCCCCAAAACTACGCTCGATAATTGAAGATCATCAACGAGGGACAGTTACAACGAACCATGCTATATCCTATTACGGAGCCAAATCAATTCATGACACTTCCTATGGGACTTTACCCAATCCGACATACTTTACAAATCCGCAATTTATCTATCCCCCGTGCAACTGATGCGCCGTTAACTATTCGAATCACTCGTATATTACCGTCGACTATCCTTGCCAGTCATATGACATCTACTCGCCTCAAGTCCGAGTTTACCTATTCGTAATCATAGTCCAATACATTCCATACTCCTCGAAACCCTTCTCGAACAACTTTCGCATCAAACCACAAGTCCATATCAAATTTGCCATGCCTCGCAAGTTCGATCATCCCCGCTGGATGAATCACCATACCAGCGCTCATGCGGAATGATCGTTCTAATTTGACGTGACGCATGTGCGAGGCTGGTGTTGCGCTCGCTCAAGATAAGAATGTCAACATAGTGGTGACCCGCAAAGCAATCCAAACACTTTTATTTTCATCCAAGCAATATCCATCCACTCTTAATTTCTCGAAGCATTCCTACCGACATCATCCAAACTACCTTCAACTTAACTTGCATCATATTCGTCTAACAACAATGCGCAACATAATTTTCGTTCATTCGATTAGAGTATCCCCGAGTTATTGCATATCGTCTTTGATACGCCTCAATACCATCGTCGATATGCATAACTTGAACATCTTCATTTCTCATAAGCTCAAACTCGTTGCAATCATTGCCATTATCCGAACTCGAATACGAATCAAGTCTTGCACACATCAAGATTCATTTCATTGTACTTATCTGTCATCTTCACGACATAATTTCCAATTCACATATTCATTCTCATATCCCTAATTCGCACTTCCAATCGTGCTATCGACTCGTCGTGCTAACCCAAATTCGTTCGCACGATTTCTCCGTACCTACTCAATACGTTCCGAAGAAGTCGTCGTACTAACTCAACATAAGTTCGACCGGGTCGACTATTTCCTCTACGTACATTCCCATTCGAGTCTCGGCACTACTTCATCCGTTGAGGACAAACATATCGTAACAACATAATCATCTCGACGAAATCTATCGCAAGTCACCAAGCGGCTTAACATAGCTATCGCTAAGTGGTATTCCATATACCACTCAGGAATCGAGCCTATCGTTATCGATACAATACTTCGCTATACTTGCTCGCATAATTGGTATTGCATATACCACTCGAAATCGAGTCATTACTCGACATCACATTCCGTATAGGTCCGACATCTATTTCTCAATCAACTATCCCGTATGGCGATCCTTCCGATCTCAGCTCTAGCGTTAGCTCAAGTTTGACACATATTCAATCTAACCATGCCTTAGCGATCATTTCGATCACATACGCAACATTCACTTATATTCAAAGTTCAACGCGACGTACGGCCAACATAAACGTTCGTCTACTCAACTCGACTTAGCGACTAGCTCGACTCGTTACTATCGCATCTGCGATCTTTCTGAATCTCGCACGTTACAACTCGTGCAACAACTTATTCTCGATACTTAAGGTCTTTACTCAATCTCGTGCAACATATCGATATTCGTCCGCATAGCCATACAACACGTATCATACCATACCGATTCGTTGCGCTGATGCAACGAACGATTTACGACTTGCTGCACTCCGTGCAACCAACAACACATAACCATTCACGTAGCCACATAATACACATCGTCTCACATATCGATCCGTTGCACTTCGTACAACCAACAACACATATCTCCTCGTACTTCGTGCGACCAACAACACATAACTTCTCGCACTTCGTGCGACCGACAACACATATATCATTGCACTTCATGCAACCAACATCACCATATTCGTTGTACTTCGTGCAATCAACGACTCATAACTTTCTTACACTTCGGAAAACCATAATCTCGTAATCCGTTGCACTTCGTGCAACCAACACTCCATAACTCGTTGCACTGCGTGCAACCAACGTTCTCCGATGGCACTCGGAGATAGCGTGATAGTCACGACATACTTGTGGCAGACGTACGCACTTAATATAGACTTATTATATGGAACATCCAATGTAGCGTCGAGCAAATCCATGAGCCATGTGGTTGCGGAAACAACTTAGAGTCAACTGAATTCGATAGCGAAGCAACTGAGGGTCAAAGAGATTCACGTACGGTCCAAAGGATGGAACCGCTTTGATACCAACTTGTCACGCCCCGATCCGGGAAATCGCTCGTCCTCGCTAGATTTTACCCGAATCATCGTCCTCGCTGGGACGTGATGCCGCACGAGCCTGGAGTTACGCTCGTGTAAGGCAAGATAACAGTTCACATAGTGATTATCTCAAATTCGTAATATAAGCAGCGAAAGAAAACAAAGGATAACATAAGAATCTCTTTTATTAATAATAAACTGAAAAGGCTCTGAATAGCCCAAAATAATATGCCAATTGGCTACAATACTCATGATCTCTCTAGCTCACAAAGGATTACATTGTTCCATACATTATGCCTCTTTATAGCCACCAAGTAGTCTTCGACCAAACATCTCCATGTCGCAAGTCCGAACGCCTATGCGGTAGCTCCTCTTGAACGCCAAGGACTCCATGCCTCGGCACGTCCAAGCCAAGCCCCGCCCCGAGCCGATCATAACCTGAGCCTGCACATAAACTAGTGGAGGATTAGTGCTTTCGTCCTCGCTTCGCACTGATCAAGACCCGCTCGCACCCAAACCAAATATTTAATCATTTAGTGAGCATGCATCTTAATTTGGTGATCATTCTATTTAGCCTTAGGATCGATTTCATGGCAATACTTAAACATAGCACCATATCATAAATGTGTCCAATACCGTGTCCCTGCGATAGATACAGTTAGACATAATATGACATAAACATAGTGATCGTGCTTATCTCCGTCCCATATTCCCTAGCCTGCAATGGTTAGCACTTAGCATAAGAATTCATAAAACTCACGCAACCAACCGATCATAAACTTAGACAATGTATAAGGGTCGCAGGCCCTGCGCCTGTACCCAACTCTCATTTCAGCCCATCGGCCCTATCTATATAAAGGTCACGGTGTTTCGTACCGTAATGGACTTGGCATCTCATATGTGTAAGCCTACGATCACTTTGATACGGGTTGCTAGCCCAGTATCCGAAGGATCCCAAACTTACGGATATCATAGCTTATCACAGCACTGGACGGTCGCAATCCGTCCGAATATTGTGCACCATAAATACCACACATAATTCCCTCCTAGGCCGAACGGTCCCGGTGCCCCGTCGAAACCGTCCGAGGGAAGCCGTACCCGTACACGGGCAATCCGAGTCCATTGACCATGCAATATGCGCCATAGCAAACACACATAACATTCCAACCAAATCTTCCATTTTATAAACATAGTCTCGATCCATAAATGGTTTCCCGTACCATAAACAGTTTTCCGTGCCAAAAACATATTCGTGTCTCATAAACATAATCCACCATTCATATGGGGAGCTCCGTCGGCGTTATGCCCCAACACATCCATATTGATGCACGACGCCCAACGGTTTAGATATCTCGTACTTGTATTCAACGCATACCATTCGTAAGTTATTCTCATAGCATAATTTCGTAATTACTTAGTTTTTTCATAACATAAGTGCCCGAGGGCACGTTCAGCACCGTAATCAATGTTCTACGCCTAGTGTTCAATGTTCTCGGAGCCGTACACACGATGCACATCTCAATATCGTCTTTCAATGTTCTACCATCATTGCCCTACCGCGACTCGTACACTTGATGCACGTCGCTTCAATTGTTCGATTGTTCAATGTTCTATCTTAGTGTTCAACGCATATTTAGATCTTTCATCGTCGAGCCACGCTCGCTAACTCGATAACATCTTACGCATTCTATAACATATTTTATTAAACGTGAAGGAATAGGGAGAGAGAGTCAAGAACCCGCCCACCTTAAGCCGATACGCCTTGTCGTTTTGCTGAGTTGAAGCGGCCCACTTCCATAACTTGGTCGCATAGCTAACTCTCGGACTTAGCCATTTCTTTGCTCTATTCGGTTGATTTGGCCTATCGTGCCCATACCACGTTCCGTAATTCAGCATAAAGGCATAGCCTGCACACCAGATCAACTAACATCAGCACTTGCTCAAATGGAACTTATCCTTTGCATCGATTCGATTCATAGATTCCAACTGACTCAAGGTTTACCTTTGGCCAACGTAACACTTATATCGATTCGCATCGATACTTCATCGGGTCAACGCAACTCTTTGAGTCAACGACTCATCATAATGCACAGAGCGGAGCGGGGCATTACACTATCAGTACATGGACGGCACCAAAATTAAGTGTCCGTGTGTGAAATATCATAACGTGAAATATTATCCAGAAGTGGAAGTGACATATCATTTGTACTCGAGGGATTTCACACCTAATTACTATCAGTGGACCGCACACAGAAAACTTATGTCTTTAGCATCAGAGCCGGAGCCTTATGTTGAGTCGTATATGCATGCGGGACCTAATTTTATTTTAGATAATCATGCATACGACGACGGGTGCGTGAACATGGTTTTCGACGCTGTGAGGCCTAGTTTCGTTCATGATGCAACTGAGGAGGCACCGAACGCCGATGCTGCACAGTTCATGGAGTAAGTGGAAAATGCAAGGACTCTATTGTATCCTGGTTTTGAGGATCATTCACCGTTGGAGGTGGTTACAGGACTGTTGAGCATTAAGTAAGATTTTAACATGTCGCAAGAATGCTACAACCGAGTGTTGGAGTTGATTATAGAGATCTTGTCGGTGGGTGCTAAGTTGCCTAAAGACTTATACCAGTCTAAGAGGATGGTGAGATCGCTCTGGATGGGATACGAGAAAATCGATTCTTGTCGCAATGGGTGCATGCTGTACTACAAAGACGACAAGGACGCAGATGTGTGCAGATTTTGTGGTGCTGATCGCTATAAGACAACTAGTACAGGAAGGTCTACCGGTGCAAGAAGACCGACCGATTCAATGCACTACTTGCCTTTAACGCCGCGGTTGCAAAGATTATTTATGGTGAAAGAGACGGCCGAAAATATGAGTTGGCACATACGAGAACAGATTGAAGGAGTGTTGGATCACCCATCCGATGGAGAAGCGTGGAAGCACTTTGATCGAGTGTATCCTAATTTTGCTTCAGATCCGCGTAATGTCAGGTTGGGACTATCTTCTGACGGTTTTACTCCTTTTAGTCTTTTGGGATCCCAGTATTCGTGCTGGCCTATGATTGTCACTCCGTATAACCTACCGCCTTGGATGTGCATAAAGACTCAGTACATGTTTCTAACCGTTATAATTCCTGGTCCGAACAATCCCAAGAGGAACATTGATGTGTACTTACAGCCTTTGATAGATGAGTTGAATCAGTTATGGGAAGTAGGCACTAACACGTACGATGTTTCTAGGAAGCAGAATTTTCAGATGAAGGCAACCCTTATGTGGACCATCAACGACTTTCCGGCCTATGGAATGTTATCTGGATGGAGCACTCATGGCCGTCTCTCATGTCCGTATTGCATGGACCATAGTAAGGCTTTCCACTTGAAACACGAAGAAAAACCGTGCTTCTTTGATTGTCATCGGCAATTTCTGCCAAAAGATCATCCGTTCAGAAGGAACAGGAATGCATTCCGTACCGGCGTTGTAGAGAAGGGTGATCCACCGCCAAGGTGGCGCGGAGCCACGATATGGGAGGAGGTTAAAGATTTTCCAAGTACTATCGAAGATCCTACAACTGGGTACAAATGTGATGGATTTGGTAGAGATCATAACTGGACAAAGAGGAGCATATTCTGGGATCTACCATACTGGAGTACCAATCTGATCAGACATAATCTTGATGTCATGCATATTGAGAAGAATGTGTTTGATAACATAATTAATACTGTGATAGACGTAAAGGGAAAAACGAAAGACAGTCACAAGGCCAGGTTGGACTTAGAAGAAATATGCAAATGTCCTGCGTTGTATTTGATAGAGCAGAATGGAAAATAGTTCCTGCCGAAGTCAATTTTCTCGCTGGACAAGGAGGATAAAGTGAGACTTTGTTGGTGGATCCAGGGCCTTAAATTTCCAGACGGATATGTGTCAAATCTGAGAAGATGTGTCGATCCGAAGGAAAATAAATTGACGGGTATGAAGAGCCACGACTGTCACGTATTCATGGAGAGGTTAATTCTGATTGCATTTCGGGAATTCTTACCGCAGGCAGTTTGGGATCCATTGACGGAGCTTAACATATTCTTCAGGGATCTTTGTTCTAAGAAATTGCTCGTTGATCGTCTAGAAAAGCAAGAGAAGGACATTGTGGTAACACTGTGCAAGCTAGAGAGGGTGTTTCCTCCTGGATTCTTCGACTCTATGGAGTATTTGCCGATTCATCTATCCTATGAGGCACGTGTTGGTGGACCCGTCGAATATCGATGGATGTACCCGTTCGAGCGACATTTGAATCACCTAAAAAGAAAGGTGAAAATTAAGGCACGGGTCAAGGGTTCTATTTGTGAAGCCTATGTTCTCGAGGAGATTACAAACTTTTGTTCGATGTATTTCAAGCCTCATGTTGCAACTAATAGAACGAGAGCTTCCAGAAACGACAACGAAGATCATGAAAGTAATGATACAATACTGAAGGTATTCAATGCTCTAGGAAAGCCATCGGGTAAAATGAAGAAGAGATATCTCAACGATGATGAGCTAAGGGCTGCTCAGGTGTATGTATTACTCAACTGCGACGAGAAGAAAGTAGAGAAACTGGAGGGGTAAGTAATTAATACGTCTACATTGTTTTAATAGTGTTGATTATTATACTATTATATTAATTGAACGATGTTGTTTTCAGCATATTTAATGATGATGTGAGGTCAGATAGGCCACACATAACAGAAGAAGAACAAGAACAAGAAATGAGGCATTATTTTTCATCATGGTTGAGTGCATATGTAAGACTTGAGAACTCTGTAATTACCTTTCTGTATATGCACTTGATTGAGAATGAGCTTAATTGCTTCTTTCGTGGTATTTAGGTCGATCGTCCATACGCAAGACTTGAGAATGAGTCTATTAGAACGCTAGCCAAGGGACCAATTTATGCTGCAAAAATATGGCTAAGCTACTGTGTTAATGGGTTTAGGTTCAAGTCAACAATTTGTCCGATCAGAGACAACTTTGTGGATCTCGACTCAACCAAAAACAGTTGTTTGTGTATCAGATCTTTGAACTACAAAGATGTTGATGCGGGCAACGATTTCTATGGCGTGCTACAGAAGATCGTGGAGCTGACATATAGTTATGGAATAGAGCCTGCTAAGATTGTGTTATTCAGGTGTGATTGGTTTGATCCGATTGAAGGTCAAGGTTGGAAAGTAGACAAGCACGATCTTGTTGATATAAACTATCGGCGTCGATATCAAGCCTATGAACCATTTGTCCTATCAAGTCAGGCTCAGCTCGTGTACTTTACAAGTTATCCTAAACGGGGAACAACAAGGTCGGACTGGTGGGCAGTATGCAAGACCAAAGCTAGAAATACCTTTGAGGTTGACGATATAGCTTATCAAGAGGATGAAGTACCTCTTGTAGCAAATATTATAGAAGTGGACACGACGGAAGTTACTCATTACACATCTAATTATGTAGAAGAAGTAGAATTATCTGAAGAGGAAGATGCAGATGAAAGTGAAGATGTAGAGGAGGAAGAAGAAGAAGAAGAAGAATTAGTATATGAGCTAAACGAACTAGATGAATTTTCAGAAGAGGATTAAATCTGTACGTTTGTTTTATCATCATATTTGACACTTTAGTGACACTTCTATCATATAAATCTGTGATACTTCAGTGACACTTTATTGACACTTTTATCTGTGACTATGATATTTTTCAAAAATCTGTGATGTCTATCATATAAATATATATATTTTTGTTTTATTGTCATATGTTATTATCAGGTATGACTAGACCATCTGGACGATGCGGAGGATTTTATATTAGGCAGTCCCATCAGCCTCGGGCTGGTGATGGATATTTCGTACCCTCATACTCATCTCCGAGTATGCCATTGTACCGTTCTGTTCCCGGTCCATTACCGAGACAGGGCAGTTCCAGCAGGTTGGCGACTCCTCCCTCGTCGTCCAGCCTTCTTGGTCCCGCGTCCAACATCCCTGATCCCCCGTCCAGCATTCCTCCTGCTGACGGATTCATGGAGGGATCCGACGCCGAGCATATGGAGGACGACGATCAGATTGATCCTGCCCAGGCAGGATGTGAGAACGACCCTCCATGCGCTCCCCCGGACGAGACGCGTATGGAGATTTGAAAGGACAGGCCTATGAAGTAAGTTAATTAATTAATATATATTTCTCAAATGATTATATGTCCATATATATTCATGAAAAATTATTATTGTATAGATATCGGCCTTCTGTAGTACAGAGACAGTTGGGGGTATTTCTGAGGCAGAAACTATGGTGGGCCTTGGATTAACTACTCAGATGCTCCCGCAGATAGGAAGGCCTTTTGGTTTGTCCTCTTCAAGGTAAAAAATTTATTTATTTTTAAATTTTAATAATCATTTGTGTATATTATACAACTTTTGTATTTTACTTCTTGTAGAGGACCTATTTCTATCCACCACACCGGACGGCGAGGATCGAGGGCCAATTTTCTGCCGTCGCAGCCAAGCTCATCCGTGATGCGATCCACGACCAGAAGTCTTGTGATCACTCCGGACAGCCGATCCATGGTTGGATCACGCCAAAGAAGTGGGCTGCGAAGAAGGCTAGATTCAGCGAGCCCAAGTACCAGAAGCGGTCTGACAAGGCCAAGGTGGCACGGTCGAGCGCCGGTAAGTGGTGTGGTGGCTCCATTCCGATGACGGAGCATTTTTGTCGTCTGGTACGTTTCCTATGATGGACATTAATTTATATATAGTTCGATAGAATGTTTAATACTAATAATAGATAATATATTTTAACAGGTAAAAAAGGGTGAGGACCCGAACATGGTGACCATCTTCCTGGTCACCCATCGGAGGACTGGGGAGTTCATTGACGAGAGGGCGACGCAGGCATATGTACGTTCTATTCTTTATATTAATTTACTATAATTTAGAAAACAGAAAAATAGATATCAATATAGACTTTAGCAAACACTTACACGTTAGCAAACATGTTCTAGGCCGAGTTTGTTCGGCTACAGGAGGAGGCGGCTGCTGCTGCTAGTACGCAAGCAGAGGGAGGGGCTGGTACTTCTTTCCAGCCGCCTACAGCTCCATCGTCGGACGAGCTCTGGATGACCGCCGTTGGCGGTCTTCAGAAGGGTACGTACTACGGTACGGGATCCTACGGCACGTATTTGGCTTCGGAGTCATCCCGGGCCCCCTTGTCAGTGCGCAGTCTCCGGCTTCGCAGGTGTCGCCACGAGCTGAGAATATTCGTCGTCAGATCGAGGAGCTGTGTCGCGAGTTGCAGCAGCAGATTTCTGATACGGTCGAGCGACGATCCGACCATCCGATCGTCATCGAACGATTTGATACGGTCGAGCGCAGTATACAGGAGCTGATGAGTCTGCATCAGGCTACAGCTGCCAGCTTGCACACGCTCACCGAGTCTACGCAGCGCACAGAGTGTAGACAGGTCGAGCTGGACGGATCACAGAGGAGCATGTCTGCCTCACTCACTCAAGTTTCGGCTTCGCTTGAGGCGAGTACTGAGAGGGTGGTGAGTACCCTTGCTGTTTATGGTGAGCGACGGCAAGAGCTGGAGCAGATACGTCCTTCCGGTCCATCGACGGTGCCGACTCCAGACATTGCACTGCCTCCTACTGCCCCTACGGTGCAGCTCACCCAGGAGCAGTATGACTACATTCTATCCCAGATGCGCGACAGGGGTCCTCAGTGATCCAGTATATTTTTTTATCATCTTTGTATTTATTGGCCCTCTGGGCCCATTGACCGTTCTGTACACTGATTTTCATTATTATTTGACTCTGTTGGACATGTACGTTTGTTGGACATGTATGTTTGTGATATTTAATTTGTTGGTATTTTCATTGAGTACATGTATGATATTTAGTTGTAGACTGTTATGATGCATGGGAGACTGTTATTCATCTATTAGTTATGGACTGTTATGATGGAAGACTGTTAATTGTGATGATATCTGCGACGGGGATGACAAATATACCTACGCTGGGTTATAAGCGATGATCTGATATACAAAGGAGGTGCTGCCCAAATTTTTAAAAAATATAATGTGTATGTTTGTGATGATGTGTGTCTCTGTTTACAGTGAATGTGAAATGCAGTGATCGAAACCATCGACAGTTTTGATTCATGTTTGTTTACAAAAACAAAAGTATGAACTTTATTGATACAAACTTTGTAAAGATTACAAGAATTCTGAGAAAGTACAACTGTAGGAATCCAATCTAGAAGACGATTGCTTTATCCCTTGGACGATGTGAACTTTGAAGACGGTAGCCTCTGAATTTGAAGGCAAAAGTCTCGGAAGTTGAAGGCAAAAGCCTCGGAAGAATGCAGCAGCACTTGGGCAAGAACTCCTGAACTCTCCGATATTTCTGAACTTTTATGTCTCATCCCCTTGAATGAAGACTTGAAACTCTATTTATAGAGTTCTGGAAATAACTAACTTTTAGTTATTCTGAATGGCGCAAGTTGGATTGCGCAGGCACTGGATTGCGCAGCATCAGACTGCGCAGGCAGTTGTCTGGTCGTGGGCCAACTGTCTTAGACATATCGCATCATTTGATTGAAATGTGCATGATCGTGTGCAGACGGTTGCCACGTAATGAGCAATTGATGGCATGAATGCCATGTGTATTTTTGTCAGTTGTCTTGATGAAGTGCGCTGACTTTAGATTGTGCTGACTTTGGATTGCGCTAGAATGGATGGCGCTGGTATGGATTGCGCTGCAAACAGATTGTGCTGCATGTACAGCTGTCCTCGAGCACTGTGCGGCACAATCAAACAAACAGTCTCCTCATTCTTTGTGCTGTCAGTTGTCAGAAGATTTGATTTTGTCAGGTAATGATGACATGGCCACGTCAGCTTGCGCACTTGAGAGTGTGCGCAGTCCAGTCTGCGCAATCTGGATGATACGCAATCACTACTAAAATAACCCAGATTAGCAACGTCAGGAGACGTCGCTAATTACGTCGCAGTACGTCGCTAACACTGATTTGCGACGTATTTAGCGACGAAAAACCTACGTCGCTTATAGGCAAGTCGCAGATGGTAATTTCGTCGCCGAACGTCGCTATTTGCGACGCGGCGTCCATTGTCGCTAGACGTCGCCAAATGAGCGACAGAGAGCGACGTATAAGTACGTCGCCAACATTGCGACGTAATGCGACCACTAGCGACGCTTCAAAAGTTTGTAAATGATGACGAGGTATGGCATCCACGTGGCCACGTGGGCATCGTAGCGACGTATATTAGCGACGTCGAGCGACGTCACGTCGCTAGTTAGCGACGTATAGCGACGTCTGTGTGACGTTGCAGTACGTCGCAGAACGTCGCTATACGTCGCTAATATATAAAAAAATTTAAAAAAATATAATTGATATTTTTGTTATGCTGTGTATCTGTGTTTACAGTGTGTGTGAAGTGCAGTGTTCGAACCATCGACAGTTTCGCTTACTGTTGTATGTTTTATCTTTGATAGAAAGAGCAACAGTTCAGGGTGCACTTCTCAGAGCTTCCTCTTCACGTCCTTCACCTTCTCGGGAACCTTTACGACGTCCGAGAAAGTGAAGGACGTGAAAATGAAGCTCTCAGAAGTGCACCCTGAACTGTTGCTATTTCTATCCAAGATAAAACATACAACAGTAATCGAAACTGTCGATGGTTCCGAACACTGTATTTCACATTCACTGTAAACACAGACACACATCATAACAAAAATACACAATATATTTTTTTAAAATTTCGGCAGCATCTCCTTTGTATATCAGATCATCGCTTATAACCCAGCGTAGGTATATTTGTCATCCCGTCGCAGATATCACAGTAAATATCACAATAAAAATAGGAGGCAGTGCAAAGTAAATATCAAAGACACACATCCTCACAAACATCCAATAGAGTCAAATAAAAATAGAAGATGATAAAAAGTCTCCCACCAAGTGTATAAACAACAGTGTATGAATAAACAATTTGCCCATAGGGCCAATACATACAAGTCATAAAAAAACCAATAAAATCACTGCGGACCCCTGCCGCGCAACTGGGATAGAATGTAGTCATACTGCTCCTGGGTGAGCTGTACCGTAGGGGCAGTAGGAGGCAGTACAATGTCTGGAGTCGGCGCCGGAGGCAGTGCAGTATCTGGAGTCGACGTCGTCGATGGACCCAGAGGCAGTGCAGTATCTGGAGTTGGCGCCGTCGATGGACCCGGAGGACGTACCTGCTCCAGCTCTCGCAGTCGCTCACCATGCGCAGCAAGGGCACTCACTACCTTCTCAGTATACTGAGCGACTGAGAGAGAAAGGCTCCTCTGCGATCCGTCCAGCTCGAGCTGTCTACGCTCCGTGCGTTGCGTAGACTCGGTGAGCGTCTGCAAGTTGGCAGCTGCAGCCTGATGCAGACTCATCAGCTCCTGTATACTGCGCTCGACCGCATCAAATCGTCCGGTGACGATCGGAGGGTCGGATCGTCGCTCGACCGCATCAGAAATCTACTGCTGCAACTCGCGACGCAGCTCCTCGATCTGACGACGAATATCCTCAGCTCGTGACGATGCCTGCGTAGCCGGAGACTGCGCACTGACAGAGGGGGCCCGGGATGACTCCGAAGCCAAATACGCGCCGTAGGATCCTGTACCGTAGTACGTACCCTTCTGAAGACCGCCAACGGCGGTCATCCAGAGCTCGTCCGGCGATGGCTCTGTAGGCGGCTGGGAGGAAGTACCAGCCCCTCCCTCTGCTTGCGCACTAGCAGCAGCAGCAGCATCAGCCGCCTCCTTCTGTAGCCGAACAAACTCGGCCTAGAACATGTTTGCTAACTTGTAAGTGTTTACTAAAGTCTATATTGATATCTATTTTCCTGTTTTCTAAATTATAGTCAGTTAATATTAGTTGAATAGAACTTACATATGCCTGCGTCGCCCTCTCGTCAATGAAGTCCCCAGCCCTCCGATGGGTGACCAGGAAGACGGTCACCATGTTCGGGTCCTCACCCTTCTTTACATGTTAAAATATATTATCTATTATTAGTATTAAACATTATATCGAACTATATATAAATTAATGTCCGTCATAGGAAACGTACCAGACGACGAAAATGCTCCGTCATCGAAATGGAGCCGCCACACCACTTACCGGCGCTCGACCGCGCCACCTTGGCCTTCTCAGACCGCTCCTAGTACTGGCGCTCGCTGAATCTAGCCTTCATCGCAGTCCACTGCTCTGGCGTAATCCAACCCTGGATCGGACGTCCGGTGCGATCACGACACTTCTGGTCGTCGATCGCATCACGGATGAGCTTGGCTATGACGGCAGGAAATTGGCCCTCGATCCTCGCCGCCCGGTGTGGTGGATAGAAATAGGTCCTCTACGAGAAGTAAAATACAAAAGTTGTATAATATACACAAATAATTATTAAAATTTAAAAATAAACAAATTTTTTACCTTGAAGTGGGCGAACCAAAAGGCCTTTCTATCTGCGGGAGCATCTGAGTAGTTGAGCCAAGGCCCACCATAGTTCTGCCTCACAAATGTCCCCAGCTGTCTCTGTACTGCAGAAGGCCGATATCTATACAATAATAATTTTTCACGAATATATATGTACATATAATCATTTGAGAAATATATAATAATTAATTAACTTACTTCATAGGTCCGCCCGTCCAAATCTCCATACGGGTCTCGCCCGGGGGAGCGCATGGAGGGTCGCTCTCACTCCTGCCTGGGCAGGATCAGTCTGATCGCCGTCCTCCATATGATCGGCGTGGGCTCCCTCCATAGAGCCGTCGACAGTAGAAATACTGGACGGGGGATCAGGGATGCTGGACGCGGGATCAGGAAGGCTGGACGACGAGGGAGGAGTCGCCAACCTGCTAGAACTGCCCTGTCCCGGTAATGGACCGGGAACAGGAAGGCTGGACGACGAGGGAGGAGTCGCCAACCTGCTAGAACTAGCCTGTCCCGGTAATGGACCGGGAACAGAATGGTACACTGGCGTACTCGGAGATGAGGATGAGGGTACGGAACTGCCCTCTCCATCCCCAGCCCGAGGCTGACGGGACTGCCTAATATATAATCCTCCGCGTCGTCCGAATGGTCTAGTCATACCTGACAATAAAACAAAAAAACATATTTATATGATAGACATCACAGATTTTTGAAAAATATCATAGTCAAAAAGTGTCACTGAAGTGTCAATAAAAGTGTCAATAGAGTGTCACTGAAGTGTCACAGATTTATATGATAAAAGTGTCACTAAAGTGTCAAATATGATGATAAAACAAACGTACAGATTTAATCCTCTTCTGAAAATTCATCTAGTTCGTTTAGCTCATCTACTTCTTCTTCTTCTTCTTCTTCTTCTTCTTCTTCTTCTTCTTCTTCTTCTTCTTCTTCTTCCTCCTCTACATCTTCACTTTTATCTGCATCTTTCTCTTCAGATAATTCTACTTCTTCTACACAATTAGATGTGTAATAGGAAACTTCCGTCGTGTCCACTTCTATAATATTTGTTACAAGAGGTAGTTCATCCTGTTGATAAGCTATATCGTCAACCTTAAAGGTATTTCTAGCTTTGGTCTTGCATACTGCCCACCAGTCCGACCTTGTTGTTCCCCGTTTAGGATAACTTGTGAAGTACACGAGCTGAGCCTGACTTGATAGGACAAATGGTTCATAGGCTTGATATCGATGTCGATAGTTTATATCAACAAGACCGTGCTTGTCTACTTTCCAACCTTGACCTTCAATCGGATCGAACCAATCACACCTGAATAACACAATCTTAGCAGGCTCTATTCCATAACTATATGTCAGCTCCACAATCTTCCGTAACACGCCATAGAAATCGTTGTCCGCATCAACATCTTTGTAGTTCGAAGATCTGATACACAAACAGCTGTTTTTGGTGGAATCGAGATCCACAAAGTTGTCTCTGATCGGACAAGTTGTTGACTTGAATCTAAACCCATTAACACAGTAGCTTGGCCATATTTTTGCAGCATAAATTGGTCCCTTGGCTAGCGTTCTAATAGACTCATTCTCAAGTCTTGCGTATGGACGATCGACCTAAATACCACGAAAGAAGCAATTAAGCTCATTCTCAATCAAGTGCATATACAAAAAGGTAATTACAGAGTTCTCAAGTCTTACATATGCACTCAACCATGATGGAAAATAATGCCTCATTTCTTGTTCTAGTTCTTCTTCTGTTATGTGTGGCCTACTCGACCTCACATCATCATTAAATATGCTGAAAACAACATCATTCAATTAATGTAATAGTATAATAATTAACACTATTAAAATAATATAGACGTATTAATTACTTACCCCTCCAGTTTCTCTACTTCCTTCTCGTCGCAGTTGAGTAATACATACACCTGAGCAGCCCTTAGCTCATCATCGTTCAGATATCTCTTTTTCATCTTACCCGATGGCTTTCCTGGAGCATTGAATACCTTCAGTATTGTATCATTACTTTCATGATCTCCCTCGTCGTTTCTGGAAGCTCTCGTTCTATTAGTTACAACATGAGGCTTGAAATACATCGAACAAAAGTTTGTAATCTCCTCGAGAACATAGGCTTCACAAATAGAACCCTCGACCCGTGCCTTATTTTTCACCTTTCTTTTTAGGTGATTCAAATATCGCTCGAACGGGTACATCCATCGATATTCGACGGGTCCACCAACACGTGCCTTATAGGATAGATGAATCGGCAAATACTCCATAGAGTAGAAGAATCCAGGAGGAAACACCCTTTCTAGCTTGCATAGTATTACCGCAATGTCCTTCTCTTGCTTTTCTAGACGATCAACGAGCAATTTCTTAGAACAAAGATCCCTGAAGAATATGCTAAGCTCCGTTAATGGATCCCAAACTGCCTGCGGTAAGAATTCCCGAAATGTAATCAGAATTAACCTCTCCATGAATACGTGACAATCGTGGCTCTTCATACCCGTCAATTTGTTTTCCTTCGGATCGACACATCTTCTCAGATTTGACACATATCCGTCTGGAAATTTTAGGCCTTGGATCCACCGACAAAGTCTTACTTTATCCTCCTTGTCCAGCGAAAAAATTGACTTCGGAAGGAACTGTTTTCCATTCTGCTGTATCAAATACAACGCAGGGCGTTTGCATATTTCTTTTAAGTCCAACCTGGCCTTGGGATTGTCTTTCGTTTTTCCCTTTACATCCATCACAGTATTAATTATGTTATCAAACACATTCTTCTCAATATGCATGACATCAAGATTATGTCTGATCAGATTGGTACTCCAGTATGGCAGATCCCAGAATATGCTCCTCTTTGTCCAGTTATGAACTCTACCAAATCCATCGCACTTGTACCCAGTTGTAGGATCTTCGATAGCACTTGGAAAATCTTTAACCTCCTCCCATATCGTGTCTCCGCACCACCTTGGCGGTGGATCACCCTTCTCTACAACGCCGGCACAGAAAGCATTCCAGTTCCTTCTGAACGGATGATCTTTTGGCAGAAATTGCCGATGACAATCAAAGAAGCACGGCTTTCCGCCGTGTTTCAAGCGAAAAGCCTTACTACGGTCCATGCAATACGGACATGAGAGACGGCCATGAGTGCTCCATCCAGATAACATTCCATAGGCCGGAAAGTCGTTGATGGTCCACATAAGGGTTGCCTTCATCTGAAAATTCTGCTTCCTGGAAACATCGTACATGTTAGCGCCTACTTCCCATAACTGATTCAACTCATCTATCAAAGGCTGTAAGTACACGTCAATGTTCCTCTTGGGATTGTTCGGACCAGGAATTATAACGGTTAGAAACATGTACTGAGTCTTCATGCACATCCAAGGCGGTAGGTTATACGGAGTAACAATCACAGGCCAGCACGAATACTGGGATCCCGAAAGACCAAAAGGAGTAAAACCGTCAGAAGATAGTCCCAACCTGACATTTCGCAGATCTGAAGCAAAATCTGGATACACTCGATCAAAGTGCTTCCACGCTTCTCCATCGGACGGGTGATCCAACACACCTTCAATCTGTTCTCGCATGTGCCAACTCATATTTTCGGCCGTCTCTTTCACCATAAATAATCTTTGCAACCGCGGCGTTAAAGGCAAGTAGTGCATTGAATCGGTCGGTCTTCTTGCACCGGTAGACCTTCCTGTACTAGTTGTCTTATAGCGATCAGCACCACAAAATCTGTACACATCTGCGTCCTTGTCGTCTTTGTAGTACAGCATGCACCCATTGCGACAGGAATCGATTTTCTCGTATCCCATCCAGAGCGATCTCACCATCCTCTTAGACCGGTAGAAGTCTTTAGGCAACTTAGCACCCGCCGGCAAGATCTCTATAATCAACTCCAACACTCGGTTGTAGCATTCTTGCGACATGTTAAAATCTGACTTAATGCTCAACAGTCTTGTAACCACCTCCAACGGTGAATGATCCTCACAACCAGGATACAATGGAGTCCTTGTATTCTCCAGCAACTCCATGAACTGTGCAGCATCGGCGTTCGGTGCCTTCTCAGGTGCATCATGAACGAAACTAGGCCCTGCAGCGTCGAAAACCATGTTCACGCACCCGTCGTCGTATGCATGATTATCTGAAACAAAATTAGGTCCCGCATGCATATACGGCTCAACGTAAGGCTCCGGCTCTGATGCTAAAGACACAAGTTCTCCGTGTGCGGTCCACTGATAGTAATTAGGCGTGAAACCCCTCGAGTACAAATGATATGTCACTTCCACTTCTGGATAATATTTCACGTTATGACATTTCACACACGGACACTTAATTTTGGTGCCGTCCATGTACTGAGGGAACGCCTTAGCAAACTGCAGGAACTGCTCTACTCCCGCTATGTATTCATCCCGCACACCACACATATCATCAGGACGACGATTGTACATCCATGAACGATTTCGCAAGTAGTAATTCATATCCATTTGAAAATAATTCTGCAAAGATGGACACACATTATCCAACAGGCACAAATTCGTATATTATGTCTTATTATGGGACACACATTAGTAGCGAACAGTTACTAATAACAATGATATGCAATCTAGGTCAAACTAGGTTGTACTAAGTCAAACAAGGTCAAGCTAAGTCAAACAAAGTCAAACAAAGTCAAACAAGGTCAAACTAGGTCAAACTAGGTCAAACTAAGTCAAACAAGGTCAAGCTAAGTCAAACAAAGTCAAACAAGGTCAAACTAGGTCAAATAGTCAACCTTGGTCAAACAAGGTCAAATCTAAGTCAAATATCCTATTTCTAGTCATGACCTACCAAGGTACCCTTTACCTTATCGCTATTGGTATCCCAATACTAGCTAGCACACACCATTCAAGGCTATACAAGCCTAACCTATAATTCAAGTACCAATAATGACCAGAGTCAACTCAAGCTATCTCATACACACAAGTAATATCTGGGTGTCATTTGTTTAGACTTAAAAAAACACAATCAACTAAAACTAGTACCAAGTAATGAGCAATAGTGAGTTACCAAAGCAAACTGAAACTAAAACTAGTATCTGGGTGTCATTTAAACAACTAAAACTAGTATCTGGGTGTCATTTAACAAACATGAAGACAACAAAGTCAAACAAGGTCAAGCTAAGTCAAACAAAGTCAAACAAGGTCAAACTAGGTCAAGGGTTGACCTATAGTTGACTTTGTCAACTCTTAGTCCAATCTAGGTCAGATGTTTACTCTACTTTGACTTTCAGTAAAAATAGTCAACCTTGGGGGTGACTACTATTTCATATAATTTTAAAGTATCGGCCGACATATTGTATATTGAAATGTTGACTCCTTGAAACTATATTGAGAGTTCAAGAGGAAAAAAGAACCCATTGAGCATCAAAACTGAAACAGGTCTAGAGCTGAAGATAGCAATTTTAGGAAAACATACAAAGTAGTAAACATATATCACATTATGGTATATGATATATCATATTATGATCTAGAATATTACGCCACCATATTGAGGGTCCAACATGCCCAGATTTCAGTCCAGAATCAACTCAAATATCAACATGCCCATATTTTAGTCCATGTGTAGAATTAATAATTCAAAACTAACACAATAAACAAAGCACGAAAATGCATAATGTTTGTCATCACAAGAAGAAAGAGTGCTACTAAAGATGTTACATAAGCAGTAAATATCCTTGGCTGTAAGAATTGAGGCAGTTCTTTATTCCATATAAATCAATAAGAGGATATAAAAGCAAAAATGTCCCTCACTTGTCTTTCAAACAAGTCAAGTAGCATTGATGAAGAAAGCTAATAACAGGTGGAGTTTCAACCAGAATTGAAGTACCAAAGCTTATTACATCAATACAATATACACAGTAGCTTCGCCTTGTGCAAAATTCATATGTGAGTACACCTAATTAAACATGTTAAAATGGAAAATAAATGGTTGGTAAAGGATCTAGGCTATGTGTACATGTCCAACATAGTGTCTCGTGTCCACCACAATATGACACAGTGTGTCCAGTGTGTGTGTGTGTGTCCATCTGTGTGTGTGTCCGTGTGTCCGTGTGTGTGTGTGTGTCTCTGTGTGTGTGTGCGTGTGTGTCCGTGTGTGTGTGTGTGTGTGTGTGTCTCTATGTGTGTGTGTGTCCGTGTGTGTGTGTGTGTCCGTGGGAGAGGAGGAGGAGGAGGAGGAGGAGGAGAAGGAGGAGGAGGAGTAGGAGGAGGAGGTTAGGGTTTACCTGAGCTCGAGGAGGAGGAGGTCGACGGGGGGGTACGGGTCGCCGGAGAGGGAGGGAGTCGCCGGGGGGGAAGGGAGTCGCCGGGGGGGGGAAGCGGTCGCCGAAGGAATCGCCGGAGGGGGGGAAGGAAAAATTAGAAATTTCGAGTGAGTGGGAAAAACAAAACGCTGTGCCCTAAGTAAAAATATTAGCGACGTCACATAAGGACGTCGCTAAACGTCGTAAACTGGCGACATATTTTAATAATCCAGCGACGTAACGTCGCTCTTCAGCGACGTAATTTTATATCTGTCGCTGAACGTCGCTGAATAGCGACGTTTTGCGATATTTATATAAAGGAGTCGCTGAATTCTATATATAGCGACGTAATTTAACGCCGTCGCTAACTTACGTCGCTAATAGATCATATTTTAGTAGTGAATCTGATGTCTGCGCAGTTCATTTGAAAGCTATTTTTCTTGATTTTTATGACTTTGTTGATGGGTGCAACTTAATTTTTTAGGACCTACAAGACCCCCTTCAAAGTTTTCGAAAGTTGAATTTATTCAAAATTTTGAAATACTTTGAATTTTGAATTTTAAATCAAGTTGCGCATATGTTGAGCTGTCTGCGCAATCGAATGAATCAGCCCCTGCTTTTTCGACACAATCTGTGGCGATCGTTTGCTCTTTTAGGCAAGTAAAGCACCCAATAAGTGATCCATAGCATGGACATACATTAAGAATGGTATGCCAGAGATTGGTAGTACCAAGACTGGTGAGTTCATGAGATACCGCTTGATGTCGTCAAATGCTCGTTGACATTCTTCGGTCCAAACGAAAGATACACCCTTCTTCATGAGTTGAGTGAATGGTCTGCAGCGTCCAGACAAATTTAAAATGAATCTACTGATGTACGCAAGTCGACTTTGGAATCCTCGTAGCTCTTTTAGGTTGCGTGGAGGACGCATCTCTTGAATGGCTTTGATCTTCTCGGGATCTACGTGTATACCCTTAGAAGTAATGACGAAGCCGAGAAATTTGCCACTAGAGACACCCAAGAATGACATGGTGGGATTCATTTTGAGTTGATGTTGGCGCATGAGATTGAAGATAGTTCTCAGGTCTTTGATGTGATCTTCCTTTAGACGACTTTTGACAGCTATATCGTCAACGTAGCATTCGACGGTCTTGCGCAGATGATCTCGAAAGATGGTACTCATTGCTCGTTGATATGTTGCACCAGCATTCTTGAGACCAAATGGCATTACAGTGTAGCAGTAGACTCCACGAGGAGTGCGGAAAGAAGTATGCTTCTCATCTTCAGGATGCATCCGAATTTGATTGTATCCGAAGAATCCGTCCATGAAAGATATTCTTTCGAACCCACAGGTGTTGTCGATCATGACGTCCATGATGGGAAAAGGAAATTCATCTTTTGGAGATGCTTCATTAAGATTCCGGAAGTCGATGCAGACTCAAACTTTGCCAGTTTTCTTTAGAACTGGGACAACATTGGCTACCCAGTCAGGATGTTGTTCTTCTCGAATAAAGCCACAAGCGATAAGCTTCTTGACTTCATCGTCGATTGCGTCCATCATTTCTGGCTTAAAATACCATTATTGCTGTTTGACCGATTTTGCATTCGACAGAATGTTCAATTTGTGAGTAGCAACTTTAGGATCTAGTCCTGGTATGTCTTCATAGCTCCAGACAAAGACATCAATGTATTCTTTAATCAGAAGAATCAATTCTTGCTTGTCTGTCTCTGGAAGGTTCTTGCTGATGAATATTGGACGAGGTGACCCGCTCTCTCCTACATCAACTTGAACTAATTGATCTTCGGTAGGAGGTTCCCTTTGTTCGAATCGGAGTTCCCATCGAGTATCCATTCGTTGAGCCCAAGGATCAGTTTCTGGACTTTCTTCAATATCCTCGTCATAGCCTTCTGGAAGTTCGACGGAGACCATGTTAGAAGATACAGTCAGCCGATGGACTTGACCGATGCTGGTGTCAGAATCCTATGATCTGGAATCAGAAGAGTTAGAGTGCTCTTCACTATCGGATTCAGAGCCTGCTGGGGATAATACTGGAGGAGAAGCATATCCGAGACCTCTTTTGGTCCTGTTGTAGTATATCTCTGACTTTCCTTTTGGAACAGCCATACGGAGAGGAGTTTTTCTACCCTTACCATAGTTGAGGCCACTCTTGAAGTCATAACCCATCTTTCGGATGATATCTTTTGATTGTTGACTGTAACGACGGAGTTGAAGATGCCCCGTGTCGTTAATTTTGCTATCATCTGTATAACTGAATTGTTGTTCCGGTCCTTTACTAAAAAGTATTGGACTCTCGCCTTTCTTACGAGCGGGAACAATACGATAGGAATCTTTTGGGTGTTCAAGTGAGACTTCTGTTTGAAGAGATTGGACAACTCCCATTGTAAATGACTGAAAGCTATCTAACATATCCAAATAGCATTTAGCATGATAAATGACATCAGTGTACTGGAAAGTAGATACTTTTTCATTGATTTGTACATTCGTATTTACAGCAGGACCTTTAGCCTTAGCAGGCTTGGTCAGATTGATTACAAGAGGGGGAGAAGAAGAACGTGGAGGAGGATTGGCTTTGTTACGACGGAGGTCGATAACAAGTGGCTCAGAGGAGGTGAGCTCCCTTTTGTCCTTGTTATGAGATAGATCTATAACAAGTGGCTCAGAAGAGGTGAGCTGCCTTTTTTTCTTGTTACGACGGAGGTCAATAACAAGTGGCTCGGAAGAGGTGAGCTTCCTTTGATCCTGATCATCATCAGTAGATTGCTTCTGGACTGGCAAGTGAATAGCCAGTGGTTTGGAGGATTGAGGACGAGAAACACGTCCTTTGACAAGAATGATAAGGGTCTCATTGGGCACTGTTTCTTGTTCTTCTTCAGTGTCCAAAGACAGGACAACTTTTATGAATTCATCCTTGTACATACGAGCATCGTTGCAATATGCTTCAATGCCTTTGAAAGGATAGAGATCAGCAACCTTCTTTTGAACCTCTCCATTGTCATTGACATTTTGAAACATTGATGGAGAGTCGAAGGAACAATGTTGTGTTCATACAAAAATGGTCTCCTAGCAAAGCATTGTAGGAACAACCATGATTGTCAATGATGTAGAAGGTAACCTTTGTACGAAGATTGCCTATTTGGAGTTTTAGGCGAATCTTGCCCAGAGGTTCACTTTTTCTCTGATTGAACCCAAGGATGGTGGTGATTGTACTGAAGAGATTATACACTGGGATTTTCAACGCATCCAATATTGTCTTCGGCATAATGCTGAGAGCAGACCCTAGGTCTATCAGAATACGATCGACCTTCATCGAATCGACGTATCCTGTATAGTAGAGAGGACGGTCGTGCCTGTTATCTTCCATCAACATGTCATCTTGTGTGAAAGTTATATTTGGAATTAACTCCAATACACTATGACAATGAAGGCAAGAGACTGGTTCTGCTTTCGGCTTCTTAAGAAGAGCTAGGCAGGTTTCAGCTTGCATTAGAGCTTCGCTCAGAGTTTTTTGAGTCTCTTTGGAGAGGCGTAAGAGCTCGAAGATGGATAGCCGAGCCGGTGTATTGGCCAGCTGAGCCAGGATGTCGAAATTGTAAGGCTTTTCAAGTCTGGAAGGAGATGATTTCTTCAAAGGTTTGTCGAAGCGGACTTGCTGTTTGCCTTTGTCAGCGACCGTCGGCTTGGGAGGAATGGACACTACAACCGGTGAAGATGCAGTAGGAATATCCTCAGTGGAAGTAGGCTGTACTGGAGCAGGCTCAGAGGAAGAAGCAGGATTCTCTTGAGCTTCGGGGTAATCCTTTAGATAAGCTTTCCCCGATCTGGTGCCCAACAGGATTTCTTCATCAACTATGGGGTCAAAATATACCATATTGCAAATCTTCGTCTTGCCTTTGGAACGGTCTTTCTTCTTTGAGGAAGAGGGAAGTTCAAACTCTGAAGCAAGATCCGGATGAATCCGCATAATCTCGCCATTGTCAAGAGACAAAGGGACGAGACCTTCACTTCGTGGAGGAGGAAGATTCTCGATCTCGAGAGTAGCTTTGGGGATAGGAATGACACCGTGCTGTACCATCTGGGGCGGAAAGTCACCGAACTGAACTGATACCATGTTTGCAGTAACAGTCTTCTCGTCTTGCTGCAGAGTGACAACACCAGCGTTGACCAGCTCTTGAATTTTGCCTTTGAGCACATAACATACTCGAATGGGATGCCCAATGAACCTGTGATAAACACAGTACTTAGGATGATCAGTCTTACCGACTTCATCGGGCTTCTTGGGATCTGGAAGTTGGATTTTATTGCTTTTGATCAAGCAATCAAAGATACTAGCAGTGTCATTCTCGTCAAAAGAATACTCCACTTTTGGGCGAGGTTCTCTTGGTGGAGGTGCTGAAGGAGTGGGAGTAGACGTAGGGGGAGCTACGTTGACTGCCAGAGATTCTTTGTTCTTGTTCAAGTTAATGTTCAAATTTTTTTTCCCTTGCGGTTGTTCTGACGATTGCCACCACCTGATGTCTGGTGTTCGTCCCGATCGGGGTTAGACATTTGTACCCCTAGCTGCTTGAATTTGTCGGCGCTAACTTCAGCTACTTTAGCGTTGACAATAAAAGATGGCCAGTCTTAGAACTGAGTAGACCCTGTCCACATACTGATGATAGGCAACAGATTTGCCTTGCAAGTATCTATGGTGACAGCGGCCGGAGTCCCAGGAGGCATTTTCAAAGCTTTCCGGCGAAACCTTTCAATAAAACTCTCAGCAGTTTCATTGTGTCTTTGTTTGATTCTGTTGAGGGCTGACATAGTCATGTCATTAATCTCCTCGTAAAATCGTTCCAAGAAGATTTGCTTTAAGCCAGAGAAGGAGGTGATACAACCATCGGGTAAGCTTCTATACCAATCGTATGCTACGCCGGCTAAACAGCCGACGAATACTCTGTTAAGAAGAGCGTCATTTGGTTGAAGTTGGACAGTCATAACCTCAAAGTTGTTAATGAACTGACTGGGAGAAGTGCTGCCATCAAATAGCGAGATGGTTGGGATCTTGTACTTCGGAGGAAATGGAACTTCCTTTCACTCAACTGGGTAAGGTTGCTTAATCCCCAACCTTTGCAAATTGTCTTTCTCCTTTAAAGCTTCGAACTGAGTGCGCAGGAGCTTGACAGCTTCATTGGCATCTTCTACTGATGTAGAAGGAGCAGGCTGAACCACAGTGTTGGGAGGAGGAACAGCATGATAAGCACTATCCCCCAGCACCTGATTGACTGGGTGTAGGTTGGATATGTACAGGAGGTACTTGAGTAGATGCTACCTCCAGTCCAGCATTGACAGGCACCGACGATGCTATGATTTCAGGATTTGTAGGTGGTATGGGCGGTGGTACTGTATGCTGGGCCACAATGATGGAATGCATACTTGCGACCATTTCGGCCATGGTCTTCAGCTTATCTTCTAGTGCAGCTATTTTTTGTTCTTGGCTAGCCGAACTGGAAGCATCTGGATCTTCATTGACAACATAAGCTGTCACTTCTCTGGGTACAGTGGAGGACACTGTCTGTTCTGAGCTCTCGCTGTATGTATCGTAGTCAGAGAAAGAATCATCTCCTGAGTGAGAAAAAAGAAGATGACCGGAAGGATCTTGAAGATTCCTTTGACCGATTGTGTCTCGGCTTCGGGAACGGGTATGTTGGAATACTCCTTCAAAAGATTCTTGGAGTAGATCCATATACCGCTGGCTTGGCCTGCGAGGTTTCCCGTGTTTGGAGCATTTCCTACCCCCAGTGTCTCTGGAAGTCATGTTGACGGAGGCGTACAAAACCTCGTCTTCATCCTCAGACATAGGTTCAGAGTTAAAAAAGTTCAGACGATCGAAGACAGATTGTCTTGTCGTTTGACAACAACACTTGATGACCACTTTGTGATTGCAGTGATGTCCAAGTGGTTGCACTGGGGATGTTGGGATGTTGTCCCGCTTTTGCTTGAGGTATTCTCGGAGATCGGGAACAGCAACAGAACGAGCAGAAGTTCGAGGGACATGTTCTTTGATAATATTCGGAACATGGTTCCGGTTCTTCAAATGTTTTGTCCCCTGAGTGTACAGGGAAGTACTCACTTCATTGGCATAAGTGTCCGGATTCTTGATCCTGGAAGTTTGCTTCTGACATTGGTTGGTCTTCGGCATTGGCTGTTTGCGTTTTACTGAAGTTGGTCGATTGAAATATGTTCTTAAATCAGCAAACTCACCCCCAGGGGTTTCTGTCTGAGACACCAGCAATTTTCCTTGTCTTGATCGGGAGATCTAAAGAGTTGGGAGATCTTGGAACTCTGCTACTGGAGCAGGCAGAATACCTCTCTGATCAGTACACTTTCCTTTGGCAAGGAGAGAAGAGGAATCCTTGTGAGAAAGGGTTCTTGTACTAACTGGTGCCGGAGCACATTCAATTTGATCTTCAACGGTAAAAACCGAGGAAGACTGAGAAAAGACCAAAGGGCCTTTTCCTTTGTTTTGGAAAGAAGGGTTAGCTAAAGAGTGTTTCCCTCTGTTGTTTTCCAAGTCATGAGACGAGGAAGTTTGAGAAAAGACCAAAGGGCCTTTTCCTTTGTTCTGGAGAGGAGGAGCAGAGCTTTTCCTCTTGATGTGAGAAGAGGAGAGATTAGCCAAAGGGCTGTCTCTCTTGGATTGTGCAGACACCATTTGCGCATGGGTTGATGGCGCATTGGCAGATTGCGCATGAGGAGTCTTGGCAGAATATCTTCTGGCCTCAACCAGAGTGGTTTGCGCAGTAGGAGCCTTGTTGCCAGAGTGTTTGAGTTGTACTCTGGTTGCTGGAGTAGTAGATTGCGCAGGAAGAGTAGCAGCCAATTGCGCCAGAGGAACAGGAGTCTTGCACTTTGACAAGGCAGCATATGAAATGGTCTGTGCATTGGCAACAGCAGACTGCGCATGAATGGAAGAGACAGATTGTGCAACAGCAGAGACATTAGACTGTACAACAGTCTTGGTGGCAGAGACCTTAGACTGCGCAGCAGTCTTAGACACAGAATCAACAGACTGTGCAGCAGTCTTTGGGATCAACACTGGGCGTACTTTGCTCGTAGCAGAAGTTGTTGTAGTGCGAGGAGTGGTCCTGGAGTTGATCATGGATTCATAGGCTGTTTGGTTGACCTTCACAACCAGCGTCTTCTGCGTCTTTCCGATAGACGCAACGTCGCATTGAGTTGTCACTTCCTCGTCGGAGAAGAAAGTCGTCCCCAGCAGAGTCGCCATTTTGTTTGCAAAAACAAAAGTATGAACTTTATTGATACAAACTTTGTAAAGATTACAAGAATTCTGGGAAAGTACAACTGTAGGAATCCAATCTAGAAGACGATTGCTTTATCCCTTGGACGATGTGAACCTTGAAGACGATAGCCTCTGAATTTGAAGGCAAAAGCCTCGGAAGTTGAAGGCAAAAGCCTCGGAAGAATGCAGCAGCACTTGGGCAAGAACTCCTGAACTCTCTGATATTTCTGAACTTTTATGTCTCATCCCCTTGAATGAAGACTTGAAACTCTATTTATAGAGTTCTAGAAATAACTAACTTTTAGTTATTCTGAATGGCGCAAGTTGGATTGTGCAGGCACTGGATTGTGCAGCATCAGACTGCGCAGGCAGTTGTCTGGTCGTGGGCCAATTGTCTTGGACACATGGCATTATTTGATTGAAATGTGCATGATCGTGTGCAGACGGTTGCCACGTAATGAGCAATTGATGGCATGAATGCCACGTGTATTTTTGTCAGTTGTCTTGATGAAGTGCGCTGACTTTGGATTGCGCTAGAATGGATGGCGCTGGTATGGATTGTGCTGCAAACAGATTGCGCTGCATGTACAGCTGTCCTCGAGCACTGCGCGGTGCAATCAAACGAACTGTCTCCTCGTTCTTTATGCTGTCAGTTGTCAGAAGATTTGATTTTGTCAGATAATGATGACATGGCCACGTCAGCTTGCGCACTTGAGAGTGTGCGCAGTCCAGTCTGCACAATCTGGATGATGCGCAATCTGATGTCTGCGCAGTTCATTTGAAAGCTATTTTTCTTGATTTTTATGACTTTGTTGATGGGTGCAACTTGATTTTTGAGGACCTATAATGTTGTATATTTTATCTTGGTAGAAAGAACAACAGTTCAGGGTGTACTTCTGAGAACTTCATTTTCACGTCATTCACTTTCTCGGGACGTCGTAAAGGATCCCGAAAAGGTGAAGGACGTAAAGAGGAAGTTCTGAGAAGTGTATCCTGAAATGTTGCTCTTTCTATCCAAGATAAAATATAGAATAGTAAGCAAAACTGTCGATGGTTCGAATACTGCACTTCACACACACTGTAAACACAAACACACAGCATAACAAAAATACTAAATATTTTTTTTAATTTTTTTTATAACATCTGCGACGTATAGCGACGTTTTGCGATGTTTTGTGACGTCCTGTACACGTCGCTACACATCGCAAAATAGTGACGTAACGTCGCTATCCGTCGCTATAATGCTGACGTGTATATGACCACATGAGAGCCAACGTCGCTAAAGTTGTCGCTAGGCGTCGCTAATATGCTGACGTGGCTGCCATGCCATGTCATCATATGTAAACTTTACGGCGTCGCTAAGTGGTCGCCCTACGTCGCTATACTGGCGACGTATGTTGACGTCGCTATCTGTCGCTCATATTAGCGACGTCTAGCGACACTAGAAATGACGTCGCAACTAGCGACGAATTTCGACCAAATTGTAATCTGCGACAAGCCTATAAGCGACATCTATTTTTCGTCGCTAAATACGTCGCTAATAGAAATTAGCGACAGATTTTCCCTTTTTAGCGACATACTCTGACGTCGCTAAAAGGGGTTATTTTAGTAGTGCAAGTTCTCCGACGAACTTGTTGGTTCCTGGAAGCTGTTCGTGTAGGGCGAATAAAGCTTTGAGCAACGGTGATCATTCACCCTAGCAGGCCATCTTCTTCGTTGCTGCCAGTAATTCTGATTGTAACTTCTTTTTAGAAGTACTACGATCGATTGCTGTTGATTACGAAATCTTTTTAGATTCTCGTAATTCAGAATCACCTTCCTTGAAGTGTTGATTTGAAACATTATTTTTACCATTGTTTCATTTTCTCAGTTTTCCATCGTAAAATTGTGCCCCGGCACTAACAATCTCAAAGCTTTATTGCAACGATGGAAAACTTTAATGCTTCACTCCTCAACACTGACTTCTGTAAGTTAGAAAAATTTGATGGAGAGCATTATCAAGTCTGGAAGAGAAAGGTTTATCTCACTCTTCAACTCAAAGACGTTGATCACGTGCTTCTTGAAGAGGAACCTACTATTCCAGATATTGGGTCTGCTGCTGTAATAGCTGCGGCTACTAAACTATATGCCAAGTGGAGAAGGGAGAATAGCATTTGCAGGCTGCTTATCCTGAATGCTATGGAGGATTCTCTAGCAGAATCTTACAGTAAGAAACCTATTGCCAGAGACATATGGGAGTCTTTGGAGAAACTGTACGAAGAAGACAAAAACAGGAGCAAGATATTTATGGTTGAAAAATATCACAAATGGCTCTTTGAGGACGAGAAGTCTATGCTGCCGCAGGTAAAAGAATTTTTGAAGCTGCGACAGAAGTTGGAAGACGAGGCAAAGCCCCTCCCCGACAAGTTTGTTGTTGGAGGGATTGTCTCAAAGCTCCCCGCTGGGTGGAGTAAGTTCTATACAAACATGTATAGGAAGAAGCTTGAGATCAGCCTTGAAGATCTCTTGCAGGAAATCTATGTTGAGGACCAGATGCGGGCTCAACTGAAGGTGGACACACTGTCCAAGCAATTGGCTAATGCCAATCTGGTTCATACCAAGGAACCAAGGGCAAAGCAGGCGGCTTCCCACAACAAGAAGAAGGACCTTGACAATCTAAAAGTCAAGGGAACTTCTATCAAGAAAAAGAAGCCAAAGTCTCAAATGCCTTGCTTCAAGTGTGGCAAGAAGGGCCACTTAAGAATGAGTACAAAGCAAAGACCAAGCAATCAGAGCAAGGAGAGCCTAGTAAGGTATCTATGATCACTGACATTGTTGCTATGATTGCGCAGGTTGATGCGGTAAGGACTGACTCTGACTGGTAGGTAGACACTGGAGCCTCCTGCCATGTCTGCTCCAGTAAGGAGTGGTTCACCACCTATACACCTACTTCTGAAGTGGTTATGATGGCGAACCAGGCACAAGCTGAAGTGCTCGGCATCGGGACGGTGGTGTTGAAGATGACTTCGGGGAAGTCTCTGACGCTTCAAGGCGTGAAGCACGTACCTGCTATCGCCAAGAACCTGATCTTAGGAGGCCTACTCTGCAAAGCAGGCCTCAGGATGGACATCAATGCTGCCAGATGGTGATGTCTATCAAGGGAATATATTTCGGGAAAGCTTTTTATACCGAAGGAATGTTCAAAATTCAGCTTGTAAATCAGTCCAATGTAATTAATGTGATTAATGAAATTACTCCTTCTGCTTATACTCTTGAGTTGTGGCATAATAGGCTAGGAAATGTTCATTATAAACGAATAAACAGAATGTCTAGTCTAGGACTTATCTCCAAATGTGGGGGTAAGGTAGAGAAATGTGAAGTTTGTGCTCAAACAAAGATCACAAGGAAACCCTTTCCTCGGGTTAATCGAAGTACATATCTTCTGGAGTTGGTACACTCCGATATCTGTGACTTCAAACAGTTCTCTACAAAGGCCGGGATAAAGTATTTCATAACCTTCATCGATGACTTCTCAAAGTATGCGTTCGTCAACTTGCTGAAGGCTAAAGATGAAGAATTCGAGAAGTTCAAGGAGTTCAGAGCCGAAGCTGAGTGGCAGACTAGACAACAACTCAAAAGGATAAGAAGTGATCGAGGTGGGGAGTACAGGTCTCATGAATTCGCATCGTTCTGCAAAGAACATGGAATTGTCAATGAGACTACGGCTCCGTACTCTCCTCAATCAAACGGAGTAGCAGAGAGGAAGAACAGAACGTTAACAGAAATGATTAACTCAATGTTGTTGACTGCTGGTCTTCCTAAGTGCTACTAGGGAGAAGCTGCATTGACGGCCACTTTTATTCTAAATAGAGTGCCTCATGCAACTTCCGACGTTACTCCTCATGAACTCTGGTTCAAGGTCAGACCTAACTTGAATGTCATTCGAGTGTGGGGGTGTCTGGCATATGTCAAGCTTCCAGATCTAAAGATTCAGAAGCTTGGGACAAGAACTACTAAGATGATCTTCTTGGGGTATGCCGAGAAGAGTGATGCTCGGAAATTTCTTGATATTGAGTCAAATCATATCATTGAATCTCGCGACGCAGAATATTTTGAAGACAAATTTACAAGACACAAGAATATTGTTCTTGCGGATGTACCGGAGAACAATGAGGGTGCACAGGAAACTGATGTCTTCAATGAAGATGTGGTCCAAGAAGACGTTGTTGTTGAAACAACGGTTGAACCAGATCTCGCTGAGCCGTCAACGAAGTGAGTGAGGAGGCCGAAGGACTTCGGAAGTGACTTTGTCACCTATCATGTGGAAGCAGATCCGCTTACCTATGATGAGGCGATGAAGACCAGAGACGCAGTTTTCTGGAAGGAGGCGATTGACAATGAGTTTGATTCTATCACCTCAAATAACACTTGGGTGTTGGTTGATCTTCCTGAAGGAGCGAAACCCATCGGATGCAAATGGATCTTCAGGAAGAAGATGAAAGCAGACGGAACTATTGACAAGTTCAAGGCTAGGTTGGTAGCCAAGGGATTTTCTCAGAAGCAGGGGTTGACTATTTTGACACGTATGCTCCAGTAGCCCGGATGACCACCATCAGAATGTTGATTGCTCTTGCAGTAATACATAAGATGGTGATACATCAGATGGATGTGAAAACGGCTTTCCTAAATGGCGAGCTGACCGAAGAGATTTACATGCAACAGCCAGAGGGATTTGTCATCAGAGATCTTGAAGACAAAGTCTACAAGTTGGTGAAATCTTTGTACGGTCTTAAACAGGCTCCCAAGATATGGCATGAGAAATTTGACAAAGTTATAAGGTCAAAGGGCTACATGGTCAGCGATACGGACAAGTGTGTTTACACAAAGTTTGCTGATGGAAGAGGTGTAATCGTTTGTCTGTACGTGGACGACATGCTTATCCTAGATACGGATATTAGCTGTGACACGGAGACAAAGAAATTCATCTCAAGCAAGTTCAGTATGAAGGACTTGGGGGAAGCTGATGTGATCTTAGGAATCAAGATCATCCGGACAGACACTGGACTAGCGCTGTCACAGTCTCATTATATTGAGAAAAAGATCACTCGTTATGGGTATAGGGATCTTCCAGGGATCGATACGTCGTACAGGTGTAATCTGAAGCTGAATCTAATTCAGAGGAAATCGTCAGGCAGCTGGAGTATGCAAGCGTAATCGGAAGTTTGTTGTATGCTACTACTGCCACAAGGCCTGACATAGCTTTCGCCGTGGGAATGCTGAGTCATTTCACGAGCAACCCAGGTGCTGAACACTGGAAAGCTGTGAAACGGGTTATGAGATATCTCAAGAAGACTCAGACATATGCACTGTACTACAGCGAAGATCCGTCGGTAGTGGAAGGCTTCAGTGATGCCAGCTGGTGCTCAGAGGTGGAGGGCGAGAGGTCCACAGGTGGATTCATTTTCACAATGGGTGGAGCTGCTATATCGTGGAAGTCGAAGAAGCAGACTATGCTCTCGCGATCATCCATGGAATCTGAGTTCTTTGCACTTGATACCGCAGCCGAGGAAGCAGAATGGCTTTGGGAGCTCATGTATGATCTTCCAGTGGTTGGGGCGCAAATACCGGCAATACCGATATACTGCGACAACCAGGCGACTGCGGCGGTGGCATCAAATAACCTCTTCAACGGGAAGAAGAGGACTGTGCGGTTGAAGCACAGGACAGTATACAATCTTATCAAGAGAGGTGTTATTGCAATGATTGATGTTTGGAGTCAGAAGAACCTGGCGGATCCGTTCATCAAGGGCCTCAAGCTCCAGCTGGTCGATGACACAGCTTGTAAAATGGGCTTGAAGACATTCTGATATTGTATTATTGTATTCCTACCATAAAGTTTTATGCTATTAGTTCAAAGATTTATCTATAGGCGTCTAGCTTTTGGTTCAAGGGAGGACCAGTAATCGGAAGAATATCATGAACGGTGGGTACATGTTCTATTGGGCATGGAGAGGTTACGGACCTATAACCACTGTTGTCTACTATTATTTTCTGCGAAAAATGGTTCCTGTGGGAAGGTTGGCTTAATTGCCTTAATAAGTTCTCAGGCAGAGTGAATGCCTGGTGTGCTTTACAGGAAGCACGGTAGAGCAGCACTACAAGGAGAGAAACTCCATGCTACAGTGGGGTGACTCCACAATGAGGTTCCTATATGTGGGGTGCTGCCCAGGAATAGGATAAAGTCTCGGCTTTGCAGGCTAAGTCACAGCGGCGTAGCACCGCAAATAGGCAGTTAGCCTAATGCTGTATGTTAAATATAAAGAGGGGTGTAGTCAGCACTACAAAGATGAGGAGTTCCTCATGTTACAGTGGCACGACACCACGATAAGGTACCCGGTTAGGGATAAAGCCTCGGCCTTGCAAGCCATGCCGTTGCGGCGTAACACCGCAAGGGAGCCTAAGGCTTCATGCTGGATAGTTTAGCACTACAAAGAGGCGGTTGCCTCATGCTACAGTAGTATGACACTACGATGAGGTTCCCGGTAAGGGGTAAGGCCTCGGCTTTAAGCCATGTCATGGCGGCGTAGTACCGCAAGGGAAGCGCAAAGCGCTTCATACCATGTCTCTTTATAATGAACTCACCTATAGTGTATGGACAAAGAGATATCAGGCCGTCTCTTGAGGGTAAACTTGTAGATGCCCAAAATCATACACTGAAACCAGGCTGGCACAGGGCCTTTAATGTGTAGCTAGAAGCACATGTAACAATATTATATGAGTGGAAAGAATTTCAGCTATGATGCAGAATTCAAGGCTTAGTCCATTCTTGTATTATAGTCTGATTTTTAATCCATGCGGGAAGATTCAAGTCGTCAGCGACATCTCTCCTAATGCATGATGGACAGTTACTGTGGGGAACACTTATACCCATATATAGAGATATGTGGGGGATTGTTGGAGTTTTTGCTTTTTTCCTTTAGAAAACTTTAGTCCCACATCGGAAAAAACAAAGAGATTGTATCTCTATATATTAGCTTTGCTATTATTGGAGATGCACATGTGGTGTGGAGGTGCACATGGGTTTGCCATGTGGGGTTATTTTTCTAATGGAAAAAATGCTAAAATCAACAATTAAAGCATTCATGCTTTTTGCTCTTGGAAAATTTATTTCCATGGAAGCTAAGCCCCGTAGGGGCTTAGCGACTCGGACTCGGGCTCATGGGCTCATGAGGCGTAATGTGACATTTTCTTGGTGCACTTTGCACTTAGCACATCAGCATCGTCGTTAGGCGCATAGTGTGCTTTAGTTGCGCTCGTTGCGCGAGCCACGTTGCGCAAGCCTAGTTGCGCTGCCCAGTTGCGCAAGCCCTGTTGCGCTGCCCAGTTGCGCATGCCCAGTTGCGCAAGCCCAGTTGCGCTGCCCAGGTGCGCGCCCAGGTTGCGCTCAGGTTGCGCTGGGTTGCGCTGGGTTGTGCGGGTTGCTCGGGTTGCGCGGGCGCGCTGGTTGCGCTGCGTGCGCCGTGTGCGCAGTGCGTGCAGTGCGCGCAGTGTGCGCAGTTCAGTGCGCGCTCTGTCGCGCAGAGTGCAAGGAGCGCGGGGTGTGCGCAGTTGGCGCAACTTGCAGCGGAACGTGTGTTTGCATGTTCTGGACGGTTGCTACATGTTCGGGGTAGTTTTTACCACGTCCCTAACTTTGTGGCAACCGAACAGTTGCTGCAGGGCCTATATAAGACATCCTCTCTCTCTCAAGGTTAATTACAGAATAGAAAGAGACGCCACCACAGAAAGTTTACGAGTGTTTTTTTAGCACAAGTAAACAGAGTATTCAGAAGTGTTCTTTAACACAGTTCTGATCTTCCAGTAGCCTTCGAAAGAGAGAGGAAAGGCGCCGCACCAGCGTTGCTTTTGCACGGGAGTTCGTGTCCGTCCGAGGAGTCAGAAGAGCAGGAGTGTTCCAAGTTCTCCGAGGAACTTGCTGGTTCCTGGAAGCTGTTCGTGTAGGGCGAATAAAGCTTTGAGCAACGGTGATCATTTACCCCAGTAGGCCATCTTCCATCTTTCGCCAGTCACCTTCTTCGTTGCTGCCAGTAATTCTGATTGTAACTTCTTTTTAGAGGTACTACGATCGATTGCTGTTGATTACGAAATCTTTTTAGATTCTCGTAATTCAGAATCACCTTCCTTGAAGTGTTGATTTGAAACATTGTTTTTACAATTGTTTCATTTTCTCAGTTTTCTATCGTAAAATTGTGTCCCAGCACTAACATTAATCATACATTTCTATCAGATAAGGACTGATTCAAAGTGCATTGCAGAATGAAGAAAGGGTAGGACACGGACACTCAATTATATATAAGGAGCTGCCATTTTGACTGCGGTTCTGACCCACCTGCCACGTGTCGGCCTCCGTTGGCACGGACACACAGCTGTGGTCGCCTCTTTGGCTGTCAAAATTTACTTTTCCTATATCAAATGCCATACAATAGTTCTGACCAGTCACTGAATTATAGGGGAAGGATCCTTTGACCTAAATACTGTATAGAACATGAGTACGTTTAATTTCCAGCAGCCTGAAATTTTTTTTTGCAAATATCGTAGCACGTAGTTTGTCATAGTGGATTTACGAAAGCTAAAGTACAAATAGACTATTGCATCAACTACGTGACACTTTCCTTTGTTCATATTTTCAAGCTACATACATACATCTAATTCGTAGAAATAGTTTGATATGGTCAAACAAATATATATCTATAACCGGTCGGCAAACTGTCATTGTTACCCCCATAAAGCCTTAGTTGTAAGCTGTCGTATCCACCTGTCGAACGGCAGGATTGAATATCTAAATGCCAATGGCTGTCATCGTTAAAGGCAACTCATATGCATGAATAGCTTAACAATTTATATATCAGCAAAACCAAAAGTGGATGTTTGATATCAGCCATCTTTGCTGCATATGTTATCTTTTGTCATCTAATAGAGGCTACTATATGAAACTTTACAAAGCTTTCTGTAGTTTGTGGTGCAGGGCCGGTCCTATGGTTTATACTTTATAATACCTAGGACAAAATATAAAATTTTGGTCCTTTTTCTCATATAAATAATTTTTTTTAGCATTTTATAAGCAAAATCATCAATTAAGCTGTCATAATCAAATTTTTCTAGCATATTTTTTTCAATATATATATCAGAGCTAAACCATTTAATCTTTGATTTTGTGACATAGTTGATCTTAAATAATATTTTATTATTTTAGTTTTGTTTCCAGATTTAGACTTTTGCGCTGACTTTTTTGTCGTTTCCAGATTGGGTCTTTTTTTTATATATATATACCTAGTATGTTTTAAAATTATGGGGCCATCCAAAATTGGGGGCCCAGGACGGTCGTCCACCTCGCCCATGCCCTGGGCCGGCCCTGTTCTGGTGCAATAGTCTATAATATTTGCAAGCCGGTATAGGGGTTAGTCAAATAAGACTTCGGACTTGGACAATTTCCCTATGTTTGAGGCCAAGGGCGTACCTAAGTAGAGGGCTGGGGTGGGCTCCAGCCCACCGCAAAAGATTTTTGTTTTTTTTTTTTCATGTATATTTTTTTTGAATTTTTTTTTTATGTGAGTTAGTCTATACCTAATCCACCCTAACACACTTCATCCCTTCCCAACTCGAGTTTCTGGTTCCACCCTTGTTTGAGGCAATTTACAGGCTCAGCGTGACCCCACAAGAGGTCGGGATCGTGAGTGACCCTCCAGTATCGACCCACAATAAGTGTCCAGGGACAACCAAAACTAGTTCTCGATAGGACAACCCAAATCCGTAGGCCCGCCTGTATATTGGGACACTACTAATTGTTTTATTCATCATAAAGACATTGCAGGGAAATATGGTAGGATATGTAAGAACCATCAATATATGTTTTAACATAAAGTTACAGTCCAATGCGAATTAACATGGTGTAATTTTTTTTCCCTTTCTAAAGCATCGATTAATTCATAGAAAAAAAAACTTCAGTGGACAGGTGAGATGGATCTTGTCATAGTACGTAGCTCTATTTTAGTTTTTATGGGTAGAGAGAAATTTGTGGATCTTTGAGAATAAGTTGAACACTACCGACTTGTTGCTTTTTGGATATTTTTCTCTTTAATCAAGACTAGCTACGTACTACGTGTGCCAATGGAAGTGAAAGAAGACATGACATAATTCCTGATACATTTACTTCAAAAATTCTTCCGCGAAGCTGTGCCTGGAGAAGAAGGAAAATGATCACTGCAGTAGTTTAGATGGGTCTTTTGATATATTTGTGGCTAGTTGGAGTTGGTAGTTTAGTAAGGAACTTTTGTGTTTTCATACATTTGTGGTCACTTGGAGTTGGTACTAGTTCAATTGGAAAAAAAATTGGTTGGTATATGTTGTTTTCGCATTACCAACAACTGGAAGTTCTTGATCATCTCTGGAATTTAGGTGCTAACTTATCCTCAAAAACATATGTGAATATGCAGGCATGACTGCACCATTTCCATGTGATGTAAATTAATTTTCAAGATGGAGAGAAAGTTTGAGTTTCTTGTACAGTTTTCCTAATGCACATACTGTCCTCTTAACTAAAATTGAAAATTTCACTCAATTATATTTTAACTGCAACTAAAACTGTTTCGAATATCTGACTCAAGTGGTATGCTTCTTACAAATTGAAATCAAAGTTCATCAAACAAAGACAAAGACAGCTTAACAACATGACTTTCATTTGAATTAATAACCCCTCTTCACATTCCTACTCATATTCTTTTCAGCTCCAGCCTCCAGTCATCATGCAAGAACTCCTCGGCACAATCTTTTCAACTCAAAATTATATGCACCTACAAAATGGAAACAACAACGAAAGGGAGTCATTTAAACTTTTTTTTTTCTACTTACACTTCTAGAAGCAAAATTATCAATTATATCATCATACACAACGTTTTCCAGCATATCCTTTTCAATGCATATAATGAGAGTCAATAAAATCCTATAAACAATCATTGCATTAGGAAACATATCCATTGATTTTACAAACTCCAGAATTTTAATAGCAGTCCATAATTTTATCTACTTGAGATGATTCACTTGGTAGCATCACCTGCAACACTTGTTGGATTGTATCTCGTTTTTGGTTGAGCGCTCAAATGGAGGGTGACAATGGAGTTGGCAATTTAGTCCCACATCGGTTAGGAGATGGGATCATGTGGTATAGATAATTGAGATTAGTTCAAGCCTTACATGAAAATTCTCTTTTAAGGCATATGGGCCCAATTCAATATTGCACCTTATGGGCCAACTCCGGTTCGGGTCACATCGTGTTCCCAACAAGTGTTATCAGAGCCCATGGTTACGGGGCTAGTTTGGACGGCTCTAATTGGTTCGAGACAGATCGTGTTGAACGTTCATGTGTATAATCGGATTATACGGACTATTTTCAAGGTGGATCAGTAGGAGCATCAACTACAAGAATTGGCTTCAAATTGGCTTCAAAGGTGGGTTTTGACGAGCCCAAGGTGGAGCAAGGCTTTGTGATTGGCACACAATTGTGGTGTGGATGAACGTGTCAGGCTTGATTCTGTGGTCGAACGGATCGAGATAACAATATATTGGATCTCCTAGGTGATCGGCTGACTCTTTTCAAGGTGGAGTAGGAGCATCAAGTACAAGAATAGGCTTCAAAGGTGGGTTTGACGAGCCCAAGGTAAGCAAGACTTTGTGGTTGGCACACAATTGTGGTGTGGATGAATGTGTCAGGCTTAGTTCTGTGGTCAAACAGATCGAGATAACAATATGTTGGATCTCTTAGGTGTTCGGCTGGCGGGAACGAGCAAAGGTGGTCGGAGTGTGCTAAGATTTTTCGGTTAGCAGGAACGAACAAAGGTAGCCGGAGTGTGCTATAGGTGTTCGGCTAGCGGGAACGAGCAAATGGTAGCCGAGTGTGCTAGGTTGCTCGGTCAGCGGAAAACGAGCTAAGGTAGAGATTGTTGGATTGTATCTTATTTTCGGTTGAGCGCTCAAATGGTGGGTGACAATGGAATTAGTAATTTAGTCCCACATCGGTTAGCAGGTGGGATCATGTGATGTAGATAATTGGAATATTTGGTTCATGCCTTACTTGAGAATCCTCTTTTAACATATAGGCCCAATTCAATATTCTACCTTGCAATCGGAACATAAACTATGTGTGTCATTATCACAAACCTCCCTCTCAAATCAGTTTCAAGATTAACACGCTACCTTTTCAGTTCATCATCATCCAATGAAACTAACATTGCTACGTTAAACAAAAAGCCAAAGGTAGATTCAAGAAATTGTAAATTTTCAAACCTTATCCTTAATTGAGAAAGAGCAATATATCTAGTGCAACAAGAAAATAATAAGTTCTAAAAGATTTTGCATTCTAAAAGATTTTGCAGCAACTTGTTGCTCCCTTTCACTATTGGGAATTTCCTAATTAAACTGTTTTTTTACAACTAACTTTTCACTTCTCAATAAATATTTAGCTAGGCTCAATTCCTTCCTTCAATGCAATATCTTTTGCTGTAACGATGGCAGAACATGAACCCATTCTCCATGTACTTCTCAAAAAAGAAACCAAACCTTCTAGCTCATTCACAACAACATCAACATGCATATCTACATATTGTAATTTTTTGCTAACCATATTAATCTTGTACAGAATTTCATGCCAAATAACTATGAACTCAAAACTGGAAAGTTCCCCTGATGCTAGTCCTTCAGCTTTTCTACCTAATTTAGCATCATTCATAATTTCTACTAATTCTAACATATATGACTTCTCTAATTGGAGAAATTTGGGAGAGTATGCTTTGACACTATAACACATGACTTTTCCATGCAACATGTGTTTGACAATGGTTTCAAAGTTAAACCGTTTATATAATCAAGTAAAAACTCCACTGCTTTGTTGAATTAGTGAAGACATTATATATATGCTTTGGTATTCTCACAAAAATGATTTTGCTTTATGACAATAATGTGCCATATCACAAAGTATTAAATTAAGACAATGAAAACCACATTACATGTAAAACGTGTTGGGAAAGAAACGCGGAAACCTTTTCCCAAACCGGAGAGTACCTGCGAGAGGACCGAGCAATACAACGCACGAACCCAAAAACAACCACACAAAACAATCCACGCAGACACAGAGAATTTTTGACGTGGAAACCCTTGCGGAAAAAAACCACGGGACGATCGGAGTCCAACCCTGAGAAGCCTCCACTAATGGAATAGAAGAATTACACCCTCTACAAACTCCTCCCGATCCAAATCGGATCCCCACAACACTCAGAGATAAGAACAATGATTACAAGGCTACGAAGAGCGAGAACGACGAGTAGAGATTACCCGAACACGATCTCCTTCGAACAACGACCTTCAATCCTCCGTCTTCTTCTCCGAAGTTGCAATGGCACTCTTGCCTCCTTCCTCTCTCAAAGTTGTGTTGCCTTTGCGATAATGTTGCGTACTCAATTAGGGTTGGGATATCCCAATATAACTCCCTAATCCCGTAGCAAACCTGGACCGTTGGATTAGATCCAATGATGAAAACTCATCCAGAAATCCGCTTCAGCCCCCGACGACACAGAGTTCGGCCAGAACTCTGTGTCGAGCAAACAGAACCTCACGCCAACATTCTGGAGGAGCCAGACCGAGTTCGGCCCGAACTCGCCATGGGACCGAGTTCGGCCCGAACTCGGATCCCCTGTTCCAGAACCTCCCATGGACAGCAACAGCAGCAGCGACTCCGCGTCGCCTACTTCCCAAGCTTCTTCGACACACGAACGGTGCTCGTCGCACTCCGGGGTCTTCTCCACATAGGTTGGGAACCCCATCCACTCCAACAAATCTCCCCCTTCACAACTATAGGGAGGATGTCGTCATCCCGACGACCTGCCTGCAGTACTCAAACTTCCCCCTTGGTAGAATCTTCGTGAACATATCAGCTCCGTTGTCATCTGTATGAACCTTCTCAAGCTCCGCGTCCTTCTTCTCAACCACATCCCGTATCCAATGATACCGAGTCTCGATGTGCTTGGACCGGCTATGAAACGTCTGATTCTTCACAAGGTGGATAGCACTCTGACTGTCGCAAAGCAAAATATACTGCTCTTGCTTCAGTCCCATTTCCTGCAACAGCTTCTTCATCCACAACAGCTCCTTGCAAGCCTCCGTCGTCGCAATGTATTCCGCCTCCGTCGTCGACAAGACTTCTGCAACCGCGACTGCCACGACATCGCTCCTCCCGCAAACATCATCACGTAGCCCGAAGTCGATCGCCTCGTGCCTACATCTCCAGCCATATCAGCGTCGGTATACCCAACCAGCTTCGGCTCGTCACCACCAAAGGAAAGTCTCCAACCGGCAGTGCCCTGAAGGTATCGTAGAATCCACTTGACCGCACTCCAATGTACCCTTCCAGGATTTGAAAGATACCTGCTAACCGTACCAACTGCATGAGCGATACCTGGCCTCGTACACACCATGGCATACATAAGGCTTCCCACAGCTGAGGCATATGGAACTCGCTCCATATCTTCCTTTTCGTCCTCGGTAGATGGACACTGTTCCTCAGTGAGCTTAAAGTGAGCCGCGAGGGGGGAACTCACTTTCTTCGACCCGTCCATCCCGAAACGCTGAAGTACCCGGTGAATGTACTTCTTTTGGGACAAGTGTAGCAGCTTGGACTCTCTCTCTCGGCTGATCTCCATCCCAAGAATAGTCTTCGCTGTGCCCAAATCCTTCATAGAGAAGGCCGCGCCCAGCTGGCGCTTCAACTCCGCTATCCTAGTGGCATTCCGACCCACTAATAGCATATCATCAACATAGAGCAACAAAATGATAAAATCATTATCGGTAAAATACCTCACAAATGCACAATGATCCGACGTCGTCCGTGCATAACCATGCTCCCCCATAAATGATTCGAACTTCCTGTACCACTGCCTCGGAGCCTGCTTCAGACCATACAAGCTCTTCCTCAACCGGCAGACCAAATGTGACTTGCCCTTCTCACAGAATCCCTCTGGCTGCTCCATGTACAACTCCTCCTCAAGATCACCGTGGAGGAATGTCGTCTTCACGTCCATCTGCTCGACCTCCAAGTCGAGACTGGCTGCTAATGCTAGCACCACCCGAATAGACGAATGCTTGACGACAGGCGAAAAGATCTCATCATAATCCACGTCTTTCCGCTGACCGTAGCCTTTGACTACCAGCCTCGCTTTGTATCGAGGGCGAGTAGCATCTTCCGTCTGCTTCACTCTGAACACACATCGATTCTTCAAAGCCTTCTTGCCCTTTGGCAACCGCACCAGATCATAAGTGGAATTGGTGTGCAAGAAACTCATCTCCTCCTGCATAGCCACCATCCACTCCTGCCTGTGTTCGTCTTCCATAGCCTCTGCAAAACTTTCGGGCTCTCCCCCGTCAGTCAATAGCACATACTCATCTGGTGAGTATCTCGTAGATGGTCGACGATCCCTGTCACTCCTTCTCAGTGGAGCCACGGGTGCTGGCTGTATACCGACAGCCTCCGCCCCTTCAGGAACTACCTCTCCGGTATGCTCATCCTCCTGAGGGACACCCTGACCACCATCAGCAGGCTGATGATCAAGGTTGGGAGCAACTCCATGTACCGGCTCCCCCATAACTGGATCCTCTGCGATGTCCTCTAGAAACTGCTCGAAGTGAAATGACTCTAACTCAGGTAATTCCTCAGCCTCAGAAGGCATCTCGAAATCCTGAGTGTTGGTCATGGTCTGATCCTCGACGAACACCACGTCCCTGCTTCTGTAGAGCTTTCCTTCCACTGGGTCGTAGAGTCTATAGCCAAACTCATCCCGACCGTAGCCGACAAAGACGCATCGCCTCGTCTTCGGCTCAAGTTTGGTCCTCTCGTCCTTCGGTACATGCATGAAGGCTTTACAACCAAACGCCCGCAGGTGATTGTATGACGGCTCTTTGCCGTACCATACTTTATCAGGCACATCACCCTGCAAAGGAGCACTAGGAGACAAATTAATAATATAAGCAGCTGTGAGAAGAGCCTCACCCCAATAACTGCCCGGCAAGTTTGCTTCTGACAGCAAACACCGCACCCTCTCCATCAGTGTCCTGTTCATGCGCTCCGCTACACCATTGAGCTGAGGTGTCTTTGGCGGAGTCTTCTGGTGTCGTATCCCTTGCTCTCTGCAATACGCATCAAAGGGACCGATGTATTCGCCGCCATTGTCGGACCGAACACACAACAACTTCTTGCCCGTCTCTCTTTCAACAGAGGCCTGAAACTCCTTGAAAGTAGGTAGCACCTGATCCTTGGTCTTTAAGGCATAGACCCAAACCTTCCTGGAACAGTCATCAATAAAAGTCACAAAGTAAGAAGTACCACCAAGAGATTTTACCTTCATAGGACCGCAGACATCCGAGTGAATCAACTCGAGCAACGCCGGCTTCCTCGAACTTGGGTGACTTTGGAAAGACACCCTATTTTGCTTCCCAGCTAAACAGTGCGTGCATTTCTCAAACTTTGTAGACCTGAGCCCCGGAATCACCTTCCTGTTCACCAAGTAGCTCATCCCCTTCTCGCTGATATGGCCGAGCCGCCTGTGCCACAACTCGGTAGACGCATCACTGACTGCGTTCACCTCCTGTGCCCCCTCTGCGCTCCCCTCCATATAGTAGAGACCGGACTTCTTGCTTCCTCTGGCAATCACCATCGAACCTCTGGAAAGCTTCCACTGACTATTCCCGAAGAGACTGAAGAATCCCTCGTCATCCAACCTTCCAACCGACACCAGGTTGAAACGGATATCAGGGACATGACGAACATCCTTGAGAACAAGAACCGCACCCGTCTTCGTTCTCAAATGCACATCTCCAACGGCAACCGCCTTCGACACATCTCCGTTGTCCATCTTCAACACGCCACAGTCGCCTGTCGTGTAAGTGGCAAACAGTGCCCTATTGTGAGATACATGTGCTGAAGCCCCTGAGTCCACCAGCCAAGAATTGTCATCGCAGGTGAGGTTAGTAATAACCTCATCACCTACGACGATCACATCGCCTCCATGCACCGAGGCCGCCGCTGTAGTGTTCTCTTCTTGCTTCCCCTTGTCGCCCTTCTTCTCTCTCTTCCAAGCGAAACAATTCCGCTTGATATGGCCCTTCTTACCGCAATGGTAACACTCCGAGTCCTCATACCGACCTTTGGACTTCCCTCTGCTCTTGTCTCTGCCACCACCTGGACCCCTGCTTTTGCCCCTTCCGCGGCTCTCTGAAACAAGTGCCTCTGAGTGGTGGGATGTGGATGAAGTGCCCTGAGAACGTCTCCGTATCTCTTCATTCAACACCCCGCTCTTGGCAAACTCCAGACTGACCACGCCCTCTGGAGCAGAAGCGATTATAGATACTCGTACGGTCTCCCACGAGTCTGGCAAAGTACACAGCAGCCATAGTCCCTGAACTTCGTCGTCGAACTTGACTCCCATAGAAGATAGCTGGTCAACCATGCCCTGGAACTCACTCAAGTGATCCGAAATAGACGCCCCATCCTTGTATCGCAGACCCATCATCGTTCGGATCAGGAACAACTTGTTTACCCCGGTCTTCTTCGTATACAAGGATTCTAGCTTATCCCACAACGTCTTCGCGTGCTCAATATTGGCAACGTGGTTGTACACGTTCTCGTCCACAAACTGCCGTATGTACCCACACACCTGTATGTGCTCAAACGTCCAGTCCTCCTCGGATTTATTACTGGGCTTCTCGGATGCAAATACGGGTAGATGCAGCTTCTTGACAAATAGCAAGTCTTTCATCTTGCTCCGCCAATAGTGATAATTGGTGCCGTTCAGGTTCACCATGCGCACCGGCTTTGCGTCCATCTCTCCTCTCTGGTTTCTCTGTCAACTACTGACACCCTTCTGAATTCCAGAACCTGGCTCTTATACCACTCTGTTGGGAAAGAAACGCGGAAACCTTTCCCCAAACCGGAGAGTACCTGCGAGAGGACCGAGCAATACAACGCACGAACTCAAAAACAACCACACAAAATAATCCACGCAGACACAGAGAATTTTTGACGTGGAAACCCTTGCGGGAAAAAACCACGGGACGATCGGAGTCCAATCCTGAGAAGCCTCCACTAATGGAATAGAAGAATTACACCCTCTACAAACTCCTCCCGATCCAAATCAGATCCCCACAACACTCAGAGATAAGAACAATGATTACAAGGCTACGAAGAGCGAGAACGACGAGTAGAGATTACCCGAACACGATCTCCTTCGAACAACGACCTTCAATCCTCCGTCTTCTTCTCCGAAGTTGCAATGGCACTCTTGCCTCCTTCCTCTCTCAAAGTTGTGTTGCCATTGCGATAATGTTGCGTACTCAATTAGGGTTGGGAAATCCCAACATAACTCCCTAATCCCGCAGCAAACCTGGACCGTTGGATTAGATCCAATGATGAAAACTCATCCAGAAATCTGCTTCAGCCCCCGACGACACAGAGTTCGGCCAGAACTCTGTGTCGAGCAAACAGAACCTCACGCCAACATTCTGGAGGAGCCAGACCGAGTTCGGCCCGAACTCGCCATGGGACCGAGTTCGGCCCGAACTCGGATCCCCTGTTCCAGAACCTCCCATGGACAGCAACAGCAGCAGCGACTCCGCGTCGCCTACTTTCCGAGCTTCTTCGACACACGAACGGCGCTCGTCGCACTCCGGGGTCTTCTCCACATAGGTTGGGAACCCCACCCACTCCAACAAAACGCTCTAGGATTTATGTCAAGCAATCTTCTCCTTGATGTTTTCCTTTCATAGTAGATCCATTATCATATCCATATCCTCTAACATTATCAATATCAAGACCAAGAGAGTCTACAACTAGGATTGCCTTAAGAAGCCCCAACTAATTTGTATCATCCACATTAAAAAAAAATCTAAAAAATATATTCTTCTATTTCTATCGCAGTACTTGATACTTGTACACACCTTATTATTAAAGTCATTTCCTCAATTCGACTTGCATCATGAGTACAATCAAGGACCACTGAGAAGTTCTTTGCTTTTTTTTCAATGATGGCTTCTTTTAATGATAATAATAATGATTTTTTTTTCAAAGATAATAATAATGATTTTTTTTCCAAAGATAACAACAATGATTTTTGTTTTCCTCTCAAATGAGTTGAAACTGATGCATAATAGAATAAAAAAACTGCAATCGTTTCAAGTAGGCCTAAAAAATTACCATTGCAATCATCTCTAGGTTTATCATTTGATCCATGAAATGCTAAATTATGAGCAACAAAACATTTCACAATAGCAACAACTCTAATCATGACTTGCTTCCAAATAATTGGTTATTTCTCATTCAAATTCTATCTTATCAATTGTCTATTTTTCACAAGAGTATATTCATGTTGTGTAAGTTTTTCACCAATATGTTTCCAATCCCTGATTCCTTCCTTAGCTAATTGACTTCGTGAATGCATTACGTTAAACAACTGACAACAAAAACAAAATACTATACACAACTTTTTTTAGTACACTAGCCATTTGATCTATCACAAGTCTCCCCATTTGGTAATATTTGAATGTAAAAGTTTAAGGAAAAATGTCTAGTTTGTTCATCCAAAGGATAATTGACAACATGTTTTGTTTTGTGGGTCTTTTCATGCAAGTTCATCCTTCATGTTTCTCTTAAGAGGGCGTTTAGTACGCGGTATTTTTTTTTATTCCCGGAAAAATTTAAGATGGAAATCTATTACCACGTTTGTTTGGCTTATAAAATTTTTATTTCCGGGAATTATAAATACCCGGGTAAATAATTTACCCACAAAACATGAAAATTATATCCCTGGAGAATAGGTGGGTATTTTTTTTTTTGCCCGGAAAAAAAAAAATTGTCTAAATTTTTTTCTTCTTTTTTGATCAATTTTGATTAGTTTTGAACATTTTTTCTTTTTTTTGTCGTTTTTATCGCTTTTTGTCATTTTTTGTCGTTTTTACCAATTTTTGGTCGTTTTTAAACGATTTTTTGTCGTTTTTACCCATTTTTTTATCTTTTGTCACCTTTTGATTATTTTTTGTCGTTTTATCGCTTTTTTGTCATTTTTTGTCGTTTTTACCAATTTTTGTCGTTTTAAGCAATTTTTTGTTGTTTTTACCCATTTTTTGTCTTTTTGTTACTTTTTGATTATTTGTTGTCGTTTGTACCCAATTTTTGTCCTTTTTGTCGCTTTTTTGTTAATTTTTATCATTTTAAGCGATTTTTTTGTCGTTTTTGTAGCTTTTTTGTTGTTTTTACCGATTTTTAGTCGTTTTTGTCGCTTTTTGGTCATTTATACTGATTTTATGGCTTTTTTTTTCATTTTTGTCGTTTTATTGTCGCTTTTATCGATTTTTTTGTCGTTTTTGTCGCTTTTTGGTTATTTTTTGTCGTTTTAACCGATTTTTTTGCCCCTTTTTGTCGTTTTTATCGATTATTTCCCGTTTTTATCGCTTTTTGGTTATTTTTTATCGTTTTAACCGATTTTGTTGTTGTTTTTAATCAATTTTTTGTCGTTTTAACCAATTTTTTGTCGTTTTAAACGATTTTTTTTTTTGTTTTAACCGATTTTGTCTTTTTTATCGATTATTTTTTGTTTTTGTCGCTTTTTGGTTATTTTTTGTCGTTCTAACCGATTTTTTTTATTTTTAACCGATTTTTTTCGTTTTTTAACCGATTTCTTGTCAATTGTTGCCGTTTTAACGATTTTTTGTTGTTTTTTGTCGTTTTTGCCGCATTTTGATTTTTTTTGTCGTTTTTACCGATTTTATGTCGTTTTTGTCGTGTTTTGGTTATTTTTGTCGTTTTTACCCTTTTTTGTTATTTTTTATCGTTTATAAATTTTTTGTCTTTTTTGGTCATTTATGTCGTTTTAACCGATTTTTGTCATTTTTCATCGTTTTTGTTGTTTTTCATCGTTTTTGTCGTTTTTTGTTATTTTGTCGTTTTACCATTTTTTTTCGTTTTGACCAATTTTTTGTCGTTTTTACCGATATTTTTTATATTTTTTCATTTTTTTCGTTATTATTATTTTTTATTTTTTTTCCGTAAATATTTATATTGTCACCAAACATGAGAATTTAATTTTCCAGGAAATTTAATTCCTTGGAATTTGATTCCCGGGAATATAGAATTTCCGGCTATATAGTATTCCGCATACCAAACGTCCCCTAAGATTATCCCAAACTCTAGGATCAAAAATATTCAAATTCACCCTTGTTGCTGGGCATGAGCAATCAATATCTTCCGTTTCATTAATTTTAGTTTTAACTAGTTCGCTCAATTCTTCATTCAAATCATTTTCTATTAATTCTGTAAAATTAGTTTGTTCTTCAGACTCAACATCTCTCCTGCCGTCGTCGATCCCACTTATTCGAGGTGGTTGCGTGATCGTATTGTAGGAACGATATAGTAAAGCGTAATACTCTAGAGGGGGGGTGAATAGAGTTGGCAGCGGAATAATGCTAATTAAAAAAATGTTAGCAACACAATCACAGTATATAATCACAGTTGAAATAATGTAAAGGCAGAGTTCAGAAAGCAAACGCAAAGACAGCGATGTATACTGGTATCCCTCTGTTGAGGACTAATCCAGTCGGTAGAACTCTTGCTACCAGTTGAATCCACTATAGGAAAAATTGCAAGTTTTCTTACGAAGTCCTTGCAACTTCTACAACGCGAGCTTTGATACGAAGAACTCGTCCAACTTCAAATGTGAAGAGGTATTCTTCAATCAAGCCTTCTGATTACAATCTCTCAGAAACTTCTAGACCGTACCGCACTGGCAAATCGACTAGAGGATTGTAACTGGCTTGGGATCTGAAATTGTAAGCTCTAGAAAACTCTTTGGAAGGCAGAAAGCTTTAGATAGAGAGAAGATTGAAAGTGAATGAGTGAATTGAAATGATCGAAATCCTTCTCTATTTATAGGAGTTCCAAAGGGAGAACTCTGTCAGAATTCGGGCAGAATTCGGGCAGAACTCTATGAGCAAATCTCGGTCAAATCCGCAACTGCAGGAGGACCAAGTTCCAGAGAATTCAAAAATCAAACGGCCACCAACCGAACTCTGGCCGAACTCTGGCCGAGTTCTGTCAGGGTTAGGTTAGGGTTTTAAAAATAGGTTTTGGTGATTTTTGAAAACCTTTTTGAAAACCTTTTTGAAAACCTTTTTGAAAACCTTTTTGACAGGTCATTTTAAAAACATTTTGAACTATTTTGGGGATAGCCTATTTGCCAGTACGACTCGGTGTACAACGTATTCCTAGACTCAAATAAAGTGAAAATTACATTGTATAGAAAATACAGACTCAAGTAGGCAAACAGATCTTTAGTCTTGAACGGAGTGAATATCCAATCTTGCTTATGTCCAAGAAGCTGAGATGTCCCAACTAGCTTCGTATATCCAGACAGAGTTTTGATCAATTATTAAAATCAGGTTGACCATATGACCAATGGGCCAACAATCTCCCCCATTTTGATAATTGACAAACTATGAATGATATAACATTAAGCTCGTTCAAAAAGAATCAAAACGTGAAATTGTTCATGTCATGTATTTAACTCAAAAAAAATGTTACATCTTTAATTTTCTCCCCCTTTGTCACTTAGCAAAATAATTGCACAAGAGAAGGCTCCCCCGCATTAAATGCAGAAGGCTCCTCCGCAATCAATGCATAAGTAACAAATAGTGAGAAAACATAACAAATAAAATAAAAAGAGTAAACAGACATCATCACAGGCATGTAAAGTTTCAAAAACATAAAAGAAATCTCAGGCATGCTATTTTACAGGCAGTTTGTAATGAAGAAGCAGTATAAAGAGATAGTGCTAAACAAAATGCTGAAATAAACTGAGATGTCATAATTGAAACATCAGAAACATGTCCATGAAGATAAAAAGTACTGAAATCAAACTACAAAGTACTGATAAGAACTAAAAAGTAATGATAAAAACTTGGAATGTCGGAGCACTTCCAAGTATACAATAGAATGTCACTAAATAATCAAATCACATCTCATAATCACTATCCTCATCATCATCATCATCAGCAGCTTGGCCAGCATGACCGGAAGTACCAGCACCAGAAGTACCAGCGCCAGTAGGATGAGTAGGGGCGCCAGCATAGAACTCACCAACGTAATCTCGAGGAGCACGATACCAATCATAGCGTTACCTGGCTGGAAGTAGGCATGGACAGCCTCATCCTCACAGCGGTAACCCGAAAAAGCTGGATCACGAGGGATGGAAGCAGCATAATGACCAGTCTGGGCAAAACGCAGATCGGCCAAGGAGTTTGCCATCGCCTGATAACGGGTGACATCGCGAAACTCACGCTCGCGAGCCATGTCCGTCATCGAGACGTACAAAGCTGATAAGTGCTGATGTATGCCCTCAAAAGTCATGGCATACGGCTGATGTGGTGGAGGAGGTGCAGTAGGAGGAGCAGGAGGTGGAGCTGAAGCAGTCCGGCTGCGACGAGATAGCTGGAGAAACTTGGGCTCAGAGTCCTGAGTACAAGTCGATAGATCGATCTCGAATCGCTGAAAGATACGAGAGAGAATCATCGCGTAAGAGAGATTTCGATCTCTAGCACGACAACGTCCCATCATCTGAATGATAGTCTTAGGGGCGGAAAAAGGAATCCCCTTAAGAAGATGGTACATGGCGGACAGCTCAAGCGAAGTCACATCATCCTTGGACGTGGATTTTGGAAGTAGAGTAGAGTAGATGATGCGATACAATTCGTAGTTAAACAAGTTCAGGTTGTTAGCCTTGAACTTTCCAGAACGTACTCTGTCAGGTGCACAGAGTTCTGCTTTGAAACTCGTGAGTGTAGTGCCTTCGGGGAAATCGAATTCCGTGATGTCAACTAGCGGTTCACCTTCATTGGGAATACCAAGAATCTCTGCTAGGAGAACATCATTGAACTCAATGTCTATGCCTCCAACACGTGTGCTCACGTCAAAAGTGTTTACTACGAGATTGCAATAGAACAATCTAATGGCATTAGTAGCTATTGGGAAGCACAGTTTAACAAATAAGTGTAACCCTAATGCCTCAAACAAGTGACGATGATCGGGAAATACCGTCCATTTAACCGGAGCGCCGCCGCATATGGATCGGGTGGAAAAGTCACCGTACCATAATAAGGCTTGATCGAGGGTTTGAAAGAAGAACCCATCGAAAGCACCGTCGCTCTTTTGGATCGGCAAAAACAGTGAATCCGTGTGAGGATTCGAAGACGACCCTTCCTCACTAGGAGTGGTCTTCTTCCTCTTAGACGGATTAAATCTAGGTGCCATTGAAATAAAAAGCACTAATTGAAAGGTGGAGAGAGAGGGATTTATACCTCACGAAAATTAGATATGTTGTAGAGAATGATGATCTCCGCACGATTCCAAATTTTGGAAGGATTTTACCAAGTAGATTGGAAGCAATAGATTGGTGAAGAACTAGGGTTTGGAGATCGGGGTCGGCTGCTGCTGCTATTTGTAATTAGTTTGGAAGCAATGAAAGAGAAGAAGCTCTCGGGTTCTGGATATATACACAGATACCTACAACCGAACTCGGGCCGAATTCGGTCAGAGCTCTGGCCGAATTCGCCTAGGGTTCTTCAAAGTTGATTTTTGTCACTTCTTTTTTATTGACTCGTTTCAAATATTTAATTCAAAGATTAGTTATTTTAGTCTTCAACTAACATAATTAATAATATTTTATGAATTAAATGTCATTACACAGTGACTGTCTCAGATTAGCTGTAGGAGTACTGTCCCAGCTGGCGGAGGTTCACCGGGGAACTCTTAAATACCGCTTCGCTTCAACCGTAGTTGTGGTGACAGACAGACTCTTTATTAGCTTGTCTCTAATACAGTTTTGCATAATGATATATAATCGTAAAAATAAAATTAATTTATATTACTGACGTCCAAAATTCCTAATTCTCGACGTAAATAATTGAAGCGATCTTCCGCTAGAGGTTTAGTGAAGATGTCAGCTAATTGATTTTCAGTATCTATGTACACAAGGTTTATATCTCCATTTTGATGATGATCTCTAAGAAAATGATGCCGAATCTCGATATGTTTAGTACGAGAGTGACATACAGGATTCTTAGTCAAATTAATAGTGCTCATGTTATCACAGAAAATGGGAATATGTGTGAAAAATAAATCAAAGTCTTCTAGGGTTTGTTTCATCCACAAAATCTGAGCGCAACAACGTCCTGCGGCGATGTACTCAGCCTCTGTTGTTGATAAGGCTACAGAATTTTGCTTTTTACTAAACCAAGAGACTAGAGCCTTGCCTAAGAAATGACATGTGCCGCTAGTACTTTTTCTATCAACCTTGCATCCAGCAAAATCTGTATCCGAATAACCAATAAGGTCAAAGGATTTAGTTTTGGGATACCACAAGCCGACAGAAGAAGTGCCCTTAAGGTATCAGAAGATACGCTTAACTGCGGACAGATGTGATTCCTTTGGGTTAGCTTGAAAACGTGCACACAGGCAAACACTAAACATTATATCTGGACGACTAGCAGTTAAGTAAAGTAAACTACCAATCATACCTCGATACTTACGTGTGTCGACTGGCTTGCCTTGTTTGTCAGAATCAAGCTTTGTTGAAGTTGCCATCGGAGTGCCAATAGGTTTGACATTGTCCAGATCGAACTTCTTTAGCAAATCTTTTGTGTACTTGGCTTGATTAATGAACGTCCCATTGTCGGTTTGTTTGATTTGCAATCCGAGAAAGAATTTCAGCTCTCCCATCATGCTCATCTCAAACTCATTCTGCATACACTTAGAAAATTCTTGACAAAGAGATTCATCAGTGGATCCAAATATGATATCATCAACATAGATTTGAATTAAAAGCAACTTGCCATTAAAAGATTTAATAAATAGTGTAGTGTCAACCTTTCCTTTTGAAAAACCGTTGTCAAGTAGAAAAGAGCTTAGACGATCATACCAAGCACGAGGGGCTTGTTTCAAACCGTATAGAGCTTTCTTCAACTTGAAAACATGGTCAAGATTTTTGAAATCCGTGAAACCCGGAGGTTGTGCTACAAAAACTTCTTCTTTTATAAATCCATTTAAAAAAGCACTTTTTACATCCATTTGAAAAAGTTTAAAATCATAAAAACATGCAAATGTACATAACATGCGAATGGATTCTAATCTCGCAACTGGGACATAAGTCTCATCGTAGTCGATACCCTCTTCTTGATTGTATCCTTGAGCTACGAGTCGAGCCTTGTTACGAGTTACTAAACCATCCTCATTCAGTTTGTTTCGGAATACCCAACGGGTGCCAATGACCGGATGATCAATTGGCTTGGGAACAAGTTCCTAAACTTGATTCCGTTCGAATTGGTTCAATTCCTCTTGCATGGCATCTATCCAGAAACTATCACTACATGCTTCATCAATAGATTTAGGTTCTAGCTGTAAAATAAATGCAACACTAGAAACAATATCTCTACAGGATGTACGAGTACTTACTCCCTTGGTAATATCACCAATTACCAAATCCTTTGGATGATTTGCTGTAAATTTCAACCTTTTTGCTTCATTCTGAAGGTAGCTGGTTCCTGGATCTTCTCTAGGAGATTCAGCTAGTGCAGAGCTTGGTTGAGAGTCAGCTGGAGTTGAGCTTGATGTAGGGAGATCTTCATCACTGTCATCGAGAGTCATTTGGTTCAATTTATCAAAAGTGACATTGATTGATTCTTCGATGATCATGGAACGTTTGTTGAAGACTCTGTACCCTTTGCTCTTGGCCGCATAACCTAGAAATATACCTTCATCGGCCTTTTCGTCAAACTTTCCCAAGTTGTCTTTAGTATTAAGAATAAAGCACTTACAGCCAAATATCTTAAAGTATGAAACTAAAGGAATTCTATCAAACCATAACTCAAATGGAGTCTTCTTCGATTTGGGTCGAATTAGAACTCTATTGAGCACAAAGCAAGCTGTATTGACAGCTTCAGCCCAGAAGTATTTGGGTAGGCTAAATTGATTTAACATTACTCTGGCCATTTCGGTTAGAGTTCTGTTCTTACGTTCCACAACTCCATTTTGTTGTGGAGTTCTAGGGCAGGAGAACTCATGAATAAAACCGTGTGTGTCATAAAATTGCTCAAAATTAGCATTCTCGAATTCGCCACCATGATCGCTTCTAATTCGAGTGATCATGTAACCTTTTTCATTCTGTACTTTCTTACAAAAGGTGACAAATTATGATAATGCGTCATTCTTGCGTGTCAAGAAATATACCCACGTGTATCTAGCGAAATCATCTACAATTACAAATGCATATAATTTACCTCCGAGGCTAGCAACTCTGCTAGGACCGAATAAATCCATGTGTAGCAATTGTAGAGGTCTAGTAGTACATACTGCGTTTACAGACTTGAATGTGGATCTGGTAGCCTTGTTCTTTTCACATTGGCTGCATACCGAATCCTTCTTGAATGTTATGTCTGGTAAACCGCGTACTAACTTCTTTGTGGATAATCTTGAAATTGTATTCATGTTTGCATGACCGAGTCTCATGTGCCATAGATGACTCTCATCACTTTTGGCCATTAAGCATCTACCTGAAATGTTAGCTTCTTCCAGCAGATAGAAAACATATATATTGTCTTCCCTGATTCCTTCAAAGATAGTACTACCAGTTGAGCTATCAACTATAGTACATTTGTCTTTGCCAAAGTTGATACCATAACCATGATCAGGTAGATGACTTATGCTGAGCAGATTATGTTTCAACTCGGTAACCAGACAGACATCTTTAATCACGGGATAGGGAGACTTACCAACATCACCGATACCAATAATATACCCTTTCAAATTATTACCGAAGGAAACATAACCTTCCTTCTTTTTCTTCGACAGTGTTGCAAATAGAGTAGCGTCACCGGTCATATGCCGTGAGCAACCGCTGTCGAGGATCCATTTGCTTCTAGCATGTGAAAGGTGTTCCACCTACAAAACAGTTTGCAGATGAAACCTTTGGTACCCATTTCTTGTAGGGTCCTGAATTGTTAGCTTTAGGTATCCAAGCATAAACATTTAAATCTACAAGCTTTCTCATTCTACATGCAGATGATATATGACCAATGAGGCCACAATAATGACATTGTGCATGTCGAGTGTTGAAAGCTGAGTGGTGTGCATGGTTGGTAGGTTTGGGTTTTCTAGTATAGAAGAATGCATACCTATGATCATGTTTGGGCTTAACCTTTTGGGGTAAAGGTTTTATATGGTTTGGTCTGACAGTGTTTGGCTTGGGAATGTTCCGATTTCTCGGTAAGTGACACGTGTTAGGGTAGGAAGCAGCAAGCTCAGGCTGTTTTCCTAACCTAATTTCCAACCTTTTGGAAGTGTCATATAACTTAGTATAATCAGAAGTGAGTGATTCCATTCTGATTTGTGCAGATTGAAGACTTTTTTTTTCTTTAGAAAGATCTTCTCTCAATTGGTCTATAATCTTGTCTTTCTCTTCGGATGACTGTTTAGTCTCGTGTAATAAGAGCTTTATAGAGGAAAGCTCACCAGACTCACTAACATTAGCTCTAACCTCAGCTAGTAGGTCGGTAAGTCTTCCTATTTCTCCTTTGTACTCTTTGAGTACCTTTTTAGCGGTCTGATATTTACTACGCAGTTTCCTGTAGTCAAGCATCAGGTCACTGAAGGCATCTCCTAATTGCTCAAAGGTGAAGTCATCATAAGTTTCTACAGGTTCAGTAGGTACCTGATCGGTTGCCATGAAGCATACATTTGCAGCGTCCTCTGAGTGTTCGTCTTCTGAGTCGCTGGCTTCACTTTCATGCCATATGCTGGTGTTGGCATATTTCCGAGAAGTTGATCTTTTCAGGTTCCCTTTATCATACTTGTTGTTCTTCTTGCTCGATGATGAGTTGATGGGACAGTCCTTCTTCATATGTCCCTTCTTCTTGCAGCCATAGCAGACAGCATCTTCTTGGTACCAGTTGTTGCTGTTGTTCTCTTTGACTCTCTTCTCATGTCTCATGAATCTTTTGAACTTCCTTGCTAGGAGAGCTTGATCTTCAGCGTCAGATCCACTACTGTCTTAGTCATCTTCAGCAGCTTTTCTGTGCTGAGCCTTGAGGGCGATAGTCTTCTCCTTTGGTGCAGGCTCTTCAAAATCTTGCAGCTCCAGTTCATGAGTGAGTAGCTTACCCATGAGTACTTCAAGTGACATTATGGTGAGGTCGTTTCCTTCAATGATAGCTATAGCCTTCGGAATCCAGTTCTTGGTGAGAGCTCGCAGGAGTTTGCGAATCTTTTCGTGGTTACTGTAATCTTTGCCTAAGGAGGACAAAGGGTTTACAATATCCAAGAACCTCTCGAACATTTGTGTGACTGTTTCATTTGGCTTCATTTTGAACGCCTCGTACTCTTGAGTAAGTCTGCTGACTTTTGACTCCTTGACTTGAGTCGTGCCTTCATGTGTAACTTCGAGAAGCTTCCACACACCATTTGTCGTTGTGCATGTAGATACCCTGTTAAATTCTGTTCTGTCTAAGGCACAAAAAAGAGCATTAATAGCACGTGCGTCACGACTGGCCTTTTTCTTTTCCTCCTCTGTATAACTGCTTTGGGGTTTTTCAACCAAAACTCCCTCGACAGTTATACGAGGTGGCTTCTGATAGCCATCAAGAACAATAGTCCATAAGTCAAAATCAAGAGATTTCAAGAAGAAACTCATCCGTGTTTTCCAATAAGTGTAGTTAGTACCATCAAACAGTGGGGGTCTGTTTGTGGCCTGACCTTCACTTGTGAATTTCATAGTAGCCATGTGATGTGCTGTGATCTATATAACAGTTAATTAAAATGAATAAATAATTGCACTGTTACCTTTGCTTTACCTGTAACACCCGCTCTGATACCAATTGTAGGAACGATATAGTAAAGCGTAATACTCTAGAGGGGGGGGTGAATAGAGTTGGCAGCAGAATAATGCTAATTAAAAAAAATGTTAGCAACATAATCACAGTATATAATCACAGTTGAAATAATGTAAAGGCAGAGTTCAGAAAGCAAACGCAAAGACAGCGATGTATACTGGTATCCCTCTGTTGAGGACTAATCCAGTCGGTAGAACTCTTGCTACCAGTTGAATCCACTATAGGAAAAACCGTAAGTTTTCTTACGAAGTCCTTACAACTTCTACAACGCGAGCTTTGATACGAAGAACTCGTCCAACTTCAAATGTGAAGAGGTATTCTTCAATCAAGCCTTCTGATTACAATCTCTCAGAAACTTCTAGACCGTACCGCACTGGCAAATCGACTAGAGGATTGTAACTGGCTTGGGATCTGAAATTGTAAGCTCTAGAAAACTCTTTGGAAGGCAGAAAGCTTTAGATAGAGAGAAGATTGAAAGTGAATGAGTGAATTGAAATGATCGAAATCCTTCTCTATTTATAGGAGTTCCAAAGGGAGAACTCTGTCAGAATTCGGGCAGAATTCGGGCAGAACTCTATGAGCAAATCTCGGTCAAATCCGCAACTGCAGGAGGACCAAGTTCCAGAGAATTCAAAAATCAAACGGCCACCAACCGAACTCTGGCCGAACTCTGGCCGAACTCTGGCCGAGTTCTGTCAGGGTTAGGGTAGGGTTTTAAAAATAGGTTTTGGTGATTTTTGAAAACCTTTTTGAAAACCTTTTTGACAGGTCATTTTAAAAACATTTTGAACTATTTTGGGGATAGCCTATTTGCCAGTACGACTCGGTGTACAACGTATTCCTGCTCAAATAAAGTGAAAATTACATTGCATAGGAAATACAGACTCAAGTAGGCAAACAGATCTTCAGTCTTGAACGGAATGAATATCCAATCTTGCTTATGTCCAAGAAGCTGAGATGCCCCAACTAGCTTCGTATATCCCGACAGAGTTTTGATCAATTATTAAAATCAGGTTGACCATATGACCAATGGGCCAATACGTATCACTGAGCATTTGCGTGAGCTGCGTGGTTCTCATTAGCTATTAGTACTTATTTGTATTTGACTATTTGTATTAGGTTATTTTTGTATTAGACTATTTGTATTGGACTACATATATGAATTAGTACTGTGTCAATCTCTGGATTGTATTGGACTACGACATGGTGATCAGGACATAGTCCCTAAAGTCATTCGACTGGCGAGGCAGAAACTATGTAGCCGTAGATAAAGTTGACTGTCCTTCGACCCTCATCCCTCGACAATGATGATATGACAACCTATCACTATATCTTATATAGTAGTAGATGATGTCCTAGTATTACGTTATGTGAGTTCATCTTGATTCTGTTACATTCTTCAGATACTAGATACGATAAGAACATATACTACACCATATGTACAGAACATAGATGATTCACACTAATGTATGCTAGAATGAATTTTGGGTTGTGTTCTAAGTCATTCGTCCCCATACTTGGCAATTAAGCATGTAAAATATATCGTTGAAGGACATAAAACTTGTGGTCGTTACTGCAGAAAGTGCAGACTGACATGAACTGACGCACGAAAAGGAGAAGATCAAAGCTGTAACAAGTAAAGTTGTGGTTTGGATGTTCTACTCTTGTAAGCTCTTTGTTCACAAAGCAAGATATAATAAATACAGAACAAGTATCGAGTTTATAACTCTTGTAAGCTCTATACTTGAGTTACGAACTCGATACTTGTTCTGTATTCTTTAATTATAGCTTGCTTTGTGAACATAGAGTTTACAAAAGTTCTTTTTCCAAAGCATAACTTTTCTTGTTCCAGCTTAGAGCTCCTCATTTTCGTGCGTCAGTTCATGTCGGTCTTCACTTTCTGCAGTAACTTCCTCCAATTAACCTCCCTCTCTTAGCAATGATGATACGACAACCTATCTTGATTCTGTTATTATAGTAGATGATGTCTTAGTATTACATTATGTGGGTTCATCTTGATTCTGTTATATCCTTCAGATACTAGATTCGATAAGAACATATACTACACCATATGTACAGAACATAGATGATTCACACTAATGTATAGTAGAATGAATTTTGGGTTATGTTCTGAGCCATCCGATCTCACACTTAAAACAGATATGAATTAGTACTGTGAGAGCACCGGAGAGAGTGAAAGCGCCGGATGGGGGGGAGGAGAGAGAGTAAGAGAGTAAAATGGGAGGAAATGAATTGGTGGGGGGAATATAATTAGAATTTAGCGACGTTCATACTAACGTCGCTAAATTAGTCGCTATTAGCGACGTCATAGCGACGTTTCGCGACGACTAGCTCATGTAACTATGTAGCCGTAGATGAAGTTGACTGTCCTCCGACTCTCATCCCTCGGCAATGATGATACGACAACCTATCACTATATCTTTTAGTAGTAGATAATGTCTTAGTATTACATTATGTGGGTTCATCTTGATTTTGTTATATCCTTCAGATACTAGATTCGATAAGAACATATACTATACCATATGTACAGAACATAGATGATTCACACTAATGTATGCTAGAATAAATTTTGGGTTGTATTCTGAGCCATCCGTTCTCACACTTAAAATACATATGATTTAGTACTGTGTGTCAATCTTTGTTTTTGTATTTTTGGCGAACCCAGGAATTGGATTCTATATTTTGTATTTTGGATTCTGTATTTTGTCACCAGCTCCAGCTTCATTTACATTAATCTACGATACGACATGATGATCAGGACATAGTCCCTGCAGCCATTCGACTGGCGAGACAGAAACTATGTAGTCGTAGATAAAGTTGTCTGTCCTCCGACCTTCATCCCTCGACAATGATGATATGACAACCTATCACTATATCTTATATAGTAGTAGATGATGTCTTAGTATTACATTATGTGAGTTCATCTTAATTCTGTTACATTCTTCAGATACTTGATACGATAAGAACATATACTACACCATATGTATAGAACATAAATGATTCACACTAATATATGCTAGAATAAATTTTGGGTTGTGTTCTGAGCCATCCGTTCTCACACTTGGCAAAAAATCGAATTTTCTGTATTTTATCTGCTTTCGAAAATGTACTAAAACGAGATGGCACCCGTTCTCACAAATGGCACCTAAGACCCGAGGATCTCGCTTGAGGGAGGCACAGATGGTTGTGAAAGAGGAGGTGGCTCCAGCTCCAGAGGGCAGTTCAATCGAGAGAGCTGCTCCAGAAGTAATTCCTAAAGCCGAGGGAGCTGTGAAGGAAGAGGTGGCACCATAGGACAGTTCCACCGGGAGTTCCAGTCATCCATCTCCTCTAGATATTGATTTGGCTACTACGGATCCTATTTATGCGCGCTGGCTGAGGGAGTTCTATCTGTCCAAGGAACAAAGTGATCGCTCTCAGATCAGACTTTCATAGCAATACTTCCCAGAAACAATTTGTACTTTTGTACTTTTTCTCATTTTCTTTCAAAAGCCAATTTTAGGCATTTTGTTAAGTAAAACAGGAAGATTCAAGTCGTAGCGACATCTCTCCTAATGCATGATGGGCAGTCACTGTAGGGAACGCTCAATCCATATATTGAGATATGTGGGAGATTGTTGGTATTTTTTTTGTCTTTAGATTAGGAAAGATAGTCCCACATCGGCTACACCAAACAGTAAGTATCTCCATATAATGCATTGTCACGACCCGCACCCGCTTTTTCGGATACAAGACGTGTCCAAGCCAGCCTACGCCGCAGAGTCAGCGGTAGACCGCTGTCAAGCCCGTAAGAATAATTGCTCAAAATAAACAATATTGCTCATTCACATATCTAAATTTATTACACATTTACAATATTTTATATTTAAAGGAAAATACAAAGTTCTCACAATAAATAAAAATGACAACTAGTTTCACTATCTAGGTCGGCCTCAGCATACCCATGTCTTCCCAGTGCTAAGAGTGATCGCGGCTAAACCTGAAAAATATTGGTTTCCAGTCAGGAATGGAACAAGTACACAAACCGACGGCAATGCAAAAAATACAATAGAATTAACAAGACATGAAAATAACATATGAGATATCAAAACTGGAAGATAACTGATGACATAGCACGATAGAGAAATAAAGGAGAAATAAAAGACATCTACCTAGGTGGTATGAAATATCCGTTTCGACATGTGAACGGCTATGGGGTAAATACGGCACACTGTACGTATCGTGTGCAGCTGCTATCAATCACGAAAGATACGGGAGATAGTTCTGGGTGGTCCACATGTCTACTAAGATATTTTCCCTCCCGACTACTCCGTGTGACGAGCGTGTCAACAAGCAGCAAGATATATATATAGACATGAAATAAAAAGACTACTATGAATCGAAAAGTAATCAGAAAGTGTACTTGCCTGAGGTCCTTTGCTGGTGAAACAAACATCTTGTTGGGTCCAACGTAGTGTGATTAGCCTAGGGTTGATGTGCCGAAATCCCAAAGGCAAAGAAAATATATGAACACGATTAGCCACGATCAAGGTTTCTAATCTATAGGAATATGATTTTTAAGAGAAGTTAATCCTTAGTTGAAACATATCCTAGAAAAATATTTGTGCCCATTTAAAAGCCCAAAAGTATTTTATTTATATATATATATTAGAAAAATATTTGTAGCATAACAGGCTTTTTAAGAAAATATTTATATATATAATACCATAAGTATATAAAGCCTAAATTATAATCAAGCCCTAGATATTCAAAGCTCGTGTATAACAAGCCCAATGATAGAGTCCAAAACTATTAAAATACTATATTTTTATTCGCAAAACCAATTAACCCAAAATGTAAAATAGAACCCATATACGTTATTTAGAATTTATATCAAAATTAAAAAATATTTTTATATGGAAAATGTTTATAAACTATCTAGAAAATATATTTCATGCTTGAAACTATATATTTTATTTGACAAAATATTTTAAATGAATGCTTAAAATCTAGGAATCATTTTTAGGAATAAAATCAAAATACAATTTTAGATGAAGACTACATTTGGAAAACAGCTAGAATACTATAAATACATATTTTTAAGTATATATATATATATATATATATATATATATATATATATATATATATATATATATATATATATATATAATTCTTATAAGAATTACAAACATAATTCAGAAATATTTATATATCTACTTATAAAACCTTAATACTTAATGATAAAATAACACTAATAATACTACCCGAATATCTATCAATAATTTAACAACGTATGTATATAAATACATATATTATAACAATACATATATATTCTATCAAAATATATATAATTGCCTATTATATCTAACCCATACCACAAGCCCATGCTCGGCCCAAATTATTCCTTCCAGCTTCTTAAACAAAGAAGCAAACCAAACAACCATAAAAGAAGGAAGAGAGTGTACTCTCTTCATTGAAAAGGAAATCTCTGTTTAGAGAGTTCCAGAGAGAACGAGAGAGAGGGAGAAGGAGAAAGAGAAGGCGGAGGCATACCGGAGGAAGAGGGGAGGGGGCGCTCGCCGATGACGGTGCGTGCGCGACTACGACGCAGCTGCTGTTATCAAAGGCTCGGCAACGCGTGGAGGAAGGAGCGCGGCTTCGGCGCTCGGAGGAGAACTACGGGGTGCCTCGGTATGTCACCGGGTCGAGCTCGCTGGATCCCGTCGTACGGCACGACAAGGACGCGAGGGGTCTGGCACAACGGTGCTGGTGCTCGCGGCGAAGGACTCGGCCGAGGCGGGCAGCGCCTGCGGCCGTGGCTAAAAGGGTCGGGATCTGGACGGCGCATGACGGGGCGTGGCCAGGAGATCCGCCGGAGTCGTGGCGCTCAGAGGGACGGAATCGGCGCTGCCAGGGAGGCAGATCTGGCCCCCTATAGTGTCCACGTGCGTGCGCGGATCAGGACGGCCAGAGAATAGGGCGGCGGTTACGGATTGGGGACAACACGTCCTCGGCATCGGTGGTAGGTGGCGTGGGTGTGGCTCTAATCGAAAGGGTGGTAACGATGGTTGGTTTTTGGTACGATGATGGTGTGGATGGTTCCGGTGGTGGTGGCGGGCGCGGATGATGTTGATTGTATTGCTGGAAGCAACGAACACGGACGCACAGGTCCGGACACGATTGATTGGTACTGTAATATCTGTGGTGGACACAGACACAATCGGACACGATTGCTCCGGCAGAAAACTTGTGTGCTAACGTTGTGGGTGTTTACGTCGGGGCTCAGGGGTTCTGGTGTCGAAGAAGAAGATCCTCGTAGGGTTTGGTTGAGGCCTCTATATACATGGATTTGGATTAGTGATAATCGCAGGAGGATCAGGAGAGATCAATTTTAAATTGATTCGGATGTGAACGCAGGGGTATTCGGCTAGCACAAGAAAATTTGGATATTCCTATTCTGATTAGTATTAGGATCTTCCAGGATAAATTTTATCAAAGTTTAAATCAACATAAAATATTCCTAACTTAATTAATCAAATCTAACTCTTTAAAATCAAATAAATAATTAAAAACTAGTTTTAGTATAATCGAAATACATTAATTTGAATCTAATGAATTTTTAAAACCACACTAATATGATCTTAATACAACTGTGATCATAATAATCCTATTTAAAGTAATAATTAATATCGTCAAAATAGTCTAAAGCTCGATACTATTAGTTTAATTGAGGGTATATTTTCTTTAATCTATAACTTATTTAAAATATAATTTCCTAAATCTTATTATGTAATTTTTAAAATATATTTTCAAACCAAAATAAAATAAAAGTTAATATTAGATCAAATATTTCTAAAAGTCCATTTAGTAAAATAAACTGGTAGATATTTTTGTCCTTCAAAATATATAATTACTTTCTCAAACATAAAATATTTTCCATCTTAAATAAACGAAATTAGCAGTTCCCATAATATTAAATTTAAAACTAGTTTTGAAAATAAAAGAAACAATCATAAAATATTATTTACGAGGTATCGACGAAGTTTACCTTAACGCCATAAAATAAAAATAAAAATAAATTAAAATTTTTTTGGGAAGAGGCGTTACAAATCTACTCACCTTAGAAATAAATTTGTCCTCGAATTTAAGGACTGCTAGGATTGGTAAACTTGGTAGCTCCATGAAAAGGTAGGAAAATGATAAGAAACTGATAAGGAATCTTGATCAATTAGAAGAAAATAAAAGAAAAGAAAAGAAAGAAAATTCCTTAATAATGACATCGAGAAGTAGTAAATGGATATGGCTTGTGGTTGACATCTTAGGCTACGGTCTTGAATCACGCTACCCACCTTATAAATTTTCTTCCTCGAAATTTAGAAGGATACGATTATGCTCGATTAAGAATAAAATCAAGAACTGATTTGATCAATAGTCAAAGCGAGTTAGGTCGTGAATAGTGTTGGACTTCAAGGAAAGATACCATGTGGTACGATCAAAAGGGTATAGTCACAGTGGTCAAGGATCTAATTGAAATATGATTGTCTAAACAAGAAAGGTCGTTCGGGCACAATTATGATTATAGTCAGATTAGTTTAGTCACGAGTAAAGTCGTTCAGGAACAGTCAAAATTCAAATTTGTTTGGCACAATGAATTATTTATGCATAATTACGGACTCAAAATCAAGAAAATATGCGAATTGACATGATCAAGATATAATCAAATAGTCTAGCTCGATCAAAAGTCGCAAGGATGATTCAATTTAAAACCGTCTTAGCATGATCAATTGTGTAGGCATAATCCTAGAATCATAATCCAGGTGTGATCAAGAATGGAAGGAATTCAAAATAAGTTTAAGGGATGCTCAGGAAGACAAATGACCATAAAATAAGATATATGAAAGGATAAAATAATAATAAAATAATTTAGGCAAGTGAATTGTAGGCCATGAAATCAGTAGCCATTTGTCAAGAGGACGTAGTCTCCATAATATTCGAAAATCGTATGTATATATGAAGTCACTTTGCCGAGAATTTATGCCTCACAAGTGTACACATGGCTGCAGTAAACCTTGGTTTCATGACTCAGCTATGACACGATATCGAATATTTTATTATCTTTGTCCAACATTGACATAACAACTCAAGGAGCAAGATAGGGTAATTAAGACATAGGTCTAATAGTATTCTATAACCTACGTTACTTGAAATTACTTCAACTTAGGGTTCATGTCACGCCAGTGCGCTGCTAGCTGCAGTGAACCCGTAGTCTCGATAATTCAAATAAGTGACGACAGTGCGCTGCTGTCCTGTCATCGCAAGTCATCAAAATTATTCCAACTATATCTCCAAGAATATCAAAAGAGTTTTAAAAATATCATACAAGTTGATAAAGATAGAAAAGTGTAAGTACCTGTTCTTCATGTATAACAGCTTCTTGAAAAGAAAACAATTGATTAGGAAGGATAATGATCGAAGTCAAAATAAGAAAAATCTCATAATTCTTATTCTCACGGATATTCAATATTCAACGATTGAGAGGGAACTTTTTAATTCGAAAACTTAACTCAAAATTAACAGACAATTGAGTGAGAAGTTATTTCAAAAATAATTTTTTTAGGTACAAGAAAAAGAATATAAGTGATACGAGCTTATGATATGACGATGTTTAGAAAAGACATAAGATAAAGTTGTTCAAATGATCATGATTAGGAAAAAATAACTGAAGGCAAAAGAAATATAAACTTAAATTATATTTCTCTAATATTCAAGGTCGAGGGAGAATATGTATAAAGCACTATGTCTATCTAAAATGAATATATCTACACACAAGTATATATGCATAGTCTAAATAAATCTCAAAAATCCTAAAATATCATTCTAAGAGAAAGTTATCATATTTCCAGGAAAGTGTAAATTTAAATAGCAATAATACATATATTATATTCGATACATAATTTATAGAAATTATTTCCAATACTAGAAATGGACTACCAAACTATATATACACATCTATGGACAACGTTGGTCGTACTACGTGACCACCAGGGCTTGGGTTGTGTTCAGCTAGTTTGGGACAACCAGGTTTTCTAAAAGCCAATGGTCCTAATAATAAATAATTAAATTATTCCTAGGATTATGTCACGATTTGGCCTGGTTTTCCTAGTTAGGACACACTTGTGGCTCGGTCTTTCCTACCATAACTAATACACTAGTCAAAGCATGCCACAGCACTATCCGTGCCATCACTTCTAGTCATTTGGCATTCCAAAATTTAACCATGACTAAGATATTCAATAATAATAATTAATTAAATTAAATATTTCTAAAATTCTAAAAATCATATTTAATTCAAATAAGCAATTAAAAGGATATTCTCCAAAATTTTGGAAAGAGGGTTACGAATCTACCCTCTTTAGAAATATTGTCGAGTCAAAATGCGATAGTGCATCCTTCTATGAGAGTCGTCTAGTGAGACCTATGTGGCAACCTTAACTACCCAATTGTCAAATTAAAATTAGGCACTCCTAGTCCTAACCATTCTCTTAAAATTGATTTACTCCTAGTTGTGAATGAGCATTTTCTAGTCGCAGGCTTGCAATGGTACGACTAACTTAAGTACCATCACGAGTTCGCATATCTTTTGCAAAAACTGACCTGCATGGGCCACCACAAAAACTTGTCACGATCCGCACCCGCTTTTCCGGATACGAGACGTGTCCAAGCCAGCCTACGCCGCAGAGTCGACGGTAGAACGCTGTCAAGCCCGCAAGAATAATTGCTCAAAATAAACAATATTGCTCATTCACATTTCTAAATTTATTACACATTTACAATATTTTATATTTAAAGGAAAATATAAAATTCTCACAATAAATAAAAATGACAACTAGTTCCACTATCTAGGTCGGCCTCAGCATACCCATGTCTTCCTAGTGCTAAGAGTGATCGCGGCTAAACCTGAAAAATGTTGATTTCCAGTCAGGAATGTAACAAGTACACAAAGCGACGGCAATGTGAAAACACAATAGAATTAACAAGACATGAAAGTAACATATGAGATATCAAAACTGGAAGATAACTGATGACATAGCACGATAGAGAAATAAAGGAGAAATAAAAGACATCTACCTAGGTGGTGTGAAATATCCGTTTCGACATGTGAACGGCTATGGGATAAATACGGTATACTGCACGTGTCGTGTGCAGCTGCTATCATTTACGAAAGACACGGAAGATAGTTCTGGGTGGTCCACATGTCTACTAAGATATTTCCCCTTCCGACTACTCCGTGTGACGAGCGTGTCAACAAGCAGCAAGATATATGTATAGACATGACATGAAAAGACTACTATGAATCGGAAAGTAATCAGAAAGTGTACTTGCCTGAGGTCCTTTGCTGGTGAAACAAACATCTTGTTGGGTCCAACGTAGTGTGATTAGCCTAGGGTTGATGTGCCGAAATCCCAAAGGCAAAGAAAATATATGAACACGATTAGCCACGAATATCAAGGTTTCTAATCTATAGGAATATGATTTTTAAGAGAAGTTAATCCTTAGTTGAAACATATCCTAGAAAAATATTTGTGCCCATTTAAAAGCCCAAAAGTATTTTATTTATATATATATATTAGGAAAATATTTTTAGCATAACAGGTATTAACTCTTTTTAAGAAAATATTTATATATATAATACCATTAGTATATAAAGCCTAAATTATAATCAAGCCCTAGATATTCAAAGCTCGTGTATAACAAGCCCAGTGATAGAGTCCAAAACTATTAAAATACTATATTTTTATTCCCAAAACCAATTAACCCAAAATGTAAAATAGAACCCATATACGTTATTTAGAATTTATATCAAAATTAAAAAATATTTTTATATGGAAAATGTTTATAAACTATCTAGAAAATATATTTCATGCTTGAAACTATATATTTTATTTGACAAAATATTTTAAATGAATGCTTAAAATCTAGGAATCGTTTTTAGGAATAAAATCAAAATACAATTTTAGATGAAGACTACATTTGGAAAACAACTAGAATACTATAAATACATATTTTTAAGTATATATATATATATATATATATATATATATATATATATATATATATATATATATATATATATATATATATATAATTCTTATAAGAATTACAAACATAATTCAGAAATATTTATATAACTACTTATAAAACCTAAATACTTAATGATAAAATAACACTAATAATACTACTCGAATATGTATCAATAATTTAACAACGTATGTATATAAATACATATATTATAACAATACATATATACTCTATCAAAATATATATAATTGCCTATTATATCTAACCCATACCACAAGCCCATGCTCGGCCCAATTTATTCCATCCAGCTTCTTAAACAAAGAAGCAAACCAAACAACCATAAAAGAAGGAAGAGAGTGTACTCTCTTCACTGAAAAGGAAATCTCTGTTTAGAGAGTTCCAGAGAGAACGAGAGAGAGGGAGAAGGAGAAAGAGAAGGCGGAGACATACCGGAGGAAGAGGGGAGGTGGCGCTCGCCGATGACGGTGCGTGCGCGACTACGACGCAGTTGCTATTATCAAAGGCTCGGCAACGCGTGGAGGGAGGAGCGCAGCTTCGGCGCTCAGAGGAGAACTACGGGGTGCCTCGGTCTGTCACCGGGTCGAGCTCGCTGGATCCCGTCGTACGGCACGGCAAGGACGCGAGGGGTCTGGCACAACGGTGCTGGTGCTCGCGGCGAAGGACTCGGCCGAGGCGGGCAGCGCCTGCGGCCGTGGCTAAAAGGGTCGGGATCTGGACGGCGCATGACGGGGCGCGGCCAAGAGATCCGTCGAAGTCGTGGCGCTCAGAGGGACGGAATCGACGCTGCCAGGGAGGCAGATCTGGCCTCCTACAGTGTCCACGCGTGCGCGCGGTTCAGGACGGCCAGAGAATAGGGCGTCAGTCGCGGATTGGGGACAACACGTCCTCGGCATCGGTGGTAAGTGGCGTGGGTGTGGCTCTAATCGGAATGATGGTAACGATGGTTGGTTTTTGGTACGATGATGGTGTGGATGGTTCCGGTGTTGGTGGCGGGCGCGGATGATGTTGATTGTATTGATGGAAGCAATGAACACGGACGCACGGGTCCGGACACGATTGATTGGTACTGTAATATCTGTGGTAGACACAGACACAATCGGACACGATTGCTCCGGCAGAAAACCTGTGTGCTAACGTTGTGGGTGTTTACGTCGGGGCTCAGGGGTTCTGGTGTCGAAGAAGAAGATCCTCGTAGGGTTTGGTTGAGGCCTCTATATACATGGATTTGGATTAGTGATAATCGCAGGAGGATCAGGAGAGATCAATTTTAAATTGATTCGGATGTGAACGCAGGGGTATTCGGCTAGCACAAGAAAATTTGGATATTCCTATTCTGATTAGTATTAGGATCTTCCAGGATAAATTTTATCAAAGTTTAAATCAACATAAAATATTCCTAACTTAATTAATCAAATCTAACTCTTTAAAATCAAATAAATAATTAAAAACTAGTTTTAGTATAATCGAAATACATTAATTTGAATCTAATGAATTTTTAAAACCACACTAATATGATCTTAATACAACTGTGATCATAATAATCCTATTTAAAGTCATAATTAATATCGTCAAAATAGTCTAATGCTCGATACTATTAGGTTAATTGAGGGTATATTTTCTTTAATCTATAACTTATTTAAAATATAATTTCCTAAATCTTATTATGTAATTTTTAAAATATATTTTCAAACCAAAATAAAATAAAAGTTAATATTAGATCAAATATTTCTAAAAGTCCATTTAGTAAAATAAACTGGTAGATATTTTTGTCCTTCAAAATATATAATTACTTTCTCAAACATAAAATATTTTCCATCCTAAATAAACGAAATTAGCAGTTCCTATAATATTAAATTTAAAACTAGTTTTGAAAATAAAAGAAACAATCATAAAATATTATTTACGAGGTATCGACGAAGTTTACCTTAACGCCATAAAATAAAAATAAAAATAAATTAAAAAAAAATTGGGAAGAGGAGTTACATGCATTTCTTGTGTTGAGGTGTGCACATGAGGTGTGGTAGGGCACAAGTGTGTGCCATGTGGGAGTATTTTCGTAGAAGAAAAAAAGGATTAATTCCAACAAGGATGTAAGTTGATGTTTGTTGTGCGGACTCGGACTTGGACACGGACTCCAGGATGTCTCAAGCATGCACGGGAGTGTTCGGGGGGTAGGCATAGACTAGCACACTTCTATGCTGATTGTGGGATGATCAAAAATATCAAACTATATTTTTTAGTATTGGTATTTTAGTCCCACATCGGATAAGAGAAGAGGTGAAGTCTCACTCCACTCTATAAATAGAGCTCCTTGGCCTCTTTTGAAAGATGCACCAAGAAGAGAGTTAAAGGAGTCCGTAAAGTCCAGGAAGCACGTTCAAGTCTCAAATATTAACTGACGAGCGTTCCAGAAGTTCTTTAGAACTTACTGGTTCCTGGAAGCGGATCGTATATAGGCGAATCTTGCTTTGAGCAACGGTGATCTGATCATCCCAGCAAAGCTGCCTTTCTCTTTCTTCTTTCCTTCTCTTCTTCTCTGATCTAATCAGAAACTTCTTGTGGGCTTTCGTCGCTGCTGCTGCTAGCAACTCGATTTGTACCTTCCTAAAAGATGCTCTACATTCGTTTGTTGTTGTAACGAAATTACATTAGATTTTCGTTACCCAGAATCCTCCAAGGATCTCTGTAGTGCACCTTTTTGAATTGTTGCTACGAAACGTTGTTGCTATTTTGACAACTGTTTCGATTCTCTGTTTTCTATCGAAAATTATGCCTCTGGAATAACACTTACAACAAAAACAAAATACTATGTCCAACTTTTTTGAGCACGCTAGCCATTTGATCTATCACAAGTCTCCCCATTTGGTAATATTTGAATGTAAAAGTTTGAGGAAAAATGTCTAGTTTGTTCATAATAATCGACAATATGTTTGTTTCGTGGGTCTTTTCCTGCTAGTTCATCCCTATTGTTTCTCTTAAGATTATCCCAAACTCTAGATCAAAAATATTCAAATTCACTCTTGGTTCTGGGCATGAGCAATCAATATCTTCAGGTTCATTAATTTTAGTTTCAACTAGATCGCTCAATTCTTCATTCAAATCATTTTGTATTAATTATTTAAAATTAGTTTGTTGTTCAGACTCATCAGCTAAATCTTCAACCAAATTTTCTATGATTGAAGCATCTAGTTTGAAGAATATTTCCCAAGAGACCCTCTAAGAGATTGAGCAATCTCTTAATTGGTCCTTTTTTCTTTTTCATTCTTTTGGCAGATCCAGAAAGTTGTTTCCTAGGAACTATTTTGCTAGTCCTAGACCCATCAAACAAAGACGAGCAACAATAGAGCAACTAAAAACATACAAAATTCTAATATTCAATGACAACAAGCTAAATTGCTAATTATTCAACAAAGAACAATAAAGCCTGGATTTCAAACTGTCACTGGAACAGTCGAACCTTCTAATTCTTCCTTTTTAATATTAATTTGAATACCAAGAATCTCTACAGACTATTACCAGAGCTCGAGTTCTTCAGCAAGGATTTCACTGTATATCTAAAATACGGTGTCAAACTGTGTCAAAGGATAAGATGATACTCATTAACCCATCGGGAAAAGACAATTATTTTTTGGGAATTTTTGATTTTAATCCCACTTGTTAATATGAATTTGTACTTACATCTCACTTTTTAATTTTATTAGACTTACATTTCACTTTTTGTCACGAAAAATATTCATTTTGTCACGAAAAATATTAATAAATATTCATTTTGTCACGAAAAAATTGAATGTAAGTCTAATAAAATTAAAAAGTGGGATGTAAGTACAAATTCATATTAATAAGTGGGATAAAAGTCAAAAAAAATCCCTTTTTTGTGAAGAAATTGTTTCTTTACAATAAAGAGCCACTCGTTGTAGGCTTCTGCACAGATTAAAAAAATTCCAGAGCCCAAAACTTACCCTGGAGTGCAGTAGCTCCACCAAGAAAGGAATTTTTCTGATCTGTGAGAATCTAAAAAATTTGGAAGTTCTAAAACATATCTAAAGACAGAGAAATAAGGGTACAAAATTGTGTAATAGAAAGTAACATATTGTTGGGAAAGGAAGGAAATTTGAGAGAAAATTGGGAGAAAAATGAAAGTTCATGGTGTTTGGAAATGGGGAGCGAAATGTAGGAGAGTTAATGTTAATGTTAACATTCTCGTTAACATTAATATTAACATCTAAACTAAAATTAATGTTAACATTAACATTTAGGAAATGGATAATTAATTTTTTAGATTAGAATTTGTCATGTTAGCTGACATGGCTGCCACGTAAGATAAATAGTTTGGAGGTACGAATAGCATTACTCTTTTACTAAATCCACCATGCATGAACTGCCAATAACCCCTGGTTTGGTGCTGGATGGTTTGGTTCTGGAACAAAGTTGATTAGTGAAATTCTCTGTACTCATCCATGAGCCGCATGTAGTCTGAAGAGTCTTCCTCCCGCGGCTCAAGTCACTTGGCCGCATGGGGTCTCCATGAGCCTTGCTTCTGCGGCTCGGTTTCACTTGGCCGCATGGGTTCTTCGAGTGCCTTGCTTCTGCGGCTCGAGTCAACCTGGCCGCGTGGGATCTTCGAGAGCCTTGCTTCTGCGGCTCGAGTCTACTTAGCCGCATGGGGTCTTCGAGAACCTTGCTTCTGCGGCTTGAGTCTACTTAGCCGCATGGGGTCTCCAGGAGCATTCCTTCTGCGGCTTGGTTTCACTTGGCCGCATGGGATTTCCAGGAGCCTTGCTTCTGCGGCTCGAGTCCACTTAGCCACATGGGATGATGATCCGCATAAACACAGACTGCCTTGGTGGTGGAGCCACTGTCATGTGGCAGCAGTAGTTGATGGCGGCTAGGGTGCAGTGATGTCCTGGAAAGGGCTCCTCATACATCAAGGTTGCTTCTCTCTCCTTGCGTTTGTGAATGACCACCTCTCGCAAGTCGAGAGCAGATTGATCTACCTTTGCATCCGTTTTGTGGGCCCGGGTATCCCGAGCGCTCGGATGCATAGGTATCATATTTGCTCCCTGATCTGAGGCTAGTAAAGCACTGCACTCGATCGTTGTAGGGAGACTTTTGAGATCCACCCTGTCCGTTAGCCCTGGGGGACTAGACGCGGGTGGTTCTGTACAACTTTCCATCAGGAGCCCGTATAACAGTTAACGGTGTCCGCTAACGGTCAGCAGCTTGGACAGTTGACTGCGCTTGTTGGGCCCGCACTGCTCTAGACTTCTTCGACTTAGCACCCGAAAGGTGCGTAGTAGGAAGAGTCCAAGTTGGAAGGAGGGAAGGAAAGTTGGTGCCCTTTTTAAAGGAGGGAAATGAGCTCTATATATAGAATGGAGTGAGCCCTTTCTTCTTCTCCTTTCCGATGTGGGACTAAAAGCAATATCCTCTTTTCCATGCTTCTACAATAAGCGCCCTAATTTTCTTATTTACTTAGAAGTTTCCTTAAATATACTAGGACATGACGGGAAAATCAAAGATACCGTGTCCATCTTGACGCGTCCGTTTGATGTCGTGTTTGAGTCCGTGAAACATGGAAGCCTCTAGAAGATTAGAACGAGTTGAGAAGGGAGAGCTTACGAAGAAGCCGATGGGGGCACTCCTCGAGATCGGCGCCGGAGGAGGGGAGCTCGATCGTCAGCGGCGTCGAAGCAAGGAGCGAGCTTCTCGGACATGATGAGCCTCTTGTAGTCGACGTCGGACGCCTGCCTCTGGATCCTCTACTGAACACTCAGCCGCTCCTCCACCGACCGGCGCCGGCGCCGCCATACATCTTGTTCTCCATCACCCCCCTCTTCTCATCTAGGGTTAACTCTCGGAATGAGGAAGAAGGAAGTGGCGTTCTTCTTCTTCTTCTTCATCTAGGGTTAGGTTTTGGGGAGGGTTAGGGTTTGGGATTTGGAAAGAGATGGAAGGGTGATTTGGGGTTCTTTTGCAGGAGATGAGAAGAAGAAATGATGGGTTAGGGTTTGGGATTCGGAAAGAGGAAGAGGAGGAGGAGGGGTTTGGTGCTGGTGTCTACGGAAGATGAGTATGACGAGAAGATAGAGAGAGGGGGGGGGGGGGTGGTTTACTGGGTCGAAAAAATTTGGAGCGGAACCAAAAAGAGAGCGGGCTGAGACAGGAAAAAAAAAATCTGGGGAACCTTTTACAATGGTCCCATACAGAACCATTATAAAAGTATGTACTATATATAACGTTTATAGATTAAAAAATGTTATAATAGACAAAAAATTCTCCAAACCGTCATATTATGTGCGGTTGCGAAAATTCTGTAACGTTTATAAACTAACTGTTGTAACAAACTTTTTTCAAACGTTATTATAGGATCTTTTTCTTGTAGTGAACGTTCTCGTTAACATTAATATTAACATCTAAACTAAAATTAATATTAACATTTTTTTTTTGGATTAGAATTTGTCATGTTAGCTGACATGACTGCCACGTAAGAGAAATAGTTTGGAGGTACGAATAGCATTACTCTTTTACTAAATCCACCGTGCATGAACTGCCAATAACCCCTGGTTTGGTGCTGGATGGTTTGGTTCTGGAACAAAGTTGATTAGTGAAATTCTCTGTACTCATTCATAGACGGACTTCACAAGTCCTGCACATGACAAAACCTCATCTTGATAACTTGGTCAACAGTTTCTGAATAATTTTGTGCGTAGCTAGCTAGCCATTCTTCCTTCTCCTTCCTTTCCACTACAGACCATGCCAACGTACCCTCAGTTTGTTTAGTATTGATCACAATCCCACTAGCGTAGCACTTCGCCAGCCCAGCCAGCATGTACCATGTTCTACGTCTCCATCACCTATATAACCATCACTTGAAACCCTTCTCTAAGCATCAAAATATTTAAGCTTTTCTGATATCCCATCCTCTCAAATTTGATATCATAACCAAGGATGAGAATGGCCTCGAGGGGTCTCTTGGTCGAGCTCCTGCTTCCTTTGGCAGCACTTCTTGTGGTGCTGCTTCTCTCGGCAGGCTTGACCGATGCACAAGGTTTGAAGGCAGGGTTCTACAAGAATACGTGTCCCGGCGCCGAAAAGATCGTTCTCGAGGAGATCACAAAGGCCCTGTCGGTTGCTCCGACCCTCCGCGGCCCTCTCGTCAGGCTCCATTTCCACGATTGTTTCGTTAATGTAAGCCTTCAAAATCATGCACCATAACCTTTCTTTCTTGCTAGAAATTAAACCACACGACTAAGCTCTCACTCTCTCTCTCTCTCTCTCTCTATATGTATGGCTAATCTCCGCAAGCAGGGATGTGATGGCTCGGTCCTACTGAACGGAACGAAGAGCAGTCCTGCTGAGAAGGATGCACTGCCAAACCTAAGTCTCAGAGGTTTCGCTGTGATCGACCGTGTGAAGGCCAAGCTGGAGAAGGCTTGCCCCGGGGTCGTGTCTTGTGCTGACATCTTAGCTGTAGCAGCAAGAGATGCCGTGGCTTTGGTACGTAATTAATAACATACATACATACAAATTAATCATGTCGAGCTAGTATACATATAAATTAGTATATCACGCATGTTCTTAATTAATTTTGTTATTTACATTTAATTTCAGTCGAAAGGACCGTCGTATCCAGTACTCACTGGCCGTAGAGATTCAAGACGATCAGTCTCGAACGACACTAATGGAAGCCTCCCTCCCCCTTTCCTCAACATTACTCAACTGCATACCCTCTTTGCTTCCAAAGGTCTATCTGCAAAAGATCATGTAGTTCTATCAGGTACAATTAGTCTGACAACGGTTCTTAATATATTAATTAATACATATATTGCTGATCACCAATTAATCTAACTATAATTTGTACATGTATAATTATGTATACTACTAGGTGCACATACTCTTGGTACTGCAAACTGCGCAGCCTTCTCACCTAGGATCTTCAACTTCACTGGAAGAGGCGACGCCGATCCGGCATTGGACAAGAATTACGTGGCAAAGCTGAAGACCAAGTGCAAGGGCATCAGTGACCAAACCACCCTTGCGGAGATGGACCCTGGGAGTTTCTTGACATTCGATTCTAGCTACTACAAGCTCGTCCTCAAGCGAAGGACCCTTTTCGGCACGGACGACGCCCTCCTCCGTGATGCCACTGCCAAGGCCTTGGTCCAGCGCTTCGCTGACAACCAATCCGAGTTCTTCAAGGAATTCGGTGTGTCGATGGTGAACATGGGCAACTTTCAGGTCCTTACAGGCACTCAGGGCGAGATTAGAAAGCACTGTGCTCTTGTCAATTAGATACATATTATCCATTCATCAGCTTCTTAGTTCTTGTTGACTCCAAGAAATTGATTTCGCAGAGAATTCCTCCATTTTTTAACATTATTTTTGGATTTTATGTTCCATCTTGTGTGTTTTTTATTTACAAATTTCTATTGTAATGAAGTTCATTCATTTTCTCAGTGTCTTGGGATAAGTTTACTACAAAACATTCTATTTACTATGGTGATGAAATTTTGAGAGTGATGCAATTCAATGTGTATCAAACCTAAATTTATGTCTTTTAATCAAATTTTGTCTATATTTTCGTGATGAAAAATGTCCTCCAAAATTTTCCTCCAAAGTATTCCACCTTAGGTGGCAGTTTACATGTCATTTGACATGGCAATCAATGTCAGCTGACAAAACAAATTTTCAAATAAAAATAAATATTAATATTAATATTAAAATAAAAAATAATACTAAAATTAACATTAAAGGTTAAAATTAAAATTAACATTAACATTAACATTAATGTAATATTAATATTTAAATTAAAATTAACATTAACATTAACATTAACATTAACATTAACATTAACATTAATATTAATATTAAAAAAATGAATAATTATTTTTTGGGATTATAATTTGTCATGTCAGCTGAAATGTCAGATGTCACGCCAGCTGTCACGTAAGGAGGAATAGTTTGGAGATATGAGTAGCATTATTCTTTGGTGATATTGCATCAAGTTTTCCACGGTAGAGGTACTGATCCTTAGTGCCGGCCCAGGAGAAAGCCTGACAAGCCCTTGGGCTTGGACAACCCCCTGGCATGGACAACCTGTTGGAGTGGGTGGGGTTCCCAACCGATGTGGAGAATACCCCGGAGAGCGACGAGCGCCATCCGTGTGTCGGAGAAGCTCAGGGAGTGCATGGATCCTATTTTGGAACATATATAATAAGAAAATATATGATTGGATTTTCATATTTACTTTGATCATATATTTATGATTGGACCCTTCATATAGTAGCTTTCCATATTATTGGATTTCCAATTATGGCAAGCCAATTATGATTGGATTTTCATTAAATATATGATTGATGCACATTGGAAGTTTCCATATATATTGGCCTTCCATGTATGGATTACCAAGGGCTTATAAAAGGGTGATACATGCTAGTTGGAAACTCATCTCAAAACAAGAGTGCTTACAATCTTTGAGAGAGAGAGAGAGAGAGAGAGAGAGAGAGAGAGAGAGAGAGAGGATTAAGGACTATTGTGAAGGATAGATTGCTTCGAATAATTTTTCGTTATGTCTTGTTCTTCGGAGTCCGCAATCAAAAAATTTCTTCTTCAAGTGAGTTGTGGTGATCTGTGTTGGATCGGGAGGAGCTTGTAGAGGGTGTATTCTCTTTATTCCATTAGTGGAGGTTCTTCAGGGTTGGACTTCGATCGTCCCGTGGTTTTTTCGCAAGGGTCTTCCATGTCAAAAATCGTTGTGTTTGCGGTTGTGTTTGGCGTTTTTGGTTATTTTACTTTTGCTTGATTCTCTCGCAGGACTTTCTGGTTTGGGGGAACGGTTTCCGCGCTTCGTTCCCAACAGAGTGGTATCAGAGCTTTGGGTTTAAAGAAGTGTCAGGAGTTGACAGTCAAACCAGGAAACAGAGATGGACGCAAGCCGGTGCGCATGGTGAACCTGAACGGTACCAACTACCATTATTGGCGGAGCAAGATGAAGGATTTGCTGTTCGTCAAGAAGCTGCATCTTCCAGTATTTGCATCCGAAAAGCCCAGTGACAAATCCGATGAGGACTGGAACTTCGAGCATATACAGGTGTCTGGGTACATGCGACAGTTCATTGACGAGAACGTGTACAATCACGTTACCAATATTGAGCATGCGAAGACGTTGTGGGAGAAGCTAGAATCTTTGTACGCGAAAAAGACCGGGGATCCGGATGATGATGGGTCTGCGGTACAAAGTTGGTGCATCCATTACGGATCACTTGAGTGAGTTCCAGGGCGTGGTGGACCAACTATCCTCGATGGGATTCAAGTTTGAGGACGAGGTTCAAGGACTTTGGTTGCTATGTACATTGCCAGACTCGTGGGAGACCGTACGAGTATCTATGATCGCTTCTGCTCCAGAAGGCATGGTCAGTCTGGAGTTTACCAAGAGCGGGGTGCTGAATGAAGAGATGTGGAGACATTCTCAGGGCACTTCATCCACATTCCACCACTCAGAGGCATTGGTTTCAGAGAGCCACGGAAGGGGCAAAAGCAGGGGTCCAGGTGGTGGCAGAGACAAGAGCAGGAAAAAGTCCAAGGGTCGGTACGAGAACTCTAAGTGTTACCATTATGGCAAGAAGGGCCACATCAAGCGGAACTGTTTCGCTCGAAAGAGAGAGAAGAAGAGCGACAAGAGGAAGCAAGATAAGAACACTACAACGGTGGCTTCGATACATGGAGGCTATGCGATCGTCGTAGGTGATGAGGTTATCACAAACCTCGCATGTGATAACAATTCTTGGCTGGTGGACTCAGGTGCTTCAGCGCATGTATCTCACAACAGGGCACTATTTGCCACTTGCACGACAGGCGACTGTGGAGTGTTGAAGATGGGCAATGGAGATGTGTCAAAGGCGGTTACCGTTGAAGATGTACATTTGAGGACGAAGACGGGTGCAGTTCTTGTTCTCAAAGATGTTCGTCATGTCCCTGATATCCGTTTCAACCTGGTGTCGGGTGGAAGGTTGGATGGTGAGGGATTCTTCAGTCTCTTTGGAAATAGTCAGTGGAAGCTTTCCAGAGGTTCGATGGTGATTACCAGAGGAAGCAAGAAGTCCGGTCTCTACTATATGGAGGAGAGCGCACATGGATCATATGAGGTGAACGCCGTCATTGATGCGTCTACCGAGTTGTGGCACAGGCGGCTAGGCCATATCAGCGAGAAGGGGATGAGCTACTTGGTGAACAGGAAGGTAATTCCAGTGCTCAAGTCTACAAAGTTGGAGAAGTGCACGTACTGTTACGCCCCGATCCCGCAGAGTCCTTTCGTCCTCGCTTCGGACTCTGTGAGACCGTTCGTCCTCGCTAAGGTGTGATGTCGTGCAAGCCTAAGTTGCGCTTGCACAAGGCCAAGACCTGATGTAAGACAAGGTTGACAATACGCAGCGGAACGTATCGCAGATAATTGAAGTAGCAGCGGACATATTTCAGAATACAAGCATTGAACACAATGGTAACAAGAAACAATTCTCTTTATTGATTTCATTTGAACAGATTACAAGCTCTCGATTCTATCTGATACAATATTACATTCTTTCATAACTTTACAAAATACAATGATCCCGTTCCCATACATTACATCCCTTTATATACAAAACCAACTCTTGCAACAGATGTCATCTCTTGGCATCTCTTCTGATTTCTGGCTCCTGAGGATGAGGCTCGGGTTATCGCTTCGGACTATCCTTCTCGGTGCATAGTGCACATGCATGCAGACTGATGGTGGATCAGTATATCAGCATACTGGTGAATTGTGAACAAAGGAGCTACATTTTTCTGAAACGATCACTGTTCATTTAGTGAAAAAATATTTCTTGTGATGTGATCTTGCTAGTTTTACCTATATTCATTCCATGCATATAGAGTCAGTTTACATTCTTTTGAAAACATCTTTGAAAATCAACATATCATTTCCATCTTAGCCGTTGTGCCTCCCACGGGTTCAGCTCGTCGCTAACCGCTATGACTCGCATGGGTTCAGCTCATCGCTAGCCGCTGTGACTCTCTTGGTTTCAGCTTGTCGCTAACCACTGTGACTCGCATGTGTTCAGCTCGTCGCTAGCCGCTGTGACTCTCTAGGGTTCATCTCGTCACTAAGTGGATACCCCAATGCACATGCAATATCAAATGAAACCATCATGCATCAATCGAGCAAGTCATAAACAATTCCATCTTCTTTTCAAGCAGGAAACCATTCTCTTCTTAGCAGACAATGTGCGGGTTCTTTTTTAAGCATACTCAAAGTCTAGCATCTTGTTATTAGCAACAACATTCATTCAAAAGCTCATATTCTTATTAGGCGCAAGCGAATCATAAAATGAGTCTTTGTCCACTCACCCAGATTAATCGTCTTCTGTTGCAGAGCCAGCAATCCGATCTTTCTGTCTATCTAATGCCTTCGCGGAGCGGGGCACTACATAATTACCCACCGAAAAGAAGTTTCGTCCTTGAAACTTAAGGAGAAATTTACGATATCCTTAGCAGCGATAGTCCTCATCCTTTGCCATCATCAATCCATGAAATCACAATTCAGATCATATCAAAACTCTTGTTCAATCAAGCATTTCAATCTCAATCAATCAAATCGATAAAACATTTGCCGGCATCATAAAAATATTTACGGACTTATTGTATGGAACGTTTATCTCATTGATGATATCAAGCGGGCAAGAAAATTTTTCGATGGGGAGAATTCTTTGAATTCAATCGAATCAATTGGCCAGAGGATCGTGTTGCTCTGATACCATTCTGTCACGCCCCGATCCCGCAGAGTCCATTCGTCCTCGCTTCAGACTCTGTGATACCGTTCGTCCTTGCTAAGGCGTGATGCCGTACAAGCCTAAGTTGCGCTTGTACAAGGCCAAGACCTGAAGCAAGACAAGATAGACAAGGTTGACAATACGCAGCGGAACGTATCGCAGATAATTGAAGCAACAGCGGACATATTTCAGAATACAAGCATTGAACACAATGGTAACAAGAAACAATTCTCTTTATTGATTTCATTTGAACAGATTACAAGCTCTCGATTCTCTCTGATACAATTTTACATTCTCTCAGAACTTTACAAAATACAATGATCCCGTTCCTATACATTACATCCCTTTATATACAAAACCACCTCTTGCAACAGATGTCATCTCTTGGCATCTCTTCTGATTTCTGGCTCCTGAGGATGAGGTTCGGGCTATCGCTTCGGACTATCCTTCTTGATGCAAAGTGCACCTGCATACAGACTGATGGTGGGTCAGTATATCAGCATACTGGTGAATTGTGAACAAAGGAGCTATATTTTTCTGAAACGATCACTGTTCATTTAGTAAAAAAATATTTTTGTGATGTGATCTTGCTAGTTTTACCTAGATTCATTCCATACATATCGAGTCAGTTTACATTCTTTTGAAAACATTTTTGAAAACCAACATATTATTTCCATCTTAGCCGCTGTGCCTCCCACGGGTTCAGCTCGTCGCTAACCGCTGTGACTCGTATGGGTTCAGCTTATCGTTAGCCGCTGTGACTCTCTTGGTTTCAGCCCGTCGTTAACTGCTGTGACTCGCATGGGTTCAGCTCGTCGCTAGCCGCTGTGACTCTCTAGGGTTCAGCTCGTCACTAAGTGGATACCCCAATGCACATGCAATATCAAATGAAACCATCATGCATCAATCGAGCAAGTCATAAACAATTCCATCTTCTTTTCAAGCAGAAAACCGTTCTCTTCTAAGCAGACAATGTGCGGGTTCTCTTTTAAGCATACTCAAAGTCTAGCATCTTGTTATTAGCAACAACATTCATTCAAAAGCTCAGATTCTTATTAGGCACAAGCGAATCATAAAATGAGTCTTTGTCCACTCATCCAGATTAATCGCCTTCTGTTGCAGAGCTAGCAATCCGATCTTTCTGTCTATCTAGTGCCTTCGCGGAGCGGGGCACTACACGTACTGCTTAGCTGGGAAGCAAAATAGGATGTCTTTCCAAAGTTACCCAAGTTCAAGAAAGCCGACGTTGCTCGAGTTGATTTACTTGGATGTCTGCGGTCCTATGAAGGTAAAATCTATTGGTGGTGCTTCTTACTTTGTAACTTTTATTGATGACTGTTCCAGGAAGGTTTGGGTTTATGCCTTAAAGACCAAGGATCAGGTGCTGCCTACTTTCAAAGAGTTTCAGGCCTCTGTTGAAAGAGAGACGGGCAAGAAGTTATTGTGTGTTCGGTCCGACAACGGCGGCGAATACATCGGTCCCTTTGATGCTTATTACAGAGAGAAAGGGATACGACACCAGAAGACTCCGCCCAAGATACCTCAGCTCAACGGTATAGCGGAGGGCATGAACAGGACGCTGATGGAGAGGGTGTAGTATTTGCTGTCAGAAGCAAACTTGTCGGGCAGTTATGGAGGTGAGGCTCTTCTCATAGCTGCTTATGTTATTAATTTATCTCCTAGTGCTCCTTTGCAGGATGATGTGCCTGACAAAGTATGGTACGGTAAAGAGCCGTCATACAATCACCTGCGAGTGTTTGGATGTAAGGCTTTCGTGCATGTACCGAAGGACGAGAGGACCAAACTTGAGCCGAAGACGAGGCGATGCATCTTTTTCGGCTACGGTCGGGATAATTTCGGCTAGACTCTACGACCCGGTGGAAAAAAAGCTCTACAGAAGCATGGACGTGGTATTCGTCGAGGATCAGACCATGACCAACACTCAGGATTCCGAGACGCCTTCTGAGGCTGAGGAATTGCCTGAGTTAGAGTAATTTCCCTTCGACCAGTTTCCAGAGGACATCGTAGAGGATCCAATTATGGGAGAGCCAGTATATGGAGTTGCTCCCAACCTTGATCATCAGCCTGCTGATGGTGGTCAGGGTGTCCCTCAGGAGGATGAGCATGCCAGGGAGACAGTTCCTGAAGAGGAGGAGGTTGTTGGTATACAGCCAGCACCAGTGGCTCCCCTGAGAAGGAGCGACAGAGATCGTCGACCATCTACGAGATACTCACCGGGTGAGTATGTGCTACTGACTGACGGAGGAGAGCCCGAAAGTTTTACAGGGGCTATGAAAGACGAACACAGGCAGGAGTGGATAGAGGCTATGCAGGAGGAGATGAGTTCCTTACACGCCAGTTTCAATTATGAGCTGGTACGGTTGCCAAAGGGTAAGAAGGCTTTGAAGAATCGATGGGTGTTTAAAGTGAAGCAGACGGATGATGCTACTCGTCCTTGATACAAAGCGAGGCTGGTAGTTAAAGGCTACGGTCAGCGGAAAGGCGTAGATTATGATGAGATCTTTTCGCATGTCGTCAAGCATTCGTCAATTCGGGTGGTGCTAGCATTGGCAGCCAGTCTCGACTTGGAGGTCGAGAAGATGGACGTGAAGGCGGCATTCCTCCACGATGATCTTGAGGAGGAGTTATACGTGGAGCAGCTAGAGAGATTCTGTGAGAAGGGCAAGTCACATTTGGTCAGCCGGTTGAGGAAGAGCTTATATGGTCTGAAGCAGGCTCCGAGGCAGTGGTACAGGAAGTTCAAGTCGTTTATGGGAGAGCATGGTTATGCACGAACGACATCGGATCACTGTGTATTTGTGAGGTATTTTGTCGATGATGATTTCATTAGTTTATTGCTCTATGTAGATGATATGCTATTAGTGGATCGGAATGCTACTAGGATAGCAGATTTGAAGCGCCAACTGGGCGTGGCCTTCTCTATGAAGGATTTGGACACAGTGAAGACTATTCTTGGGATGGAGATCAGCCGAGAGAGAGAGTCCAAGCTGCTACATTTGTCCCAAAAGAAGTACATTCATCGGGTACTTCAGCGTTTCGGGATGGACGGGTCGAAAAAAGTGAGTTGCCCCCTTGCGGCCCACTTTAAGTTCATTGAGGAGCAGTGTCCATCTACCGAGGACGAAAAAGAAGATATGGTGCGGGTTCCATATGCTTCAGCTGTGGGGAGCCTTATGTATGCTATGGTGTGTACGAGGTCAGACATCGCTCATGCAGTTGGCACTGTTAGCAGGTATATTTCAAATCCTGGAAGGGTACATTGGATTCTACAATACCTTCAGGGCACTGCCGATTGGAGACTTTCTTTTGGTGGTGACGAGCCGAAGCTGGTTGGGTATACCGACGCTGATATGGCTGGAGATGTAGACTCGAGACGATCGACTTCGGGCTATGTGATGATGTTTGTCGGAGGAGCGGTGTCACGACCCGGTCCCCAAATACTTGGGTCGAATCGGATCATGCCCAGCCTGCACCGTTGATGAGACGGCGGCAGTAAGCTGTAATCCATATTGCAGGTCAATCAACAACAAATTTAAATTTCAAAGTTGCCACAACATTTATTTAACGATATTAAAACTTGTTCCAAATACAAGGTTCACAACTGAAATTAAAACAGCAACTAAAAACTCTCCACAACTAAGTAGCATCTATGTCGATGCCACATCATCCTCCTCAGGTGGAAGTACCGCCGGGTACAGGTCGGGATCGTAATAGCTATTGATCATCATCTCCAGATCCTCAGTAATACCTAAAATGTTATCTCCAGTCAGGAGGGAGCAAAGTACAATTCATGCAAACTTTTAACAATTAAAATGACAATTAAAATCATGCATTTTTAAACAATTTAAAGATGAGCAGTTTTTGAAATAGTACAGTACAGTGATGTGAATAGGTAATGAATATGACCGGTTTGGGTTACAATAGTATCCTAACGATACGGTATGGCTTGTCCCCGTGTGAAGAGGGGAAAGCTAACACATTCATTATCCTAAGTTTGGATTTGGTCATATCCACTACTCTACTCCCCCAGTCCCCAACAGTACGATCAATGCTCCCGAAGGAGTTCGTGTGTAACAGTGGTTTAAACTTGCAATGAAACAATTGTGAAAATAATTGTAAAATCTACATAAATGTACTTGCCTTATCTCCTTGGTTTGAAAAGTCGGTACTTCGGGATTTTGAACAGTCACGCTCTTCCTCGAAATCCTACATTCCGGGAACTTGTTTCAGAAGCAATCACCAGAGTTATCTAGTTACAATCTCTAATTGTTTTTCCTAATCAGTTTTAGTTGTTAATTAGCTAACACAACATCACAACGTTTACTAGTGCGTTGAAATTAAGGAAATCAATTTACATTGGTTTTTCGGGAAAACTTGTAATTATCAAATTACGTATAAAACATGATATTTATTTATTTGAAAAACTTTGATATATTTATTTTCTTAAAATGAGAAATTGTGAATTATTAATTAATAATTCATAACAATATTTTGATTGTTCCTACGCTATCACACATTCCCAGAAAATAAAATAAAATGCTAATTCCTACTTATTACAAAACCACATTTACTGGAATTGGGCTTATGCCCTTACAAATTTTATTGCAAATTGAAATAAGAAAAGATAGGTTAGTCTTGAAAATTACCTACAATTAACATTAATAAAACTAGTAATTTCTAATTTAAATTTAAAATAATAGGTGTCTCAGACTCTGGTCCAGTCGTCATATCAGCTACTCTGCCTCAACGTCCGGTCGAACCGGTGCGTTTGCATTTCACTGGGGCCCAGTGACCGTTTAAGGTCGTCGCCCAAAATATTATAAAAATAATATTTAACTCGAAAAATCATTTCGAAAATCATTTAATAAATTTCCGAAAATTTCGGCAGCATTCCCTCTGTTTTCGGGATAACCCAAAAACTGGGAACGCGTCCGATACCTGCAAGAATAATCCCAAAATTTCAATTTATATTTTTTTTTATCCCTCAAAATATTTTAAATCAAACCAGCATACTAAACTCATATTCCAGTATTGACATATAACTCAAAGAAATTTCCAACAGAACAAAGGTTAAAACCAATTTCCAACTTTCACTCAAAAAATCCCAGAGCATCCAACATAGTTAATATCTATCAACAGCTAATATCTATCAACAGAACATGAACGCAACAGAAAATCACCAAAAATCCAAATATAGAAATTTTCCGCATTTCCTTCGGAAATTCCGAGATTTAGCCTACGAATAGGAAACTCAGAAAATAATCATTCTCCAGAGTTCCTTTCGAAAAGGTTCTCAGAAATCCGACTTTCCGAAAACTTCGGAAAGACAGAAATTGCAACGTAGGAATTACGTTGTCGAAAAACCGAAATCCCGATGGATTCGGGGACCAGAGAATTCATCATTGACAGAAGAAGTAACGGTCAGAATGTACCCACAGCAGAGTCTCGGAACGGGACGGGCTAACACCGGAGCAAACGCCGGAGAAACAGCGGGTCACCGGGGCGAACGCCGGCCAGGGGCAGCAGGTCGCCGGGGTCGGGCTCGCCGGCAAGGGGCAGCGACGGGCACGGACGGCGGTGACGCGGGGCCGCGCGAGTCGTCGGGAAGCCCGGGATCGGGGCTGTAAGGGGGCGCCGGCCTCGGGGATTCGCCGGGAAGGAGGCGGTCGGCCTCGGGATCGACCACGGGGTGGATCGGCTCCTAAATTTGGGAATTAGGGCACAAACTCTAGAGAAATTGGTGGTGGAGATGGGAATGGATGTGGAGAAGGAGGGGCTTTATATATGAAATTAGGTTGGGGGTTACCAGAGTAGGAAGGTGAAGAGACTTCCCCCTTCATTAATTCCGGCGGCCGGAAGGTGATGAGCCCGAACGTTTGATCGGAGGAGAAACCGAACAAAACCGAAGAACCCATCGGTTCTCCCAAGCACAGAACATTCCATAGAAGGATAAACTTAACTAATGGTCCCAACCTATTTTGACTTCATGAAAAAAAAGGCTTAAACCTTTGAGCCAACACTTGGTTTAGTCTAAATCCATGTATAAATAGCTTATGGGCTAATGGTTTATGGGTGAAAATACTACATGGGCTTTGGGTTATAGAGGAAATAAGTTGGGCCAAGAATTTAAAAGAAATTAAATACGGCTAACAAAAAATAATTTTCCCTTTTCAGAAAAATATATTAATTAATATTTTTAAATAATTTAACCATCAATTTGTAAAAATATTCCTAAGCTTCGATTTGGTTAGGGTCTGGGTCTGGACAACATGCAAAATTCCAAGTTATTTAATTTTTAAAAATAATTTTGCATAATATCAACATTAGCTAACATTATGTTTACAAGAAATTAATTTAGCAGATAAATTATAATTTAGCAGTTTAATGATTACAATAATTTAAATAAGTACTCTAACATTATTCTAAAAATTTTATTTAAAAAATTAGAAAAATCAAATTAAAAGTTATGGGTTTCACAACCTTCCCTCCTTAAGAAATTTCGTCCTCGAAATTTAAAGAGTTAGGTTGAGAAAATACCTCAAGTCTCGAACAAATACGGGTACTTCTCCCGCATCTCATCTTCACGCTCCCAGGTAGATTCACCTGGGGAATCATGCCTCCACATCACTCGAACTATGGGAGTCACCGAGGTTCTGGTCTTCTTCTCGCCTCGATCCAAGATCGCCACTGGCTTTTCTGGTATGGTGAGACTCGGTCCAATCTCCAACTCTGAATGGTCCAGAACGTGGTTCTCATCAGGTACATACTCCCTGAGCTGCGAAACGTGAAAGACGTTGTGCACGCCTTCTAGATTAGCTGGTAGAGCTAACCTATACGCCACTTCTCCAATCCGGCTCAGAACTTCGAACGGACCAATGTACCTGGGACTCAGCTTCCCGGCTCTGCCAAATCTGATAGTACCTCTGGTAGGAGAAATCTTTACAAAGACCTTATCTCCTTCTTCAAATGTCAGTGGTCGTCGTCTGCTGTCTGCCCAGTGCTTCTGTCTGTCTTGAGCAATCCTGAGCCTGTCTCTGATAAACTTCACCTTTTCTGCTGCGTCAGTCACCATTTCAGGACCCAGCAGTCCTCTTTCACCAACGTCGTCCCATGCCAAAGGTGTACGGCAACGACGTCCATAAAGAGCTTCAAACGGGGTCATACCAATACTGGCTTGGTAGCTGTTATTATAAGAAAACTCTACCAAGTGCAGATGGTCTTCCCACGATCCTCCAAATTCTAAGACACAAGATCGCAGCATATCTTCAAGTGTCTGAATCGTCCTCTCAGATTGCCCATCTGTCTGGGGATGATAAGCCGTGCTGAACTTCAACTGAGTCCCCAAGCTGTCATGCAAACTTTTCCAAAATGTGAGGTAAAACGAGTGTCTCGATCAGATACAATGCTTACCGGTACGCCATGAATCCGGTAGATGTGCCGCATGTACAATGCTGCCAACTTCTCAGTGGATAAACCAACTTTGAAAGGGATAAAGTGAGCTGACTTGGTTAGTCGGTCCACTATTACCCAGATGGCATCCTTCCCTCCTTGGGAACGAGGCAGTCCTGACACGAAATCCATCGTGATGTGCTCCCACTTCCATTCTGGAATGTCCAGTGGTTGTAGAAGTCCTGCAGGCCTCTGTCTACTAGCCTTCACTTGTTGACAGATCAAGCATCTAGCGACATACCTGGTGACATCTTTCTTCATTCCACTCCACCAGACAATAGTGCGCATATCCCGATACATCTTATTGGCTCCAGGATGTATGGAATATTGAGACTGATGCGCTTCCTTCATCAACTCGTTCCTCAGTTCGCCAGACGGTACACAAAGCCTTGTACCATTCTTCAAAGCTCCATCACTGGCGATTGAGAAACCCTCCAGTGTTCCTGCTAACACTTGATCTCTCTGCTTGCAAAGTGCCTCGTCTTGAAATTGCGTCTCCTTGACTTTGTCCATCAGGTACGAGCTCACTTGCAACTTCATCATCACCGAATCAGCATCCAGTTCCTTCCGTCCAGGCAGTACAATCTCCAGTCCAAGCTTCTCGATGTCCTCCAGCAGGTGCCTCTCCTTGGTTAAGAACATCGCCACTGGGTATCGACTAAGTGCATCAGCGACCACATTAGCCTTACCCGGGTGGTATTGCAAGTCGATGTCAAAATCCTTCATTAACTCCAGCCATCGCCTTTGCCTCATGTTCAACTCTTTCTGAGTGAAAACATACTTCAGACTTTTGTGGTCTGTGTATATCTCCACTCTCTCTCCATACAGATAGTGCTTCCAAAGCTTCAACGCAAAGATGACTGCAGCAAGCTCCAGATCATGAGTGGGATAGTTCTTCTCATGAGTCCGTAATTGCCTAGATGCATAAGCAATCACTTTCCCATGTTGTTGAAGAACGCAACCCAGTCCTTTGCCTGAGGCGTCACTGTAGATTGTGAAACCACCGGATCCTGCGGGTAGCGCAAGGATTGGTGCAGTGGTAAGCCTCTTCTTCAACTCCTCGAACGCTGCTTGGCAGTCCTCCGTCCAGATGAATTCCTCATTCTTCCGAGTCAGCTTTGTCATAGGTTCAGCAATTCTAGCAAAGTCCTTCACAAACTTCCGGTAGTAGCCCGCCAAGCCCAAGAAACTTCTGATGTCAGCAACTGAGCTTGGGGTAGGCCACTTCTCCACAGCAGCTATCTTCTTCGGGTCCACAGAAATTCCTTCTCCTGTGACAACATGGCCAAGAAAATCCACCTTGTCTAGAAAGAATTCACACTTGGAAAGCTTACCATACAGCTTCTCCTTCCTCAAAGTTTCCAGAACTTTCCTGAGGTGCTCTTCGTGCTCCTCCTTCGTCTTTGAATAGATTAGTATGTCATCAATGAAGACGACGACAAACTGGTCTAAGTATTCATGGAAAACCTTATTCATAAGATTCATGAACACAGCAGGAGCATTCGTCAGACCAAACGGCATGACCAAGAATTCAAACTGCCCATACTTGGTGTTGAATGCCGTTTTGGGAATGTCTTCCTTCCTGACCTTGATCTGATGATAGCCAGACCTGAGATCAATTTTGGAAAACACCTTGGCTCCACTCAACTGATCAAATAAGTCATCGATCCGGGGCAGAGGGTACTTGTTCTTGATTGTGACATTGTTCAGCGCCCGGTAGTCGATGCACATCCTCACCGTTCCATCCTTCTTGGGCACAAACAAAACAGGTGCTCCCCAGGGTGAAGCTCCGTCTCGAATGAATCCAAGAGCCTTCAGTTCGTTGATCTGCTCCTTCATCTCTTTGGCCTCCTTCGGGTTGACTCTATAACATCCCTTAGAGATCGGTGGAGAGCCAGGGACTAAATCAATAGTGAATTCTATGTCCCGATCTGGGGGTAGCCCAGGCAGACTATCAGGGAAAACATCCATGAATTCCGCTATGATAGGGTGAGGTGGTTCAGGTTCTTCAGAAATAGAGTAGACAATACTTTCCATAACCTCCGGAGCTCTAGAGACTTCAAACTCTGGTCCGCCAGGTGGACTGAAGATCACACATCCTCTGTGGCAATCTATCAGCGCATGCTGCTTGCTCAACCAGTCCATTCCAAGGACTATATCATAGTTGGGCAAGGGCATCACCAACAAAGGTGCTACAAACTTGTGGTCAGAAATTGTAATGGGGCAATTACAAGTCTCTGTTATAGGTAGGGGTCCACCTCCAGTCATAACCCTACATATTATCTTGCTAAAGCCCGTAACTATGTGATGTGCAGAGATAAATTTGGTTGCTATGAAACTGTGTGTTGCACCAGAGTCGAATAAAGCTAATGCAGGATGAGAATGTACATAAATGTAACCTGATATGACATCCGCATTAGGCTCCTGCTCCGGCTCTGGTTCCTCTGCAGTTAGGGCAAAAGCTCGCCCCGTCTTCTGTTGATGCTGCCCAAATTGTTGCTGCTGAGTGGGCAGAGGTCCTTTCTGCTGATTTCCTCCAGCCTTGTTGTTTGACAAGGGACAGTCCCTCACTTGATGGGTGGAAGACCCACAGATCAGACATTGCCCTAGTCTCTTCCTGCAGATGTTTGCCAGATGTCCCGGCCTCTTGCAAAAATCGCAGATAGGAATCTGCCTCTGGGGTGCTCTTTCATTGTTCCTCGCCTGCTGGTGCTGAGGACGGTTGTTGTTATTGTTGCTGCTGTTGTTGTTGTTGGGCTTCTTCTGATTACCCTGGAAGTTGCTAGTTCCAGGATAATCTCTCTTCGAGCGGGCAGGTTGGCTCTTCTCTATGTCTTGGGCTCTCTCCAGAATCTTCTCATAAGTCTTAGCTCCACCAGAGATCACATGAGTGCGAATCTCCTCTCTAAGTCCATACTTGAATCGTTCAGCACGATCAGCAGGATCAGCCACCATGTTCTTGGCAAATCGGCTGAGCTGGCCGAATTCTGCCGCATACTCTCCCACAGTCATATTGCCTTGCTTCAGGTTCTGAAATTGTCGCTCCATCTCCCGCATCTCAGAAGTTGGGAAGAATTTCCTCTGGAACAACTTCTTGAAGGTGTCCCAATCGACCTGCCTATCCTGGAGTCGGGGTTCATTCCGATACCAGGTGCTAGCTATATTCTGCAGTTGGAGTCCTACAGCTTCTGCCTTAAGGTCTTCTGGAAGTCGAGCGACGCTTAGGAGACGCTCCATATTGTCGAGCCATTCGTCAGCATAGACGATTCCCTCGGTTCCCTTGAAAGGTCGAGGGTTCTGCTTCTTGAAGCTCTCAATATCCCCCACCTTACCATAATATGATCTCTAATCACTATTAATGGTCTCAAAAATTACTAAAATTATCCTCTAGAATGGCACTTACCTTAGCTGGTCTAGGCTCTTCTGGGTTCACTTCTCTCCTTCCAAGTGCAGCCATAGCTACATTGTGGGAGTTCTCCATTCCTTCCTTCATAATCGCGTTCTGCTCGCGATGAGATTCAGCTTCAGCCCTCTGAGTTGCTAGCACTTCCCGCAGCAAACTTATGAGTTCGGAGGGGTTCACTGGAAGCGGCGGGGCAGGTGGGACAAGCATCTCCGTCCGCAGTCCAGTCCTCGAGCCTGAAGGATCCATCGTCTGATGAACTTGAGCGTCTCCAGCATTATGATGGCGATCAGAAAGTCGCAGAGTAGGATCTGGACTGAACAGGGAAGGTGGTGGTGTGGTATGTTGAGGTGACAACTCATCTCCAACATTGTCATTCTCATTAATGGCCATGGTCTGGAAAGGTTTAGGACATAAACATAAGCAAGGTATCCTATCCGTCTATAATCAAGCAAAAATATTTAATAAGATATATCGGTCCTAAGTTGTGGCAATATGATGTTCTAGTGTTCCTAATTGTTTCTAAGTTTTCCTAAGTTGTTGAACAGAGACCTGCATGGGCCACCACTAAAAACATGTCACGACCCGGTCCCCAAATACTTGGGTCGAATCGGATCATGCCCAGCCTGCACCGTTGATGAGACGGCGGCAGTAAGCTGTAATCCATATTGCAGGTCAATCAACAACAAATTTAAATTTCAAAGTTGCCACAACATTTATTTAACGATATTAAAACTTGTTCCAAATACAAGGTTCACAACTGAAATTAAAACAGCAACTAAAAACTCTCCACAACTAAGTAGCATCTATGTCGATGCCACATCATCCTCCTCAGGTGGAAGTACCGCCGGGTACAGGTCGGGATCGTAATAGCTATTGATCATCATCTCCAGATCCTCAGTAATACCTAAAATGTTATCTCCAGTCAGGAGGGAGCAAAGTACAATTCATGCAAACTTTTAACAATTAAAATGACAATTAAAATCATGCATTTTTAAACAATTTAAAGATGAGCAGTTTTTGAAATAGTACAGTACAGTGATGTGAATAGGTAATGAATATGACCGGTTTGGGTTACAATAGTATCCTAACGATACGGTATGGCTTGTCCCCGTGTGAAGAGGGGAAAGCTAACACATTCATTATCCTAAGTTTGGATTTGGTCATATCCACTACTCTACTCCCCCAGTCCCCAACAGTACGATCAATGCTCCCGAAGGAGTTCGTGTGTAACAGTGGTTTAAACTTGCAATGAAACAATTGTGAAAATAATTGTAAAATCTACATAAATGTACTTGCCTTATCTCCTTGGTTTGAAAAGTCGGTACTTCGGGATTTTGAACAGTCACGCTCTTCCTCGAAATCCTACATTCCGGGAACTTGTTTCAGAAGCAATCACCAGAGTTATCTAGTTACAATCTCTAATTGTTTTTCCTAATCAGTTTTAGTTGTTAATTAGCTAACACAACATCACAACGTTTACTAGTGCGTTGAAATTAAGGAAATCAATTTACATTGGTTTTTCGGGAAAACTTGTAATTATCAAATTACGTATAAAACATGATATTTATTTATTTGAAAAACTTTGATATATTTATTTTCTTAAAATGAGAAATTGTGAATTATTAATTAATAATTCATAACAATATTTTGATTGTTCCTACGCTATCACACATTCCCAGAAAATAAAATAAAATGCTAATTCCTACTTATTACAAAACCACATTTACTGGAATTGGGCTTATGCCCTTACAAATTTTATTGCAAATTGAAATAAGAAAAGATAGGTTAGTCTTGAAAATTACCTACAATTAACATTAATAAAACTAGTAATTTCTAATTTAAATTTAAAATAATAGGTGTCTCAGACTCTGGTCCAGTCGTCATATCAGCTACTCTGCCTCAACGTCCGGTCGAACCGGTGCGTTTGCATTTCACTGGGGCCCAGTGACCGTTTAAGGTCGTCGCCCAAAATATTATAAAAATAATATTTAACTCGAAAAATCATTTCGAAAATCATTTAATAAATTTCCGAAAATTTCGGCAGCATTCCCTCTGTTTTCGGGATAACCCAAAAACTGGGAACGCGTCCGATACCTGCAAGAATAATCCCAAAATTTCAATTTATATTTTTTTTTATCCCTCAAAATATTTTAAATCAAACCAGCATACTAAACTCATATTCCAGTATTGACATATAACTCAAAGAAATTTCCAACAGAACAAAGGTTAAAACCAATTTCCAACTTTCACTCAAAAAATCCCAGAGCATCCAACATAGTTAATATCTATCAACAGCTAATATCTATCAACAGAACATGAACGCAACAGAAAATCACCAAAAATCCAAATATAGAAATTTTCCGCATTTCCTTCGGAAATTCCGAGATTTAGCCTACGAATAGGAAACTCAGAAAATAATCATTCTCCAGAGTTCCTTTCGAAAAGGTTCTCAGAAATCCGACTTTCCGAAAACTTCGAAAAGACAGAAATTGCAACGTAGGAATTACGTTGTCGAAAAACCGAAATCCCGATGGATTCGGGGACCAGAGAATTCATCATTGACAGAAGAAGTAACGGTCAGAATGTACCCACAACAGAGTCTCGGAACGGGACGGGCTAACACCGGAGCAAACGCCGGAGAAACAGCGGGTCACCGGGGCGAACGCCGGCCAGGGGCAGCAGGTCGCCGGGGTCGGGCTCGCCGGCAAGGGGCAGCGACGGGCACGGACGGCGGTGACGCGGGGCCGCGCGAGTCGTCGGGAAGCCCGGGATCGGGGCTGTAAGGGGGCGCCGGCCTCGGGGATTCGCCGGGAAGGAGGCGGTCGGCCTCGGGATCGACCACGGGGTGGATCGGCTCCTAAATTTGGGAATTAGGGCACAAACTCTAGAGAAATTGGTGGTGGAGATGGGAATGGATGTGGAGAAGGAGGGGCTTTATATATGAAATTAGGTTGGGGGTTACCAGAGTAGGAAGGTGAAGAGACTTCCCCCTTCATTAATTCCGGCGGCCGGAAGGTGATGAGCCCGAACGTTTGATCGGAGGAGAAACCGAACAAAACCGAAGAACCCATCGGTTCTCCCAAGCACAGAACATTCCATAGAAGGATAAACTTAACTAATGGTCCCAACCTATTTTGACTTCATGAAAAAAAAGGCTTAAACCTTTGAGCCAACACTTGGTTTAGTCTAAATCCATGTATAAATAGCTTATGGGCTAATGGTTTATGGGTGAAAATACTACATGGGCTTTGGGTTATAGAGGAAATAAGTTGGGCCAAGAATTTAAAAGAAATTAAATATGGCTAACAAAAAATAATTTTCCCTTTTCAGAAAAATATATTAATTAATATTTTTAAATAATTTAACCATCAATTTGTAAAAATATTCCTAAGCTTCGATTTGGTTAGGGTCTGGGTCTGGACAACATGCAAAATTCCAAGTTATTTAATTTTTAAAAATAATTTTGCATAATATCAACATTAGCTAACATTATGTTTACAAGAAATTAATTTAGCAGATAAATTATAATTTAGCAGTTTAATGATTACAATAATTTAAATAAGTACTCTAACATTATTCTAAAAATTTTATTTAAAAAATTAGAAAAATCAAATTAAAAGTTATGGGTTTCACAAGCGGTATCGTGGCAGTCGCGGTTGCAGAAGTGTGTTGCCTTGTCGACGACGGAGGTGGAATATATTGCGGCGACGGAGGCTTGCAAGGAGCTGCTGTGGATGAAGAAGCTATTGCAGGAAATGGGGCTGAAGCAAGAGCAGTATACTTTGCTTTACGACAATCAGAGTGCTATTCACCTTGTGAAGAACCAGACATTTCATAGTCGGTCCAAGCACATTGAGACTCGGTATCATTGGATACGAGATGTGGTTGAGAAGAAGGACACGATGCTTGGGAAGGTCCATACAGATGACAATGGAGCGGACATGCTCACGAAGGTTCTACCAAGGGGGAAGTTTGAGTACTGTAGGCGGATCGTCGGGATGACGAGTTCCTCCACCTAGTTATGAAGGGGGAGATTTGTTGGAGTGAGTGGGGTTCTCAACCTATGTGGAGAATACCCCGGAGAGCGACGAGCGTCATCCGTGTGTCGGAGAAGCTCGGGGAGTGCATGGATCCTATTTTGGAACATATATGGTAAGAAAATATATGATTGGACTTTCATATTTACTTTGATTATATATTTATGATTGGACCCTTCATATAGTAGCTTTCCATATTATTGGATTTCCAATTATGGCAAGCCAATTATGATTGGATTTCCAGTAAATATATGATTGATACATATTGGAAGTTTCCATATATATTGGCCTTCCATGTATGGATTACCAAGGGCTTATAAAAGGGTGATGAATGCTAGTTGGAAACTCATCTCAAAACAAGAGTGCTTACAATCTTTGAGAGAGAGAGAGAGAGAGAGAGGATTAAGGACTATTGTGAAGGAGAGATTGCTTCGAATAATTTTTCGACATCTCTTGTTCTTCGGAGTCCGCAATCAAAAAATTTCTTCTTTCAAGTGAGTTGTGGTGATCCGTGTTGGATCGGGAGGAGCTTGTAGAGGGTGTATTCTCTCTATTCCATTAGTGGAGGTGATTCATGGTTGGACTCCGATCGTCCCGTGATTTTTTTTCGTAAGGATTTTTCACGTCAAAAATCTTTGTGTTTGCGATTGTGTTTAACGTTTTTGGTTTGTGTGCTTTTACTCGGTTCTCTCGCGCAGGACTTTCTGGTTTGGGGGAACGGTTTCCGCGTTTCGTTCCCAACACAACTGCCAGGACTTTGTAACCGGAGTTTAAAGTGTTAATTTCAATTTGCTTTTTGGATGAACAAGGGAATTGCATTACTTATTATTATTATTTTTGTATGAACAAGGAGTTGTTATTGTTGTAGTATGAGCAAGGGAGATATTTTGTAACGAAGAAAGCCATCCAACACTATTCGTTGTTATTTTTGTAATGAAAATATTTTGGTATAGTTAAAGCTAAAAGCACAATACAATCTTAATTTTACCAAAAAATTCTAATATTTTTATTATTTTTTCAATAAAGTTTAAGACAACCAAAATTAGTTCGACTACGGCAACTCAACTCTCCGGACGGGCCAACTGATCACAGTCCTTCGCTAGCTGTTTACAGATATTTTTACAGTTGTAGTTACCTAAACAATAATTATAATACGATAAAAATCAACGTGCATGGTTTATGCACGTTTCTACATGCACATGTCGATATTGACGCACGACCTACCTCGTGTAATAGGAATAATAATGATATTATTGGTCACTCAGTACGTAGGTGCACTATCATTATCATGCAAGTCCGGATATATGTATGTCTCGTACTTGCGGGTTAACAATGCGGGTGTGGAATTATCTAAGAATTCCTACTGGTGTGTGAAATATTAATTCCTATGTATAAATGAAATTTTCGCTTCGGTGCGAGACAAACAATTAATAAAAAAAGCCACGGATTTGACAATTGTCAACGAAGGCAATTGTCACGAAAATTCAAATCAAAAGCGTTAACCTTCATGAAACAAGCTAAATACGTGTTTGGGAAAAGAACATAGGTTTGCCACATTTGAAAGTTTTCATAGAACTTATTTCAATTCGTTACTGTTGTGAGCATTGTTTTAAAATCCGGACAGGACCGGCCGGTTCAACCGGTTCACGGATGAACCGGTTGTTTTTTTGATCCGATTTAGTATTGATCCGGTGTTTTTATGAAAATTAATATTTTTGTAAAAAATAATGTCCATAAGACATTAATTTGGACCACTTAGATTAACTCAGCGGTTGAACCAACTGGTTGAACCAATTTGATCTGACCCAGTGCCTTGGCCGGGTCAACCTCCGGTCCGATTTTTGTAAGGTCGAACAACAATATCTAAAAGCAGGAGCAGAGCCAGAATTTTGGAGTAGGGTGGGCTAGCTAATAGTTGCTACAAGGTTCTAAAAATTTATGCCAAAAATTCGGCAGAGTTTTTTTTTTGTAAATTCGACGACTCGACGGAGTTTTCTTTGTAAATTTATGGCTAAAATTTGGTAATATTTACTTATTGACAATTTCCACCAAATATAATTGCTTCTATCTGTTCTAAAGATATACTATGCATTTCAAAAAAAAAAAAACTATGAAGCAAGAATCTGAAAAGAAAAGCCAAAATCTTGAGGAAAAAGAACTTTGCACTCCAAATTGTTAGGCACCAAGTAAGGTATGAATATATGCATCCTCATGTGACAATTGAGCAGCTTCCTTGAACAACCAAGCAACCTTGATAAAGATATATAAAATCAGCTTGTAGAAGATAGTACCTATTTGTCAAGTCAATTTGCAATAGGCTTCAAGCGGATGACTATAAAGAATAACACTTGATTTCATACAGAAGATAGAAATTGTACAATTAAATATGTCCATATACAAATGTTATTCCTATAGGGATGAACTCAAAGTACCAAATAAACATTCATAACACATGACCTTTGAACCAGAAACTTACATGGTTGAATTTTAATTAATTGTTTCTGGTCCCTCGAATACTGGAAATGCAAACAAAAAAAAATCCGCAACAATTGCAAAGTTGTTGCATAAATAAACTAACAATGGTTTATCTGCTATTACCTAGGTCACATCTACAAAACAGAGCAAATCAAACAAAAACTGACACAATTGTTCCAAATAGTAAGTACAATGGAAAGAAACCCCATACTAGAGATGAGATTGTGTACACGGTTCATTGGAAACTTGTACTAGACTACAGGTTCAGTTGTACCAGGCTACCTAGCACTTACAAAAAAAAAAATTGCTTGTTATTTTTGAGTTGCACTGGGCTACAGACCAGTGTAGAGCTAATGTCTCTCCGCCCCTGTCTAAAAGGACAACTTTATTGAACAGTAGAAGTAAAAGAAGGATTACTTTTACAAACGGCCTCATGTTAAAAAAAACGACCCCCAAAAAATTAATTAGGTTATAGAAAAGAACTATGCTACACAGACCGAACGGAGAACTGCACGCGTGAATCGAGAACACGTGATGGTCCCTCATTGGTCCGGGTTTGGACCACCATATTAGTAGGGAGGCTCAAGTTTTGTGGGTCCAGACCAGAAGGAAGCTGTCACGTGTTCTCGATTCACGCGTACGGTCCCCTTTATGGCAGAAATTATCGTATAGGAAAAAGAACAGAACTTTGAATGATGACTAAAACACATGCAGTGTCATCAATCACTAGTAGGGGCAGTAGCAGTAGAGCAGTGTTGCCGATCGAGTTTCTTACTGGACCATGGTCATAGTAACAACTCTCTTAATCCATAATCCAGCTGATCAGTATATATGTGGAAGACGATTATTGATATCCCATTAATTAATCTCCATCATCTCTAAGGCTATATATCTAGAGTTAGTAACATGAATGTTAGGGACGGTGTAATCATACTTTTGTGTTCCATTCGTGCAACATTGCGACATAATCGGTATCTTTAATTAAGGGAGTGCTTGCCACATTGTGCGTGGTGGCAGGATATTAACAACTTAATTACTACAAACGTGAATTGTTACATTCTACACGTAACCGTCCAATCGGCTTGCAGCTCAGCAACACGGAACTGCCTAACATCGTAGCGGGCACAGAAGCATCCAACAACGCAAAAATGAGCAGTGATTAGTCTGCTGAACTAGTCTTTTTTTTTTTGTTTTTTTTACTAATTAAGTTATTTTCAATCGTCAAATTTATTTGTTCTGCTCAGATTTAAAATTTAACTTGTTCTCGTATGTTTTTGTGGACTCCATATGTATGTAAACTAGCTTTTTTTTATTTATCCACCAGGTGTACAACTATATTATATTTCTTGTAATTCTAAATTTTCAGCAAGGTTTTTGTGCCATTGAAATGTCCAATTGGGCGATATTTTCTTATATTTATGGATTTCTAGTAACCGTTTTGTGCTACTAAAGGTTTGGTTGGATATGAATTGTACGACGCCTAGGTCTCAATTATTTTGTTTTGAAATATTATATTATTTTAAAATATTATGATTTGATTAATTTTTAAATTTAATCAACCTAGCGACGAACAGACGACGACGGAAAGATCAATCGCAAGTGTAGTACCAAACTAGAAATTGAGTATGAGAAGCTAGGATAGTTGTAGATTTGTAGTCCAGGCCATCAAGGGGACATCTATAGTAGAATTTTGTGATAAACTTTAGCGTCGCCAATTGGTCGTGTAGATGTTGTTGTATCGTGTAGTGTCGCCACGGCGTCGCCCATGCATCGATATTTAGACTTCACCGGATGATCGTTGTGTAGTCAGAGTGGCGACTATCTTGCGAGGCTGCAACGTCATTCTAACATTAACGTGTTTTGTTTGCCGCGTGGTGGACATTGCGCATCATCACTATAGTAAATTAGTGACGGATACGCGACGAAATCAAATTGATCCATTGCTACTTTTTAAATATTTTTATTGTGAGATAATTCATAACTCTATCGCTTCTGTCTACAATATTTACACTTGGTGATGAGTAGACCTTTTGAGTGTCAGCAATTGATGACATCAGGGGCGGACCCAGGCTTGGGGTGGGGTGGGCTGGAGCCCACCCAAAAAAAAAAATTTACATTTTTTTTCTTCCTTATATATATATTTTTGAATTTTTTATATTGATTAATCTACTTCCAGCCCACCCAAATATTTTGTAGTCCATCCCAGTTATATTTTCTGGATCCGCCCCTGGATGACATCTTGATCAATAAGGCTTTTTTTCATATGGGAGTTGGACATAATCTCTCTCTATTTCTATCATACACTATAACTGGGTCTTAAAGGTGATCAATAGAGGTTATTTGGCTGAAGTGGCAATTTGTGCGGAAGGAAAGAATAGGTGATGGGGTTGGATGACCTTGGATCTCTACCTACAAAAGTTTTGTCACAGTGTAGAGATTCAAGATCTAAAGAGGAAAATTTTAGTGTTTCATATATTAGAAGTCACTAATTAAGCAATGGGTACATTGGCTCAGGGGCGGACGCAGAAATTCAAGAGAGGGGGGTCGGTCTTAAACATAAAGAGTGTAAAAAAAAAAAAAATCACATTCTAAAAAATACAAGATAATTTTCAAAACACATACATGTGTTCATTGAATAATGTCTTACAAAACACAAGATAAGTAATCTCAGATTACAACAACTAATTTCAGATTACAAAACTCATCTGCGATTGCACATCTTTTGAAATCGTTGAATAATGTCTTCATTGCTTACAGTCCCAAACATGTCTTTCTCAATATAAGCAATCAAATAGTCATTCATAAACTCATCTCCAAGTCGATTGCGTAGCTGAGTCTTGATAATTTTCATAACTGAAAATACTCTCTCGACAGTTGTTGTTGCGACGGGTAAGATCAATGCCAACTTCATAAGCAGAAATACCAATGAATATTGTCAATGACTCTTGGTTTGAACCATTTTTCTAGCAAGTCCACTAATACCTATAACATCAGAAAACTGCTCGCTGGTACGGATGTCCTCAATATAGTTTAAAAGTTGATAGCCAAGACATGAAATATCATCTTCATCAAAATCAGAGGGGTAAAACTCAGCAAATCGTAATAAATTATCCATATCAAATGCTGAGAAAGAATCGGCTGGATCAAGACATGACATACACAACAACAACTCTGTATTCACATCGGTAAATCGATTATTCAACTCTTGAAGTTGTAAATCTATAACGGAGTAGAATAATTCAACACGATAATAGTGAAGATTTGTGCATTCTTCAACATTACGACGTGATCTTCCATGAACTTCAAACTTGGCTTCCATGTTTGGGGTTCCGATTCCATATTTTGTACAAAATAATGATACTTCATTCAACAATGATTCCCATCCACCATCTCTCATTCTTTGGAGTGTTTGCTTTATTATTTTCACAATATTCATAGCATTAACAATGTCTTGGTCTTTTCTTTGTAATGCTTGTGACAAGTCATTAGTAATTTTCAAGATCATTTTCATTAAATGTAAGCAGAAGACAAATTGAAAAGACTGAATTCTCTCACATAGATCATCTGCTTAAATTCTGTGAGCTACCTCATGTGCATCTTCTCCTATAACCAAGAGCACATCGATCACTGAGGAAAATAAGTTAATCAAACTCACTATTGTGCCAAAATGTGAACCCCAACGAGTATCGTCCGGTCGTTGCAATGTTGTTTCTTGATTCAAACCTCTCCCCGTCAATATTTCACCATCCCCAATTCTTTGAATAAGCTTTTCAAATTGTTTCTCTCGAAGAAGATCTCTCCGTTTGCAGGAAGCTCCAACAACATTTGACAAAAGTGCTACAATATCAAATGCACCAATCTTTGTATGATTTTTAGCAACAACTACAAGTGTTAGTTGTAATTGATGAGCAAAACAATGAATATAATGGACAACTGGATTCTCCATCACAAACAAAGCTTTAAGACCATGGAACTCACCTCGCATATTGCTCGCTCCATCATAACCTTGTCCACGAATACTTGATAAACTCAGTCCATGACAAGAAAAGAGGGCCTCAATAGCTTTCTTAAGTGATAAGGTAGTAGTATCGCTGAGATGTACAATAGCAAGAAAGCGCTCAACTATGCATCCTCTGTCATCCACAAAACGTAAAGCAACCGCCATTTGTTCTTTCACAGATATATCTCGTGCCTCGTCAACTAGAATAGCAAACAAGCCATCACCAACCTCTCTAATGATTGCATTTGTAGTCTCACTTGCAATGGCACTAACAATATTTTTTGGATTCTAGGCGATGTCAATTTATGATTTTCGGGAGCATTCTTCAATACAACATTGTTGATTTCTTCATTCTGGTTGGCAAGAAAGCTTAGGAGTTCAAGAAAGTTACCCTGATTTTCTGAATTCTCAGATTCATCATTACCACGAAAAGCCAAATCTTGACTCAAAAGAAACCTAATGCAAGCAATAGAGGCAGTCAACCGAATGCGATAATCTGCTTGAATTTGTTGGGATTGATTAGACAAGCAAAATTCTATGTGTTGTCGTTGAAGTAATAGATCACTGCAAGCCCTTTAACATTGATTATGAGTACTATTATGGGCTCCAAAATGAATACTGAACCGGCTCTTCTTCTTTCAATTTCTAAATCCCTCTCCAACAAATGCATCACCACCGCCTTGGTGTCCGTAGTTGGGCTTGAATAGATAACAAACCAAACAATAGGAAGCATCTTTTGATATGCTGTACTCCAACCAATCATACTCTCCAAACCAAGCACCAACGAAACTGCGATTGATTCCAGAAAATATTGTTCCCGAAAAATGATGATTTCTGGGTTGACATGGTCCTTTTTGTAGATACCACCGTCGGACATTCTTCCTGTCATTAATGTCATACTCATGGATATTCTTTCTTAATTCAGGATCGGCAGGGAGCTCATTCAAGTCTATAATACGAGTGGCCAGAGGGAGAACGGGATTAGGAGTGGAGTGATGAACGTCTTCTTGATTTCTAGAAGACGTACTCTCATTTGCAGACTTTGGCGTTGACACCTTAGAAAAAAATCTTTGCATCCTGATCCTGGAGTAAATAAAAGAGAAGCTATCTTAAAATCAATAACCTAATTTCTAAATGCACTAACCTAATTCCAACACGTAGGATTTAAGCATTTTGAGCACTGATTTTCGCCCTAATTTTTTAGCACTGATTTTTGCCCTAATTTTGAGCACTGATTTTGAGCATTGAATTTTGCCCTAATTTTTTAGCACTGATTTTTGTCCTAATTTTTGCTAAAACTTACCCTTATTTTTGTCCTAAAAAATGTGGTTTCTTAAAATCACTGATTTTTACCCTGATTTTTGTCCTAAAATTCCTTTAAAAATGTGGTATCTTACCCTAATTTTTGCTAAAACTTAAAAATACTTAGTTTAGGAATTTTAATTTGAGAGAGAAAAATAGTAAGAGAGAGATGAAGAGAGAGGGGAGAGAGATGTACCTCTTCTTCTTCTTCTTCTTCTTCTTCTTCTTCTTCTTCTTCTTCTTCTTCTTCTTCTTTTCTAACGTGATGCACTGATGTTGCTTCTTCTTTTTCGTCTTCTTCTTTTTTTTTTCTTCAAACTCTTCTTCACTTTTTTTTTTCTTCTTACTTCTTCTTACTGCTTGCTTTTGGCCTCTTCTTCCTCTTCTTCTTCTTCTTACGGCTGCGGGAGCGGGAGTCTGTACTCTGTACCGCTGAAATAATTTTTTTTTTTTTTTTTTTTTTTGTAAAAAGTCAGTGGGGTCACATGACCCCACTTGACCCTGGGTGGGTCCGCCCCTGCATGGGCTAATCTATATATCTAAAGCCTAGTTAGCAATTCAACAAATGGAAAAAATTCTGAACGGCAAAGGTATGAATATAATAAATCGGCGCAGTGCAAGTAAAATATGTTAAAAAAATCGATCAAATTGATATTCGCCCAAATGGAATTATTGAGGGTATCAACTTTGGTTAATTAAGCATGTTCCTCTCACATTTTTTGTGTCAAATTTTTTAATAATTTATATGGAACACGATTAAAAATTCACATGCTTAAAATTCGCATACTAATTCGAATCTTTCAAAAGTATCCAAGTATTATATGTTTCTGAAAGATACGAAAACATTCGTGTATAATACGAATTTTATTCCGGTGATTGCTAGCAGGATCTAAAGTTCATTGACCTATTTACTGGAGTATATTGGTCGGTCAGTCTGTTGGGTGTGTTGTTTGTGAATTTTGTCTATGTAATGTGCTTCGAATTCCTTACTCTCAATTTTTATTTTTAGTTTCTACGGTTTTCCTAATTGCATATTTTTAGAATTATTTGTCAGCGCAGTCTGCATAACTTGTCGACAGTGACCCTTGATCGACCGTTGTCCGATCTATATGGCCGGTTCTCTCTCCATATTGGAGCCCTTCTCTTGAAACAAAACCAGACCACGTCTGTCGGGTCTGTATGACTGGTAGACCGGCTGAAGCTAATTTCGAAACAGTGTCTGATCAAACCTTTCTGCTCACAGTACCGGCCGATATATTGTCGGGATCGTGTCTCTGACTGCCTTTCTATACTAAACGTGCGGAGCGACTACCTATTTTTTTACAATGTTAAGTACTCAGTCAGGGCATCATGCGCCATCTTTCCCTCAATTCAGAAATGTTTTACAAAGATAACCGTACTCATGAGATGTAAGTTAGGGAAACGTAATCATAAAATACTTACAAACTTTGGACACTTTCGAAGCTAAATTTATCATTTTTTGTTCTTACTTTTGAAAATATTTAGAGAAGTACAAAAGAAATGGAGTTTAGAAATATAGAGAGCTCTATACGAAACTATCTATGTATTCTGTCACCGTCTGTTGTTGATTCTAAGTAAAATACCTTTTTTACAATACTTGAGTATACATCACTTAAATGTATACATCAAGATATTCTAATTTTGGACTTTTTCAAACCATACACACACAAATTTAGTTCCTAGAGCCGGGAAAAAACATTAAAAGGAGTCTAATATTGGACTTTTTCAAACCATACACACACAAATTTAGTTCTATAGCCGGAAAAGAAAAATTAAAAGGAGTTAGTGAAGGTCAGGCTTACATATGTCTCTTTTAGATAGAAGTAATTTGGCTGCTGTTAGTTACTGATTCCAAACACAATATAAATTCAATAATGCTAAGTTTATAGCTAGTACAAATGTTATATAGCTAGTACAAATGTTATAAATTCAATAATAATTCCAAACACAATATATACAATAGCTAGTACAAATTTTAGCCAGCTGAATTATATATCGGCAATTATTTTTGTACAAAGTGGTGGACCAACAGGTATATATGTGCCCACAAAATACAAGTTACAACTTTGTTATTTGCATCTCTATTGCTGGAATGAGAGAACAGTTAGCCATTTGCATCTAATTAAATTCTGCATGTAATTTGTCTTTGATAGAAAACAAAGCAAGAAGCAGCAGACGGCAATGGCCATTTTCCTCTCTTGTTGATATGCATATATGTACTTGCTCTATTTTTGTCTCTTTTTATTGACCCATTCGTGACAGAAACTTCATTGTAATTATTGCCTAAATCTTGTCTAGAACTCAAAGATGCAAGTGAAAGATACGTCAAGCTAGAGCTCACACAGTTGCAACTGAGGCTACTTGGTCGGTCTGTAGTAGCGCTCGTGGTTAGTTTAAGAAGATTAGACGACAAAGTGGTATCCTGATTGGCCGGTACTACCTACATTTGGTTGATGACAATAATTAGGCTTCGATTGAGTTTTATGTCTATGTAATTGTGTGTTTTTTTGGTGGACAGGCGTCATTTTGCAGATGTTTTTTATTTTATTTATTTTTTTCATTTTGCAGATGTTGTCTAATATAAAGATTTTCGAGTTAGTTAGAACTGTGCTATTGTGGCATATTGTTTTCCTTGGTAATTTGTTGTTCTTGGTTTAATTTGTCATGTCAACAAGTAGTCATATTTTGATTCTTGTTTAGTTTGCTGAGTAATTAGATCTGGTTGTGCAAATCTACTGTTTCAATTTCTTTCACTTGGCACAATTTGATGTAATGCGAGAAGCTAGCCAATATTCCATGAATTCAGGGTCCGCTTGGATCGAGGGAAAAAAAAAAAATAACGAGATAAGTAGGGTTAAGTGAGGGGGAGTAGAGTCAAACATATATAATCTTGTTTGGATTGGAAGGATAGTTAAATGAGGTGTGTTTAATAACTCGTACTTGGATTAGAGTTTTTGAGTGAGAGGTTGATCAATAAGAATATAATAGTTATCAAAATATCCTTATAACATATGTCATAAATTAAATTTGAATGAAATTTTAATTAGAACTTGTCAAAATATCTTCACAACTTATGAACCTACTAGCAACATATTGAAAGTAATATTTTATAAGACAAACAAGGAATATTTAAATTTTTTTAAACAAAACCTCTCAATCCCCCTCATTAACCCTCAAATTTGGTGGGTAAAAAAACAAATTAAGAGGGTTAAACAAACCTTCATATAACCCTCCCTCATAAATCTCCACCTTCAAACCTAGCATGATTTTATTTTTTCCTCACTTAAATCTCTTAACCCTCAATCCAAACAGACCCAAGGTAAATCCTTATTGTGGCAATATGACTTGTACTGCTTTCATATTACACTTTGATTATGAAAACTTTTGGTGATAATTAGGTTAATAATGCCATCTTCCTTTTGCATTGGCATATACCAATTCTTCAGAAATCTTCATATGTCAGTTAATTTGAGTTTATGTTGTTCGGCTAATATAAATTTATTTTAGTTTTAGTAGTTTTGTACCAAGTGTGTGACTTGTGTTAACAATGGAGAATAGAATAATTTTCTGTGTTTATTCATGTAGAGGTAAGCCTCAATTTGTAGAGTTTACAAAGAAAACAAATCTAGAATGTATACAACGATAATGATATAAAGAAGGTAAATTACTAACAAAAGGAAATTGTATAATAAGCAATACAGCTATACATTGCTAGCCCTATTGATGGCTGGATATTTCCTTAACATCCCCCTTAAAACTCAAGATGGTTGAGAAAACTTATTGAGTTTGGATACTAGAAAATTGAACCGAGCCAAGAGGTGTGTCTTTGTAAAAAAAATCTGCAATTTGAGCTTCTGAAGTAATGTAGGGAAGATGTATCGTTTCTTTTGTAAAATGATTCCGGACAAAATGACAGTCAACTTCTATATGTTTGGTGCTCTCATGGAAGACATCATTATGAGCTATTTGAATAGCACTCTTACTGTCACAAAAAATAGGAATAGATGATGAATGTTCAACGCCCATGTCATGAAGAAGCCAGTGTAACCATATAGTCTTAGACGTAGTGTGAGCAAGAGCTCCATATTCAGCTTCAGCACTTGAGCGGACAACTGTCATTTACTTCTTACTTTTCCAAAAAATGAGAGAATCGCCAAGAAATATACAGAAGGCATTAGTAGAGGTACGATCTGTGACATCTCCTACCCAATCGGAATCAGAATAAGCATGAAGAGTAAGCGTGGAGGTAGAAGACAAATGTAGTCCTTGTATACAGTTCTCTTTAAGTAGCATAAGATTCGAAGAATAGCTACATAATGAACCGAGCAATGTGAAGACATGAATTGACTTACAATTTGAACCGCATGACTGATATCGGGTCTAGTGATAGTAAGATAATTAAGGTTGCCTACAACCTGCCGGTACATAATAGGATCAGAGAGTAAGGTGACGTCAGATGCATGAAGTTTGACATTCAATTCAAGAGGGATATTTGTAGTCATAGTATCAGTTAAATCTGCTCGAATGAGTATTTCAGATGCATACTTTACTTGAGAAAGAAAATAACCACTAGAGGTGTGATCAATCTCTATACTAAGAAAGTAACGAAGAGTGTCGTGATCTTTCATCTCAAAGCATATGCTTAAGTGTAACTTTAAAGCATGAATACCTTATAAATGTAGAAGCTTAAAATATATCAAGACTGTGCATAGCGCCATTCACAAATGGCACTGGAATTCATTCATCAGATGGCGCCCAGTGCCTAATGGCGTCCAACGCCAATTCACGCCACCAGCAGATCGTACGGACTGCCACATGGCAATCTTCCTCGAGAAGCTAGTTGTCAGTCATAATGACTGACAACACGTCAGTCGATGAAAATCTCTTCTAATCCCGAGCGCGCAGCGCTCGAGGAGATTTTGTCAGACTCGTCAAAATGACGGCTGTTTGTTTGTCTGTGCCATTCATTAATGGCATGAAGTGATTAAGCTCTTCACACTCAGTGTTTTCTATACTTAGAGCCAATCGACAGTTGGCGCCTATCAAAGGATCGTGCCATTTTCTGCACTAGCACCAATCAATCAATCATTATCCAAAATCAGTTATATGATGTGGCATGTATGCCACTAATCTCGAAGAACACATACGCAACACTACCTACGACCAAGCGCACATCTCTTACAGAATGCCATGCATCATATACAGTTAAGCAAACCATTCGCACGACTGGGTGATTGCACGCCAACCAGTACAGAATCAGTCTGTACGAGAATCAGGATAACTACTTAACAGTTATCTCAAAACTCTATAAATAGAATTCAAAATCATTTCCCAATCATCACTAATGATCATAATCGCCTGAGAAGTGGTTGCAGCACGTTCAAGCGCTTTTTTCCTTCAATATCGCATAGTCCAAAGGATAAAGTAATCGTCTTCTTATCAGATTCCTATAGTTGTAATTCTCTAGAAATTAATTGTAATTTTCTTTTTTTCTTAATTTGTTTTTAAACTTATATTTTTGAAAACAAAATGACGACTCTGCTGGAGACAACTTTCTCCTCCGATGAGAAGGTGACAACTCAATGCGATGCTGCTTCAGTTGGCATGATACAAGAGACTTTAGGTCGAATTCGACAAAACTGCTTATGAACATCTGATTGGCGTGGGGGTGCCAAGCGCACATCTGCCAAGCGTGCCACCACCTCTGCTGCCCAAAACAAGGCACGCGCCATTTGGACTCCAAAGTCTAATGCTGTGCCAGTTGCTGCTGCTGCTACTCAAGACAAGAAAAAGTGCCCTATGGCTATTCCTCACTCTTTCCAGTCCGGGACTTGGCAGAAAACCCACTTGATTGTGCCTCTACGCCAATCAGTACCAAAGCTGCATCTCTAAACAAGAACTCTACTCCCTAGAAAATAGGTTGTATTCAGAGTTTACTTCCTTCTGCCCATAAGCGTCATACCAAATAAGTTGTGCCAATGTGCGCAGAGCACCAAGGCATCTTGTCTACTCCATAAAAATTTAATTGGTGCCAGGCAACTCCATGCCAATTAGGCTAGCGCCACAATTTTTCTACTCTGTGCATATCAAAGACAGAACAAGAAAGATTACAAGCGTCACAGACCAACAACCAAGTGGGGCCAGATGCTGACATGTGCGCCTATCTCAATAGGTGTCAAACAGAGACAAATCAAATGGCGCACCTGAAGACTCCAGTACAGTTGGCGCCAATCACTAAGTCGTGCACAGTGAAGGCTTCTGAGAGCTAGAACCTACTCACTTATGCTAATGAACTTAGCACTTCTCTGTACACGTAGGAAACACAAAAGCTTAGGAATATGCATCATATTCCTAATGTAATAAGGCAGAGTCTGCCTTCTTCTTCTTCTTCTTTTCCTGTTACTGTACCGAATCTCCGCGAACTTATTGTACAAAAGCGGAAGACGACAAGTGCATCTCGTGCAGTGATGATGTAACCCCTCTTCTCAAAATTTTGATAATATATATTATTTATTTATTTGAATTAAATGGTAATTTTTAGAATTTATAAATAATTATTTAGTTAATTATTACGATAGAGGATTTTAGCCATGGTTGAGTTTGGAGTACAAGGCGACTAGGAATCATGGCACGGATAGCATGGTCGTGTGCCTTGACTAGTGTGTTAGTCCTGGTAGGGAAGGCCGAGCCATAGTGATGTTCTAACTAGAAAAACTAGGCCAAGTTGTGACTAAAACCTTACCGAAGTTTTACTTATTTATTATTTATATTATTGAGCTTTTAGGGAAAATTTCGATTATACCATTTTAGCCCAGACTGGACCCGAACTAAGCCCAAGCCCATGTAGTCATGTGGCACGTCTAATGACATTCGTGTTGATAAAAATTGGTATGGGGGTGTTGTATTTCGTTTTAAATGATTTAATGAATATTTCTGGTACTCGTAATTAAATATTATAATTATCATTATTAGTTGATATTTATTGACATTGGTATAAAATAGGTCTTTTCACATTTTGGGATTTCTTAGACGGTATATCATGGGATGTACACAATTAGTGATTTATCAAATTTTGTTACTATCTGTTATTATTTTTATTGTCGAGATTATTGGGATATTATTATATAATATTACTTTATTATTCTGGGTCATATTTATTTCGTTATCCAATAAATGTTATTATATATGGTCATATTTATATAATAGACTCTACACAAGGAATGGATGCTAGTCGGATTTATTTGAGTTTTATGGAAGTATATATATATAGGCATGTATATATATTTTCCTAATTTATTAACGTATATATATATATATATATATATATATATATATATATATATATATATATATATATTGTATGTGTAGGAATATATAAATAAATAAGTATATATGTACATATATATATGTGCATGAGTATTCATGTATATATATAGAGATATATATATACACTAATGATAGATAGAAATAGAAAAAGATATTAAAAAAAAGATAAAAAGAAAAGAGAATGCAAATATAGCAGCAGCTATACCCGAGTGGGGCCTTGAGGACCCAAACCAACTGCTAACCCAGCATCCCGTGCCCATGAAGTGTGGACCAAACCCGAGACCACTAATTCCCCCCCCCTCCACAGCCGGACGCAAAGCCGGCCTATAAAACAACATCGATGACCAAACGTCAAAACCCTAGCTCTACCCACGCCCACGTGCGCCCCTCCCCTACGCGCGTCGTCGAACATCGCCGGTGGTCGGCCAAGCCGCCATGGCCGTGCTGGAGCGCGCACACGCGCAAACCGCTCGGACGACGACAGCAGCAATCGCAGCCGAGGGAGGCGACTTCGCGCTGAGGTTCCGTCGTACACGCTCATCCTCTTGACGAACCGATTCTTCATGTACGATCCCGATATGACCCCCTCCAAGCCTGTTCTTTTACTTCGTACGTAGATGCCCTCGGTCGCTCGTAAGATCGAACCAAAGTTCGATAAAAATCTGTCCTGAAACAGAGCCAATAACAGTCCAATCATCCAAGTTTGATGATCGATTCCGATCAATCTAGGGCCAGAGTAGAAATTCTACTTGAACAAATTTATAGACAACATATAGGACTTCACGACCCATTTTATGGATTTGGAAATCATCGATTACGTGTTGAGAAATCAAATCCCGAAGTTGACCGAAAATCTGTTTTAAAAATTAGAAAACTCTTCGACACGACGTGCGTCCCGCCAATCCGGGCGACGTGGTCGCAAACAGAAAGCATCGAAAGGTGCATAACGGCTTCGTGGTCGTGTGAACTTTGACAAAATTCAAATTGGTTGCGTGTGCGCGACGAATTTGATCCGTATCCGTCGAAATTCACTATATCGGCCTCTGTGCAAAATTTTCAATTACTTTGTACACGTTCGTCAGATCGAGACAAAACTTGCGCCAACAGGTCCGTATCATTTTTCTGGTCCTGTATGCCAAGTTTGGTCCAATTTTGAGATAGTTGATTGGATCGCCGTTTTGCGGGCCCCACGGTCCGATTCAACGGGCGATTTTGTGCACGGCCTGCCGAAATCCAACTCTGGACATACTATTGGGTTCGTATCGAAAAACTGAATCCATAAACATATAGTTTGTCGACTTTAGAAACTGTTGACTCTGGCACGTTTTTCGATGCAAAGCGGGTCCAACGGCGGACACCGTTTTGGCCCAAAATTACCGTTTTGCTCCTGTGTCCAAAATTGGACCTAAGGATCGACAATCTTAGCTATTTTGACTATTCTAAGAATATTGGTAATATTTATTTCAGCTTTCGGGGACTGTTGTACGAGTTTTGACTATTGTGGCATTCTGAGTGGTTCAGATTATCGGTTACATCAACACAGGACCACAGGCGAGTATAATTTATTGTCTGCATTTCGATATTGATCTTTACTATATTTCATTGATTGGCCATTGATTATGTGATTTTTATATTCTATTACAAATTGTTGAGTCAAAAATGAGAAGTACTAAGGATGTGTGATCCGACCGTAGACAGTGTTTATTTTTATGCAGTAGACCTTGTAGACAGTGTTTATTTTCATGCAGTAGACCTCGTAGATAGTGCTTATTTTTCTGCAAGTAGACATCGTAGACAGTGCTTATTTTTCTGCAAGTAGAGCTCGTAGACAGTGCTTATTTTTCTGCAAGTAGACCTCGTAGACAGTGCTTATTTTTCGTACAAGTAGACCTCATAGACCGTATGGTGTAGTGTCCCAGACTGATCACATATCAAAGGTACTTCTAACAGTTAGGGAAAGTATTTTGTGTCTATTTATTTGCTATTAATTTTCTGTCTTTCTGTTTATTTTCAAAAATATGTAATTGATGTCTAACCTCTGTTGTATAGTCATTTTTTTTATTTGAAATTGAATTCAGTGAATTGTGCTCGTTCCATTCCTGACTGGAAACCATATTTTTCAGGTTAGCCGTGGATTCACTTAGCGTAGGAAATACGGGTGTACTTGCAGCCGAAGCCTAGAGACTAGCTAGATAGATGAGTTGTAGTCATTCTATATATGTACAAGTTTATATTTTTTCTGCAAAATGTAAAACTTGTGATCATTGTAAATTAAATTAATTTGTTAATGAACATTATTTGTGATTTTGGATCTTCATGGCCGAGACAGCGTACTACCGCCGACACTGCGACGTAGGCTGGCTTGGACACGTCTTGTATCCGTTTAAAAAAAGAGTGCGGGTCGTGACAAGTTTTTGTGGTGGCCCATGCAGGTCTGTTTTTGCAAGTCATGCGAACTCGTGATAGTACTTAAGTTATTTGTACTATTGCAAGCCTGCGACTAGAAAATGCTCATTCACGAATTAGAATTAATTTAATTTAAGAGAATGATTAGGACTAGGAGTCCCTTATACAAGTTTACCGATGGGTAGTCTAGGCCATGAAATTTAGAGGAGGAGTTATTAATTTTGATGGTTTGTCAGATCCCCATAGGTACACTATTATCTCTTGATAGGACGATATGATCCAATATGGATAGGTTATTCACTCGGCGAGACAAGGCTTCCTAGAAATAATGATCTAACCTTGATGAATGGTGCAATTCCTTCTCCTTGCCTCTTTAGATATCATTATCATATCTCGTCTGAATTGCCCATTTAGTTCCTATTTTTGCCCTAAGAATTACTTATATATATTGTTACTCCCCAATCCTGGAATACGTATTTTAATACGTAAACCGATAAATTATATTTACCTTGAATTTATACGATATTTATTATGCAGTATTTCTTCATGCATTTCCCAAAAATATTCGACAAAATATTATTTCGTAATTTATTTTCTGCATTTGGGCCTACAGTTTTGGCTCATTTGGGTAACCTATTCTTGGTTCTCCAATGGTTCATCATGAACCCTTTGGTTCATCATAAACCCATGGGTCCAAGATCTTTATATATAACTCATCTCATTCTCTCTCCTCTCATTTACTTCCTCTCATTTATTTCCTCCAGCAACCAAGGCAAGTACCAACTTGCTCAAGAGATGGATCCCTAATTTTGTCAATGATTTCTTACAAAACTATTTGCCAAAACATATTCTTCTCCTCAATCTATACTAGTTTAGAATTTGGAAATTTCCATTTTGAAGCTTTGATTTTTGTAGATCTAAGTTTTAATCATTTTCGAATTTCCTTGGTCTTGATCTATTTTCGTTAGGGTTTTGTGGGTTTTGATGCTTCCATGTGGAAGAGAATTCCATTTCACCCAAGATAGAACTTTGGAAATCCGGATTTGGAGTTCGGATGGCCAAGTTGTGATGTTTTGAAGCTTTGGGTTCAACCATGGTGTTCTTGCTGTTTGGAGAAGACAGTGAGCAGTGTGCAGAGCTGTTTAGCTTATGCACACTGAGCTACGCGCACTCTGTAGCGTGCGTACGCAGACTTGAGTACGCTTCCTGTTGGAAGCGTGTCTCCTTGAGCGTACGTGACTTTTCACCTACGCTGCTCTCTCAGCGTGCGTGACTTTTCACGTACAATGCTCCCTGTAGCGTGCGTGACTTTTCACCTACGCTGCTCTCTCAGCGTGCGTGACTTTTCACCTACGCTGCTCCCTGTAACGTGCGTGACTTTTCACCTACGCTGCTCTCAGCGTGCGTGACTTTTCACGTACAATGCTCCCTGTAGCGTGCGTAACTTTTCACCTATGCTGCTCTCTCAGCGTGCGTGACTTTTCACCTACGCTGCTCCCTGTAGCGTGCGTGACTTTTGACCTACGCTGCTCTCTCAGCGTGCGTGACTTTTCACGTACATTGCTCCCTGTAACGTGCGTGACTTTTCACCTACGCTGCTTCCTGTAGCGTGCGTGACTTTTCACCTACGCTGCTCCCGAGCATGATATGAGCACTAATGTGACCCCGGAGAACAAAGTGTTCCTACCCGATACATGTACCTGAATGTCCCAGTTCTTGTTCATGCTCGACAAATGACTCGTAACTCCACGTGGCGTATTTGCAATGATGTATTACACTAAGGAGGGTAGCACATGTTGACATACTGATTGACATGGATCCTCTTTGGGGTACTCGTACGAAAGTACGACTTTAGGAGGATAATCATGCAGGCCACAGCATGTGAGTCCAAGATTTCATCTAGGGTTAAATTAGGCAACTAAACATACTAGATGCATGGGGAGGGCAAAATCTCGAGGTCGTGTTACACCAGCCGCCTTGAGATATTGTCTTGACGCGCCGGCTGGTCTCCACGGATACTGTGTCATCCGCAACGAGCGGATGACTGTATCCAATTAATTCCTGCTATATATTATATGTCTTGGCGAGGTGGCCTTACGAGGGACCTGTGCTCAATGACACCTGTCTACGCGAACCCCTGGGTTGGCTAGCCTTGCTGGAAAGACACAATCTGAGGATTTTCTAAATAACATGATACGAGGATAACCTCGTCCCACTAGAAACTCGTAGACTTGATTGGCCGCAAAAATGACTTGCGTGTATCTTATTACCTTCCGTGAATAACCGAGGGAAGCGGACTGTCATGGCACATGATCCAACCCATGTTCTTGTTTGATTATTGGGTTGGTTATCGTACTACGACAGGCTGTGGACCAAAGTTATGAACGGAAGACTTATTCTGGTTGTGAAGTGCTACTTCTGTGAATGACTGAGGAATATGGTCTATCCTGGTACATGATCCAACCCATGTTCTTGTTTGATTGTTGGGTTGGTTATTGTGCTACGATAGGCTATCGACCGAAGTCACGATCAGAAGATTTTATTGTTTATACTTTTTTAACTTATGTGAAAGTTATAGAGTACGACACATCCCGACTCCATGCGGTACCTTTTGTCCTTGTTTGGTTGTAAGGGTGCCATATGGGTTCGAGGATGTTGCGTTACCCTATAATAGTAGCATAAGTATTACTATTATCAATCATTCTATTAACTGGGTTTTTAATCTTAACTCTTGTGCCCCTTTGGCGGTACTTGCTATTCGGGGCTGACCCCGCTGGTTTTGTTTGGCCAGATCTCGTAGCAGAGCCTGAGGACACGATCTTCCTCCCTGACATCCATGGTACATACTAGGAGCATGGCGGTTCGGGGACTCGAGTGGATTTCTTCTCCACCACTCCTGCTTATACTTTTGCGGCGTTTAGCCACCGGCACCTGTTAGCCGGATTACTTGATATTTTATGTCAGTACATCATTGTAATTTAACAGACTGCAGCTGTGTATAATTTTGTACTCCTGACTCTCTAAGATAGCTAAATTATAAAGCTAGTCTCTCATGACCATTTTGATGAAGCGTCGGGGACGCCTTACTGCTTTATCTTAAATGTTCATTTAATTGCTGATGTGATTTGATTGATTGAGACATAGAACTCTGTGGGACCATAGGAGACTTGATTGTAGCATGTACCCCCTAGTCTCTCGACAGCCACGATCGCCGTATGACGTTACGTACCTCATATGGAGTAGCTGACCTAGTCCGTCTCCGTATTTCGGTACTGGGGCGTGACAAGGTTTTAGTGGTGGCCCATGCAGGTCTATTTTTCAGACTTGTGGGGTATTGCAAATTATTAGGAGTCTCAATCAAAACTTGCTCCCCTTGAAATTCTGTTTCGAATTCTCTGTCCTTGCCTTGATCTCTAACCTGACTTGCATCCTCGAAATCTTCCTCGTTCGGACTTGATAATCTTATATCTTTCTCTATAGGGGTGCTTCATTCTCAGTAGCGGGTGAGGCCCAAGAGGAAGAGCAGCGAGAGCATGGCTCGACTGGGCACCAGCAGGGGAGAGAACCTTCCCCAGAACGGACACGAGCAGAAATGGAACCAGAGGCAGTGCAGCCGCCGATTATTGAAACTCCTGCAGCACCAGCAGCGACGGCAGTACCAGATGTCGTAGCACTCCTGGAGATCATCCGGGGGATTCTTGTCACTCACCAACAGCAACAAACTCAGCAGCAGGAGCAGAATGTGTTGCTGAACCAAGGGATATAGTTAGCTCTTGAGAGGAGTGCCGGGGTTGACTCGGGAGCATCAGGAAGGTTCCGTCGCTTGAACCCGAGGTATTTTGATGGCACGGAGGATGCCATCACTGCGGATGCATGGATTCAAGACATTGAAGCCATTCTTGTGGCAGCCAAGGTTCCAGATGATGAGAAGGTTGATCAGGTCAAATTAGTACTTCAGGATCTTGCCCGCGACTGGTGGGCATCAGAAGAAGTTGGTATAAGACGTCCTGTTCATTGGACCACCTTCAGTGAAAGATTCAAGGCCAAGTATTTTGGCGTAGTAGCTCGATATGAGCTCCAGCAGAAGTTTATCAGTCTCAAGCAAGCAGACAAGATCGTAGATGGGTATGCAGTAGAGTTCTGCAGATTATGCCATTTTGCACCAGCAATGGTGGCAACGGAGCCAGAGAAAGCTATGAGGTTCCAGCAGGGACTTCATTTGGAACTATTACAGCTTGTGGAAGGACACGACTACCAGACGTTTGATGCTATTTTGACGGCCGCTCGGAGGCACGAGCTTACCCAGCAGAGGTTGGCATCGAGGACAGGAGGTCAGAAGAGATCTCATTCCCAGGTTGGAAGAGGAGCAATGCAGCAAACGTCGGCACCAGCACCCGGTGTACGTATTCATGATGCAGGAGCGCCGTAGAGGACGACCGTGTCAACTAATACAACGTCAGTTCGGCATCAGCAGCCGAGGAACCAACAACAGCGTCAGGGAGCACCCCAGGGCTATATATTCTGTGGCAAGGCAGGGCACACGAGGGAGGTGTGCCGGTCAGCGAATGGCTTATGCTTGAGGTGTGGTAGTTCAGACCACCGTATCTCCACTTGTCCTGTGATGCAGAGGCCAAGAGGGCCAGCTCAGCAGTTTCCAGCATTGCCAGCTCCGGTGGCAACCTCGAGTGGAGGGCCAGTATTAGCAGTAAGGCCCCTAGACCAGCGTCTACCAACACAGGCTCAGATGTTTCGCCAGGCACAGAAAGCCGAAGGCCCTCAGAGGCAGCAACAGCATGGTCGAGGAAGGCCGCAACAAGGAGCTCAGCGGGGCCAGGGACAGGCTCTCACATTATCCTTGGGAGAGGCTCTAGCATCTAGTGACGTGGTGGCAGGTAAAATTCTCGTCACCTCATTTTCTGTTGTAGTATTATTTGATTCAGGCGCTACTCATTTATTCATCTCTGCACAATATGCTACACGGATTGGATTAGAGTTTGAGGCATTACCGGAGAGGATGGATATACTCACCGGCAATGGGCTCGTAGAAGTTAGCAGAGTGCACTTTTCATGTTCGGTGGAGGTGTGTGGGCATTTACTGCCCGCATCATTGATTGAATTCCCTATGGGGAATTTTGATATCGTTCTTGGCATGGACTGGTTGAGAGACAGTCATGCGACAATTGATTGTAGAGGAGGTAGGGTCATATTCAGCGTTCCTGGGATGGAGCAGTTCATCTTTACTCGAACCTTGAAGAATCAGGCCGGAGGCGTCATCTCAGCAGCAGTGTCAGAGCTAGGACAGATTCCGAGAGTGGTCGAAGATTTTCTCGACGTCTTCCCTGATAAGCTCCCAGGGATACCTCCAGTCAGAGAGGTAGAATTTAACATTGAGTTGAACCCTGGAACGAGGCCTATTGCAGACAGAGTTTACAGAATGTTGCCGTCAGAACAGGATAAGTTGTATCAACATGAAAAAGAGTTGAAGTCTAAGGGATTCATCCGAGACAGTAAATCGCCCTGGGCCGCGCCAGTGATTCTAGTTCCCAAGAAGGATGGGTCGACGAGGATGTGCATCGACTACCGCAAGCTGAATGCAGTAACAGTGAAGAATAAGTACCCGCTACCAAGGATTGATGACCTGTTTGACCAGTTGAGCAAGGCCAGCGTCTTTTCCAAGATCGATCTTCGGTCAGGATACTATCAAGTAAGAGTCCGGGAGCAAGACATACCGAAGACAGCATTCAGATCTAGATATGGGCATTATGAGTTTTTAGTAATGCCCTTTGGACTAACTAACGCCCCCGCAGTATTCATGGATTTAATGAACCGCATCTTTCTGCCGTATTTGGATAAATTTGTGGTGGTGTTCATAGATGACATTCTTGTCTATTCCAGCAGTGAAAAGGAGCATGAGAAACATCTTAGGACTGTCTTACAGACATTGAGGTAGCATCAACTTTATGCGAAGCTCGACAAGTGTAAATTCTGGTTAGATCACATTTCGTTCCTGGGGCATATAATTTCTAGGGCAGGAGTGTCAGTAGATTCGAAGAAGATTGAGGCCGTAGAGCATTGGCCAGTCCCGAAAACGGTTGCAGAAGTACGAAGTTTCTTAGGATTAGCTGGTTACTACAGAAGGTTCGTGGTGGACTTTGCCAAGATCTATGCGCCCTTAACGCGTTTGACGCACAAGGACGTAGAGTTTGTTTGGTCAGCTAGCTGTCAGGCATCATTTAAAGAATTAAAGAAGAGATTGATCTCAGCCCCGATCTTGACGCTTCCAGTAGGAACGGGAGGCTTTACAATATATTGTGACGCATCTGGGAAGGGTCTTGGATGTGTATTGATGCAGCACGGAAAGGTGATAGCATATGCGTCTCGACAGCTTCGAGACCATAAGAAGAATTACCCGACTCACAATTTGGAGTTAGCAGCTATGGTATTTTCACTCAAGTTGTGGAGGCATATTTATACGGAGATCGGATAGAGATCTATACTGATCATAAGAGTTTGAAATATGTATTCACGCAGCGAGATTTGAATATGAGGCAAAGAAGATGGTTAGAACTGCTGAAGGATTTTGATTTAGATCTTCAGTATCATCCAGGCAAGGCGAATATAGTTGCAGATGCACTGAGTAGGAGAGACAGTGCCTTTATCTTGACCTCGCAGAAGCATATTTTAGAAGACCTTCAGAGTATAGAAATCGAAGTAGTTTTGCCAAGGGATATAGGAAGAATGACCAGTATGCAGATTCATTCAACCTTAGTAGAGATGATAAGGGCAGCACAGACAGGAGATCCACAGATTCAGAAGTTACGGTCGGAGTGTGAATCAGGCCGTAGGAAGGAGTTAGTGATTCATGAAGATGGTACGCTCAGGTTTGGAAACAGACTCTGTGTACCGAGTGGAGACCTTCGGCAAGAAGTTATGTCCGAAGCTCATAGTTCTATTTACTCCATTCATCCAGGAGGAACGAAGATGTATTGAGATATCAGGCAGTTCTTTTGGTGTAATGGCATGAAAAGAGAGATAGCGAGATTTGTATCCAAGTGTCTGGTATATCAGTAGGTGAAAGCCGAACAGCAGAGACCAGCAGGATTGCTACAGCCGCTTCCTATCCCAGAATGGAAATGGGAGCACATCACAATGGATTTTGTGACCGGTTTACCTAGATCCCCGGCTGGCAAGAATGCAGTCTGGGTAATAGTAGATCCACTCACGAAGGTCGCTCATTTCTTTTCCTTCCGAGTTGGACAGACTACTGAACAGCTAGCAGAAATGTACATGAAGCAGATAGTAAGGCAGCACGGTGTTCCAGTTAGTATAGTATCAGATCGGGATACGCGGTTTACTTCCCATTTTTGGCGGAGCTTACACCAAAGTTTGGGAACCAAGTTAAGATTCAGTACTGCTTATCATCCACAAACTGACGGGCAATCAGAAAGAACCATTCAGACATTAGAAGATATGCTACGGGCATGTACCCTGGATTTTGGAGGATCTTGGGAGGATCACCTTCATCTAGTGGAGTTCTCCTATAACAACAGCTATCATGCTAGCATTCAGATGGCCCCGTTCGAAGCATTGTACGGAAGGAAGTGCAGGTTCCCCTTGGCATGGGACGACGTCGGGGAACGGAAGTTGTTGGGGCCAGAGATCATCACGCAGACTGTGGAGATAGTTAAGTTGGTCAGAGAGCGCCTTCGAGTTGCACAAGACCGACATCGTCATTGGACAGATCAGCATCGTAGGCCTCTAGAGTTTAGAGTTGGCGACCAAGTGTTTCTGCGAATTTCGCCTACTCGGGGTATCATCAGATTTGGAACCCGGGGAAAGCTTAGTCCAAGATACGTTGGTCCTTTTAAGATTCTCGCTCGGGTAGGCGATGTGGCTTATCGACTTGCCCTTCCGTCTTCGTTAACTGGCATACATGATGTGTTTTATGTGTCCCAATTACGTGGGTATGTCCCGGATCCGAGTCATGTCCTTGATCATTCTGAGTTAGTCGTTGGTACCGACCTAACCTACGAGGAACAATCCGTGTCTATTTTGGACCGGCGAGAGAAGGTACTCAAGAATCGGACGATAAGCCTTGCCCGTGTTTCTTGGAACCATCACTCTTCGGGAGAGTCAACCTGGGAGCGCGAGGACGAGATCAGATCTCGGTATCCGCATTTGTTTGACTAATAAGGTATATTTTTTTGCACCTTATTGACACGATTTCATGCTTATCTGCCCCTGCTTGTTTTGCACTTTGTGATGTACGATAATAACTGCTATGATAATTAACTTATATATGATTGTGCCTTGCTTGCCCTGATTTCACTATCATGTCTTAGCTGGAATTCCGAGGACGGAATTTTTCTAAGAAGGATAGAGATGTCACTCCCCAATCCTGGAATACGTATTTTAATACGTAAACCGATAAATTATATTTACCTTGAATTTATACGATATTTATTATGCAGTATTTCTTTATGCATTTTCCAAAAATATTCGACAAAATATTATTTCGTAATTTATTTTCTGCATTTGGGCCTACAGTTTTGGCTCATTTGGGTAACCTATTCTTGGTTCACCAATGGTTTATCATGAACCCTTTGGTTCATCATGAACCCATGGGTCCAAGATCTTTATATATAACTCATCTCATTCTCTCTCCTCTCATTTACTTCCTCTCATTTATTTCCTCCACCAACCAAGGCAAGTACCAACTTGCTCAAGAGATGGATCCCTAATTTTGTCAATGATTTCTTACAAAACTATTTGCCAAAACATGTTCTTCTCCTCAATCTATACTAGTTTAGAATTTGGAAATTTTCATTTTGAAGCTTTGATTTTTGTAGATCTAAGTTTTAATTATTTTCGAATTTCCTTGGTCTTGATCTATTTTTGTTGGGGTTTTGTGGGTTTTGATGCTTCCATGTGGAAGAGAATTCTATTTTACCCAAGATGGAACTTTGGAAATCCGGATTTGGAGTTCGGATGGCCAAGTTGTGATATTTTGAAGCTTTGGGTTCAACCATGGTGTTCTTGCTGTTTGGAGAAGACAGTGAGCAGTGTGCAGAGCAGTTTAGCTTACGCACACTGAGCTGCGCGCGCTTTGTAGCGTGCGTACGCAGACTTGAGTACGCTTTCTGTTGGAAGCGTGTCTCCTTGAGCGTGCGTGACTTTTCACCTACGCTGCTCTCTCAGCGTGCGTAACCTTTTACGTACATTGCTCCCTGTAGCGTACGTGACTTTTCACCTACGCTGCTCTCTCAGCGTGCGTGACTTTTCACGTACAATGCTCCCTGTAGCGTGCGTGACTTTTTACCTACGCTGCTCTCTCAGCGTGCGTGACTTTTCACCTACGCTGCTCCCTGTAGCGTGCGTGACTTTTCACCTACGCTGCTCTCTCAGCGTGCGTGACTTTTCACCTACGCTGCTCCCTGTAGCGTGCGTGACTTTTCACCTACGCTGCTCTCTCAGCGTGCATGACTTTTCACGTACATTGCTCCCTGTAGCGTGCGTGACTTTTCACCTACGCTGCTCCCTGTAGCGTGCGTGACTTTTCACCTACGCTGCTCCTTGAGCGTGCGTAACTTTTCACCTATTTTGATATCTTATTAGATATTCTATGCCCATTTTTATATCCTTACGCCTTTTGTCCCGAGCATGATATGAGCACTAATGTGACCCCGGAGAACAAAGTGTTCCTACCCGATACATGTACCTGAATGTCCCAGTTCTTGTTCATGCTCGACAAATGACTCATAACTTCACGTGGCGTATTTGCAATGATGCATTACACGAAGGAGGGTAGCACATGTTGACATACTGATTGACATGGATCCTCTTTGGGGTACTCGTACTAAAGTACGACTTTAGGAAGATAATCATGCAGGCCACAGCATGTGAGTCCAAGATTTCACCTAGGGTTAAATTAGGCAACTAAACATACTAGATGCATGGGGAGGGCAAAATCCCGAGGTCGTGTTACACCAGCCGCCTTGAGATATTGTCTTGACGCGTCGGCTGGTCTCCACGGATACTGTGTCATCCGCAACGAGCGGATAACTGTATCCGATTAATTCCTGCTATATATTATATGTCTTGGCGAGGTGGCCTTACGAGGGACCTGTGCTCAATGACACCTGTCTACGCGAACCCCTGGGTTGGCTAGCCTTGCTGGAAAGAAACGATCTAAGGATTTTCTAAATAACATGATGCGAGGATAACCTCGTCCCACTAGAAACTCGTAGACTTGATTGGCCACGAAAACGACTTGCGTGTATCTTATTACCTTCCGTGAATAACCGAGGGAAGCAGACTGTCATGGCACGTGATCCAACCCATGTTCTTGTTTGATTGTTGGGTTGGTTATCGTACTACGACAGGCTGTGGACCGAAGTTATGAACGGAAGACTTATTCTGGTTGTGAAGTGCTACTTCTGTGAATGACTGAGGAACATGGTCTATCCTGGTACATGATCCAACCCATATTCTTGTTTGATTGTTGGGTTGGTTATTGTGCTACGATAGGCTATCGACCGAAGTCACGATCAGGAGATTTTATTGTTTATACCTTTTTAACTTATGTAAAAGTTATAGAGTACGATACGTCCCGACTCCATGCGGCACCTTTTGTCCTTGTTTGGTTGTAAGGGTGCCATATGGGTTCGAGGATGTTGCGCTACCCTATAATAGTAGCATAAGTATTACTATTATCAATCATTCTATTAACTGGATTTTTAATCTTAACTCTTGTGCCCCTTTCGCGGTACTTGCTATTCGGGGCTGACTCCGCTGGTTTTGTTTGGCCAAATCTCGTAGCAGAGCCTGAGGACACGATCTTCCTCCCTGACATCCATGGTGCATACTAGGAGCATGGCGGTTCGAGGACTCGAGTGGGTTTCTTCTCCACCACTCCTGCTTATACTTTTACGGCGTTTAGCCACCGGCACCTGTTAGCCGGATTACTTGATATGTTGTGTCAGTACATCATTGTAATTAAACAGACTGCAGCTGTGTATAATTTTGTACTCCTGACTCTCTGAGATAGCTAAATTATAAAGCTAGTCTCTCATGACCATTTTGATGAAGCGTCGGGGACGCCTTACTGCTTTATCTTAAATGTTCATTTAATTGCAGATGTGATTTGATTGATTGAGACATAGAACTCTGTGGGACCATAGGAGACTTGATTGTAGCATGTACCCCTAGTCTCTCGACAGCCACGATCGCCGTATGACGTTACGTACCTCATATGGAGTAGCTGGCCTAGTCCGTCTCCGTATTTCGGTACTGGGGCGTGACATATATATAATTTTCGATTATGTTATCCCTATATGAACCTCGAGTTAGTTTCGATTCAAGTTTTTCCTCAAAGGCTTGAGTACACATGGAATAGTTAGAATGTTGTATTTCTTGTCTTCAGTTATTTTCTCCTTGTGCATCTTTTATTTTAAGGATTGTGACCGATACGAAATTACTTACGCTTTATTACATAGCCACTTGTTTGAATCTCTAGAAGCTTATAAACTTTTACACATTTTAGTTAAAGGAATGTTAGTTAACTCATAATGGCAGGACAGCAGCGCACTGTCGCCGTCTATTTGAATTTTGGAGGCTATGGATTTACTGCAGCCAGCAGCGCACTGCCGAGACACGACTCATAGAGTTGAAATTGGTTTAAGAAAATATAGGTTATAGAATATTACTCTGGCTCGTGGTCCTCCTTGATCGTAGTTACCCTGGTGTCGGAATAAGGTAGAGTATCTGATAGCATATCACCGATGAATCACGGAACCAAGAGTTTACCACCGCCCGGGTATACAGACGAGGCATAACTCTCGGTGAAATGACTTCAGACATGATTACAAGTTATGATACTATAGAGGATAGGAAAATGTCCTGTATGTCCCCTAAGATCCAAAACCAATACTAGAGGAAGTTTTGTAAGTGGGGTAGCACATCTCCTGACCTAGCATTCCATAGTTCTTGTGACTTATTGACGAGGTAATTTACTGACACTAATGGGTTTACCAGGAATATGGAATTTAGAGGTCCATCACCCATTAGTTGACCAAGGTCTTATGAGTAAGAGGATAGTAGAATGACTGTATAAGCAAGAACACCGGGAAAGGTTTTGATTCTCACAAAACTCGAATTACTTGTACCTCTTTTCAAAAATCTCGCGTACTTGTATTTGACTATCTTGACCAACGCTGCTATTACAGCCTAGTTTTTGTAAGCTTACTCTTTTATCGAGCTTGATTCAAGACATATGTTTATTGGGGACGCCCGCTAACATATTGTCTAATCAGAATTATTGTATTACGGTCTGATCAACCATGATGCAATTGGTTCACTCTTCATCTAATTACCCTACGTGGATTGAGATATAGATGTCTCCAGGATCTCGTTCGCAATTGCTTGACAATTCCTCTTGAATTATGCATTCGCCTTTGAATCACGTAATGGTATTCAGTGACGTCTCTTGAACTCTTTATTGTTTTTGTCCTTCACTGATTGGAAAGACGAAAGCTCGTAATTGATAGATAGATACAGATTATTCCCCATGGCTGTGATAGTTGTATACGCAAGTGTAGCTATCATCGGCCAGCTCAGTGACTGGAACCTTGCCTTGAGTTACTCGTCCTCCCTTCGACACTAAACCTGCTAATCTTGATCTTCTAGTCATTGGAGTCCGAGAATGATTAGGATCTTTTCCTTGAACAAATGCCAACCTAGAGGACTACCTATGCTAAGGAGACCAATTGTTGTGAGCCTCAAATTATTTGTTTGAAGCTCGCTTTAACTAGAACCCTTGTAACAATAGTCTGGCAGGTTCGACACCAATAGAAATTTACGACTCAGTTGTTAGGAATCTTTTTGCCTTAGAGTTGGGTATCCCATCAATAACTCTTGTATACGGTGGACGAGTAGGTCATTCTATTTTATCGACTGAGTGTAATTGTACACACTCATGTTCCACTTATTGAGGAACGATCCTTGAGTTGACCTATATCTACGGTATTCAGTTACGCCGTGCCTTAATCTTTATTAACAAGAGACGGGATACAATCTTGACTTTGAAATTTTTCTAACCTCATTATTCCTAAAACCATGTCCTAGCTTCTAAGTTGAGTAGACTGTAAGCCTCCTAGAATTTTGTGGTATGCAAGGATTACCGATCGATTGGATTAATTTCCATTAGGATGATAATTAGTGCCCCTTGGACTCCCACTTTCCATTTAGATCTTTTTGTGTTCCCGGTCGTGTCATTAACAATCGGAGCACGAGACCAGCTATTACCTTCCAACAAACTTCACATGCAAGATCTAGACGAGTCTACCTTCATCTAGGTATATCATGTCCCACTCAAACACGTCCCCTTTTACTCTATTTTTATAGTACGGATTTTAGGTCAAAGGGACTAGCTATAACCCTTACCATAATAATCGTATACTTCCTGGCTGTTATTAGAGACTCAACCTCAAATCGAATCTTTCAACCCAATATATGTTTGTGATCTACTCGAAGCCCACTACGCACATGTCACTAGTGTGCCACTCAATTGTGTCTTCTCGTGCTACTTAAACACAAAAGTCACGGAAGGCACATTTTGGGCTTTAGGAACCTAGCTAACCAACCCGACTGGCAACTAGCTCAACCACTTGGGTGAAAACTTATTCCAGGTTATCCTAACCTAGTAAAAATAGTTTTATCATTGGGATCTTGTCCAGTCAATATAGATTGAAGTCCAAGGTTCATCCAACCGACGACTGATGTCCAATTGGGGAACCCATTAAGACCCAGTAATACCCATTCATGCATACCACCATATTTGGACTACAAAACCGAACTGTTTGAAATAGGTCCCTATACCTATTATGTAGTCCCCCTCTTAGAATAAGAAGACATTCGTAACCCTTGTTCCATCTACCTAAAAGTCGCGATACGATCTTGTATTGCATTTATATCCCTTGTTTGTGTGATTAAATAACCACGAAAAAAGATCACAATCTTGATTTCACAAATTTCGTTCTATTATGGAACATATTCAGAATTTTAAGAACGGAACTTCTGTATTACACGGATTACAGATGCCCTGTACAGTAGATATCTATTGGTAGCTAATTTCAGCAAGTAGTTGGATGATTATGAAGTTTTAGTGACATAAGATTTGAGAGAGTAGTGTGACCAAAGGTTGGTAGAAGTCCTCGAGGTTATGTAGTTACAAAATGGCTAGGAGGAGGATATAAACTGTTTTGAGGAATTAAACATTCGAAGAGATTAAGGTAATGGTATATTTCCTTTTTTGAATTTAAGGAATTGTTATGAATTAGAATTTCGAGGACGAAATTAGTATAAGGTGGGTAGATTTGTAACCCCTCTTCTCGGAATTTTGATAATATATTTTATTTATTTATTTGAATTAAATGGTAATTTTTAGAATTTATAAATAATTATTTAGTTAATTATTACGATAGAGGATTTTAGCCATGGTTGAGTTTAGAGTACAAGGCGACTAGGAATCATGGCACGGATAGCATGGTCGTGTGCCTTGACTAGTGTGTTAGCCCTGGTAGGGAAGGCCGAGCCATAGTGATGTCCTAACTAGGAAAACCAGGCCAAGTTGTGACTAAAACCTTACCGAAGTTTTATTTATTTATTATTTATATTATTGAGTTTTTAGGGAAAATTTCGGTTATACCATTTTAGCCCGGACTGGACCCGAACTGAGCCCAAACCCGTGTAGTCATGTGGCACGTCTAATGACATTCGTGTTGATGGAAATTGGTATGGGGGTGTTGTATTTCGTTTTAAATAATTTAATGAATATTTCTGGTACTCGTAATTAAATATTATAATTATCATTATTAGTTGATATTTATTGACATTGGTATAAAATAGGTCGTTGCACATTTTGGGATTTCTAAGACGGTATATCATGGGATGTACACAATTAGTGATTTATCAAATTTCGTTACTATCTATTATTATTTTTATTGTCGAGATTATTAAGATATTATTATATAATATTACTTTATTATTCTGGGTCATATTTATTTTGTTATCCAATAAATGTTATTATATATGGTCATATTTATATAATAGACTCTACACAAGGAATGGATGCCAGTGCGATTTATTTGAGTTTTATGGAAGTATATATATATAGGCATGTATATATTTTCCTAATTTATTAACGTATATATATATATAGATAACACACACGCATATATATATATATATATATATATATATATATATATATATATATATATATATATATATATATATATATATATATATATATATATATATATATTTTATATATATATATATATATATATATATATATATATATATATATATATATATATTGTATGTGTAGTAAATATATATATATATATATATATATATTTTTATTTTTTATTTTTATATATATATATATATATATATATATATATATATATATATATATATATATATATATATATATATATATATATAAAAATATATATATATATATATATATATATATATATATATATATATATATATATATTGTATGTGTAGTAATATATAAAAAAATAAGTATATATGTACATATATATATGTGCATGAGTATTCATGTATATATATAGAGATATATATATACTAATGATAGATAGAAATAGAAAAAGATATAAATAAAAAAAAGAATAAAAAGAAAAGAGAATGCAAATATAGCAGCAGCTATACCCGAGTGGGGCCTTGAGGACCCAAACCAGCTGCTAACCCAGCATTCCGAGCCCATGAAGTGTGGACCAAACCCGAGCCCACTAATTTCTCCCCCCCATAGCCAAACGCAAAGCCGACCTATAAAACAACATCGACGACCAAATGTCAAAACCCTAGCTCTACCCACGCCCACGTGCGCCCCTCCCCTGCGCGTGCCGCCGCACGTCGCCGGTGGTCGGCCATGCCGCCACGGCCGCGCTGGAGCACGCATACGCGCAAACCGCTCGGACGGCGACAGCAGCAATCGCAGCCGAGGGAGGCGACTTCGCGCTGAGGTTGCGTCGTACACGCTCGTCCTCTTGATGAACTGATTCTTCAGGTACGATCCCGACATGACCCCCTCCAAGCCTGTTCTTTTACTTCATACATAGATGCCCTCGGTCGTTCGTAAGATCGAACCAAAGTTCGGTAAAAATCTGTCCCGAAATAGAGCCAATAACAGTCTAATCATCCAAGTTTGAAGATCGATTCCGATCAATCTAGGGCCAGAGTAGAAATTCTACTTGAACAAATTTACAGACAACATATAGGACTTCACGACTCTTTTTGTGGATTTGAAAATCATCGACTACGTGTCGAAAAATCAAATCCCGAAGTTGACCGAAAATCTGTTTTAAAAATTAGAAAACTCTCCGACACGACGTGCGTCCGCCAATCCGGGCGACGTGGTTGCGAACCGAAAGCATCAAAAGGTGCATAACGGCTTCGTGGTCGTGTGGGCTTTGACGAAATTCAAATTAGTTGCGTGTGCGCGACGAATTTGATCCGTATCCGTCGAAATTCACCGTATCGGTCTTTGTGCAAATTTCTCAATAACTTTGTACATATTCGTCAGATTGAGATGAAACTTACGCCAACAGGTCCGTATCATTTTTCTGGTCCTGTATGCCAAGTTTGGTCCAATTCTGAGACAGTTGATTGGATCACCGTTTTGCGGGCCCTATGGTCCGATTCAACGGGCGATTTTGTGCAAGGCCTACCAAAATCCAACTCTGGACATACGGTTGGGTTCGTATCGGAAAACTAGATCCGTAGACATGTAGTTTGATGACTTTAGAGACCGTTGACTCTGGCACGCTTTTTGGTGCAAAGCGGGTCCAACGACGGACACCGTTTTGGTCCGAAATTACCATTTTGCTCCTGTGTCCAGAATTGGACTTCAGGACAGCAGATCCTAGCTATTTTGACTATTCTAAGAACATTGGTAATGTTTATTTCAGCTTTCGAGGACTGTTGTACGAGTTTTGACTATTGTGGCATTCTGAGTGGTTCAGATTATCGGTTACACCAACACAGGACCACAGGCGAGTACAGTTTATTGTCTGCATTTCGATATTAATCTTTACTATATTTCATTGATTGGCCATTGATTATGTGATTTTTATATTCTATTATAAATTGTTGAGTTGGGAATGAGAAGTACCAAGGATGTGTGATCCGACCGTAGACAGTGTTTATTTTCATGCAGTAGACCTTATAGACAGTGTTTATTTTCATGCAGTAGACCTCGTAGATAGTGCTTATTTTTCTGCAACTAGACATCGTAGACAGTGCTTATTTTTCTGCAAGTAGACCTCGTAGACAGTGCTTATTTTTCTGCAAGTAGACCTCGTAGACAGTGCTTATTTTTTATGCAAGTAGACCTCGTAGACCGTGCGGTGTAGTGTCCCTGACTGATCACATATCAAAGGTACTTCTAACAGTTGGGGAAAGTATTTTGTGTCTATTTATTTGCTATTGATTTTTTGTCTTTCTGCTTATTTTCAAAAATATGTAATTGATGTCTAACCTCTGTTGTATAGTCATTTTTTTTATTTGAAATTGCATTCAGTGAATTGTGCTCGTTCCATTCCTGACTGGAAACCATATTTTTCAGGTTAGCCATGGATTCACTTAGCGTGGGAAATACGGGTGTAATTGCAGCCGAAGCCTAGAGACTAGCTAGATAGATGAGTTGTAGTCATTCTTTATATGTACAATTTTATATTTTTTCTGCAAAATGTAAAACTTGTGATCATTGTAAATTAAATTAATTTGTTAATGAGCAATATTTGTGATTTTGGATCTTCATGGCCGTGACAGCGTACTACCGTCGACACTGCGGCATAGGCTGGCTTGGACACGTCTCGTATCCGTTTAAAAAAAAAGGGTACGGGTCGTGACAGATGACTCTACAGACTGAACATCACTGTAACCAGTATCATGAAATCGTAATCAAGTGCTGCTGTAAGACAGCCAAATGGTCTATGTTTAACTGTTTGAATTACCTTGGCTTTCCTAGAATAATCTTGATAGTTGACGATGATATGTTCACATATAACAAACATCACTGTCATTCACATGAAGTCAACGTCAAGTGCTGTTGCAAACTAGCAAAATGGGTGGTGTTCAACCTTTTGAATTACTTTCGATCTCCTAATCACTACTGATCTCCCAATATGATCTTGGTGGATGAAGATGAACTGCTATTCACTTCAGTTAATATGGCATCTTGCAGCACTAGAGGTGAAAGACACCCGAGACGTAATTCATCACGACCTTCAGGGCGACAAATCTGCAGTCAGATCCCAGACTCTACAGAAGGGGTATACCAAAATACAAGATCAAGAAACTGAGATTTTATTGATCAAAAGAATCTTTCTAATTCCAATCGAGACTTCCTTGGTCAAAGAAATCTTCCTAATTCCTACCCTGGAGGTAGCAATCAGCTAGACTTCGATGCTGATAGCGAAGACTCTGATCAGACCATCTTATCTACGAGCTCATCTTCTGTATCGAGAGAAGTGTCAGCTTATATGACGAATGAAGGACAAGACGCTTCCAGTTCTACTAGTCAAGAAAAAAGAATCGCTGCTCTGGAGGCCAACCTAAAAGCCATGGCTGACATGGTTACAAGCATGCATGCGATAATCATGACACAACATGTTGTTCTGCCGATTGTTAATCAAATTTCAACCCAAGAATATGTAGCAGGCTCCATGCCTATCAACACTGGTCTTGGAGCACAGCCTCTTCCAAACACTACCATTCCGGATGTCATACACCTTCAAGCACAGGCTACTCCAAGTCATTCTGGTGCTGGAGGTGGTACTTATAACATAGTTCCATCTCCCAATCCTTCGAATCAATCTGTTGCTCCTCAAGCATCAGGAGATCCCCTTGAGGCAGTCAAGCTTATGCTAAATCAGTTTAAAGCTTTCAAACAGAAGCATGGACTACAAAAGTTAGGGATCAAGCAACCATATCCTGCAGAATGGAAGGAAGTTCCATTCCCACCGAAATACAAGCCGTCGACCATAATGTTGTTCGATGGAAGCACCTCACTGAGTGTCACCCCCATTTCCTGTATTTCGTATTTATGCTCGTATTTGATTTTGGCACGTATTTTAATTTTCTCGACTTGCGGATTTTGGTTTCTCGTAAATGGGTTTTGGACCATGGCTTGGTTTTATTTTGTGGAAGTTGGTTTGGTTTGGTTCATCATGAATGGAACACCTTAACCTACACTCCTCCCTCAACACACCACAACTCCCCCACTTTATAACACCACCTACTTTTCTCTCTCCTCTTTATTCTCTCATTTATTTCTTACAAACTTCTTCTTCTTCCTTCTTCCACACAACTCCCCAACCAATAGGCAAGTGCACCTTGCCAACAAATAAGCACCCAATTTTATTTGTCCATTTGATAGATTAGGACATGTAGATCAACATTAGAACTTGGAATTTTGTGATTTGGAGCTTTCATTCTTCTAGATCTAGGTTTTAATCATTTTCGGAAATCCTTGGTTTTGATCTATTAAACTTTGATTTTTGCTTGTTTTGATGCTTCCATGTGGAAGAGAATTCAATTTTACTCAAGTTAGAACATGACAGTAACCCGTAGTGGTGCACTCCTGACACGACCAACCTGACTTGATAGTGGCCCGCCATGGCGCACCCCTGACAAGTACCCTGACATGATTTACCTTGATAACTTGATAGTGGCCCGTGGCGGCGCACTCTTGACTTGACTTGTAACTTGTAACTTGACTTGACTTGCCTTGACACCGTGGGTGTTCCTGCTTGCTTGTTTGCACAATCCACTTGTCTTGTCTTGCATCATGTCTAGGACGTGACTTCCTGGGTACCACGGCCAGGGACTCGCGCTAAATTGGATTAGGCTAATTATTAGATCAAACTAGAACATGGAGAATTCCCAGTCACAGGCAATCTCGTTATCTGGGCGCTTTAATGGACTTGTAGCTTGCCGACGAGTAGAGCACATTTCCTGCACACTGTCATGTGTTGCACCCTCTAAGTCACCTAAGGGTATATCGTTTCCTGGGCGATGTACCCACCTATAACTCTCAACCCGCGGAAGGATAACTGGATGGTCTGCAGGGCTTGGGACTGGGAGTTTCTCACTTGCATCTTGTTAGTAATTAGGCTTGTGATAACCCTAGTTAGTTAAAGTAGTAAGCCGTAGTACTTGCTTGGCCGATTGTGAATGAATGGTGTCCAGCCCTGTCTAAGTCTTGTCAAGCCTTGTACCTGGAACTCTTGATCATGATTGTTTTACTTATCTCTAACGATAAATGGGTAGAGGCAGTGAGCTATTCAGGCGAAGGGTCATAATCCCGGTCCTTGTTTGGTTTAAGGATTGTAACCTGGCTCCCGGAATGGTTCCACGTCCCTAGTCGTTTATCGCCCTGTGTACTTTTATTACTTGTACTTTCCTTTTATTCTTTATGTTCTGATATGCTGGCTTTTGTTCTTATTTGTGGCCTCCTTTGTGGCACTTGCTTTTTCTGGGGTTTGACCCAGCTGGTTTTGTGTGGCCAGATTTCGGAGCAGCTCCCGAGGATCTACCGAGCTTCCAGCCCAATGGTGACAACTAGACGGAACCCGGGCCAAGAGTGGGTTTTCTTTTTTGTTTCACCCACTTATATGTAAATTTTTTCTTTTGAGGCGTTTAGCCGACGAGCACCTGTTAGCTCGATGCACATTTACTTACTGTCTGCCTACGGGCTGTAAACATGATTAACAAATCCTAGGGTTGATCATGTATGACTGAACTCTTGCTAGTCCTATCATTTTGTACGACTAGCTTCATGATCATCCAATATGTAATATTTGGGACGCCTTATATATATATATATATATTTGATGCTCTAACATCTTGTAACTCTGTTAATTGCTTGAGATTGAGACAATAGGCTTGACCTTAAGAGACTGCTAGCTTGTAGTAAACCCTCATATCTAGACAGCCGTGACCGTATAGTTGAGATGTATTCTATTTCAATATACGTAGCTGGCTGTGTCTACCTCCGCTCTCTAGTATTCTGGTTCTGGGGCGTGACACGGTTTAAGTGGTGGCCCATACAAGTCTTGTCAATCAAGAAATGTGGGGGTTTACCGAATAGATGTCTCAATCAATATTCGCCCTTGATCTCTGCTTGTATCTTCAAATCCCTGAGATTTTTGACCTGGTCACATGCTTGTATCATTGATCTGTCCTGGTCCTTTCCTTACTGTTCCCTATGTCGTCTTCTTCAGCGGCATTACTCCCGGACCTGCCAACCAGCCAGAGGAAGCTCGACAAGCACCCCAGCGCCAGGAAGATCAAGCTCAGCACTCTGGAGTAGCCTCCCGAGTTATGCTTTCCGGAGGCTCGGAACCTCCAGTTCAGGCAGCTCTGCCCGTTCAACCAGCTAGACAAGATGAGGGACCTTTGGTAGGGCTTATCAGAGAACTGCTTGCATCCCAAGATCGTCGAGGCGACGCCTTGCGCCAGGAAGTTCATGATGCACTAAACCGAGGAGGTCCCCAAGGGAATCAGGCGGCCAACAGTTTCAAGCGCTTGAACCCTCCCTTCTTTGACGGCAGTGAAGATGCGATTGCCGCGGACGCTTGGCTTCAGGATACCGAGGTGGTTCTAGAAGCAGCTAGGACACCTGAGAATGAGAAGGTGGCGGTGGTACGCCTACAGTTGTTAGACCTGGCTCGCGATTGGTGGGCAGCTCAGGCTATGGGATTAGCAGCACCAGTCACTTGGGCGACGTTCAGAGAGAGGTTCCAGACAAAGTACTTCGATGCGGTGGCACGGTACGACCTGCAGACCAGATTCACCAACTTGAAGCAAGGAGGCAGGACGGTCGATGGCTATGCGACCGAGTTTTCTAGGCTGAGTAGGTTCGCCCCCACCTTGGTGGCAACCGAGTTCGATAGGGCTCAGCGGTTCCAGCAAGGACTGCACTTAGAGATATTATTGGCTGTGGAGCAGTTCGAGCACCAGACGTTCGATGCAGTGTTGAAGGCAGCAAGGAGGCATGAGTATACCTCCCGTAGAATTGTGGACAGGACCGGAGGCAGGAAGCGGTCCCACAACCAGATGCACCAATCTTCAGCTCCAGCCCCAGCAGCTAGGGGTATAACCATTGAAACTCCGAGGCGGGCGGCCTCAGTGACGTCGGTTCAGCATTCGACCCCGACGTACCCGCAGCAGCAGAAGCAGAAGCAGTCTTCCGCGGTGGGATGTTCTCATTGCGGAAAGCCGGGCCATGTAGTGGCAGAGTGTCGCAGGGCACAGGGGTTGTGCCTGGCTTGCGGAGGAGCAGATCACAAGATAGGGACCTGCCCGAATATGGGAGGTCCATCATCATCCAATCCTTCTAGTTCTTCGGTGAGAGGACCAGCCCCAGTTCCAGTCCAGCAACAGCAGCAACAGCAGTACCCGAGGCCATTGGCGCCCCAGGCCCAGGCCTTCCAGCAGCAGTTCACCCAGGCTCCAACACAGAACCGACAGAGGGGATTCCAGCAGAGGGGACCCGCAGCTAGAGGTCAGGCTATGATGATGACCATGGAAGAAGAAGTTGCACCAGATGAGGTAGTGGCAGGTACTATTCTCGTCAACACCTTTCCAGCCTCTGTATTATTTGATTCTGGTGTATCACATTCATTCATGTCTGCACGATTCGTGACACGGATAGGATTGGAGCCCGAGTCATTATCAGTGAGGCTCAATATACTTACTGGTAATGGTCTTGTGGGAGTAGATCGAGTGTTTTCCTCGTGTCGGATCGTAGTTAGCGGTAGAGAGTTCCCCGCTAGGCTCATAGAGTTCCCTATGGCAGACTATGATGTAGTCCTAGGCATGGATTGGTTGAGGAACCATTATGCTAGGATAGACTGCCATGTTGGCATAGTTGTCTTTAGTATTCCCGGAGAGCTAGAGTTTTCATTTTCCAGAGGCGCCGTGGAGCCTTCTCCCCCAGTATTGCAGATGGCAGTAGCAGCAGCGCAGTTGCCCCGGATAGTTGAAGAGTTTCCAGATGTCTTCCCAGAGGAACTTCCAGGGATGCCACCAGAGCGGGAGATCGAGTTCACCATCGACTTGATTCCCGGGACAGCACCAGTATCAGAGCGAGTCTACAGAATGGTGCCTTCAGAGTTGGAGATTTTGTACAAGATGATTGAAGAACTCAGGACCAAGGGATTCATTCGTGCAAGTGGATCGCCTTGGGGAGCCCCGATGCTTCTTGTGAAAAAGAAGGATGGTACGTCTAGGCTATGTGTTGATTACCGTACCTTGAACTCAGTGACAATCAAGAACAGATACCCTCTCCCGAGGATAGATGACTTGTTTGATCAACTCAAAGGGGCTTCAGTTTTCTCGAAGATAGACTTGCGGTCAGGATACCACCAGATCAGAGTCAGAGAGCAGGACATTCCGAAGACGGCGTTCAGATCTAGGTACGGGCATTGGGAGTTTCTAGTTATGTCCTTTGGAGCGACCAATGCGCCGGCAGTGTTCATGGACCTCATGAACCGTATTTTCATGCCTTACTTGGATCAGTTTGTGATAGTGTTCCTTGATGACATCCTGGTCTACAGCAAGAGTGAAGCAGAGCACGAGCAGCATCTCAGAGTTGTCCTCCAGATTCTCAGAGAGCACCAGTTGTATGCCAAGTTCAGTAAATACGAGTTCTGGCTCGATCGTATTTCTTAGTTGGGTCACATCATTACCAGAGGAGGAGTGGAAGTGGATCCCCAGAAGATTGTGGCTATCGAGGCATGGCCAGTACCCAGCTCAATGGCAGAAGTTCGCAGTTTTCTTGGATTGGCCGGCTACTACCGGCGGTTCGTCTCTGATTTTGCAAGGATTTCAGCGCCGATGACCCAGTTGACCCGCAAGGATGTGCCGTTCGTTTGGACAGCAGAATGTCAGGAATCATTTGAGAAGTTGAAGCGAGGTTTGATAACGGCTCCCATTCTCACCCTTCCAGATGGGACCGGAGGATTCACAGTTTATTGCGATGCTTCAGGCAGAGGATTGGGATGTGTTTTGATGCAGCATGGGAAGGTAATTGCTTATGCGTCACGTCAACTCCGTGATCATGAGAAGAATTACCCGACCCACGACTTGGAGCTAGCAGCAGTAGTGTTTGCACTTAAGTTATGGAGGCACTACTTGTACGGAGACAGAGTGGAGATCTTTACTGACCATAAGAGCCTGAAGTATGTCTTTACCCAGAAGGATCTTAATATGCGGCAGAGAAGATGGCTCGAGCTACTTGTGGACTATGATGTGGACTTGCAGTATCACCCAGGGAAGGCCAACGTTGTAGCAGATGCGTTGAGCCGGAGAGCCGGAGTTTATTTCTTGACAGCACAACCAGAGCTGTTGGCAGATCTTCAGAAGATGGGAATTGAAGTGGTTCTTCCTTCCAATGTAGCCTTGATGGCCAGCCTACAGATTCAGTCTACCATAGTTGAGAGGATCCGGACAGCACAGTTAACAGATTCCAAGATTCAGCGGCTCAGAGCAGAGTGCGAGGCAGGGAGAAGGCCAGAGTTATATATTCATGAGGATGGTACACTTCGATACGGCATGCGTCTTTGTGTACCTAGTGGAGATATCAGACAGGAAGTCATGGCAGAGGCTCACAGTTCGCAGTACTCCATTCATCCAGACAGCACGAAGATGTACAAAGATATTCGTCAACACTTTTGGTGGAATGGTATGAAGAGAAAGATAGCCCGATATGTCTCTCGATGTTTGGTTTGCCAATAAGTCAAGGCTGAACATCAGAGGCCAGCTGGACTTCTTCAACCTTTACCGATCCCAGAATGGAAATGGGAGCACCTTACCATGGATTTTGTGACTGGGTTATCCAGATCTCCGGCAGGCAGAGATGCTATTTGGGTCATTGTGGACAGGCTTACCAAGGTGGCACACTTTCTTCCATTTAGAGTTGGACAGTCGACGGCGCAGCTAGCAGAGATGTATCTCAGGCAGATCGTCAGACTCCACGGAGTGCCAGTCAGCATAGTATCAGACAGGGATATGAGATTCACATCGCACTTCTGGCGCAGTCTTCATCAAAGTTTGGGGACTCGTCTCAAGTTCATCTCAGCGTATCATCCGCAGACAGATGGGCAGTCAGAGCGCACTATACAAACTCTCGAAGATATGTTGCGGTCATGTACCCTTGACTTCGGTGGTTCGTGGGAGGATCACCTGCACCTGGTGGAATTCTCGTACAATAATAGTTTCCAGGCCAGTATCCAGATGGCACCCTTCGAGGCTCTGTATGGTAGGAAGTGCAGATCTCCGTTAGCATGGGACGATGTCGGAGAGAGGCAGATGCTCGGTCCAGAACTGATTTCTTAGACGGTTGAAGTGGTCAGGAAAGTCAGAGATCACCTCCGAGTTGCTCAGGATCGCCAGCGCCATTGGGCCGATGCTCATCGGCGTCCCTTAGAATTTGTCGTCAGCGACCATGTATTCCTTAGGATCTCGTCTACCCGCGGTGTCATTCGTTTTGGCGTACGGGGAAAGCTTAGTCCTAGGTATATAGGGCCGTTCGATATTCTAGAGCGAGTAGGCGATGTGTCCTATCGTCTCGCTCTTCCGCCGTCGCTAAGTGAGGTACATGATGTATTCCATGTATCCCAATTAAGACGGTACGTCCCGGACCTGAGCCATATCCTAGATCATTCGGAATTGGTTGTTGGTACCAACCTTTCGTATGAGGAGAGGCCCGTGTCTATATTGGACCGGAGAGAAAAGACGCTCAAGAACAAGACTATTAACTTAGTCCGTGTTGCTTGGGGTCATCACTCCCTAGGTGAGTCAACGTGGGAGCGTGAGGACGACATCCGATCGCAATATCCCTACCTGTTTGACTCGTGAGGTATAATGTCTTTCTTATGCCTTACGCTTTCCCTTCCTTGCTTGCATTGTATGATTGTATGATTGAACTGCTTAGTGTAGCTTGTCTGTGCTTAGTATAGCTTGTCGTGGCAATCTCTAGCTCCTTGATTAAATTTCGAGGACGGAATTCTTTGAAGGTGGGTAGAGTTGTCACCCCCATTTCCTGTATTTCGTATTTATGCTCGTATTTAATTTTGGTACGTATTTTAATTTTCTCGACTTGCGGATTTTGGTTTCTCGTAAATGGGTTTTGGACCATGGCTTGGTTTTATTTTGTTGAAGTTGGTTTGGTTTGGTTCATCATCAATGGAACACCTTAACCTACACTCCTCCCTCAACACACCACAACTCCCCCACTTTATAACACCACCTACTTTTCTCTCTCCTCTTTATTCTCTCATTTATTTCTTACAAACTTCTTCTTCTTCCTTCTTCCACACAACTCCCCAACCAATAGGCAAGTGCACCTTGCCAACAAATAAGCACCCAATTTTATTTGTCCATTTGATAGATTAGGACATGTAGATCAACATTAGAACTTGGAATTTTGTGATTTGGAGCTTTCATTCTTCTAGATCTAGGTTTTAACCATTTTCGGAAATCCTTGGTTTTGATCTATTAAACTTTGATTTTTGCTTGTTTTGATGCTTCCATGTGGAAGAGAATTCAATTTTACTCAAGTTAGAACTTTGAAAATCTAGATTTGGTTTTGATTTGACAAAAATATGAAGAATTGAAGTTCTTGGTGTTTTTGGACTTGCTCTCGGCCAGGAAGAACAGCCCCCTGCCTTGCGCTTTTTAGCGCATGGCCGATTGCGCACCCTGGCCTGTGCTCTTTAGCGCATGGCCGTTTGCGCAGTCACTTGGCCAGCGCTTTGTGCTGCGCTGGACTGCGCTGGCGCAAGCTAGCCATGCGCAATCCAGCCATGCGCAAAGTAACCGCTCCTGCACAATTCACTTCTGCGCAACCCACCCTTGCGCAAACCACCCTTGCGCAAGGTAACCCCTGCGCAGTCTACCCTTGCGCAAGGTAACCCTTGCGCAAGACAACTCTTGCGCAGCTCTTCCACGCGCAGTACACACCCTGCGCAGACCTACCCCTGACCCCCTTGCACAACCTACTTGTCTATTGTACACAGCATGGTATGACAAGGAACTAGTATAACATGACAGTAACCCGTAGTGGTGCACTCCTGACACGACCAACCTGACTTGATAGTGGCCCGCCGTGGCGCACCCCTGACAAGTACCCTGACATGATTTACCTTGATAACTTGATAGTGGCCCGTGGCGGCGCACTCTTGACTTGACTTGTAACTTGTAACTTGACTTGACTTGCCTTGACACCGTGGGTGTTCCTGCTTGCTTGTTTGCACAATCCACTTGTCTTGTCTTGCATCATGTCTAGGACGTGACTTCCTGGGTACCACGGACAGGAACTCGCGCTAAATTGGATTAGGCTAATTATTAGATCAAACTAGAACATGGAGAATTCCCAGTCACAGGCAATCTCGTTATCTGGGCGCTTTAATGGACTTGTAGCTTGCCGACGAGTAGAGCACATTTCCAGCACACTGTCATGTGTTGCACCCTCTAAGTCACCTAAGGGTATATCGTTTCCTTGGCGATGTACCCACCTATAACTCTCAACCCGCGGAAGGATAACTGGATGGTCTGCAGGGCTTGGGACTGAGAGTTTTTTACTTGCATCTTGTTAGTAATTAGGCTTGTGATAACCCTAGTTAGTTAAAGTAGTAAGCCGTAGTACTTGCTTGGCCGATTGTGAATGAATGGTGTCCAGCCCTGTCTAAGTCTTGTCAAGCCTTGTACCTGGAACTCTTGATCATGATTGTTTTACTTATCTCTAAAGATAAATGGGTAGAGGCAGTGAGCTATTCAGGCGAAGGGTCACAATCCTGGTCCTTGTTTGGTTTAAGGATTGTAACCTGGCTCCCGGAATGGTTCCACGTCCCTAGTCGTTTATCGCCCTGTGTACTTTTATTACTTGTACTTTCCTTTTATTCTTTATGTTCTGATATGCTGGCTTTTGTTCTTATTTGTGGCCTCCTTTGTGGCACTTGCTCTTTCTGGGGTTTGACCCAGCTGGTTTTGTGTGGCCAGATTTCGGAGCAGCTCCCGAGGATCTACCGAGCTTCCAGCCCAATGGTGACAACTAGACGGAACCCGGGCCAAGAGTGGGTTTTCCTTTTTGTTTCACCCACTTATATGTAAATTTATTCTTTTGAGGCGTTTAGCCGATGAGCACCTGTTAGCTCGATGCACATTTACTTACTGTCTGCCTACGGGCTGTAAACAAGATTAACAAATCCTAGGGTTGATCATGTATGACTGAACTCTTGCTAGTCCTATCATTTTGTACGACTAGCTTCATGATCATCTAATATGTAATATTTGGGATGCCTTATATATATATATTTGATGCTCTAACATCTTGTAACTCTGTTAATTGCTTGAGATTGAGACAATAGGCTTGACCTTAAGAGACTGCTAGCTTGTAGTAAACCCTCATATCTAGACAGCCGTGACCGTATAGTTGAGATGTATTCTATTTTAATATACGTAGCTGGCTGTGTCTGCCCCCGCTCTCCAGTATTCTGGTTCTGGGGCGTGACACTAAGTCAGCATATCAATCACTTTGAGATGATGACTGACCATCTCCAACAAAATGATGCTCTACTTACCAAAGTTTTCGTCGGATGCTTAGTGGGTGTTGCCTATGACTGGTGCCAAAATCTACCAGATGGTTGCATAACATCCTTCGCAGCATTGAAACAGATGTTCATAGAATGATTCTATGAAGGGACTCATGACATGACCATGTCCGCCTTTACCAAAATCAAACAAAAGCCCAATAAAATAGCTGAATGTTTCATCGAGCGCTTCCGATGGGGGGCACTCAAAATACCTCTAGGTACTACGAACGCATTGACGATAGATACATGCAAATCAAACTTGTTACCTATCATTAGCATGTGGACAGACCAACACAATTTCAAGATTGGGATTCCTTCATAGTAAGTGCCAGAGCAGCCGAAGACAGCTAAGAGAAGTTCAAGCAACTAGGCATTCCGATGCCTAATCTGGATAAAGATAAGCACCTTGCTACTAGTAGCGGTAGTCACCAAAACAATCGTAAAGGCAAAGAAGGCTTAGCAATTAATATATTTCAATTAGCACCTACAGCGACAGCACCTCCACAGAGGGTAGCACCTACAACGATAGCACCTAAGGAAGAGTATTCCTTCGACGACGACGACATCATGAGCATCTTCGATTGCTTGATCAAAAGCAATAAACTTTAATTGCCAGAAATCAAACGGCCAGATGAAGTAGATAAAACTGATAATTCTAAATATTGTGTGTATCACAGGTTTCTGGGACATCCAACTAGGGCATGCTATGTGCTCAAAGAAAATATCCAGGAGTTAATCAAAGCTAAAGCAATCACCCTCCGAAAGGATGAGAAGGCAGTGACATCTAATGTCGTCTCTTTACAATTTGGAGACTTCTCTCCTCAGTTAGTTCCCAATGAGGTTGTTCCGATTTCGAAAGCAACTATGGAGATTGTCAACCTTCCACCGACACGAAATGACGATTTGGTGCCACTATCAACAGCTAAAGGCGAGATCATGTGGGTCCATCCAGACCTTGTTGACGAATTTGAACAGAAGACATTTGTTCCTTATATCAAAGCAAAGAAGTCAGCCAAGTACAAATCATGTAACATGACTTCAAGTGACCACTCTGTGCTTGATGGTCATATTCCTTCTTTGAAGACTACTTTCATTCCGGCAGGATCTGCATCTTCTTCAGAGACTGCCCCGTCAATATCGAAAGTCAACTATCAACCTGAATTTCATCGATATACAGTCAGTAATTTCAGGAATTGATGGTAAAAATAGGATATGACATTCAAAAAGCCCCAGGCTTGAACAATGGAAAGGGGTCTCCGATACCCTTATCTTTACAACTTCAGGATAACAGGTCTCGTGTTGTACTGGAATTTAGGGTAGATTACACAATTCTGTATCAGAAAAAAATCCTCCCAGCGCAAAGTATGAGTGCGAACCTGTAACATGTTTCTCTCTCACCTTCTCCCTAAGAAGAAGTCTTGACTGGTACTACATATGGTAGACTCTACCTTAGAGATTACCCAGATGGTCAAGAGAATAAAGTTGTTACACCCCCTTCTGTTTCTGATGCTCCTCCAACATCAGCTCTACCAGCTGACTCGGGTCCTTCTAAGCTGACAGCAGCTGATAAAGGCAAACAACAGGTTCGCTTTGACAAAAACTTGAAGAAGACCCCACTGCAGGGCCTTCAGAAACCATATAACTTTGACATATTGGCTCCACTAGCCAATACTCCAGCAAGACTATCGATCTTCGAGCTCCTTCGTCTTTCGAAGGAAACTTGAAAAACATTAAGCGAATCCCTTATGCAAGTCGATGCTTGTCTTGCACATCTCAAGAAGTCTAATGAAGAGCCAGTAGCTTGCCCTTAATGTCATACTGTGATGGAGATCATGCCAAATATCACCTTCACCCAGGATGACATTTTGTTGGAGGAAAATCGGCACGATCGACCTCTTTACTTCACTGGGTATGTCGACACGATGAGGGTGGATCGCATACTTGTCGATCCCGGGTCCGCACTCAGCATAATCCCGAAAACTTTGGTGGATTCTTTAAAGATTCTATTCCACAATCTCTCAGCAATGGTTATAACTATTCTCGGATTCAATTCTGGGAAGAGTAAACCGCTCGAAAAGATCTGCCTGAGAGTCCAAATTGGCAATCTCTGTACAAAAGTCACCTGCTATATGATTGACAACTACGTCTCCTATAATCTATTACTATGAATGCCGTGGTTGCATGAACATAATACTGTGCCATCCACTCTTCATCAGTGCTTCAAGTACGTAGATGATAATGGAGAGATCAAGAAGAAAATTGCTGACCTTAATCCTTTTCGAGGTGTCGAGGCCTACTATACAGACTCTAAAATGTACAAAGAAGAGTACATGAAGGTAGTGTTGGCCATGGACAGTAAGAAAGACCGGAAGATGACTCGAACGACGTCTTGGTGATTCCAGTCAAAGGACGTACCTCTCATCCTTCCTCCTCTTAGATGCTAACCATCACTCTTGCTCCTCCTACTAAAATATGGAGCAAAGGAAGCTCACCTCTTCCGAGCCCCTTGTTATCGACCATCGTTGTAATAAGCCTACTCCTTCTCTTTCTCCTCCTCTTATTATCGACCTGACGGTGTCTCCAGCTAAGGTCACAAATGCTATTGTAACGATTGAGACTGAAAATATCAATAAAGCAATATCTCCTTCACAGTATACTGATGTCAATTATTATATACAGCATTACTTAGAAATTCTGGATAAGTTCAAACTTCTCACCTTAGGAGCAATTCAACCTTTTCAAGATGAGATAGAGTACTAACCAATGCATAATTCATTCTACATAATTTCTCTTCGAAATGATGATGAGCATCAAGTCCTCTTCAGTAGAGAACGTAATCAAAGAATTATACTTGACAGCAATTCTAAAAATGACGATCGTGAAAGAATACAACTGCATCGTTGTAGTCAGCAGTCCAAAAATATCATTCAAAAAATACATTACTATTTTGGGTCTAAATTAAATGGAGGCAAAGGTAGACGTACTCCTATTCGAATACCTTCTCCTAAAGAAAAGTCATCATAATACTACAACAAGACCAGACATGGGTTAGGCAACATTACGCCGAAGACAACCCTAGATAGATCTGAATCAGACAAAAAAATACGATATTATTCTTCTGATTCTACTTCATAAGACTCAGACACCAGCATAGGAAAAGTTCATCAACTGACTCTATCTGTCAATATGGTGATAGTAGAAGATGATGACAATGATGACTTTACCGAGGCTTATGCAAAAGAGCCTTGGGCACAACGGATGAATACTCAATGGGAGCTTCGCTTCGAACAGCGTGAACCACCCACTGAAGATGAGTGAATCCAAATCGACGTCGAAGATGAGGCTTCTCCAAGGCCAATCTTTACTAGCAAAAGTCTCCCTAAAGCAGACAAACAAGACTTGATCCAAATCATTAGAGAATATATTAACGTATTCGCCTAGAGCTTTGAAGATATGCTAGGACTAGATCCTCAAATTGCTACTCAAAAGCTTAATATTTTACCAAATTCTAGGCTGATCAAACAACAACAATGACGGCTCCGTCCTGATATGATGGACGCTATAGAAGCTGAAGTCAAGAAGCTCATCGCCAAGGCTTTGTCAGGGAGGAACAACATCCAGACTGGGTGGCTAATATCGTCCCAGTCATGAAGAAAACTGGAAAGGTCCGAGTCTGCATCGACTTTAGAGATCTCAATGCAACTTATCCCAAGGACGAGTTTTCTCTTCCAATCACTGATGTCATGATCGACAACACCTGCGGGTTCGAGCGAATGTCTTTTATGGATGGATTCTCTGGTTATAATCAGATCAGGATGAATCCTGAAGACGAAAAGCATACATCTTTCCATACTCCTATGAGAGTCTACTACTACACAGTCATGCTATTTGGTCTTAAGAATACTGGTACCAAATATCAGTGAGCTATGAGTACTATTTTTCAGGAACAATTATGGAAAACAGTCGAATGCTATGTCGACGATATTGTTGTCAAGAGTCGTCTAAAGGAAGATCACATTCAAGACTTAAGAACTATTTTTGATCTAATGCGCCAGTATCAACTCAAAATGAATCCCACCAAGTCATTTCTGGGAGTCCCTAGTGGCAAATTCCTCGGATTCGTTATTACCTCTAAGGGTATACACATTGACCCTAAGAAAGTCAAAGTCATTCAAAAGATGCATCCTCCATACAACTTAAAAGAGCTATAAGGATTCCAAGGACGACTTGCGTATATCAGGAGATTTATCTCATCTCTTTCTGGACGCTGTAGATCGTTCACTCAACTAATGAAGAAAGGTGTATCTTTCGTTTGGACTGACGAATACCAGCAAGCATTCGAGGATATTAAGCGATACTTGACTAACCCTCCATTCCTAGATCCTCTAATCACAGGAATATCCTTCCTAATGTATGTTCGAGCAATAGATCACTCTTTGGGTACGTACCCTTCTAGCCCAGAAGAACAATGAAGGCCATGAGCAAGCAATTTATTATCTCAGCCGCACAATGATCAATGCTGAACATTGATACAACCTGGTGGAAAAAGAATATTTAGCATTGATGTTTGTCGTCCAGAAGATGCATCATTAAATCACGGGCCAGACCATTCATGTCATCTCCAGAGTCAATCCTCTGCGGGTTCTGATGAAGAAGCCTAGTACACTCAATTCTAGACTTGCTACATGGGCGATATTACTAGCACAGTATGATATGGTCTATGTTTTGCATAAGTCTATTAAGGGTCAATCCCTAGCTGACTTCTTGACTGCTCATCCAATTCTTGAAACTTCAAAACTTTACGATACAATTCATGATAAAACTCTAAAGTCCAACATGACTTCAGAAGGAATACTCACTTGGCGTCTATTCTTTGATGGTGCATCTAGAATTGGACCCAACGGTATAATCATCGCTGGAGTAGGGATTGTCCTCGTATCCCCCAGAAGGGCTAGCCATTCAAAGAGCTTACTCTCTGGATGAGCCATGCTCTAACAATATTGTCGAGTATAATGCTTTACTCATCGGTCTCCAGTTAGCCAAACAACTGGATATCGACTATCTTGAAGTATACAAAGACTCTAAACTGATTGTCAACTAGGTTAGAGGTACGTATGAGGTTCGACATCAAGATCTTATCCTTTACCAAGAAGCAGCAGTTAAACTGGCTATGTCATTCAAAGGCTTCTTTATTAAGCATGTACGCCGAGCATACAATACAGAAGATGATGCGCTTGTAAATATAACAACCGTATTAGCTGTCCATGTGAAAAGGCAACAATTGATCGTCATCGCTAATCGAGAATTATTCTGTGTCGAGAATAATTTAGACATCGAATTCAGTAATGTGGTAGAGTTTGCACTACTACCGAGGACTGAAGAACTTCCTTCATCGACTTTGTAGTATATGACATCCTGCCAGAGGATCCTAAAGAAGTTATGACCATCCGTCGTCGATCACTCCAATTCTATTATAATCACCTGTCCGGGACTCTTTATCGGCGATCCTTTGACGGTTTGCTCCTACGCTGTCTTGCGGGAGATAAAGCAAAATAGATACTACGTGAAGCTTACAATAGGGTCTGCGGTGCACATGAGCCTGGTCCTAATATATAGGACCGTATTAGATGCATGGGATACTATTAACCCACTGTGGTGGTAGATGCAAATGAATAGACAAAGAAATGCAGAGCATGTCAGATCCATACAGATTTCAGCCACCAACCATCAGAATTCTTATATCCTACAGTAGCATCTTGGCCCTTTGAAGCCTGGAGCATGGATGTCATTGGTCCTATCAATCCACCATCATCTCAAGGACATCGGTTCATCCTAGCTATAACGATTACTTCTCAAAATAGGCAGAGGTTATTCCTCTAGCGGAAGTCAAGACAAGCAATGACATCAACTTCATCAAGCATCACATGATTTATTGATTTGGAGTTCCTCGGATAATCATCCATGACAACGGATCTCAGTTCGTAAGTCAAGCATTCACTCGATTCTATAATGACACTCGAATCAACAACATTGCTGCTACAACTTACAATCCCGTGGCCAACAGTTTAGCAGAAGTATTCAACAAAACAATCATCAAGCTTCTCAAGAAGTTCATTTCTGCTAATAAATGCAACTAGAGCAAAAAGCTTGGAGAATGCCTATGGGTGTACCTCACCACTATATGTACCCTAACTGGTTGTACACCCTTCTCTTTGGTGTACGGATGCGAAGTCGTCTTACCGTTAGAGATTTAAATTCCATCCATAAGGATAGCTACCGCCAATGAGTTGACGGTGGAAAATAACGATCGTCTTCGACTTTAAGAGCTTGAAGTACTTGACGAGAAGCGGTTCCTAGCTCAACAGCACATTGACCTATATCAAGCCCGAATCTCCAAAGCTTTCAACCGCAAAGTTAAAGTACGAATCTTTCAAAAAGGCCAGCTAGTCCTTACTGTCAAACGTCCTATAACTATGACACACCTGAGCAAGGACAAGTTCGAGCAAAAGTGAGAAGGTCCTTACGTCATAAGCAAAGTTTTCTCTAATTGAGCTTATCAGCTGACCGGGATGGACGGTCGAATAGCTATGATGCCTATCAACGACAAATTCCTGAAAAAATATCATGTTTGAAAGTATGTATTATATTTTCTAACAAATATTGAACATACACAAATCTTAGAATTATTGTCTTTTATTCACTCTTTTCATGAATAAACCCCATAGATAATAAGTCCCCAAAAATCTCCAGTGGAGTCTAATTAGATCTTATGGTGCATCCTCAAAAGATTAACCCATAATATCCACGACAACATATTATCACAAATATCATCTTTTGAAACCCAGTTGTTTTAAAAGATATCCTATTCTTGAGCCCCAGTTGGTTTAAGAATAATCAACAGATATACGAATTCATGTCCACATTACCTCTGAATTCTACTATCTGTATCAACGACTTGTCACGTCCATATTACCTCTGATAATATCGTCCTAAAAATAACATCATGTCAAAATTATACTCTGTCAAGTCCACATTACCTATGAATAGATATAATAAGTGTTGTTATTTTCGAAAAATATTTCACGTCTAGTACGTCTAAACATATTTCTTACTCCTATCAAGTACATGTGTCTCAAACAGATACATAATAAGTAATAGAGCCACAATTTTTTTTTCAGTCTTTCCATTTCGTAAGTGATCTTGAGAACATAAAACTGTTATATTGTTCAAAATGTGATAAAAAATTTCAAAAAATGATCATTATATTACTCATTGGGGAGGTGAATTACTGAGGTCATAAATTATCTTCTTCAAGGCTTCGACTCACTCCATCCTTGTAGCAATCACCCTTGCCCTGGCTAAGTCCCTCCTGAAAGCTAGAAGTAAAGGTTGCATTGATGTAACATGATGCTCCATCTCTGCATTTTGAGCTCAGAGAATTTCCTCTTTTTGCCTATTTAGATCATCTAGACGGCTTGAGGTAAATTGATACAGCTCGAGCATATCTTATTGGCATTTTTTAGCTATTGAGACCGATGCACGAGTCTTGGCTAGTTCAGCTTCTAGCTCTTAAATGCGAGCTTGACCCTCATTCACTTCTATGTCTTTCTCCATTACCTCGGCCTTATAGAGCTCAGTGGAGGAGATAGCCTCAGCAATACTGGACTCTATCTCTCTAGATTGTATCGTAAATGCGACCATAGAGCTGTCCAGTACAGCTTGGTGTTCCTCGTACTCACGAGCAATGGCCTCACACTCAGCATCTATCAGTCTTTGTATATTTTCCTTTGTTAGCTCTTGGTAAGATTGAATAGGCTCCTCGAGCTCCTTCAGGATCCGCTCTAGGACATTGGCCCTTTCAGCGTCGCCAAGGTCGCGTATGACCTCAATTGGAAAAAGAGAAGTCTTCTTTACAAAATCATAAGGATGGTTTTTCTCTATGGCCAATTGAACTAGAGAACGCAATGAAGTAAAGAAGGCATCCATGTAAGTTTGGATGATGCTACTCGTCAATGTCGATACACCAGGTGTCGTTGCCTCGATGTGAACTCCTTCTTCTGTAGAGACGAAAGGAATGGCAACTTGCACAATATCAGCACCCGAAGATTTTGTTGCAGACGTTCCAGAGGAGCTCCCTCCATGGCATGAGTATCGATATCCAAAGGAGACATGGTGGAACAGAGGATGAAGGCTAGAGAAGCCAACAGGACTTCGATGATCGTCCCCATATGACCTGCTGCAATTCAAAGTAAAATTATTATGTCATATGGTATCAAGTAAAGAAGCAATGGTAAATAAAGTCAAAATTTTACCTAGACCCGTTGGCATATATGGATTTTTCATAGGTGTAGTATCCCGTTCTGTAACGCGCCTCTCCATTGTAGAAGCAGATACTGCTTGGCTACTTCCGGCTTCCAAGCCTCCTGACATGAAGTAGCTACTCCTAGCCCCTGACTCAGCTTGGTCTCCTTAGGATGCCTCCTCCACTCTCTTTGTTTTAATAATGTGTTCAATAGGGTCTGAATCCCCTCAGTATCAATATTAGGGTTTTTATGACCCTTAGGACCTTCGAGACCTTTAACAAGGTCTTCGTCACCTTCATCATCATCATCTGGGCTTTCGTCGCCATCAATATCAACGTCAGATTTCTCATCGCCCTGTGGCTCATTAGGTCTCTAATCATCATCACTAGGGCTCTGGTCGCCCTAATCTTCAACAGGGTGCTTACCACCCTCAATTGCAGTCTGGCTATCCTTGGCTACCAATTCTTGATTCTCTTGGGCCACTTCAGGATTGGAGGCCGCATCAATAGGGTCCTCCTCAATCAGTTCATCTCCAAATTTGTAGTCTTGTAATGCTTCTATCATCTCCTCATCCTCTCGGGATGAAACCTCGTTCAGGACATGAGCTACAGGAGATTGGATTATTGAAGGAGCTAAAACTTCCGGAATTGCATACTTTAAAGCTAACATTTCTTCAGGAACTGTGACCCTTGGAGCGTCATCAGTAGCCGGTGGCGATATTAAACCTGTTGAAGCAAACGCCGTCAATGTCCATGTAGATAAGGGAATGGTGAACCCTACGGTTAATGGTTCTAAAACAGTAACCGAAGGGGTATCCGCTGCAGTAGCTGGAGTTGGAGCACTGGTTGGTGGAGGCTCTGGAGATAAAGAAATTTTAATACAAATGGCCAATGGGTTAACATCTAATAGCTCTTGTTGGATTGAAAGAGTAAGGGTATCACCTTCTGGAGACGACGGATCTTGAGATGGCAGTAACGGTTATGGATGATTAGGAGACCGTCTCGGTGATGATGGAATAGGCGAGATAATGGTTTTCTCCTTTACAACTCTGGTTTCCATCAGTTTTCTTCTCACTGCCCGCTTGAGTGGTGGCTGTGGGGAAATAGCGACAATAGGCTGGTCTTGTGGAATTTTAGGAGCAATCTGTTCCCTACTCGTCTCCTCAACCCTACTCTCATTTTGAGCGGGGGATGGGTTGTTTCCGTTGTTCCCCTAAAAGAAGATGCTCCTCTAGGAGAGGACCCAGCTTCTAATTTTTGTGTTTGAAGCCTGGTACTGGCTGCTGGCTTCTCGACATCAGTTGTTTCTTTCTTCTTTCCTTTCCCTTTGACGGGAGAAAGAGGTTAATCTTGAGTTGATTGGGAAGGCGAAGTCCCAGTCTTTTGCTTTTTATCATTTCCTCTCGTGGGAGATTTGTGCTTCCGTTTCTTGAGAGGGATATGCAATGGGTCTTGCACATCGTCATAAAAACCAACGGGCATAGCTTCTAAAGGATCGTCGACAGGAACATTCTGTAATGCCCCAGTCCCAAAAATAGAAGGACTAGAACGTAACCATGTGTAACACCCAATTTTCTAAAATGAGGGTAATTTTGAAATTTTGTATTTTAATTTATTTAATTATAATATTTAAATAATAATATGATTTTTGGTGATTTTTAATCATTTTAAAACTATTTAAATATCATGACTTGTGATTTTGATGTGCAGCTAGTGAAACCGTAGAGACTGTCTGCCCTAGAGCCTAACCATGTGGGTAGAGATTTTTGTTTAGTACATTTAGCTTGAGAGTAATTTGGTCATTTTGAATTTATTTGAATTTAATATATATTTATTGGAATTTAATATGATTATTAGGAATGGTGTGATTTAATATCATTAAATGGATTGCCATGTGATTGTGATTAGCCCTAACCTAGTTTGGACCTAACCTAGATTAGTCATAGCTAGTCTAGTTAGCCATGGTGAGTATTAGTTAGTATTGGTTAGTTGGGTTAAGTCATGACTAGTTAGAATAAACTAGGTTGCAACTTAATTAAAGGGAGAAACCTAGATTTTTGACCATTGAATATACTAGATAGAATGAGAGCCCTTAGATTGATTCCCCAAAACCCTAAACCTAGCATTGATGGCCAGCCACATAGGGAACCTATCTCTATAAAATCCCTCTTGAAACTTGTGCCTCTTTTCACTCTTTCCATCATTCTAAGAACAAGGTTTGTTTCCTTTGAAATTTCTTCATAGTTTATTCATTAATGATCCATTTTCATTGAGACTTCTTCTATAGTAATCTAAATTTCATTTCCCTACTGTTCATGGAGGTTATTCTCAAATTTGGAACAATTTGGAGCTTTGGGGCTAGCAAGAAGGATCCCCCATTTTGAAGCTTTCTTGAAGGAACAACACCTATAGGTAAATTCCTATTCCCACCATCAAATCTCGATTTATTTGCATGAATACCAAGCCCTAGGTGTCCTCTAACTGTAGGAATAGGATTCGTGCCATTTCGTGTCCTTTACGTGTCCGTATCGGACACGTATCAGTCCTAGAACCTAGGTGTTTGTTAAAATGCTTCTTAGGAATTTATTTTTGAATTTTGAAATACTAATTACATAGATCTGTAGATCTTCATGTCTGTATTAACTTTTGTGAAGGGTGTTTGGTGTTTCGTGTCGGTTTGTGTCGTATTTTTGGCCTTGGACATGCGGCACGAGCCACACGCCTGTGTCCTGCCTATCGGGGTCCATATCTCGTGATACAGGACACTTCAGGACACGATTTTTTGTGGACAGTAGGGGGCAATATCTGACATCATGCTCCCAAAATTTGGGAGCAGATGGTTGAGTACACGCGACACAATCGCGCCCGCACTGGCCGTGCACTGTTGCGCGCTGGCGACTGAACACGTTCACAAACACGCACAACGTGCGTACGTGTCCTCTGTAGACACGTCGTGGACACGTGTCAGGTATGCCAACGTGTAGTCCCATCCTAGGCGACCACATGGGTGTGTGCACGTGACACGAAGTGTCGTGTGTCGTGTCCTACATGCGCGTGCACTCGTGCACGACGTTGTGCAACACTGGGTGCACCCCACGTGTTTGCAATGTGCTGGACACGTCTGTGTCATGATTTTTGGACACTAAACGACTCTCAGGACACCTACACATATGCTACACTGGTTACCAACACATTGATTGTAATTTAGATGGTTATTTTGGGTTCGAATTCATGATTTCCAATGAGGTCTGATACGCTCTGATACTGAGTTGAATTTTTAGTTCTTAATTTGCATTTGCTCTGATTTTAATGCTGTTAAATGTTAAATTTTAGACTCACCTACATATGTATTAGGTTGCTGAGATATTGGTTTATGATTGTGTTTGAGGAATGGGGTTTCGAATGTGGGATTGGGTTGCATGCTAACTGTTGAACCTATAAACAAACCTGGGATTAACATATTCCTATATTCACTCATTCACACTTTGCATCTCACTAAATTATGATACACTGTTAATCTAAAACCTAGAAACAAAAACACTACACACATATGGTTCCACATTGTTTGCTAATCCTGAAACCTGAGACACCCTATTGACCTATACACATGTGCATACACTCACAAACTCTCATGTATTGCCACACACGACACTATGGTACCTGAGACACTAAGACACTGTCACACTATTAGCCATTGACCGATACACTATTCACCATACTGTTTTCATTCACTGATAATACCTGAGAATGGTTGCTAATAAATGAGTTCTTAACAATTGAACTGGGATTTAAATACACATGTACACTGATTTTCCCATATATAACTGTCATTTTGTGTTTCCTAAGAATGTTCCCATTTCACACTGTTCACTTCCCTGTTCTTCCAATCCTGAGACACACACACAGGCACTAATGTACAGAACACTGGAACTATGGTACACTGTTTTACTTCCAAATATATGAGACTCCTTGCATTGTACAAATCTGAGTTTAATGTACACATATCACACACTGTTGGTTGACTCAATTCCTGAGAACATGTTTCCAAATTTCCCTGTCACTCACTGTTAGCTACCCAATTCGACACTGACACACACATGGTTACACATGTGAGTCTGTGTATGTAAAAACTGATTTTTTTTCCCCTGAGATTCAACACATACATTTCAAACTGAGAACTTAGTTGTGACCTTCACATACACACATATGTGGTTAACTGGAAACATTGGACTGTAAACTGAATTCTACACACACTACTGATTTCCTAATAACTAAAACCTATTTGTGTCTTCACTGTTTTCCTGAGACTAAATTGCATGTTAAACTGTTTCCTATTGGTTAGTTTGCAATGATGGTTCATCTATGTGTATCTAGGTTTATCTACATGTTAAGTTCCATGCTTAGCTAGGAGTCTTGGTTGATTTGCATGATCATTGATTTGAAACACTCACACCCACTCAGTCACTACACTCTCCCATTCCCTGTCACAAAATCTGAGACTCTTTGCACTGAACACACACCTATGACTGAAAAAATAAATAAGACACTAAATTGTTCCTGTACAGAACACTGACACACACAGGACACTGAATTTGGAATCATGTTTTCACATGATAGCTCATTGTTTTCAACTCACATGCACACACAGGGATTAGCCTATACACACTACCATTCCTGAACTATTCCTAACTGCTACACACACAGAAACACTTTCATGTCGCCATAAATCGATGCACACATACAACACTGACTTTTCTGTCATTTGAGTCCACACACTAATTTATATCCTGTCTCACACACACACATTACCTTGATTGCATGGCTCTCTCTCTATGTCTATGTATGTTATATATGTATATGAAGTAAGGGTGATATATATATAATGTTGAATATGCATGAAAGTGATATATCTTGATATGTGACTTGTGTTGGCTTGTATAGCCTTGGATTGGTGTGTTCTAGCTAGGATAGACTGTTTAGGCCTAGTTAGACTTCATTAGACTAGAATTTACCTAGTTTGACTGTTAGGGTTGACTAGAGTTGACCAAAGGTTGACTTTAGCCTAGATTGACCCCAAACAGCATGCAGATGCATTGTAGCAGTTTATTTTATTATTTTAGACATGTTGTAACTTGTGTTGCTCTGATTAGGAGACAGACACCTCTCCTCAGGCAGTACACCCTCTTTGGACATTCAGTTATCAGGCGAGTACATTCTTTGATCATTTCATATCTTGTTTAGGATTATATTTCCTGCTTTAGATTACTTTACTTGATGCTGACACATTGGTAACACGGATTGGTACTATATGGATCCCTTCAAGAGATGTTATCCCGCTCGGGAGCATCAGATACTCTTGTCTCGTGTGTTTCACTTACATCAGGTATCTCGTGCTTCTATTATCATGAATCTTCATGAATCAGATTGTGATTCCTGTACTCTCATGAATCACAGAGCCTTCATGAATCTTCATGAATCACTCACGAATCATCCTATACGGGCAGTAGTACAGTCATGAATCTTAACGTAACTTGACCGGATCCTTGTGTATTGATTGGGGATGGGGGAGTATAAATGAACATGTGAATAATTTCAAAGTAGAATAGTCACGAATCACCTCTTTAGTATAGTCATGAATCACCCTCCAGCTAATCACATGTTTCATCTTGTACTCTAAATCACTAGAATCACTGATTAGTTCTCTATTATACTGTAGATATTTACTTACAGTCTCTCTCTCTTTTCTATTATGTTATTCTTCAGTTTTATGTATCTTACTCTCTAGCATGATTATATTTCCTATTCTGTTATAATTTGTTGAGATGTATTGTGCTCGCTCCTGTCCTGACTAGACCTGTTGAAAATATTACAGAGGATGAGGATGAGGCCCTATGTACCACCTATTACGGAGCAGGCTTAGACGACACCTGCGACCTTGGTTCCTCTGGAGGACCCAGCTGCAGTATAGGATGCTACTCCCATAGTCTAGGCTAGATAGCTAGGCTTTATCTTTTTCAGCATTGTTTATTCGACTTTCAGTTTTTTGTTCTGAGATGTTGTATATATTTAGAGACTTGTATTGAGCCGGATGTTTCTTGAGTTGTCATCTTAGACACTTAGACTCTCTGGTTGTATTTATGTGGATCCTTTCATTTCAGTATTTATCTATCTATCTTTCTATCTTATCATTCTGCCTTAGATGTAATTGAGACTGTATATTGCTATGTCACCTCCATTCGGAGTGCATATACTGTACATATACCTTTATACGATTAGATGATTGGCCTAGGACAGCGTTCTACCGCCGACACTGCGGCGTAGGCTGGGCGTCGTTACGTTCTCGTACCCTCACAGTGGGTGCGGGTCGTGACACCATGCCAGCTGTATACATACAAAGTATAAGAACCCTCGTATGTATACATAAGCTGTAAAATGTAGTAACCAAGGTACTAAATCTCATCCACAAAGATAAATAATGATATAAAGCAACTTTAAATTTATCATGTATACAATCGTTTGGGGGAGACAAATCCACTACCAACTAATTTAAATAAGAAAGAATTATACAAAGAAAATGATTTGGTCGAGCGAAGGAGATGACGATCCAAAAAGCAACATCTCGAAGAATAGAGCGCAAGTCATGGCCTTAGCTAGAGCACATACAGAAATCACAAGACATACCAGGAGAGATAACCAGGTCCTCAGAGGGACATAACAAGATACAATAAACATGCCATATAAATACCGAATATAAAATATGCCACAAACAAAAGTAAGTGACAAGACCTCAATAAGGTAACCTAACTATATTAAAGTGATCATGCAGTTGAGAACAAACCTTTCGTCGCATGAGCCCTGGCTTTAAATGGGATCTGGTATAGTTCCCACTTGGGCACCAGTGACCTAAGCGCATGACGTTCAAAAACGACAGTGGCCAACCTGAGAGGCTAAACATACCCGTATCTCCAGCGAAGCTTCCAGGTTACAAGGGAAGTGCAATCGAAGCCCATACGACAAGAAAATATTCTCCCCACCCAATGTACATATCATGTCGCATCCACGACCATGTAACACAACTAACCGTCAAGTCTTCTAACATGCATCTATTGACAGTTAGACCTAACGCACGTCCCATACGCATCAGTGATCAGCCAACATGCAAGTCCGTTGGCTATATGCTACTCATAACTCACACACCTCATGGCACATCAGTGTCAAAGTTTATGTAATGCACTAAACTAGTGGTAGTCCCTTAACTCTAGGTCCATATGCAATCAAAGGATAAACAATAAGGTACAGCTAATATCACTGAGCAGACAGTAAATCAAGAATTGGAAATAAATGAACAGTGATATGTAATAAAATACAAACTAAAAATAAACAGTATAATGACAAGTTATCTTGCCTGGTGTGTCATCTGGTGTGGTGCGATGATCTGGCCAGTTCCGTTTTGTCCAATAGCCATGTTTGATGTGAAGAACTCCGAAAGAAATAAGTATGTGATTAGTCATGGTCAGATGTCATATATTCTAAGAGGGAGATTTAATTTATGTAAAAGATAATTCTTAATTTAAATATATATTTTCTTAATTTATATATATATATATTTTATATATATATATATATATATATATATATATATATATATATATATATATATATATATGTATAATATATATATATATATATATATATATATATATATATGTATGTATACTCATTTAGAAAAAAAGTCATAACTATCTAGGAAAAATATATTTTGTATTTGTTTAAAATTAATATTTTATTAAAAATATTTTACATAATTATCTAAAACTTTAAGAAAATTATTGTGGCTTAAAACGCTAAAATTCTTCAAACTGTAAATTTTAGAAAATATTTATAACTTATTTATAATAGTAGAAACTATATTTTATTGATCAAATTATTTGTAGGTAAATATTCCGAAAAATTATTTTTTGATAAATACTTGAAAATTCTAATAGAAATCAATTTAGGTCATAACTATAATTTAATTTGGAAATAATAGTAATAAACATTTTTATTTTGAATATCATAAAATAGTTTATTAACGTAATTTAGGCTAAGCCAATTTCTATATTTTGGTACCCTAATAATTTTGAAAACTAATATACAAATTTTTTATTAATTTATTTTGTTAATAACCATACTACCCAATATTCCTACAACTAATACATATATACCATTTTGGAAAATATGTTATTATTACTATAATAAAACACACACAAAAATTATTTATTAAAATAAATAAAATAATCAAATCCCACGCAACAGTACAGACTTTAAAGAGAAAGGAAAGGAGAGAGAGCAGGAGTAATTGAAGAGAGGGGAGATGGGATCGGTGAGGGAGTGAGAGGATGTGGGCTCACCAGAGGGGTCGTCGGCGACGAAGCACGGCGGAGGGCTGTCGGCTGGAGGAGGATCTTGCCGGCGAAGCAAGTGCCGGCAGCTCGGGCATGTTCGCGGCGACGGAGTCGGAGGAGGCTGTTCGGGGCTGTGAAGGCGGAGGCGCTGGAGGGAGCGCCGGCGAAGACAAGCGGCACGGTCGATCGACGGATGACGCGGCTCTCGGCGCGGTCGTCGAACGGCGCTGGGAGTGGTGGCAGCTCGAGACAGCGGTAGCACAAGCCAAGATCGGCAGTGAACAGAGCTTAGACACGAGGATCAGCGGAGGCGGGTTAGCTTCTCTCTCCCTCTCTCTCTCTCCCGATGATGGTGGTTTTGTGTGTGGCGACGGTCGGTGTGGGTGATTTGGGCTTTGGGAAGGTCGAGGATGGAGCCGACAGGAGTTGGGGCCGGTGGTGGCGATTTTGGCCAGCAAGGAGGACACTAGTGTCAAGGGTGACGGTGTTGAGGAGTGGGAGCAGTCGAGGTGGTACGGACGGTTGCCATGCTCGTGGTGTGGAGGTGGCTAGAGGTGGCAGTAGGCGGGGTTGGTAGCGGCGATGATGTCCTGGTGGTTGTAGTTGAAGCGGATGGCGGGTGGTGATGATGCTGGTGATGGCGACGGGATCTGGGTTGGGAGATGGCCGAAGCTCGGGGGCGATCTGGTGGTACAGGGGCGGTGTGTTGGCCGTGGTGGGGATGCCGGAGATGAGGCTGATGGTGGAGTGGAGGCTGGGTCGTAGGTCTTAGGATTCTGGATCTGTATTTGTGGGTTAGGATGGTGTCGTGTCGAGTGTGTCTGACACGATGGAGAAGGAGGTTCGAAATTGTCGGACACGAGATAGGAAATATTGTATATGTACATGAAGGATATAGTGGATATGAGCTGGACACGGACACGATACATAATTTGTGGATGGTAGAAATTTATAGATGAGTACCTCTCCTTATATAGGAATGGAAATTCCAGTTGGATAAGGATTGGGAGGATTTAAATTCCCCCATTGATAATATCATATTGAATTAAATTCGATTTAAACTTTAAATCGTTCAAATCCAAATCAAGCATAGATAAAACCTTCACTCATTTAATTCGAATTCAAATAAAATCTTTTCTAATTTAAATTAGCATATTTAATCAAATATTAAAATCAACAAAATCTCAAATATCATTTTCATAACTAAATAAATATAGTAATAATTAATTTCGAAAATCATGATAAATACTTAAATATTAAATCATAAAATAGCTTTTATAAATAACAAAATATATTAATAAACAAATTTCAAATTTCACAAAATATTTGGAATACGTTTTCTATAAACCACAATTTCCAAATCACTACTTATTTTTAAACGACGAATAAAATAACTCTTTTGCACAAAATAAAAATATTTATCATATTTGTTTGAACATGCACTTTTCTATATAAAATAATATTTATAATAAAAATATGTTTCTAAAATATGTACCTCGACACATATTCGCTCTCGTCGAGCAAATACGAAACGCAAATCTCGCACGCTACGCAAATACAATAATGCGAACTCGTATGCGACGTGCAGATACGAAGTACAAAATAAATACAAAAAAATATTTTAAAAAAATCATAGTAGAAATTTACGGGGTTTACACATTCTCCTCCACTTCGGACAAATTTACAGTAGCTTTAGTCCCGTCAAAAGCTTTTCTCACACCAACAAAGCTATCAGACATGGAATAGCCTTCGAAGAAAGTGTTGGCTGAGGTGTAAAAGTTTGCATATGTGCCTAATATACGCGAACCATCCTCAAAAGTAACGGAGGGCATGGTAAACATAGCATTAGTGCCTCTCGCGTTATAGTATCCCCTTCCTCGACACCACCGATCAGATACCCGAAGGCTCGCAGGCAAGTGGTTGCATTCCAGACAGGCATCTGGTCGTAGCCGAATTGACAAGCATAATGGCTAGGCAAGTGTGGTCCCAAGTAGCATACGCTCTCAAACCGATATACCAGATGAGAAGGCCTGATCATCTTCAACCAAGAAAAAACATCTGGAGGTGGACGGATACCTATGGGCTCTAAGTCTACCAGAGGAGCCGAGAAGTCTTCGTACCTAGGTGGAGAGGTGACGCAGCAGAACTTTCAGTTATTGCCCATATTCAACGCTCTTCTACAATCATATAATGTGTCTACTTTCCATCGATACTCAGCATATCTAATATATATATATATATATATATATATATATATATATATATATATATATATATATATATATATATATATATATATGAGGTACATCCGCGGTTTGGGAGCTTGACGAGCACAGCGCACCCGGACCCGACGGCTTCAGTGGGGTATTCTACATACACTGTTGGGATATCATCGGCCCAGACTTTTTGGAGGCATCAGTCGCCTTCTTTCAAGGTGCCAGATACCCTAAATCGGTATCCAGGGCTAATCTCATTCTTATCCAAAAAAAGACAACCCAGAAACCTTCAAAGACTTCCGCCCCATTAGTCTATGCAACTTTGCCAACAAAATCATCGGAAAAATTATCGCTAACCGCATGACAAATCTCCTGCCCAAAATTATCTCCGAGGAGCAGAGTAGTTTTGTGAAAGGGCGTAACATCGTGGACAACATCCTGCTCGCTCAAAAGATGGTCACTTACATGAAATTTTTGGCCAGAGGGGGGAACATCGCCATTAAGTTTGACATGGAGAAAGCCTACGACCGCCTTGACTGGCAATTTATGATCAGGATTTTCAGGGCTTTTGGCTTCTCTGAACCCTGGATTGACATCATCTTCAGGTCCATCAACAATTCCTGGTTCTCCACCGTTATCAACGGCCAGGCCGACGGCTTCTTCAGTGCCAGCCGTGGCGTCCGCCAGGGGTATCCTCTTTATGCTACTATTTTCATCATCTCTGCGGAGGCCCTCAGCAAAAACTTTAAGAGCATGCCCAATACACCGAGGTTCTACCACTTTCACACCACCACCGGATGCCCCATCATCACCCACCTTGCTTACGCCGACGACGTCCTCATCTTTTCATCCGGCGACAACGGTTCCGTCGAGGTGGTCCTTCAAACACTTAACAGGTACACCAGATGCTCCGGTCAAAGAATCAATAACAACAAGAGCGTCATATACACCCACCACAATACGGATAGGTCCCACTCCGCTACGCTATCCAACTTGACTTCCTTCGCCACAGCATACCCACCTTTCTCCTACTTAGGGTGTCCTCTGGTCTATGGCAAGGCCAACTCGGGTATCTTCGAATACATGGTCAGCGCCATCAGGAAAAAGATCGAGGGCTGGCACAATGCTACCTTCTCGTCCGGTGGCAAACTGATTCTTATAAAGCACGTCCTATCATCCATTCCGATCTACTCCTTGGCTGTCTGTAACCCTTCTAAAAAGGTTCTCACCTCGCTCGAATCCCTCTTCGCCAGCTTCTTCTGGGGTCACAACAAAGGCAAAGATAAGCACCACTGGGCTAGCTGGACCACAATGGCTAAACCCACCACCGAGGGCGGTCTAGGATTCTGCAGATTGGAACACATCACCGACGCATGCTCTATGAAGTTATGGTCGAACCTGTGCACAGACAATTCAATTTGGACTCGCTTCATGAAAGCGAGATACTTCAGATATTCCCATCCTGGGACGGCCTTAGCCAACAACCGTTCATCAACATCCTGGAGACGTATTACCCGCGGTTGACACCTTGCTGACCCCCTAATTTACATCCAGCTGGGTAACGGGTTCTCATCGATGAGCCACGATCATTGGCTGGGAGGCATCCTCTGGTACCCCCCCCCCCCCCGGGTCTCCCCTACGGGAGGGGCAGATTCACGAGCTTTGGGACCCTTCATCCGGATGGATCTGGGACCGAGTCTCTAACTGGCTCGGGCAGGCGGCTGCCGCCCATCTCGCCACTACTAATCTTCGACTCTCCGGTACTCCGGACATCCCTAGATGGTCCCCTACCTCAGACGGCATGTTCTCTCTGTTCTCCGCCAAGTCTATCGTCCGTGGCAACGGGACCCCATCTTCCCTTATCGCTCCTTTTTGGCACGTCTGTATCCCCATCAAATGGTCCATCATTATCTGGAGAGCCCACTTCCGGAAGCTCCCCACCGACGACGCCATCTTCTCGTTCGGCTACAGCCTTGCTTCGAGTTGCCACTGCTGCACTAATCCTCAAACCGAATCCGCAGAACACATCCTTACATCCGGAGAGCTGGCCTCGAATATTTGGGCGACTCTCAGCTTCAGGTTTAGGAAGGTCCCCCCACCTAGGGCCTTCAACGATCTTCTATCCAGCTGGGGCGGTTCCTACGGACATCAGATCGTCGCAGTCGCGGGAATCTGGGTCCTGTGGAAAAATAGAAACAAGTTTCGGTACGAGGGCCGACATCTCCCTCCACCCCAACTGTACAGCGACATCATACAGATCCTAAAGATCCGGAGGTACTGCACGCACTCCTCGCCCAAGTTCTCGGAATCCCTAGATTAGATTCTGTTTTCTGGTTTCTATTTTGTCGGCCTGCCTAGCCGTTTCTTTTCTTCTACCAGCGCTTGGTGCGCTTCCTGTACAGGCTTCGACGTTTTGCGCCTCATACTTCAATAAAATTCTCCCTTAAAAAAATAAAAAAATATATATATAATATATATATAAATAATATATATATAATATTATATATATATATTTTATATATATTATATATAATATATATATATATATATATATATATATATATATATATAATATATTTTTTTTTCTATTTTTTTTATTTTTTTATTTTTTTTTATTTTTTTTTGGGTGTCCGCGCATCCCCATCAACCCCGTGGCCACTGCCCCCCAGCCGGGTTGATGCGGGAGGGGGGGCTCGATCCCGGGTCTCCCCGCCGAGAGCCCCCCTCGTGCCACTCGTGCTACGAGCGCCGGACAAATATATATATATATATATATATATATATATATATATATATATATATATATATATATATATTTTCAAATATATATATATATATATATATATATATATATATATATATATAACGATGAAGTTCGCTGCCAGAGCTCCACCAGCACCAAGAGTAGGGTCTAGTGTCACGCCCCAGAACCAGAATACTGGAGAGCACGGATAGACACAGCTAGCTACATACGTTGAAGTGGATCCCATCTCGCAATACGGTCACGGCTGTCTAGATGCATGAGGGTTTATCTACAAGCCAACAGTCTCTTATGGTCAAGAACAAGCCTAGTGTCTCATTCTCAAGCAAACAAGTAAATGTAACAAGATGGTAGATCATCAGACATACAAAGTAAGGCATCCCATACATTATATATTCAGATGATCATGAAGCTAGTCTTACAAAATACGAAGACTAGCAAAAGTTAAATTCATACATGATCAACCCTAGGATTTGTCAATTATGTTACAGCCCTTAGGCAGACAGGAATATAAGCTTTCAAAATGAGCTAACACTTCTCGGTGGCTAAACGTCTCAAAAGAATTATTTATAATAGAGTGGAAAAACAAAATAAAACCCACTCGTTGTCAGGGTTGCGTCTAGTGTTCACCATCTGGCTGGAAGGTTGGATGATCCTCGGGAGCTACTCCGAAATCTAGCCATACAAAACCAGCTTGGTCAGACCCTAGAAAGAGCAAGTGCCACAAAGGAGGTTTCACTTAAGAACTAAAACCAGCATGTTAGAACACAAGACATAAATAATAACAAGAAAAGTGGAGTTATAAGAGTAGGGTGATAAACGATAAGATAACTAAGAAACTGTTTCGACAACCAAGTTACAACCTGTAAACCAAATAAGGACCGGGGTTGTAACCCTTCACCTGAACAAAACTTAGTCACTAACCAATTATCGATAAAGTAAAGCAAAAACAGTGATGTGCTGAAGTAACTATGTACTGGCCTTGTCTAGACAAGACTAGGCTAGACTCCATTCATCAATCACGGCCAAGCAATGAGTACGACTTGATAATTTAACTAACTAGGGTTATCATAAGCCTAGTTACTACAAGATGCAATAAGATGTTCCAGCAGTCACAAGCCCTGCAGCTATCTAGGTTATCCAGGCGAGGTTGCTTAGAGTTACCAAGAGTTAGAGAATCATTAGGTGACTTGGAGTGCAACACATGGCAGTATGCTATAGTACTTATGATTTCAAGAAGTGTCCCACATAACAGTGGGCTGGAAATGTGCCCTACTCGTCGGCAGGCTACAAGTTCACTCAGGTGTGGCCGGGATAACGAGATTGCCTGTAACTGGAAAAATCTCTTTATATGAACTACTTGATCAATCTAGTCATTAATCTAGTCATATTCATTATGAATCCCTGACCGTGGTAACCAGGAATCCATGTCCTAGACATGATGTAAGACGAGACAGATAGCTTCTACAATCATAATCAGGAAAATCAACCACGGTGTCAAGACAAGTGTTACTTAGCAAGTCAGGGTAACTGCCGCAATAGCCTTTCAAGATTATCATGTTAGGTTACTTATCAAGAATGCTTGTCAAAACTGTACCTCGACGGGCCACTATCAAGATTATTCATGTCAAGTTACTACTTATTATGTCAAGGGTGCGTCACGATGGACAGTCATTAAGAATTATCATGTCAAGTTGCTTGTCAAGAGTGCACCACGATGGGTCACTATCAAGAGTTATCATGTAAAGCCATATTGTCATGTCATGTTAATATTAAGGGTACTTGTATACCAAGAATTTACTTGGTCAAGAGTGCGCCACGACGGACCACTGAAAGAGTTATCAGAGAGTGTACATGCCATGCTGAGATCGTGCTTAAGCTCAAAGCACACACGTGGCACAGGTAATAACATTATACCAGGCTATCATAGGAGTAAGCCCATCATGCTCAAGTGTCAAAACTTACGCTATGGACCATGGGGACAAGTATGGATAAATACAACAAGAATTTCCTTGGCCAGAAATGGTGCCAAAGGGTCAATGGGGTATCTTCGATATCATGCGCCTAAGGTCAACATGGTCCAAGGAGAGCATGCGCCTAGGGTGACATACACAGGGAATGGCATGCGCCCAAGCAGGGAGCATGCACCTAAAACTATGCGCCTAGGGCTATGCGCTTAAGATTTAGCGTATCATGGAGAGCATGTACTAGGGTAGGCATGCGCCCAGGGCTGTATGCGCCCAAGACTATGCGCCAAAGAGTATGTGCCTACATGCATACGCCCAAAGCAGGGAGATAGGGTGCACTTAGAAAGAAGCCAGGAGACTATCTTCCCAGACTCGGTGGGCGCATAAAAAAGACTTGTTTGTCATTGATTGTAAAAGAACAGAACAATTATCGGAGGACTGAACTTAGACTTACAATACAAACTTGCTTGTACAAAGAAAGCCTAGGGACAAAAACTTAGGTACAACAATCTAAGTACAATTGTTTATTTTAGATTCTGGGGGGTGACGGTAGAGGCTCGAAAAAGCGACGGCAACTCTGCCTTACTCCTTGGACGATCGGGTGCGGCCTTGGCTCTGTAGAAGAACTACTTGGCGTTGATAAAGAAATGCTCTCCTTTCGATCTCTGTATATTCTCTCTCTGGCTCTCTGGATCTCTGTGTCTTCTTTTTGTAAAAGTCGAAGCCTCTCCTTTGCAAGGGAATGGCACCTTGTTATTTATAAGAGTGGGGGGCATCACTAGGGTTTATAATGATTGCCCATTCTCCAAAGTCGTCGGCTTAGGATCAATGAATCTGGGCCGCTCATCTTGAACATAATAGATCCGGTCAATTAATATGATTGCACCAAATCTTTGTGGATAATTAATGCTGATTGACATAAATCCTCATGATTTTTTATGCCAATCTCGGATCTTCCGCCACGTGTCATTGATTTGTTTGATTGTAAATGATCTGATTTGATCCTAATATTTTATTAGGATTTGTTGATGGATTTCGGTTGATTTGATGCCACGTATCCCATTATCATGCCACGTGTCTTAACCGTGAGCCACATAGGAAATTTGAATCGCATGAGGGTTGTTCCTCATTGAGCCGTATAAGGCTGGCCACATGTCAGGGCTGCTTGGGAGTGGCCACTGAATATTTGAACCGCATGGTGGTGACGTGAGCCGCATGAACGTAGATGACCGCATGATGGGTGCTTTCTTCGTGAGCCGCATGGAGATAGTCCTCGTGAGCCATATGGAGATAGCCTCTGCTTGAGCCGCATGGGGTAGTTCTCGTGACCCGCATGGGATAGCTTCGGCCTAAGCCGTATAGGTGGCCTCGATCTGAGCCGCATGCGACGATACACGTGTCAAGGATGCATGAAGGATTCTAGGTTCCTGGGGATTGTGTCAGAGATCTCCTTCGTTTTCCTAGGAGTCTGTCATTATGGCAGAGTCATTATTGCATCCTTCTGTCATTGGTCAGAGCTGTCAGCCGTCAAGGTATTAAATACAGTAGAAGACAAAGGGAAGAGCTGTTGAGGACCACGTGGCTCCTCTCTGAGCCGCATAGACGCTTGAGCCGCATGGGTCCCTGAGCCGCATGAGCTCTCTGAGCCGCATGTGGATCCTTGGCCGTATGGATCTTTCATTAGTCTTTTCCATGCTTCTACAAGACCCCCTTCAAAGTTTTTAATTTACAAAATTGAAATACTTTGAATAAGAAGCATGGCTATGTATAAACTCTTTTGGCCGCATATGATGTCCTGACCGTATAGCTTCCTCAGTCGTATTGGTCAATCAGCCGCATAGATCCTTTGGCCGCATGGGCTGTCTGGCTGCATGAAGCCCCTTGCCATGTCATCCTGTCACATGTGCAAATCTTTTTGCATTAATTGTTGTTGATTTGCCGTCAGTTTTAAGGCCGCTTTTTGGGGAAGGATCCCAAGATTTTGGCCTTTATGTCAATCGACTCGTCTTGAGAACCGAAGGGTCGGTTACTGTACGTGGATCGAGGCGCCTCTCTCTTGCCTATAAAATGTGAATGTGCTCAGTCGGAGAGACTTTTTCACTCTCTCTCTTTCATCTTTGGCTCTAATTTTCTTCCTTAGTCTTCCTTCTCCGACCATCGGTACGATAATGGCCTTCAAGTCTTCCAAGGTTGCTGCTGCTGCTGCAAAGGGCAAGAAAGCGGCCTCTTTATCGGCCACTACACCTAAAGTACACCCTGACGTCCATCCTAGTTTTAAGGGTAAGGATTGGACTAAATGTTTTGAACCATAAACCCCATGGCTCTGTTGCATGATTTATGCACAAGCCTTCATCCTTCGTCTTTATTGAACTGCCCAAGTTTAATCATGATGAAACCGCTATCGTATGTGAGCCGCATGGGGCATGCCCTGTGTTTGAGCCGCAGAAGCACTTTATGGATTTGAACCGCATGAAGTCTCATTTGACCGGATAAGTTCTATCGGAGTAGTACTGTATGAAACCTAACTGAATCAGGCCGCATAAGGCTGCGTTGACCCGAGCCGTATAGGCTCCATCGAAGCCGTGCCGCATAAGACCCAACTAAATTTAGGCCGCATAAGGCGTCGTTGATCCGAGCCGCATAAGCTCCATCGAAGCCGTGCCGCATAAGACCCAACTAAATTTGGGCCACATAAGGCTTCGTTGATCCGAGCCGCATAGGCTCACAGGAGCTCCTTTTTAAGAAACTTTTGTTTTAACCATCTTTTAATCCTGTTTCTTTTGTCTACTTTCAGTGAATCTGCCAACCAATCTGGTAGGAGAGCTTTTGGTGGGTTCAGCACAGTATGCTGTGGGTGTGCGGCTCGACGGCTTAGTTCGACATGTGTCGGATCAGCTTTCCACCAATGAGCTTTTGGAGAGGTTGGGCGCCATCAATAACCAGCCTTTCCACTTTCTTTGTACTATGATGAACTCGGGAAGACTGGAAGGAGAGTATCTGAAATCAGTCTTTCTTTTTGGAGATGCTTTATCCGTAAAGAACTTCCGAGTGCTGGACATCTCTGAGAACTGGGACTTTTCTGTGGACGGGGTGGAGATCCACATTCCCGAAATAGAACGTCACTTTTCCCTTTCGTGGTTTAATATGGTACCGCTGAGCAGGCAGATCGTGGGCGCCCTAACTCCGACCCAATCGGGGATGTTCGTGGGTAACATCTACTATAATATGAATATGAGGTCGGCATGTGCGAGCAGGGACTCGGTTAGTCGAAGTGTGATGGGACTGATTCTGGGCACCTTCATAAACGTATCTGGTCCCAATTTTACTTTTACTCTGGCCGATACTTTCCTGAATCAGCTCGTTCGCAAGGGGTCTTATCCTGTTGGCAGGTTGTCGCTGTTGAACTGGATAAACCCCATCCCTACGTGGGTCAACCTGACCTCATGGATTCTGAGAAAATACGAGGAATTTCTTAGGGAGATTGACCTCTATTATGCCATCCGGGGCACTTGTTACGGGTTACCCATCAACAAGCCGTTGTTCATGGCCCTTTTGGAGATGTATAACCAGAGGAAAGGAACTTTCTTTGCGCCCCGAGGGGAGTTGGGACTTGCTCTCCATGAAATGCATGTTGTTTCTAAGCTGTCGTGGGGGGTGAGGCCTTTGATGTATACACCCCGACAAACGAGGAACTCGAGGATCTGGATCGTCGATTCCCGGGTTTCATCGCCGTGTACTGGGAACTGTTGTGCCACCACAGAATTTGTCACCAGAATGCTATTAAGAAGAACAATAGCTCAGAAGGGAATGCCCCCATACCACGTCTTGGGTCGCGTATCTCTTCAAATTCAGTCCCTCCGGCCGAGTTTCTTCCCGGGGTCCTCAAACCCAGGAGAAAGTAAAGGACCTGATGTCGACTGCCAAGAGGTCGAGGTCCACCAAAGACAGATTTGGGAGTCGTACTGACTCCTTCAGCTATTTCTACCATGGTACCCGGGAGATGACTGAGAAAGCACTCTTGGCCGGGTTTTTAATGGTGTGGCTATGGAACTGCGTATTCTCAGTGGGGGCTGGTTCTATTGAAAGGATCAGCCGCCACTTCATCCTTCCGACCGTAAAGCTGTTCTTCAGAGTCAGGCTGGCCCTTCTTCCAGCTATGGTGTGTAGCATACACCACGGCCTCCGTACTTTTTCGTCCAAAGTCATTGCTCGCGAGACGACACTGGACTTTGAACGAATAGAACTACCCTAACATTATTTAATGGGTTGGCTATTGATGCACTATCGGTCGCTGATGAGGCCCGGGGCAGACGATGGCGTTACCGATGATGACGCTTTCCTTTTTCGATACCGTCGTCAGCCTTGGGAATTCGACACCATGCCAGCCTGTCGGAGGGCGTTGGCGAGAGTAGATGGGCCCGACTTCTTTGTGTCTGTCCCTCAATTTACTGCTAGAGAAGTGAAGGGTGTACACGTTGACGGCATTGAACTTCCTCTGCTCTTATCTGAAAAGATGCTTCTCTGGCTGTGCAATATTCGTCCGACGCACCTGGTATATCGTTACCGCAATAACGTGTACCTGGAGCCCTACTTGCCTAGTAGGTTCTCCCGCCAGTTCGGGAATAGCTAGCTGTTTCTTGATCGTCCCAGTGCTTGCCTAGGCTACGAGGACAGTGTCCTTGATGGTATCAGGGCGTGGCATTATTACAATGCGGTTCACACCCGAGCTAGCTTCTCGGTCCCCGACGCTAATACGCAAGACAAGATTTTGTACATGGCGGCCCTCTATCATGTCGCGGCAAGCAAACCTCCCGTGAATTTTGATATGAGCACCAGCTTCATTGTCGGGACTGACTTGGCAGAGAAGCCCGAAGGGTCCAAGAAGAGAAAGAAAAAGGCGAATACGGTTCCTGTGCCGGACTCGGAGTCCACGACGGCGGGCGAAGAGGATGATGGGCAGGATGCCGATAATTTGTCCCATTCCTCAGACGAGGAGACGGGGGATCAGCCACCTAACGTGCCGGATGACATAGTTACAAGGCAGCCGCCTGCCGTACCTGGTCCTTCGCGCAAGCAAAGCATGCGTATGTCTACTGATGATAGCATAACCTACTCTACTAAACGAGCTGCGGTAAGACGCTGCAGGCTATTTATTGATGATGTTGGCGCTATTTCTGAGGTGATTTGAATTTCAACTACCTTTTCCTTTTTTTCTAAGCGATGGCCTAATCATCTTCTTTTACTTTTTGCAGGTGTCAGAGGAGTCGGTTTTTCGGGATTCGACTGCTGAGGTCGACCCGGCCCTGACCACTTTGGTCAATGATATGTGCACCGCCATCATTTTTGCTAGGTTCTTCTGAAGACGGTCGAGGAGTCCCACCTAGCTGAGACCTCGGCCCGTGGAGGCTCTACTTTACCTGTCCTTCAGACAGCTAAATTTCAACGGGGTAACGCTGAACCGGCTGGCTCCTTTTCAGGGGTGACTGGGGCAGAGAAATCAGTTAAACTCAATTTGGAAGAAGCGAGGAGACTGTGTCAACCGCGAGCGAGCAGCGGCTTTCCTGCTCCTCCCCTGGTAAGATAAGCCGAATCTTAACTTGTGAGGAGGCCTATCTGCTCTATCATCATATCCTTCGGGTTACGTCGATTGATGGTTGCTTTGGACGTGCAGGTCCCGTCCCTTTATTGTCGGTGACAGACATTGTCAGAGTGGACTCTACCGGAGGGGATCTGATGGAAGCACATGTGCCTCATTCTCTTCCTACCTATATTGATGGGCCTCCAGCTGGTTCAAGTTCGGAGGCTCAAGTGGTGGCACAGCCGGGGCAAGGAACAATGCTTCCTGCGTCCTCCTCCTTGAATATAGTCTCGGGGGTTGACCTTTTCGTCTTGCCAAGTATTCAAGCTCTCCGGGTGACGAAAGAGGAGCTAGCTGCTTTTTGTGCCTCTTTTCGCACAGAATTTGTTTCCCTAGTGGCAGAGACGGCAAGTTCCGATGCTACTCTTTCGACGTTGTCGGCCACACTCCCTCTGACGCCATCCTCTACAGAAATTTTGGATGAAGTGTCCCAGGATGTCGTTGATAGCTTTCACCGTCATCTGAATAGAGGGGTCGAGGCAGCCGTGGAGAAGGGAACTCCCTTTGCTATGGCCCGTCGGTGCGCCGGTGGCCAAATCGACATCCTTAGAATACTCCCCGGCGGGGCGGGATTAGCTGCACTTTTGGAGCCTAAGCTTTTAGAGGCCGATCGTCTTGTGGCCCAGTTTCATATGTTGCAGCAAGCTGATCTGTCCGCAGTAATAGATCAAGAGTGCACCATCCTTATAACTGCGATGGAGAAGGTGAGGCTTGCTCGGGAGTCGATCAAGCCGTCTATACTGAAGGACCGCCGTGATCTGTCTCAGTTACACGATCAATGGAGTCGTAGAAGTGAAGATTGCACGGCTCGGGAGGCGGCCGCCTCCCGTGGGGTAATTGACACCAGGGAGCAGATCCTCGAGCTGCAGAGAAAGCTGGCCTTCCTAGAGTCCGAGCTCGAAGCTGCCCGTACTGAGAAGGGGCTTGCTATCCAGGAGGCTGATAGACTTAGTCGAGCTTCTGTCAATCTGGAACTCGCCCTAAAGAAGATGGAGGATGATTGGCGGGCATATATGCACTTGGGTGATGCGAAGCAGTTGTCCCAGGAGGCTGAGCGTCGAGCTAGACAGCGGCTTGAGCGGGGGACCACCTTAGTGAGAAATCGCCTCCTGGAGTTGTGAAATACCGAATCATAGTTAGCCTTTTCTTTCTTTGTTTCTGTTCTCCTTTTCTTTTCTTTTTTTGAGAGGGACGTGGTCCCAAAATATGTAATGCTTCTTCTGGCTTTCAAATAAAAGAGTATGTTTTATTCCATCCTTTATTTGTACTGCCTGTTGTGCTTGTGGTGTTATGGTGGCGTTTGCCCTCAATGGGAGACTTATTTGTGGACCTGTTACCCTTGGCATACCTTAGTTTTATGTACGAATAACAAGTTTGATTGGGGATACCTAGAACAATTCCACGGTAAGGTGACCATGGACGTTCCGGGTATCGGGAGATAGAATGCCATGGAGCAGCTGGGCTCCCGGGGCGTGATAGGGAATGGTGGGCCTGTACTAAGAGACTTAGCAAAGGACATTTGTGGGCCTATTATCCTTGGCGTACCCTATCTTAGGATACGGATAATAGGATGAAAGGAAACCAACATACTTACTCAAAGGTAATAAGGACATGGCAAGTACGAATGTTTTACCGTAGAGTCTTCCTACTCAGAGGTAATGAGGACATGGTAGGCGTGGACTCAACGGAGAATATTTTTGGTCAACAGAGGACATTTGTGGGCCTATTACCCTTGGCGTACTCCGGTTTAGGGTATGGATAATAAGACGAAAGAGAACCAACATACTTACTCAGAGGTAATGAGGACATGGCAAGTACGAAGGTTTTACCGTAGAGTCTTCCTACTCAGAGGTAATGAGGACATGGCAGGAGTGGACTCAACAGAGAATATTTATGGTCAACAGAGGACATTTGTGGGCCTATTACCCTTGGCGTACCCTGGTTCAGGGTACGGATAATAAGACGAGAGAGAACCAACATACTTACTCAGAGGTAATGAGGACATGGCAAGTACGAAGGTTTTACCGTGGAGTCTTCCTACTCAGAGGTAATGAGGACATGGCAGGAGTGGACTCAACGAAAGATATTTGTGGACCTATTATCCTTGGCGTACTTCGGTTGTGGGTACGGATAATAAGTCGAAAGGGAATCAATATACTTACTCAGAGGTAATGAGGACATGGCAAGCATGAAGGTTTCTTCGATGGAGCCTTCCCACTCAGAGGTATTGAGGACATGACAGGAGTGGGCTCAATGAAGGAGGGTACATAGAACGACTCAGAGATAATGAGGACATGAAAGTTCTATGTAAAGGGGTGATTTGTTTTTGGTAGAAGTGAAATGACTCAGAGGTAATGAGGACATGGCCGTTTTGGAAATTTGTGGATCTGTTACCCTTTTTGTGCACTGGAAGTACGGGTAGTGGATCATGAGGGAGAATCTCTTTCAGGAAGAAAGTTCAGAGGTATGGTCATACATGACTCACTATCTGAAAGAGTGACCGGAATATGAGTTCAGAGGCACCTGTAGGTACATGACTCGATTATCTGGAAGATTGTGAGTTCAGCGGTACGGGAGGGTACATGACTCAATAATCTGGAATTTGGGAATGTGAGTTCAGCGGCACCAGCGGGTACATAACTCAGTAGTCTAGAATATTGTGGATATGAGTTCAGCGGCACCAGCGGGTACATAACTCAATAATCTGGGATATTGTAGATGTGAGTTCAGCGGCACCAGCGGGTACATGACTCGACGATCTAGAAATATGATATGAGTTCAGCGGTACCGGCGGGTACATGACTCGATAATCTGGAAAATGTTATACGAGTTCAGCGGTACCGGCGGGTACATGCCTCGATGATCTGGAAAAATGTCGTTCAGACATAATATTTCTTCAGGAACTTGCCGTCGACGGGCAACATGAGCAAGTCTCTATTTTATTTTGCGAGGCGGTAAGCACCGTTGGAGAATACGACCTCAATGATAAACGGACCTTTCCATTTTGGATAGAACTTGCCGGCGGTCTTGTGAGTCATGACCATCGGCCTCCGGACTGCCAGAACGGGATCACCCACTTGGAGTGTTCTGATTTTAACCTTCTTGTTGAAGGCTCCGGAGATGCGTGCTTGGTATAGCTCGATCCGTTATTGAGCCAGGAGGCGCCTTTCATCTAAGGCCTCCAATTCTTGTAGTCGACGACGGTAGTTATCGTCCGTCGTCAATTGATAAGTGAGAGCGATGCGGAGCGAGGGTATTTGAGTCTCCAATGGGAGAACTGCCTCACTCCCGTATACTAGAGAAAATGGTGTGTTCCCTGTAGCTGTTCGGACTGTAGTGCCGTACGCCCATAAGCATTCACCAAGCTTCTCATTCCAATCGCGTTTGTTGGACGATATGAACTTTTTGTGTAACTTGATGATGGTTTTGTTGAATGCCTCTGCCAACCCATTCGCTGTCAGATTGTATGACATTGAAGCAATATTCTGGATGCGGTGCTTGTCGCAGAAGCGATAGAAGGCGTGGCTTGCGAACTGCAGACCATTATCGTGGATGATCCTTCGGGGGAGTCCAAAGCAATAGATAACGTGATGCTTGAGGAAGATGATCACATTTGAAGTTTTGACTTCTACAAGCGGAACAGCTTCCGCCCATTTAGAGAAGTAATATGTGATGGCAAGTATAAAGCGATATCCTCGGAAAGAAGGCGGAGTGATCGGGCCGATGATATCTATAACCCATGCTTCGAATGGCCAGGACGCTACTGTCGGATGTAAAAATTCGGATGGTTGGTGGATGAAGTTCGCGTGGACTTGGCAAGCTTTGTACTTTCTTGCATAGTCTATCGCATCTGCTACCATCGTGGGCCGGTAGTAGCCCATTCGGCGAAGACGGTCTTACAATTTTGGGCCAGGCTGATGGGCCCCGCAAACACCGTCATGAACTTCGCGTACGGCTTCTTTGGCTTCTGCGTTTGACAAACACCGAAGCAATAATCCATCGTAAGATCGGCGATACAGCATTTTCGTCTCTGTATCGTAGAAGAATCTGAGAAAATGCCTTCTGATGGAAGTGGCTTACTTTGGGTTCTCGGGCAGGATGTCGTAGACTACGAAGTCAATGAATGGTTGTCTCCAGTCCGGGACTTCGTCAATCGTTTGGGCGGAATAAATTGCCACAAATTGAACATTATTCTTGGGATAGACCAGTTCATGGCCTATCATATCCACTGATTGGCGAGCATAGTTCGAAACCGCTAGGGAAGCGGCAAGGCCAGCTAGGGCATTGGCTTCGATATTTCGGAGTCTGGGGACATGTTCGATGAAGAACCCTTCAAATGATGAGATAATGTTGATCGCTATTTGGTGATAGGGGATCATGTCTTCATGGCGGACTTCGTATGAACCCCGGATTTGATTGACGATTAACTGTGAATCGTCGTATGCTTCAAGATATTCTACCCCCGGCTCTCTTGCAAGTTGGAGGCCAATGACCAAAGCATTATACTCGGCCACATTGTTAGAGCAGGGCTCTGTGAGAGAGTAAGCGCGGTTGCTCACCAATCCGGAAGGAGAAACCAGCACCACCCCGACTCCGACGATGATGTTGCCCTTAGGTCCGGTCCTTGAGGCGCCGTCGAAGAACATTCGCCATATATCATCGTGAGAGGTTGCATGCGAGTCAGCGACCTCATCTAGGATATCTTCATATATTCTGGACGACTCCGAGCCTGGATGGGCTGCTAAAAAGTCTGTCAGAGCTTGACCTTTAACAGCCTTTTGTGGGACGAAGATCATATGATAGGAGGACAACAATATTGCACATGTAGCGAGGCGAGAGCTGAGTGCCCCTAGTTTAGTCATAAGGACCCTGAGAGGGTTGACTCGCGAGATCACATGTATGGTTTGTCCTGTGACATAGTGTCGTATCTTCTGAATGGCGAACACCAGGGCGAGGCATTCTTTCTCTACGGCGGTGTATCGGTGCTCTGACCCGATCATCATTCGACTGAGTAGTATATGGCTTGTTCATGACCTGCATCGTTATTTTGTGCTAGCAGAGGCCGAGGGAATGCTCCATTGCTCGTAGATAGAGTAGAAATAGTTTTCTAGCAACCGGGGCCACCAGGACTGGAGGGTTCGACAAATATTCTTTGATGCTGTCGAAGGCACGCTGACATTCTTCGTCCCATACGAATGAGACGCCCTTCTTCATTAGATGGGTGAATGGCCGACATCGCCCAGAGAGGTTAGAAATAAACCTCCTGATGTAGGCTAGCCTCCCTTGAAGGCCTCTGAGTTCTCGGAGATTTTTTGGGAGACCCATCTCCATGATTGCCTTTGTCTTCTCAGGGTCTACGTGGATACCCTGGGCGGTGATGATAAAACCCAAGAACTTTCTGCTGGATACACCCAAGAAAGATTTTGTAGGATTCATCTTCAGGTTGTGTGCTTGCATCAGGTCGAATACCGTCCTCAGATCCTGGAGATGGTCTCCCTTACAGCGATTCTTGACGGCGATGTCATCAACATGGCACTCAACCGTCTTACGTAAGTGGTCTCTGAAGATGATACTCATGGCTCATTGATATGTGGCGCCAGCATTCTTTAAACCGAAAGGCATGACTGTGTAGCAGTATGTGCCAATCGGTGTTCGGAATGATGTATGCTTTTCGTCGTCAGGAGACATCTTGATTTGGTTTTACCCTAAGAAGCCATCCATGAATGACATGCATTCGAAGCCGCATGTGTTATCGATCATGATGTCTGTGATAGGGAGGGAGAATTCATCTTTGGGACATGCCTCGTTCAGATTGCGAAAGTCGATGCAGATTCGAATCTTTCCATTCTTCTTGAGGACCGGTACTATGTTGGCGACCCAGTCTGGATGTTGCTCTTCGCGTATGAAGCCGCTGGCTATGAGTTTGTTGACTTCAGCTTCGATCGCATCCATGATGCCCGGGCGAAAGCGTCGTTGTTGTTGCTTGACTGGCTTTGCATCTGGCCGAATGTTGAGCTTGTGAAGAGCAATATCGGGATTTAACCCCGGCATGTCTTCATAGCTCCAGGCGAACACATTAATGTATTCTTTGACAAGTTCCAGTAGCGACTCCCGCTCTTCGTCTGTTAGGCTTTTACTGACGAAAATTGGTTTTGGAGAAGGTTCGCTGCCGAGATCCACTTGTATGACCTCATCTTCAGTTGGTGGTTCTCTCTGTTCGAACCGTTTTTCCCATTGTGCATCCAACTGTTGGGCCCACGGCTCTAACTCGAGGATTTCAGGAATGTCTTCATCTTCTTCGTAAGCGTCGGCGAATGCCATGTTGACTGATAGGACTTGTCTGAATACGTCTTCGATGCTGGTGTCCGAATCAGAAGTTGGTGACCCGGTTGAATGTGAATGCCAGTCGCATTCCTCATCTGAACTTTCGGGGGTCGTTGTGGGCGTAACATACCCTAATCCACATCGGGTCTTGCTGTAGTCCCGTGGTTTGCCAGTCGGGACTGGTGGCTTTAAAGGTAATCGTCGACCAGTGTCGTAGTTCAAACCTGGCATTATTTCCAGATCGTATCCCTGTTTTTGCATGAGGTATTTGGATTGGGGGCTATAAAGATACAGAGGCTGTCTCCCGGCATCTGATTTAAGGTCGACTTCTTCTATAGTGAAGGGCTGCGGGTCGTCCTTCCGGCCGAAGATGATTGGATGGTCCCCTCCCTCGATTATACGGTAAGCATTTTCCACTGGAGTAAGCTGGTTTACGGTGTACACATTTGTCACCTGTGTGTGTAGGTGAGTGCCTATACCGTGTTCCATAGCATATATTGTACAAAGCTTATCAAGCTCGAGGTAGTTCAAAGATAACCCTTTATTGATGAAGTAAGGAATCTTTTCTAGGGGATTACATCATCTGCGGAGGCTAGCTCCGATTCTTCTTCGGCTACCCCCTGTATAAATGAATACTGAGAGGACGACCTGGGCAGTTTGATCGTCAGGGGTTCCGCAGGTGGAGCCGAGCGTGGAGTTGTTGGCAAACTAACGACCCCAAGTTTGGTACCTGATGCTGGACGGGGAGTTGTTGGCTCGCTAGAAGACCCAGACTTTGTATCGAGGTGACGATTCTTCCTGGGAAGGCGTATCGTCATTGGCTTGTCGGAGGGATTAAGCTCCTCCATTTGTGGCTGGCCGACTCTCGACAGTCTGATTGTCAGTGGCTCCGTCGTGGGTCTTGGCACTTGGCCAAACCTTGGCAGCCGGATTATTATTTTTTCTTCTTGTGCTGAAAAGCTGATTGCGTCCTTATGCAGAGTGGCTGTAAGGGGTGCGGACTTGACAGGTTTGCGAGCTTGGAGGTGGATCATCAGAGGTTCTTCTGATCCTGTGGCTGTCTCGGTACGAGCTTGCATATTTCCTTCACTAAGGTGCCTCTTTGACTTTTCGTACAGGCAGGAGTCTGAGTAGTAGGACTCGACCCCTTTGAAGGGATCGATGTCGGCAAATTCTGTCCTTACGAAGCCGTGTTTGTCGACATACTTGAAGCATTGGTGCAGCGTGGAAGGCACGATCATATAATCGTGTATCCAAGGGTGCTCCAAGAGGATGTTGTAAGAAGTGTCTGCATCTATGACGTAACAAGTGACTTCTGACTGGAGATCGCCAATTTGGCACTTCAGACGAATCTTCCCAATTGGGTAGCTCCTGCCCGAATTGAAACCGCTGATGGTGGTGTTTGTTGGCGTCAGGCGATGCATAGGAATATGGAGATGATGTAACAGACCCTTCGAAATGATGCTTATAGAAGAGCCGGGATCAATGTGCATCCGATCCACCTTTACATCGTCGATGTATCCAGTGTAATATAACGGGCGATCGTGCAGGTTGGTTTTGATGAGCATATCTTACGGAGTAAAGATAATATTAGGCATCGCTCCTATGCAAGCGCTGTCTTGGAGATCTGCAGGCGGATTCTCTCCTGTGAGGTTGACCTGAGCCAGATAGGCGTCGGCATTCTGGAGTGCATCGCTCAAAGCCATGCGAACATTTCGGTGTGTTGGCCGATTGTGCCAAGATATCGAAGTTGTAGGGCCTCTCCAGTCCCTGAGGTGCCTCTTTTCGGAGGGATTTGTCAAAGCGAGTCTCCTTCGGCCTAGGCTTATCGGTCGTCGGAGGCTAAGAAGGTCCCGGCGCGTCAGTTGTAGCGTGCTGATGATCTTCAGCCGAGTTATCAGCCACAGGTTGGGATTGTGCCCCAGACCGAGTGACGATGGTTGTGGCTTCTTCGATATCTGTAGAGATTGTGCGGCAGGATCTGACTTTTTCACTCCTCTTCTTGTGAATGGAAGATGGTGTGGACTGAGTCACTTCAGATACCAAGTCTGGATAGACCCACATGACCTCCCCTCGTAATGTGGTGAGGGGCACTAGACTAGCAACCTGATCTCGGGGAGGTGGAAGATTAGCAATCTCTATTGTTGCCAGAGGGATGGGGATCACACCGTCTTGAGTTTCTGTTGGAGAAAAACTGCCAAATTGTACTGACACCATATTGGCTGCCACAGTTACCTCCTCGAAATTGATGGCCAGAGCGTTTAAATCGATGAGATTTTGGATGTACCATTTTAGTTGGTAGCAGTCGTGTGTAGCATGGTGGACGTAGCAGTGGTAATGGCAGTACTTTGGGTTCTCTATTTCTGTCGACCGAGGTTTCCGTCTTGGTTGAGGGAGCTGAATTCTGTCTCCTTGTATAAGCATGTCCAAGATGGGCTTGACGTGGCCGTCTTTGAAGGAGTAGGTCATTTGTGGCCATTGCTTGTCTGCTGGTTTTGGCTCAGGTTTCTGCGCTGTGTCGGCCACCATAGCCTGCTTGCCCTTGTTGTCCCGATTGTTGGAGGAGCTACCCCCATTGTTGTTGTTGGCGTTGGGACGCCTGCTCTTATCTTCTCCCTCGGAGATGTGCAATCCCAGTTGGCGAGCCTTCTTCAATCGTTCTTCGGCGCTTGTGGCACTGATGATAAACGTCTTCCAGTCCTTGAATTGACTTTCACCCATCCAGAGGCTGATTGTCGGAAGTAGTCTCTTTTGGCAAATTTCAATTAAGGAGGAATCCGGATTACCGGACGGCAGCTTCATGGCGGTTTGGCGGAACCGTTCAATATAGTTCCTTGTCAGCTCTTTCTTCCCTTGGACGACGTCCATGAGGGTGGACATCGTGATGTCCTGTCCTACTTCGTAAAATTTCTCCAAGAACATGCGCTTGAAGCTGGCGAAGGAGTGGATACAGTTGTCTGACAGGTTACGATACCAATCGAAGGCGACTCCTTTCAATGCCCCGATGAATAATCGTGTAAGAATGACATCGTCATGGGGCAGGTGGTCGGTGGTGACCTCGAAGTAAGTGATGTACCGACTTGCGGAGGTCTTTCCATCATAAGGATTGATATTGAACGGCTTATATCTTGGTGGGAAGGGGACATCCCTCCATGCAGCAGGGTATGGTTGCCGTATTCTGAGGTCTTGAGAGGTTTCTCGAGCGTGAAACATGGCTCGGAGCTCCTGGACCTCTCTTCTTGCTTCCCTGGCTTCATCCACAGCGGTGGGGGCCATCATTTCAGGAGAATTGTTGCCCAGGTTCGGTGCCGCTGAGTTTGAGTTCGCATTGACCGTGGGACCCGCGCTTGTTTGGCCAGGCATCCCTTCCTGGAGAGTTTGAAGGCCCGCTTTGATCTCGTCTACAGACTTGACCAAGGCATGGAGTATAGCCTCCAGAGTGTCGATGCGTTGGCGATCACTGGAACCACCTTGGTTGCTGTCCGTCATGAACACCGTCTTTACATGAGGAGAGATGGAGGGAACGGTGGAGGACGAGCCCTCTGAATCATACCCCCGTAGTGAGAAGTCATCGGGGTATGTGGGTATGTTCTCCTCTAGTTCGGACTCAGAAGGGATAGTACCCCCAGCTTTAGAGTTTGCTTCATCTTGGGAGTCGTGGACGTCCTCGGGAACGTCGGCCCTTGTCGTATCTGATGGGAGAGTTGTCTCCTCGGGCTCATCTCCTTGGAACATCGGATTATCGTGGATGTTCTGAGGAGTGCTACCCCCAGTCCTAGCAACCCCTAGTATTGTGGACGATGAATCTCCCACTGTAGCAGATTTCGTCTTTGAACGGGTACCTTGGAAACTCCGGTGGTGGGCACCCGTTTAGATGATAGTCTCTTAGTCATAGTAGTTGAAATCTTCGGGCTGGGAGCATTGGTCTTCTTTTCTCTCCCATCGGCAGGAATTTTTTGAGTAGAGTTGCAGGAGACGACGGGAGGTGCCTCATCCTCTGAGCATGGTTGTTGCAGTCTTTGAAAGACAGACTGTCGGTCTTCTCGTACCGTCGCGCTATTGTAACAGCAGTTGACGATGATTTGGGTGCAGTGGCGTCCGTGGGAGGATACTTTGCACCCCGAGGCACCTTCTCTTTCCTTGTGTTTGTGGAGGATGGCCTCACGCAAGTCAGATGGGTCCGGATCGACCATGTTTGCTCCCTAGATTTTAGGAACCTTTCTGTCCGTTTGCCGCCGGGGGCTGGACTCGAGTGGTTCTGTACAACTTTCCATCAGAGGCCCGCATGACAGTATGTGGGACGCTCGGATGGTTATAGGTCGGGTCAGCGGACCGAGCTTGCCAAGCTCGTGCTGTCCTAGACTTCTTCACTCTTGTGTGTGAGGGCACATAGTAGGAAGAGTCTAGGTGGTGCTGGAGAGAGTCAGACATATCTTCTTGGGAGTACAAGAGATCAGGATCATAGGAGAGGCGGTCGAAGACAGAGTCATGTGGAGTAGGCGTCATGCGCTGGCATCAATAATCTTCATGCGGCTGGCAGGCGTAGCCGCATGAGTGTTCTCCATGCGGCTGGAAATCCTGGCCGCATGAGTATTATGCATTTGGTTAGCTGTCTCAGCCGCATGGTCATCATTCATGCGGCTGGCAATCTTGGCCGTATGAGTCTTCGTCTTCCGGCTAGTGCCCTTGTTCGATTTCTTTCTGGAGCACATAGGATCGCTCTTTGCCCCTGCAAGTCCAGCATCGTAGTGCTTTCCTCTGCCGGACTTGGGTACAGCAGAGTTCTCTATGGCTCGAAGTGGGGCCGCACGAGAGTCGCCTTCGTCGTCTTGGGCAGCAGAGAGTACTCCGTCCAGAGCTTGGGGAGGAGCAAATGATTTTGGCCTCCACTCGCTGCGAGCTTTCTTTGTGTGGGTTCGCTTCTGGACTGGGCCAGCACTTCCCTCAGAGAGTATTTCTTCAAACGCCTGTTGGTCGAAGCGGTCGACCATCTTCTGTTGCGTGGAGCCAAGTTTGGCTGCATCCGATTGCGTCACCAACTCCTTAGCCGTGGAGAAGTTTGTCCCCAGCAGAGTCGCCATCGTGTTTGCCATTGATTGCAAAAGAACAGAACAATTATCGAAGGACTGAACTTAGACTCACAATACAAACTCGCTTATACAAAGAAAGCCTAGGGACGAAAACCTAGGTACAGCAATCTAAATACAATTGTTTATTTTAGATTCTGGGGGGTGACGGTAGAGGCTCAGGAAAGCGATGATAGCTCTGCCTTACTCCTTGGACGATCGGGTGCGGCCTTGGCTCTGTAGAAGAACTGCTTGGCGTTGATGAAGAAATGATCTCCTTTCGATCTCTATATATTCTCTCTCTGGCTCTCTAGATCTCTGTGTCTTCTTTTTGCAAAAGTCGGAGCCTCTCCTTTGCAATGGCACATTGCTATTTATAAGAGTGGGGGGCATCACTAGGGTTTGTAATGAATGCCCATTCTCCAAAGTCGGCGGCTTAGGATCAATGAATCTGGGCCGCTCATCTTGAACATAATAGATCCGGGCAATTAATATGATTGCATCAAATCTTTGTGGATAATTAATACTGATTGACATAAATCCTCATGATTTGTTATGCCAATCTCGGATCTTCCGCCACGTGTCATTGATTTGTTTGATTGCAAATGATCTGATTTGATCATAATATTTTATTGGGATTTGTTGATGGATCTCGGTTGATTTGATGCCACGTGTCTTAACCGCGAGCCACTTAGAAAATTTGAACCGCATGAGGGTTGCTCCTCATTGAGCCGCATAAGGCTGGCCACGTGTCAGGGCTGCTTGGGAGTGACCCCTGAACATTTGAACCGCATGGTGGTGATCTGAGCCGCATGAACGTAGGTGACCGCATGATGGGTGCTTTCTTCGTGAGCCGCATGGAGATAGTTCTCGTGAGCCGTATGGAGATAGCCTCTGCTTAAGCCGCATGGGGTAGTTCTCGTGAGCCGCATGGGATAGCTTCGGCCTAAGCCGCATGGGTAGCCTCGATCTGAGCCGCATGCGACGATACACGTGTCAAGGATGCATGAAGGTTTCTGGGTTCCTGGAGATTGTGTCAGAGATCTCCTTCGATTCCCTAGGAGTCTGCCATTATGGCAGAGTCATTATTACATCCTTCTGTCATTGGTCAGAGCTGTCAGCCGTCAAGGCATTAAATGCTATAGAAGACAAAGGGAAGAGCTGTTGAGGACCACGTGGCTCCTCTCTGAGCCGCATAGACGCTTGAGCCGCATGGGTCCCTGAGCCACATAAGCTCTCTGAGCCACATAGGGATCCTTGGCCGCATAGATCTTTCTTTAGTCTTTTCCATGCTTCTACAGGACTGTGCACCCAAGCAGGAGAGTTTGGACCTTAGACTCATGCCAGGGCCTATGCGCCTAAGCAGGGAAGGCCTTGGGCGCATAATAAGAGCTATGCGCCCTAAGCAGAAAGAAGTGTGGCTTGGGCGCATATTGATGACTATGCGCCCAGTACTGCTCATCTTCTCCAATCCGAAAACATGAGTTCATGGAACCCATGAACTTCCCAAGTTCATAAATCACTCAAAAAAATCAAAATCCGGGTTTTCAAAGGTCCATTTTGAGTAAAATCAAATTCTCTACAACATGGAACAATCAAAACTTAAAAATAATGAAGTTTGGTAGATCAGAATCCAAGAAAACCAAGATTTGAGTAAACTTAGATCTACAAGAAATTATCTACCAAAATTAAAAATGCTAAGTACTAAAGAGTCTTAAAAACTGGTAGGGATGACAATGGAACAATAAAAATAGAGTTCCTCTATGAAGCAAGTTGCACTTGCCTAAGGTGGGTGGAGAGGTTTAATGGAGGAAGAGGATTAAATGAAGAAGTAATGAGGAGAGAGAGAGAGACAGAGAGGAAAGTTGATATTTATATCAACCCTTTCCATCTCTAACCAAAATCAAAACCAAGCCAAAATAAACCAAGCCAAGCTAAACCAAGACCAAGCCAAGCTAAACCAAGACCAAACCAAGCTAAGCCATGATAGACAAGTCAAGATACGGGTCGGGATTCCGTATAAGAATACTGAAAATATGTATAATGAAAAATGGGAGTGACAACTCTACCCATCTTAAAGGAATTCTGTCCTCGAAATTTAATCAAGAGGCTAAAGATGTCAGGGCAAGCTATACTAATCATGAGCAACCTACGACTAGCAGTCAATTAAGCAATTATTCATACAAGCAAGGAATTAAAAACATAAGACATAAGGAAAATATTATACCTTATGAGTCAAACAGGTGTGGATATCGCGATCGGATATCAGCCTCACGTTCCCACGTTAACTCACCCAAAGAGTGATGACCCTAAGCAACACGGACTAAACTAATAATCTTGTTCTTGAGTATCTTCTCTCTTCGGTCCAATATGGATACGGGTCTTTCCTCATACGAAAGGTTGGTACCAATAACCAATTCCGAATGATCAAGGACATGACTCGGATCCGGGTTATACCATCGCAATTGGGATACATGGAAGACATCATGTACCTCACATAACAACGACGGAAGAGCAAGACGATAGGACACATCATCTACTCGCTCAAGATTATCGAACGGCCCAATATACCTAGGACTAAGCTTTCTTTGTATGCCAAAATGAATGACGCCACTGGTAGGCGATATAAAAGGAATATGTTGTCATCGATAGAAAATTCAAGAGGACGCCGATGAGAATCAGCCCAATGGCGCTGACGATCTTGCACAACTCGAAGATGATCTATGACTTGCCTGACCACCTCGATAGTCTGTGTAACCATCTCTGAACCAAGCATCTGCCTCTCGCCTATATCATCCTATGCTAACGGGGATCTGCACTTTCTTCCATACAATGCCTCAAATGGTGCCATCTGGATACTGGCCTAGAAAATGTTATTATAGGAGAAATCTACTAGATGCAGGTGATCTTCCCACGAACCATCGAAGTCCATCGTATAAGACCGCAACATATCTTTAAGAGTCTGGATCGTACGTTCTGACTGACCATCTGTCTGCAGATGATAAGCTGAACTAAACTTGAGACGAGTCTCCAAGCTCTTTTGAAGACTTCGCCAAAAGTGCGATGTATATCTTGAATCTCTGTTCGATACAATATTGACTGGTACTCCATGCAACCTGACTATCTGTCTGAGGTACATCTCTGTTAGCTGATCCGTGACCGGCCAAATCTGAAAAGGAGAAAATAAGCTACCTTGGTGAGTCTGGCAACTAAAACCCAGATAGCATCTCTCTCAGCTGGGGATTTAGGTAACCTAGTTACAAAATCTATGGTAATGTGCTCCTATTTACATTATGGGATCGGTAAAGGTTAAAGAAGTCCAGCTGGTCTCTGATGTTCAGCTTTAACTTGCTGACAAACCAAACAACGATAGACATATCGGGCTATCTCCCTCTTCATGCCATTCCACCAAAAATACTGACGGATATCACGATACATCTTTGTACCGCCGGGATGAATTAAATACTGTAAACTGTGAGCCTCTGCCATGATCTTTTGTCCGATGTCACCACTAGGTACATAAAGACGCCTTTCATGTCAAAGTGTACCATCCTCATGAATACATAACTCTGCTCTCCGTCCTGCTACACATTCTGTCCTAAGCCGCTGAAGCTTAGAATCCGTTGACTGAGCTAACTTAATCCTCTCAACTATACTGGACTAAACTTGCATAATGGCCATTAATGCCACATTGGTTGGAAGAACTACCTCAATACTCGTCTTCTGAATATCTCCTAAAAACTCTGACTATTTGTTAGAAAATAAACTCTGGCTCTTCTACTCAATGCATCTGCAACCATGTTGGCCTTTCCAGGATGATACTGCAGGTTGATGTCGTAATCTACAAGTAGCTTTAGCCATCTACTCTGACGCATGTTAAGATCCTTCTGGGTAAGCACATACTTAAGACTCTTGTCGTCGGTAAAAATCTCTACCCGATCTTTATACAAATAATGCCTCCACAACTTAAGCACGAAAACCACCGTTGCTAATTCCAAGTCGTAAGTTGGGTAATTCCTCTCATGATCACGAAGCTGACGTGACGCATAAGCGACTACCTTACCATATTGTATCAAGACGCATCCCAATCCTCTGCCGGAAGCATCACAATAAACCAAAAATCCTCCAGTCCCATCTGGAAGCGTAAGAATGGGTACCGTCCCTAGAAGCAAATCAATGGTGAACTATATCTCTCTGTCTCTGGGGGCATGCGTGAATGCTCTTCGGGAAATACATCAGAAAACTCTTCTACTACTCTGGAAAACTAAACTGCTACTGATACTGCTATCCGTATGACTGGTGGAGAAGGTTCTACTTCGCCTCTGGAAAATGAAAACTCTGGTTCGCCTGGAATACAAAAATAATTCTGCCAATATGGTAGTCTATTCTTGCATATTGATCCTTAACCAATCCATTCCTAGGACCACATCATAGACGGCCATCGAAAATTCTATCAATCTAGCAAAAAATTCTCTACCGCTAACTACGATTCGTCACGAGGAATAGATTATATCTACTCCCACAAGACCGTTACCAGTAAGTAAATTGAGCCTTACTGATAATGACTCAGGCTCCAGTCCTATCTGTGTCGCAAATCGTGTAGACATAAATGAGTACGAGGTACCCGAATCAAATAATACTAATTCTGGAAAAGAGTTGACGAGAATGGTACCGGCCACCACCTCATCTGATGCCAATTCTTCTGCCACGGTCAGAGCCATAGCCTGTCCTTGTCCTCTTGGTGCTGGTCCCCTCTGTTGGAAACCTCTCTGCCTATTCTGAACCTGGACCTGACTATATTATTGAGTCCTCTACTATTCGAATGCTTGAGCCTGAGGCGGCAAGGGCCTCCGAGGCTGGTATTACTGCTGCACTGGTGCTGGATCCCTAACCGATGGACTGGTTATGGTTGAAAAAGATAAACTGGCTCTATGAAGCACTTAAAGACTGGTCCGGTACCCCATAAGCCAAGCACAATCCATGTGCCCCGCGATACTCTGAAACTACGTGTCCAGGCTTCCCACAAAGAGGGCAGCCCATTGTGGATGAATGCTTCTGCTTCTATTACCAAGGGTACGTCGGTGTCGAGTGCTGAAACGACAAAACTGTGGTCGCCCTCCTAGGAGATCCAATAGTCAAAGCCCTAGCTGTCGGGGCTGGTGCTGATGACTGGGATATATGTCCAAAGGACCTCTTTCTTCTTCCGGTTCGATCTACAATCCTCTAAGAAGTATACTCATGCCTCTTCGCTGCTCACAAGATGGCATAAAACGTCTAGTGCTCAAACTGCTCCACTGATATAATGATCTCTAGGTGGAGTTCCTGCTGGAATCGCTGGGTTCAGTCTAATTCGGTTGCCACCAAGGTATGAGCAATTCGACTAAGTCTTAAAAATTTGACCGCATAGCCATCGACCGACTTTTCCATCTACTTAAGATTAGTGAATCTCATCTGCAGATCATACCGAGCTACTACATCAAAGTAATTCATCTGGAACTTGTCGCTGAATACCGCCTATAAAACAGACGTCACCAAACCAACTGCTAACATCATCCACCAGGTGCGGGCTAAGTCCAACAACTGTAGGCGCACAACGGCAACCTTCTCATCCTCTAGAATTCGAGCTGCCTCCAAGATAACCTCTATGTCCTGAATCTATGCATCAGCAGCGATAGCATCTTCACTACCGTCAAAGAAAGGAGGGTTCAGACGCTTGAAGCTGTTGGCCGTGTTGTTCCCTTGATAACCAACTCTACCGATAGCATCTTGTGCTGTCTAGTGCAGGACATCACCCCGACGATCTTGTGATGCAAGAAATTCTCGGATGAGCACTACCAGGACTCCATTGTCAGGCTTTGCAGGCTGGACTGGCTGAACTGGGGGCTCTGGGTTCCCAGAATACATGACTCAAGAAGCTACTCCAGAGTGCTGGGCTTGGTCCCTAGGTTGCTGCTGGTTTACTGGAGGTGCTCCACCTTGCTGATCGGTAGGACCAGGAGTAATACCACTGAAGAAATGACATAGAGAACAATAAAGAAGGACCAAGATAGATCGAGGATATAAGCATGTGATCAGGTCAAGATTTCAGAAAGATTAGAAAACACGAATAGAGATCAAGGGCGAGTGCTGATTGAGATATCTATTCAGTGAAACCCTCATATATCTTGATTTACAAGACCTACATGGGCCACCACTTAAACTGTGTCATGCCCGAGAACCAGAATACTGGAGAGCGGAGGACAGACACAGCCAGCTACATACGTTGAAGTGGATCTCACCTCGCAATACGGTCACAGCTGTCTAGGTGCATGAGGGTTTATCTACAAGCCAACAGTTTCTTATGGTCAAGAACAAGCCTAGTGTCTCAATCTCAAGCAAGCAAATAAATGTAACAAGATGGTAGATCATCAGACATACAAAGTAAGGCGTCCCATACATTACATATGCAGATGATCATGAAGCTAGTCATACAAAATGTAAAGACTAGCAAGAGTTAAAGTCATACATGATCAACCCTAGGATTTATCAATCATGTTACATCCGTTAGGCAGACAGGAATGTAAGCTTTCAACATGAGCTAACACTTGCTCGGCAGCTAAATGCCTCAAAAAAATAATTTACAATAGAGTGGGAAAGCAAAATAAATCTACTCGCTGCCAGGGTTGCGTTTTGTGTTCACTGTTTACGAAAAATAAAAAAGGTTTTGATTTCTACAAACTGAGAAAGAGTACAAAAAGTACAATTGAATTCTGGGAAAGTACAACTATAGGAATCTAATCATAAGACGATCACTCTATCCCTTGGACGATGTGATATCGAAGATACAAGCCTCTGGAGGACGCAATAGCACTTTTGTAGGAAATTATGATCACTTATGATGCTTTGAGACTGATTTGAAACTCCATTTATAGAGTTCTGGAAATAACTGTTTAGCAGTTATTCTAGGTTGTGCAAGCTTTAGGTTGCGTACCTTTTTACTTGCGCGAACAGTTACACCAACTGCTGTGGACGCATGGCATCGTTTGATTGAGATACGCGTGGTCGTGGGCAGTGTAGTAGGCTCATTCTCCTAAGTTAGTGTCTTGTGCACCACATCACCCTATTCTGGAAACTGTTTGATCACCTTGTGCAAGCTTTATCAGGTTGTGCGAGGGCACAACGTAGCAACTTGCATGAGCGGTTGCACTAACTGCTGTGGAAATATGGCATCGTTTGATTGAGATGTGCATGGTCATTAGCAATTTAGCGGACACGTTAAGTTAGTGGCTTGCGCGCCACATCACCCTGCTCTGGATATTGTTTGATCACCTTGCGCGAGCTTCATCAGGTTGCGCGGGGGCGCAACGTAGCAACTTGCGCCTGGGTTCAACCTCACGCAACCTGACACGTTGTGCAAACTGCTAGCTGACTCAATCTTCTCGAGCGTCGTGTTTGTACAGAATTCGAACATATTTTCCTTGATAGACGTGCTGTCAGTTGTCAGGTAATGATGAAGCTGTTATAGTCTTTCAAGGAAACTGCCACGTATCTTTCGTGCATCCTGAGATTGGCGCAACCTGAGATGGGTGCAACCTGATGTGGTATAACTTGATATAGGCGCTACCTGATATGGCGCAACCTGATATGGCGTAACCTAATGATATGATGCTTTTTGATGAGATGACTTCTAGATGAGTAGAATAGCTTAATTTTTAGCCTCTACAAGACCCCCTTCAAAGTTTTTGAAACTTGAAAAGTCTTTAAAGTTTCGAAATACTTTGAATTAGAAATGACTGTGTCTAGGTTGTGCCATTCAACTCGAGCCCGGTTCTTCAGCACAAGTTGCACGGTTCAGCCTCACTAGCAAAGCTATAAATAGTCGTACCCTTTGGATTTTTTTTGCATGATGTATTTTGAACATTTTGAAACATCATTAATGAAATGATTTTTGTGGTTCCATTACTTGTTGCATACCTTATAAAAGATATAAGTAATAAAATAGGAAATATATTCAGAGGTACTGGACGTGATATATTTCTTTGTGGAAAACATCAATACTCATTATATCTGCTCAGAGGTAATGTGGACGTGGCAGAATATAATTATTGAGATATTATTATTTCAAAAGACAACTTTATTAAAGGTAATATGGACATGATAAGTCATTTGATATAGAAAATAGAATTCAGAGGTAATGTGGACGTGAACTCATTTTTCTATTGATGATCTTCAAGTCAGCTGAGACTTAAAGACAGGATATCAGGGTTCCAAAAGACAGACTTGATGATTTGGATAGACTCCAGTGGGGATTTTAAGTATTTATTATTTGTGGCTTTATTTACGAAAAAGTAAATAAATGATCATAAATATAGGTTCATTCATGAGGTGAATAAAGACGAAAAGATTGATGAATGAGTAAGCATGCCTTTTCGAGGAAAGGTCGCTTCAGTTCTTGAGAGAGACAATAAATAAAGACCTCTTCACGAGATAAAAGGAAATAAATAAAAGAACATACCTTTTCGAGGAAAGGTTACTTCGGTTCTCGCGATAGACTGTTTTGGCCTTTCAGTCTATAAATAGTGCGAAACTTCTTTGGAAAATGTTATCCACACCTATTCCTTTATTGCAAATGTCTTCCAAAGATGTACCTAAGAAGGCTGAGATCATCCCAAAGATCGAAGCTGCTACCGAGACTTCTTCTGACGAGCCTCCGCCGCCTATCCGACCAGAAGTGGGAGAAAGCTTGGTTGTTCTTGAACAAAAGCAGGACATTTTTGCCAAACTGGTGGAACTTGGAAGGACTACCAAAGAAGAAGCTCTAAGGAAGGCTGCCTGTGAACTACTGGTGTCATCGGACAATAATGTCTTTGAGCTTCTTGTGAAATATGTTTTCGATCAAGAGGACTCTGGTTCTCGTTGATTTTATGTATTTCCTTCTGTCTGAGTTATGCAATAAAGGAAATTTTATTTATATTCTGGTTTTTTGTGCTGATGTGTTTATATACATAGTATTTTTTGAGAAATTTACCATTGATAGGCATCATGGAGACTATACCATCCATACCAGTTAATTGATAAGCTCCGTTTGAGAAAAAATTTCTTACAATGTAGGGTTCTTCCCACTTTGCTTCGAATTTGCCTTTACTCATGTGCGTCATAGTCATAGGATGTCTGACGGTTAGAACTAGTTCTCCTTTTTGAAATGCTCGCACTTTAACTTTAGGGTTGAAAGCTTTTGATAGACGGGCTTGGTATAGCTCAAAATGTTGTTGAGCTAGGAACTGTTTCTCGTCAAGCGCTTCAAGCTCCTGAAGTCGAAGACGAACATTATTTTCTATTGTGAGTTCATTGGCAATTGTAATACTTAAGGAGGGAATTTGAATTTCTAATGGTAGGACAGCCTCGCAGCCATACACCAAGGAGAATGGTGTGCAACCAGTTGGAGTACGTATAGTAGTGCGATAAGCCCATAGACATTCTCCAAGCTTTTTACTCTAATTTCTTTTATTGGTAGAAACAAATTTCTTGAAAAGCTTGATGATAGTTTTGTTAAATGTTTCAGCCAAATCGTTCGCTGCAGAATTGTAGGCCATGGAAGCAACATTGTTGATTCTGTTATCATCGCAAAACTGAGTAAATTTTTGACTGATGAATTATGGTCCATTATCATGAATGATTCGTCGAGGAATGTCAAATCTGTATATCACATGATGTTTGATGAAGTTGTTGACGCTGCTAGTCTTGACTTCAGATAAAGGTATGGCTTTCGCCCATTTCGAGAAGTAATCGATTACAGCTAGTATAAATCGATGTCCTCTAGATGACGGTGGATTGATAGGACCAATGACATCCATACCCCAAGCTTCAAAGGACCATGATACGGCAGTCGGATGAAGGAATACCGACGGTTGATGGATGAAGTCTGCATGAATTTGACAGGCTCGACATTTCTTTGCATATTCAATGGCGTCTGATATCATAGTGGGCCAATAATAGCCCATACGCCGGATACGATCTTGTAACTTAGGACCAGACTGTTGTGCACCACATACCCCATCATGGGCTTCATATAGTATTTGTTTTGCTTCATCTCCCGCAAGACGGCGTAAGAATAGACCATCAAATGTTCTTCGATAAAGGATCTTAGAAGTATGATTATAATAAAACTGGAGTGATCGCCTACGGATTGTTGTAGCTTCTTTAGAATCTTTAGGTAAAATATCATGTACCACGAAGTCAATGAAAGGAGCGCTCTAATCTTCACTAATGATATTGATTTCAGTTGAATTGCTGAACTCAATATTTGAGTTATTCTCAATGCAAAATAACTCTCTATTAGTGACGACAATCATCTATTGCCTTTTTACTGGGATTGCTAATACAGCTGCCAGATTAGCCAATACATCAGTCTCTGTATTGCATGTCCGACGTACATGTTCAATAAAGAAACCCTTGAATGATGTAGCCAACCTAATTGCTACTTCATGATATGGGACAAGATCTTGGTGCCGAACTTCATATGTGCCTCTAACTTGGTTAACAATCAGTTTAGAATCTCCATATACTTCAAGATATTCAATATATAATTTTTTAGCTAGTTGGAGACCAATAAGCAGAGCGTTGTATTCAACCGTATTATTAGAACACGACTCATCTAAAGAATATGCTTTTTGAATAGCCAACCCTTCTGGTGAGACGAGGACGATTCCAACTCCAGCAACAATAGCACCTTTTGGCCCGATTCTAGATGCACCATCAAAGAATAGACGCCAGGTAAGAATTTTTTCTGAAATCATATTGGATTCCAAAGTTTCATCTGGAATCTCGTCGTAGAGTTTAGACGTTTCGAGAATTGGATGAGCTGCCAGAAAGTCAGTAAGGGCTTGACCTTTAACAGACTTTTGAGGAACATAAACCATATCATATTGTGCTAACAATATGGCCCATGTTGCAAGCCTGGAATTGAGTGTACTGGACTTCTTCATCTAGACCCAGAAATGTTAACTCTAGAAATAACATGAATAGTTTGGCCAGTGATATAATGTCTCGTCTTTTGAACATTAAACATCAAAGCTAGACATTCTTTTTCTACTGGGGTGTATCGATGTTCAGCTCCAATCATTGTACGACTAAAATAATAGATAGCCTGTTCATGTCATTCTTTATTCTTCTGAGCTAATAAAGCACGTAATGAATGGTCCATCGCTCGAACATACATCAGGAAGGGTATTCCTGAGACTGAAGGCACTAGAACTGGAGGGTTCATCAAGTACCGCTTTATGTCTTCAAATGCTTGTTGACATTTTTTAATCCAAATAAAAGACACACCTTTCTTCATGAGTTGAGTGAACGATCTACAGCGTCCAAAAAAATTTGAGATAAATCTCCTGATGTATGCAAGCCATCCCTGGAATCCTCGTAGCTCTTTTAGGTTACGTGGGGATGCATCTCTTAAACGGCTTTAACTTTCTCAGGGTCAACATGTATACCTTTAGAGGTAATAACGAATCCAAGAAATTTTCCACTAGAGACACCCAGGAATGACTTGGTGAGATTCATCTTAAGTTGATGCTGGCGCATCAGATCGAATATAGTTCTCAAGTCTTCAATGTGGTCTTCCTTTAGACGACTTTTGACAGCAATATCGTCTACATAGCATTCAACCGTCTTTCGTAAATGATCCCGAAAGATAGTACTCATAGCCCGTTGATAAGTTACACCAGCATTTTTTGACCAAACGATATGACAGTGTAGCTATAAACTCCAAGAAGAGTGCAAAAAGATGTATGTTTCTTATCTTCTAGATGTATCTTGATTTGTTTATATCCTAAAAATCCATCCATAAAAGATATTCGTTCAAATTCGCAAGTATTATCGATCATGACATCAGTGATTGGAAGAGAAAATTCATCTTTGGGACAAGCTTTATTAAGGTCTCTGAAGTCGATGCAGACTCGGATCTTTCTTGTTTTCTTCAAAACTGGGACAACATTAGCCACCCAGTCTGGATGTTGTTCTTCTCTGACGAAGCTACAGGCGATGAGTTTTTTGACTTCGGCTACTATGGCGTCCATCATGTCAAGTCAAAATCGATGCTATTGTTGCTTGAATGGCCTTACATTTGACCGAATGTTGAGTTTATGGGTCGCAATCTGAGGATCTAATCCCGACATGTCTTTATAGCTCCAAACGAGTACATCAATATATTCCTTAATGAGTTGGATCATATCTTGTTTATCTGCTTCAGAGAGGCTTTTGCAACGAATATTGGTTTTGGAGAAGTTTCATCTCCAACATCGACTTAAACCAACTGATCTTAGGTAGGTGGCTCAAGTTGCTCGAAGTGAAGCTCCCATTGAGTATCCATCCTTTGTGCCCAAGGATCAGATTCAAAGGCTTCGGCGAAGTCTTCGTCGTCTTTCGAGAACTCGGCAGTTACCATATTGGAAGATAGAGTCACTCGATGGACGTACCCTACACTGGTATCTGAATCCCATAAAACAGAATCAGAAGAGTTAGATCGTTCTTCTTCATCGAATTTGGAGGCTTCTGGAGTTGGAATTGGCAAGGTATAACCCAATCCCCCTTTTTTTGCTGTAATATTGTTATGACTTTCCTTTTGGAGCAGGGATACGAATAGGAGTTCGTCTTCCTTTACCACTATTTAGACCAGCTTTAAAATTATAGCCCATCTTTTGAATGATATATTTTGATTGTTGACCATAATGACGTAGTTGAGTTCTTCCATTATCGTGATTTTATTCTCCATTATTGGGCATGATCTTTTGTTCTATTCCTTTACCAAAAAGTATTGGAAGTTCATCTTTCTTCTTGGAAGGAACTAAGAAGAAGGAGTCATACATTGGTTCGACCAATACTTCATCTTGGAGAGGTTGAACTGCTTCTATGGTAAGTGGTTCGAAGTTATCTAGCATTTCTAAATAACATCGAGTATAATAAAAAAATCAGTATACTGTAAAGGAGATGCTACTTTATTGATTTGTACATCATCATTTATAATAGGATTCTTAGTCTTAACAGAAGGCTTAGTAAGGTTGATAACCAGAGAAGGAGAGGAAGGATTCTTGGCCTTAACAGATGGCTTAGGAAGGTTGATAACCAGAGGAGGAGAAGGAGAAGGTTTGTTACGACGAAGATCGATAACAGAAGGCTCAAAAGAGGTGAGCTTTCCTTGTTCCCTTTCTACAGCAGGAAGCTGTTTGTTATGAGAGAAAAGATGGATAGTCAATGCCTAAGAAGAAGAGGGATGAGTAGCACGTCCTTTAACATGGATTATGAGAACATCTTTTGAAGTATCTTTCTGATCTTCCTCACTATCCATTGTTAATACAACCTTCATGAATTCTTCCTTATACATCCGTGAATTAGTACAATATGCTTCAATATCCTTGAAAGGATTTAGGTCAGCTACTTCCTTTTGGACCTCTCCATTGACGTCTACATATTTGAAGCATTCGTGTAGAGTGGATGGCACAATGTTATGCTTATGTAAAAAGGGTCCTTCCAGCAAAGAATTATAAGAGCCATGATTGTCAATCACGTAGAAAGTAACATTTGTACGAAGAATGCCTATTTAAACTTTCAGGCGGATCTTTTCCAAAGGTTCACTTCCAGAATTAAATCCCAGGATTGTCGTGATGGTTGTTGAAAGATTACGTACAGGAATCTTTAAGGCATCTAGTAAAGTCTTTGGCATAATGATGAGTGCAGACCCAGGGTCGATTAAGATGCGATCAACCTTCATAGTATCGACATATCCTATAAAGTAGAGGGGTCGGTCATGACGATTATCTTCAAGCAATATATCATCTTGTGTAAAGGTGATGTTAGGCATCAGCTCCATCATACTATGACAATAAAAGCAAGTTACAGGCTCCTCCTCTGGCTTCTTGAGGAGTGCTAGACAAGTATCAGCTTGCATCAAGACTTTACTCAATGTATCTCGAGTTTCTTTTGAGAGACGCAGTAGTTCAAAAATTGATAACCTTACCGAGGTATTAGCCAGTTGAGCCAGTATATCAAATTTATATGGCTTCTCGAGTTCTAGAACTGAAGACTTCGTTAATACTTTGTCAAAGCAGACAGGTTGTTTTTCTTTCTCAGCTGTCATTGGTTTGGGAGGAGTTAGTTCCAGTGGAGGGGATGAAGCCGATGGAACATTGACAGCAGGAGAAGATGATGCTGGAGGAGTCTCTAGAGCTAGAGCAGGGTTCTCCTGGCCTTCTGAATAATCTCTTAGGTAAATTTTTTCAGACCTAGTACCAGTTAAAGCCTCTTCCTCGGATACAGGTTCAAAGGTTACCATATTGTAACTTTTTGCCTGGGTCTTGCTTCTGGAAGGTTTCTTTTGACAAGATGAAAAGTTCGTCCTGTAAACCAAACCAACCCAAGATTGGTTATGTGAAAGGCATAGAGAAAGAGGTATTGGAGAACCTTTTCCATGATTCAAGCCGAGAGCCTATTGTAGATCATATCCCATCTTTGTCATTAGTTCACGGGACTATGGACTATACAGATGGAAAGTTGGTTAATATTTGGCTTTTGACTTTGACATTATTGTCTCAAAAGGGGAGAAAGAAGAAGGATCTACAGCAGAAGTGAAAGTGGTAGTTAAAGATGGAGAACAATGTTCACCCAACGAAGTCATGTGACATAACTTGTATTTGGTTGCTTTCTTAGACTTTGTGGATGAAGAAGGTGCTTCAAAATCAGCCACCAAATCAGGATGGATCCACATAATCTTCCCTTATCAGTAGACAAAGGAACAAGACCATTAGTTCGAGCAGGTGGGAGATTAACAATCTCCAAAGTGGTTCTCGGGATGGAAAAGACGCCGTCCGACACAAGTTGAGCAGGAAAATGGCCAAACTGTAGAGAGACGATATTAGCTGTTACAGTCTTTTCATCTTGTTAGAGAGTAATTGTGCCAGAATTAACCATCTCTTGGATCTTGCCTTTAAGCACATAGCATACTCAAGTCGGATGTCCGATAAATCTGTGGTAAACACAATATTTGAGGTCGTCAGTTTTACCCACTTTATCTAGCCATTTTGCCTCGAGCAGTTGAAGTTTATTGCTCTTGATCAGACAGTCAAAGATACTCATGACATCATCTTCATCAAAAGAATATTCTTCTTTCGGACGTGGTGCCTTCTGTGGTGGGGCCGTTGGAGTAGGTGTTGATTGACCTACGTTCACGGCTAGAGTTTTTTGGCCTTTGATATTGATAGACAAAATCTATTTACTCTTGCGGTTGATCTGACGGCCACTATTATTTGGTCTAGCATGTTCATCTTTGTCAAGATTAGGCATCTCAATACCTAATTATTTGAACTTGTCAGCACTTTCTTCTGCCGCTTTAGCATTCACTATGAATGAAGGCCAATCTCAGAACTGTATCGATCCGGTCCACATGCTGATTATAGGCAACAGGTTTGATTTGCAAGTGTCTATGGTCAGAGCATCTAGATTTCCAAGAGGCATTTTGAGTACCTCATAGTGGAATCGTTTAATGAACCTTTCAGTTGTTTTATTATGTCGATGTTTAATTTTAATGTGAGCAGACATAGTCATGTCATTTATTCCCTCAAAAAATCATTCCAGGAATATTTGTTTGAATCCAGAGAAAGAGGTTATACAACCATCTGGCAAACTATGGTACCAGTTGTAAGCTGCACCTGCTAAACATCCGACAAGCACTCTAGTTAGTAGAGCGTCATTTGGCTGGAGTTGATCAGTCATTACCTTAAAGTGATTGAGGTATTGACTTGGCGATGTGCTGCCATCAAACAGCATAATAGTAAGGGGTTTATACTTGGGAAGAAATTGGACTTCCTTCCATTCTATGGGATAAGGATGCTTAATTCCAAGCTTCTGCAAGCCGTCTTTCTGTTTGAAAGCTTCAAATTTAGTACGTAAAAGTTTTACGGTCTCATTGGTATCGCCTATTGATTGTGGAGCAGTGGATTGATTTGATATGTTAGGAGAGGGTACTGCATGATAAGTACCACCCCTAGCACCAGATTGGCTTGGAATAGCGTGTGCAGATATGGAAGCGGTGTGAGGAGACTGTACCCCCAAATTAATATTGATGGGAGTTGGTGTTGTTACAGGTTCTTGAGTCTGAACCAGATTCACAACCGGTGGAACCGTATGTTGTGCCATAATCACAGCATGCATGCATGTCATCATCTCAGCCATATTCTTTAAACTAGCCTCCAAAGCAGCAATTCTCTGCTCTTGATTGTTAGAACTGGAAGCATCTTGATCTTCTGTGGCGACCTAAGCAGTCACTTCTCTAACCATTAAAGATGAGCTAGTGGAAAAGATAGTCCTTTTGGAATTTTTACTATCAGCATCAACGTCATATAAGGAATCATCCCCAGAATAAGTAATAGGAATGTCCTGTTGACTGAAAGAATCTTGATTGGAATCAAGAAGGTTCCTTTGACCGATCATTTCTTGGTCGAAAAGAAGATTCCTTTGACCAATTATTTCTTGGTCAGAAGGAAGATTCCTTTGACCGATTGTGTCTCGGCTTCTTGATCTAATATATTGGTATACTCCTTCGCCGGATTCATGAATCCGATCTAAGCATTGTTGACTGTGATTGCGAGATGCATTACGTCTTGGGCATTTTTTACCCCAGTGCTTCGAGATGCCATATCGACAGAAGCGTAGAGTGGTTCATCTTCATCCACTAGGATAGGTTCAGGAGTCTAAACATAGTTCAAATGGTCAAAGACAGACCGCTTGGCTGACTAACAGCAGCATTTTATGACAACTTCATGGTGGTCATTACAATGATGTTCTTGCTATTGGAATACTACTGGACGGGATGGCTTTACAACCTTTCGCTTCTGTATCAAGAGTTCACAAAGATCACTAACAGGACGAGAAGAAGTTGCAGGAATGTAGTCCTTGACGATATTCGGAACATGATTTCTGTTCTTGAGGTTTTCCCCTATCTTGAGTGTACAAAGACGTGCTAAGATGATTAGCATAAGTCTCAGGATTTTTCACCTCAGAATTCTTCCTCTGGTGTAAGTTAGCAACTGGTGCAGGTTGCGCTTGATACATCTTGTGTTTTCCCGAGGTTGACCCTAATTAGCACCTATTGATATCGGTGCACAAGTCTGATAGGGGTGCTACTTGTGCATCTATTTGAGATACTAGTAGTTTGCCTTGTCGGGATCTTGAGATACGTATGGTCGGTAGATCCTGCCCTGACCTCTTTGGATTAGGCATAATACCCTTTTGCGTGAAAAGTTCATTCTGAATAGATCCCCTTTTCCTGACAGAGATTTGGTTGTCTCTGTTAAGGATAGAAGGATTTCTATCTGAATCCACTTTTGTGTTGATAGGCGCAAAGGCGCAACCAGCAGTACTTTCCACCCAGTCAGCGATTCGGGCAGAATGAGGAAAAGCCAAAGAGCGTTTTTCTTGATTTAGTAATTTCTCAGTAAGTTTCAGACTTAATGACGAAGAGGGAACCACTAAACAGTGTTTTCCTTTACGTTGCGCCAATGCAGAAATATGCGCACGTTGCGCCAGAGCAGGAGCATGTACAAGTTGTGTCAGGGAAGAAAAGGCCAAAGGGCGCTTTCCTTTGTTTTATCCAGGAGAGGTACTGGACATATTTTTTGCCGAGTTCAGAACTGAAGGAGTAGAGGGAGTAGCCAAAAGGCTCTTTCTCTTAGTTTGCGCCAAGGCAGAAATGTGCGCAAGTTGTGCTACAGCAGGAACAGGCACAGGTTGCGCCAGGGATTAAAAGGCCAAATGGAGATTTTCTTTGTTTTGGACAGCAGTGTGTCGAGACGAAGTCTCCTTCGATTTTAAAATCGAAGAAGTTGAGGGTTAGCCAAAAGACTGTTTTCCTTTGGTTGCCCCAGGGCAGTGATGGGCGCAAGTTGCACAGAGGCAGCAGGTTGTGCCATCGAGGACTTAAGAGTCCAGACAGAGCGCGTCTTGCTCTAATCAGTGGCAGTAGCGCGCTTGGCACCTCCAGCATTGATCATGGCCTCATAAGCCGTCTGGTCGACTTGAATGACCAGGGTCTTCTGCGTCTTGCTGATCGACGTGGTATCACATTGAGTTGTCACTTTCTCGTCGGAGGAGAAAGTTGTCCCCAACAGAGTCATCATTTTGTTTGCAAAAAACAAAAGAGGTTTTGATTTCTATAAACTAAGAAAGAGTACAAAAAGTATAATTAAATTATGGACGATGTGATATCGAAGACACGAGCCTCTGGAGGATGCAACAGCACTTTTACAGGAAATTATGATCACTTGTGATGCTTTGAGACTGATTTGAAACTCCATTTATAGAATTCTGGAAAAAAAAACTGTTTAGCAGTTATTCTGGATTACACGAGCTTTAGGTTACGCACATGTTCACTTGCACAAACGGTTACACCAACCGATGTTGACGCGTGGCATCATTTTATTGAGATGTACATGGTCGAGGGCAGTGTAGTGGGCTCGTTCTGCGAAGTTAGTAGTTTGTGTGCCACATCACCCTATTCTGGATACTGTTTGATCACCTTGTGTGAGCTTCATCAGGTTGCGCGGGGGCGCAACATAGCAACTTGCGCGAGCGGTTGCACCAATTATTGTGGATACATGCATCATTTGATTGAGATATGCATGGTCGTGAGCAATATAGTGGACACGTTCTATGAAGTTAGTGGCTTGCGCGCTATGTCACCCTGCTCTGGATATTGTTTGATCACCTTGCACGAGTTTCATCAGGTTGCACGGGGGCGCAACGTAGCAACTTGTGCCTGGGTTCAACCTCGCGTAACCTGACATGTTGTGCAAACAGCTAGCTGACTAAATCCTCTTGAGCGCCATGTTTATACAGAATTTGACCAGATTTTCCTTGATAGACGTGTTGTCAGTTGTCATGTAATGATGATGCTGTTATAGTCTTTCGAGGAAACTGCCACGAGTCTTTCGTGCAACTTGAGGCTGGCAAAACCTGAGATGGGCACAACTTGATGTGGCGCAACATGATATAGGCGCAACCTGATATGGCGCAACCTATTGATATGATACTTTTTGATGAGATGACTTCTGGGTGAGTAGCATAGCTTTATTTTTAGCCTCTATATTCACCATATGGCTGGAGGGCTGGAAGATCCTCGAAAGCTACTCCAAAATCTGGCCATACAAGACCAGCTGGATTAGACCCCAGAAAGAGCAAGTGCCACAAGGGAGGCTTCACTTAAGAACTAAAACCGACATGTTAGAACACAAGACATAAATAATAACAAAAAAACTGGAGTTATGAGAGTAGGGTGATAAACGATAAGATAACTAAGAAACTGTTCCGATATCCAAGTTACAACCCGTAAACTAAACAAGGACCGGGGTTGTAGCCCTTCACCTGAACAAAACTTAGTCTCTAACCAATTATCGATAAAGTAAAGCATAAACAGTAACGTGCTGAAGTAACCATGTACTGGCCTTGTCTAGACAAGACTAGGCTAGACTCCATTCATCAATTACGGCCAAGCAATGAGTACGGCTTGATACTTTAACTAACTAGGGTTATCACAAGCCTAGTTACTAAAGATGTAATGAGATATTCCAGCAGTCACAAGCCCTGCGGCTATCCAGGTTATCCAGGCGACGTTGCTTAGAGATACCAAGAGTTAGAGAATTATTAGGTAACTTGGAGTGCAACACATGGCAGTGTGTTATAGTACTTATGATTTCAAGAAGTGCCCCACATAACAGTGGGCTAGAAATGTACCCTACTCGTCGGCAGGCTACAAGTCCACTCAGGTGTGGCCGGGATAACGGGATCACCTGTAACTGGGAAAATCTCTCTATATGAACTACTTGATCAATCTAGTCATTAACCTAGTCATATTTATTATGAATCCCTGACCGTGGTAACCAGGAATCCATGTCCTAGACATGATGCAAGGTGAGACAGGTAGCTTGTACAATCACAATCTGGAAAATCAACCACGGTGTCAAGACAAGTGTTACTTAGCAAGTCAAGATAGCTGTCGCAACAGCCTTTCAAGATTATCATGTTAGGTTACTTATTAAGATTACTTGTCAAGAGTGCAGCTCGGTAGGCCACTATCAAGATTATTCATGTCAAGTTACTACTTATCATGTCAAGGGTGCGTCACGATAGACAATCATCAAGAATTATCATGCCAAGTTGCTTGTCAAGAGTACACCACGACGGGTCACTATCAAGAGTTATCATGTAAAGCCATATTGTCATGTCGTGTTAATATTAAGGGTACTTGCATACCAAGAATTTACTTGGTCAAGAGTGCGCCACGGCGGACCACTGAAAGAGTTATCAGAGAGTGTACATGCCTTGCTGAGATTATGCTTAAGCTCAAAGCACACACGTGGCACAAGTAATAACATTATACCAGGCTATCATAGGAGTATGCCCATCATGCTCAAGTTTCACAACTTACTCTAGGGACCATGAGGACAAGCATGGATAAATGCAACAAGAATTTTCCTGGCCAGAAATGGTGCCAAAGGGTCAACTGGGTGTCATGGATAGCATGCGCCTAAGGTCGACATGGACCAAGGAGAGCATGCACCTAGGGTGACATACACAGGGAATGGCATGTGCCCAAGCAGGGAGCATGCGCCCAAAACAATGTGCCTAGGGCTATGCGCCTAAGACTAGGCGTATCATGGAGGGCATGTACTAGGGTAGGCATGCGCCATGGCTGTATGACCCCAAGACTATGCGTCCAAGAGCATGCGCCCATATGCGTGCGCCCAAAGCAGGAAAACAGGGTACATTTGGAAGGAAGCCAGGAGACTATCTTCCAAGACTCAGTGGGGCATAAAAAGGACTACATGCCCATACAGGAGAGTTTGGGCCTTAGACTCATGCTAGAGCCTATGTGCCTAAGCAGGGAAGGCCTTGGGCGCATAATAAAAGCTATGCGCCCTAAGCAGGAAGAAGTGTGGCTTGGGCGCATATTGACGGCTATGCGCCCAGCACTGCTCATCTTCTCCAATCCGAAAACTTGAGTTCATGGAGCCCATGAACTTTTCAAGTTCATAAATCACTTAAAATAAATAAAAATTCGGGTTTTCAAAGGTCCATTTTGAGTAAAATCAAATTCTCTACAACATGGAACAATCAAAACTTAAGAATAATGAAGTTTGGTAGATCAAAACACAAAAAAACTAAGATTTGAGTAAACTTAGATCTACAAAAAATTATCCACCAAAATCAAAAATGCTAAGTACTAAAGAGTCTTAGAAACTTGTAGGAAAGACAATGGAACAATAAAAAAAGGGTTCCTCCATGAAGCAAGTAGCACTTGCCTAAGGTGGGTGGAGAGGTTTAATGGAGGAAGAGGAGTAAATAAAGAAGTAATGAGGAGAGAGAGAGAAGTTGATATTTATATCAACCCTTTCCATCTCCAATCAAAATCTAAAATAGGCCAAAATAAACCCAGCCAAGCTGAACCAAGACCAAACCAAGCCAAGCCATGCTAGACAAGTCAAGATACGGGTCGGGTTTCCGTACACATATACTGAAAATACGTACAATAGAAAATGGAAGTGACATCTATCAAGGTAGAATGATATAGAATTAACCAGCCAAATAAGTAGGTGTACGACATCTCGGTACGAGGATAACTGATTCGGGAATCAGGATTCTCCATCATAGCGGTCGTAAACTCTCGGAGACCTGCATTCAGTCGGCTGGTCATTGCAGAGAGGATGTCCAATATCTTATACCCATAAACTAAACGCACTATGAAAAATAGCACGCCTCGGTGAATGCGATCAACAACACTGGCTTTAGGGACCACAAATTGTCTTAACCATATAGAGAGGAAGCCCGCCAAGGTGGCCTCCGGGGACATGATTTCCCCACGTTCTTTTTATATAGCTTCTGATAGGAGTGCCAGCTTTACAGGTATTCCAGTCTTCTGTCAGCTCATTGTCAAATATATCTAATTTCTTTCATCAATTTGCTGATAGTCTGACCGTCGAGCGACTCAAAGAAGCATGGATCACAATCCACGTGCTCATGTACCTTGTTCTTAGTATCATGACGCAAGAAGAGGTATACTAGACATTTGGACGTATAATACGTCGCTTTGCTCCTGAAGTGATGGGTGCAAATCATGAAGTGACATAGTAATTCTTCAAAGACTCCCACAATCTGAGGGTTCTCCTTGGTCAAAACCTCTAATTCATCTTCTGTCGGCACATGTTCTTCATATAGATTTTTGTCCATGAGCAGACGAGACAGAAACTGTATCTCGTGAAGGGAAAAGCCTATTTTCCTGTGAGGGGTAGCAAAGGTACTAGTCCTATCATTATATCGCTCCACCAAGGCCAGAAACAGGTTGGTGTTTATGTAGATACCGTAGGTGGTGGTCATGATGGCTTCATAAAGTCTTATCTTATTCAATTTATTACGAAAATTATTTTGAGCCCATACGGAGAGCTGATTCCAGTGTATAAGGTCCGAATGCATTAACCCTGTCAATCTTATGGTTGCCTCAGGGTATTCTCCTTCTGGTGCAGCAAAAGTGTTGGCGAAGATAGGTATCCTGACCAGTATCATCAGAGATAAATCTTCAGTCGGCACACAACTTGGTTATGAACCCCTCAAGTACGTGCTGTGTTTCTCGGAAGCACTAAAAAATATGCTTTTCTTCTGAGGCCCATATTTGTGACATATTTTTCCAACCCTAGCCTGTTGGAATGGAGTCAAATACCATGACATCCTCTAAGGATAGCTGGCATGGGCGTATCAGGTAGAGACAAGTTTCTAAACATCCATGGGAGATATACCAGTCTATCTCCACTTTTGAAGACCCGAGATTCTATCTTTGTCTTAGGTTGAGAGGCGGCTTCGAAAGCTGCTTCGAAAGCTTCTCCGAACAAGAAAGCTGGTTTCTTGTAGGAAGCCTGACTTGCAGTCAGAAAAGGTGTACCATTCATTAAACAGAAAAATGTTTAATTTTTTGAGCCTCAAGAAGTGCTCTCCTATCAGCCGGGTCGTTAGGGTCGAATTGTGGGAATATGACGTATGACAAGTCCTCCTGATACTATGATACGCGAAAGACAGATGCCAAAATTTCAGCATGGGGATCTTCCCTGAGGTCAACTGCAAAAACAAAAAAGTGAAACAGAGTTAGAATCATGAAAAAAAATATTCTTATGAGTGAAGTAATTTCTAGCTCTGCACGATTGAAGGATGGCACGGTATGTCAGTTCTAATTCGCGTGGCAGGCATATCAGTTCTAATTCACGTGACATGGCATGTCAGTTCTAATTCGTGCTGCAGGTATATCAGTTCTAATTCATGTGGCATGGCATATCAGTTCTAATTCGTACGGCATGGCATGACAATTCTAGATTTGTGCGACATTTTTTGTGCACGAATTATCAAAATTGAGTACAGCATGGCCCATTTTGAATAAACAAAGGGTGCACACATTTTTTTTGATAACCAACACTTTGAAAGATTTGGTTTGTATTAGAAAAGTGCGACGCCAATCAACACTCTGAGAGAGGTGATTGATATCGGCCATAGTTCGTGTAGTGTCCCATCCCGCTCAGTCAATTGGAGGAATCAAAATTCTGACGACGTTCGGACTTAGCCACGCAACGGCTTGCTCGAAGACTCGCTCAGGTGGGTGGCTTCGGTGAACTTGCCTCAGCTTGGCCTTCATACTAATAAAATAAAAGTTTTTAAATGCACAAGTAGGCTTGATAATAAAATAGATACATCTACATAGTGTCACGACCCGTACCCACTTTTCAGGATGCAAGTGCCTGAGCAAGCCAGCTACGTATCAAGCGGACTCCAGTCCAACTCGAATACGTATAAGCTGTCAAGAGCATGGTATCATGTCCAATATTGTAATCTAAACTATATCTAATCCACGAGATGTATATAAATCAAGAATGAACAAGTATGGTTCATGGTCTGCAGCCCACTAGCATATTGTCCGATTAGACTCCAAGAATAACATGAGTCTATGAAACTAGGCTAACAAGCAGGATGTATCGTAAGAGCACGAGAAGATAATAATGCAATATCACTAGCAAAATACCTGAATCATGCAAATGTAATCGACTACTATATGCTCAGCTAACTAACTCCGTGCAACCAGCTACCTGAAGAGATCATTAGGTCCTTAGAGGACTAGCAAGATATATAAAACATGCCTACTAATATAACAGTAAATAACATGAATGAAAGATAAAGATGATGCAAGAAGGACATCTAAGACATGACAAGTCATATGGAAATAAAATACTAGACATGGCTATCAATCAAACGATTAACCCCTATAGCTTGTAATACAATGCAATATACTCCGAATCTATAGTAGGTTTCGACTGTAGGACAATGCAAGATACTCCCAGTCGAGAATAGCCAATTCTAGTATCGATTTTCTCTCCTAAAGGAATACAAGGTCAAGTAGACTCCAATAAATCGTAGTACAATGCAAGATACTCCCAATCTATAATATGTCATAAGTCAAGTCAATCAATCAATATCAAGATCAAAGAATCTGCTATAGGTCGTAGTACGATGTAAGATACTCCCAATATATAGTATATCTCAACTGTAGTACAATGCAAGATACTTCCAGTTAAGAATGGTCAAGTCAAGAACGAGGTGTAGAACTGGCAACTCTATCACAAGATACGGTAACACAAAAAAGACCAAGAGACAAGCAATATCGAATATCCTGTACGTGCTCGTAAATCTAGAAAACAAGTAAAACAGTCGATGACGAGCCAATCACAATATGAAAAGCATGTAACCATATGGAAAGAACACAATAAGAAAGAAATCATGAAAATACTATATAAGTTCGACAAGGTATACTTGTCTGGTGGTAGCACAAAGAACCAACAATATACTGTCAACTAGTAAGCCATAAAGTCCAATTCTCACAACTGTCTCCGAAAATTGAAACAGATATTGCCAACATTCTCAAAATAATCAAATTAGCTGGGATTGCATG